>CM019066.1:77632726-78232726 GCA_009667805.1 Leptobrachium leishanense | reverse complement strand
GATACTCGAGTATACTGCTAGATTTTGGTGTCAAAAATTTACCTTAAAATTGGAGGGGTCGCGTTATATTCGAGACGTCTGCATCGCGTGTTAAAAAAACAATGGTGCGCAGAAACCATGTCTGCAGGTGTGCATCCAGGAAAAGTGCTGCCTCAGTCCTGTCCAGCACTGATATGGGTTAATCCCAAGTGAAACAGTTAAGCACGAACACAAACATACCCCACACCCTCCTGTCTGTCTAATAAGAGTCACTCTCACCTATGCTCATTGACTTTGCATTAAGAGTCAAACCTCTGTATTGTGCTGACCTATTCTGATAATCTGCTGACCACCGTGTACCAGACCCTGCTTTCCCTACCAACATTGCCTCCTTGCTGCCAGCCTCTGACCCACGGAACGTCTGACCATTCTATATCTATATCCCCTTTGTACTACGCTATGGTTTACTACCCGTATCAGCCAGCCTATCCTGAGGTACAACCTGAATATTCCTGCCTAAAGGGCTCTAACCCCTCGAACTTGGGTCCCACCACGGCGTATGCCAGGTGCCACCCTGACAGAATGCAAAGTCCACCAACTGAGCCTGCAGGAATGCTCCCAGCCCTGGAAGATCTGGCCCACATTTTATGCGTTGTAGTGGAGGAACTATGGGCTGTTATGGACTCCCTAAGAAGCACCCTTCCTAAAGTGCATGTTCCCTCAGGGAAGAAGCCTAGAGGCCTGCTGACTCTAGAGGAGCGTACCAGGAGAATGGACCAGAATCTATGCCTGTATTGTGGGGATCCTTTCCATTTCTTGGCTAGCTGTCTCGTGAGACCCCAAAGAAGGCCAGCTCCCGTACCTGAGCCGACTACGGTTTCACGGCAAACCCCAATGAACAAGACTGTGTTTGAAAAACCTCTGGTGCTTAAAGATACACCCCATGCTAAATTCACTGCACCTGAGCCCAAGCCTGCTCCCAGGAGATCTCAGGTGCCCAAGCCTGCTCCCAGGAGATCTCAGGTACCCAAGCCTGCTCCTAGGAGGCCTCCAGTTCCCAAGCCTATGCCCAGAAAACCTCCTACACCTAAACCTGCTCCCAGAAGACTCAAGCCTGCTGTACCCAGGGGTAGGGAGTCTCTGGAGGACTATGCAGAAGACGAGGAAGAACCCGAACTGCCTTTGGAGTACGAGGTCACTATACCTGAGGAGTCTGATCTTCCTATTCCTATGGACATTATGACCATGCAGACCCCAGGTACGACTCCCATCACTCCCAGGCAACACCTCATGACCAGTGCTGCTGGTACCCCAAAACCAGCACCCAGAAAGAACATCGCACCTAAGGCAGAAGCTCCATATTGTGTACAGGGAACCTTCTCATTCCCGAGACCTGCTACAGTTCATATCACCCCAGAACCTGTATGCGAAAAACAATGTACTGCTTTAACCACCTGTTCCCCAGACCCTGTTCCACCAGGCTGTGTTTATGCATCCATTGGCACGGTGGTGCTTAAAGAAGACCTGGCGAGGATCGAGGAGGCGTTGAGCATCAGGCAAGCTGCAAAAGTGCCCAAGACTGCCTAGGTGACGCTAACTGTGACTCCCATCACTCCCAGCCAGCAACATCCATTGCATTCCGCAGACTGCTGCACTCCACCTGATTCTGGGGTAGAAGAATGGAACACCATGTCCTCTGAGGAGCCACCACTGGAAATAGCCCGGCGTTCCAGAGGACCCCCAAGTGCGATTTCTGGGTACCTTGGTATCACCTTTCCTACTACGTCCTGCAGAGGGGCTCATGCTGCAGTTCCCTGTTATAACCCAGCAACAGACTTTATTCCACCCGGCTTTTCATCCTCTGAGGAATCTGATTCAGAGTGGTTTCCAAGGGTCACAGCCAGGGATGCCTTGCCCACCTGGGAAGATGTATCATTGAATACCCAACCGGAACCCCGTGATGGACGATCCATGAAAGCTGCTGATCCACTCCTCATACAGACAGTTTTTTCAGTAACGGCAGTTGATCCAGCTGAGCTCAACCACCAAAAAACCACCATATTTCTCCTTAGCCACGGATGGCTCTGTGGTGCCTACGAAGGACCTCCCAGCTTATGAAGCTTATCTGTCCCGTTTCCCACCAGGGTGACTCTGTGGATTATGGACATTGATTCATGCCCGCTGATGCCAACCTATGACCAGCTCTGGGTCGCCGGAGGAGCTCCCTTTGCTCGGGGAATCTGTCAGGGATCAGTACCTGAGGGTGCGCAGAAACCATGTCTGCAGGTGAGCATCCAGGAAAAGTGCTGCCTCAGTCCTATCCAGCACTGATATGGGTTAATCCCAAGTGAAACAGTTAAGCACGAACACAAACATACCCCACACCCTCCTGTCTGTCTAATAAAAGAGTCACTCTCACCTATGCTCATTGACTTTGCATTAAGAGTCAAACCTCTGTATTGTGCTGACCTATTCTGATAATCTGCTGATCACTGTGTACCAGACCTGCTTTCCCTACCGACATTGCCTCCTTGCTGCCAGCCTTGGCGTATGCCAGGTGCCACCCTGACAAGGTCACTTATTATTCTTCTTTTCGGATTGAATCTAAAAAAATATATATAGATCCTAAAAACTGGTCTTCAGTGATTTTTGCAGACGCAAATCACTTAAACCCCCCAAAAAAGTTTATATATATATAAAAAAATCTTAAATTTGGTGAAGTGTAACCCACCACCTAGTCTTGCTGCAAACTGACGGGTACAAAGAACAAATAGCTCTCCGGTGTCCTTCCATTGTCATTGCGTGGTTCTGAAGAGAATTGCAAGTCTTAAATGGAATCCTATGGACTGCATGAAAGAATACCAGGTGCGGTGTACAGTGCCGTGTTTATTTATGCTTTATTTTATTTATATGCCGCTTTTATTTTTATGCACTTCACTACATATATGAGCTGGGTAGCTAACAGTAGCTAATGGCTGGTTATAAAGAGCTATTAAGATGTTATGGGCTGCAATGATTCGTGGTCTTATCAGCTTCCTATTACCAGCTCAACTGGAAAAGGGCCTTAATTTTGTTTTATCATCTGTTAACTTTCACTTGACGGTGTTACTGCCTGCCTGTCGGCTGTCTCTGACTGGATCACCTCCCGTTTCCTAAAACTTAACCTCTCTAAAGCTTAACGTCTCATCTTCCCTCCCTCTAAAACCAACATTTCTGTGTCCATTTCCCTACAGGTGAATGGTGCCACCATTACTTCTACCTCCCTAACTCTTGCCTTCAAGACTTCTCCCGAGCTGTCCCCTTTCTATGGAACTCCCGCCCCAGCAACATTAGACTCTCCTCGTCTCTCCAGTCCTTCAAGAAGTCTCTGAAGACACATTACTTTACAGAAGCCTATCGGCTCAATCCATTATCCCCCTCTGTTCATTTCTTACGCCATCTTCCCACACTGCCCACATGCACCCCTCTACTTCAGGTTCTCTTTTTACCCTCACCTAGTGTGTCACCCCTCTCCTCTTAGATTGTAAACTCTTGAGCAGGGTCCTCTCTCCTACTGTACTGTGTTTAACTTGTTTGTAGATTTGTTATTCTGCCTCTCCCATTGTACAGCGCTATGGAGCTTGTTAGCTCTTTATAAAAACCTGTAACTGTAACTTGAGAAAAGTAAAAGACAGGGAGCCCTAGTTCAACCCTGACATAAATTTATAATAGCCATGTTAAAACTTATCAGAGCCATTATAATCCACAAGGTGGAAAGCCTGCCCAGGGGGCAGTCTATTGTGGATATACTGCCCTCAGCTCAAGGATACTGCCCTCAGCTCGTGGATACTGCCCCCAGCACGTGGATACTGCCCCCAGCACGTGGGTACTGCCCCCCAGCACGTGGATACTGCCCCCCAGCACGTGGATACTGCCCCCAGCTCGTGGATACTGCCCCCCAGCTCGTGGATACTGCTCCCCAGCACGTGGATACTGCTCCCCAGCACGTGGATACTGCCCCCAGCTCGTGGATACTGCCCTCAGCTCGTGGATACTGCCCCCCAGCTCAGACCCCAGACCAGACATGGGGCGGCTGTTCGAATGCTCTATCGGCATTCGGACAGCTGCCCCATGAGCTCCGCATACTTACCTTCCCGAGCGGCGAAGTGAAAGTTTCCCCGCTTCCGGTCGTTGAAGGACCCAAGCCGCGGTCACGTGGGACTCCCACGTGACCGCGGCTTGGGTCCTTCAAAGAGCGGAAGCGAGGGAACTTTCCCTTCGCCGCTCGGGGGTTGGATGCGCGCGGCAGCCTCTACCCGGCTGCTGTGTGCATCTTGTAACCGCTGCGGCGAGCGCACAGCTGGCTCGTGCCGCGGCGGTTGCATGCGCACGCAACCAACCGCCGCTGGTTGCGCGCGCATGCGCAGAGTAAGGCTTGGCGACGGACACGCCAAGCCTTACTCAATTATAGTATAGGATGGACTTGCTAAGTTTAAAACAGCTCTGGTTGGTTTACACTAGGGTTGGAATAGGTTCCACAGACAGTATGCAACTTTCTTAACCTTCCCATATTTATAAAGAAGTGCCAGAACTCACGTAACTTGGTATAGTTATTGAAAATGAAACGCATTATCTAATTGTAGATAAAAGCAATAGGTTATTAATTCCCATGCTTTTCAATGTTCTTGAACCCAGGACATACTTGAAAACGAGAGAAATCTCAATGTATCCTTCCTGGTAAAATACTTTCTAAATAAATAAACTACAGCTTTGCGGGTTATCAAGGAATGTTACAGTCAATGAGAAGTGTTCTGTGGTCATGGTGTCTCCTGTTATAAAACACAAATCACATTAGCGTCAGCATTAGCGTAGTTTAACCACTTGAATGCTAAGGACGCGCTCAGCGCGTCCTCAGCATTCCCGCTGGTGTGCTGAGGACGCGCTGAGCGCGTCCTCACATTGGGGTCAGCGTTCGGCCGGGTTCCGGCCGATCGCTGGCCCCTCCGGTGCGGGCTGACATCCTGGATGTCAGCCGCGCATCCGGACCAGCAGCCGCCAGCATTAGGTGTCATCGCGGGGGCGCGATGACACCTAATTCAGGCGCCCCCCCCCGCATGTGCGGAGGAGGCGCCTGAAAGGGAGGGGGGGAGGTCCTTCGGACCTCTCTCCCTCCCGATCGGCGGCGCACAGGGGGTTAACCCAGGCATCATTTGGAAGGGCACAGCCTGCCCTTCCAAATGATGCCTGGCATTAACCCCTGGGGAGCTGGATCGCGAATCGGCGCTGAAAAGCGCCGGTTCGCGATCCTTTCCCGGAGCTGTCCTAGACTTAACCCCTAACTGCCACCAACTGTGGAGATAGGGAGTTCATTGGAACTCCCTATCTCCCGATCCGTGGCAGTTAGGGGTTAAATTTTGGTATCGTTGGATCGGCCAGAGCATGGCCGTTCCAACGATACCAAACACTACAGTGAAAAATTTTGTAAAAAAAAAAAAAAAAAAAGAAAAATAAAAACAAAAAAAAAATTAAACACTTTTTTTTTTTTCTTGGGTTTGTTAATGCAGCAATATTGTTCCCATTTCAATTATAATGTGAACAATGATGCTGCACTAACGATTTTTGTATGCGGTGCGTTTGTTAAAAATAGTGTCATTTTCCCCAAAAAAAAATGTAACGAGACCCCATCTCTAATTTTTTTAACAAGCGCACCCCATACAAAATATAACCGCAATTGCTCGCATGTTAAAATGTGGAAAAAAACACTTTACACATTGTAAATTATTGAAAATACATATTTTATTGCATTTTTTGTTATAATATACAGACATGACATAACGTATACATATAATAATGACATATTATGAATCTACCGAGTCTGACGGAAAGAACGATATATAATATGTCTGGGTCATATACTAAAATAAGCCTTCAAAACACGTTTAAACATGATGCGCAAAACAGGTAAAAATGACCTCAGCATAGGGGCGGGAAAAGCCTCAGCAGCGAAAGGGTTAAAGGAGGTCGTAGCACTTCCCCCACATTACCTTTGAATCGCCAACGGTTGTTAGTGTTCGTTAATTAGCGATTCGTAGTGCGAGTTTCCTCTACTTTGCACTTCCTATACCTAACATCAGGAGCGCAAACACAGATTAACTAACGTTAGTAACTAGCGTTAGGACCAGGTGATCCTAACTGAAAAAGTTACCACCAGCTCAGAGGTGTAGGTAACAGATTGCGCTACTGCAGAATCCATTACCTGCAGCTTAAACCCCCCCCCCAAAAAAAAATCAGATACTCACCTCTTATGCAGTGGCGGGACTGGAGGCCCAATCCGCTGCTTCTGGCCACCGGGAGACGGGGGGAAGAAAGTCCCATGTCTCCGTCCGCGATCAGTCTGCCGACCAGCAGGATCTCACGAGAGGCGAGATCCTGCTGGTCCTGTGACCGGGCAGCACGATCATCCATGGAGTCCTGTGGACGCCATGGAGGCGATGCTGTAGCAAGCTTATCGCTTGCTAAGGAGCAGGCTGCTGGACTCGGCACCTGCCCCACGATCTGCTGGGGAAATCGGGACGCCAACTGGAATTAACGAACGCAAATTTTTCCCCTTAGAGTCCTGGTTTTAGCTCAGGACGGCTGATAGAGCCCAAACTAAATTAAGGCTGGTAACAACAATGTTACATGGAAAAGGGCAAGTGATCAATGCTGACCTAATCCTATTGATTTCTCTGAGTCTGATGAACAAAATTTATTGTAGAATTTAAATAATGACTTGTTTTGTTTTTGTCTTTTCAGGTCACTTCTCAGGTCACTAAGCCAAGCCTTTGGTTAATGATTCCCGATACGTGTTTATGGGACTAAATTGATTTCTGGAAATTCTTTCAATGATTAAAAATGTAAAAGCATAGAGACTTTATTCCAAGACATTTTGCCCGAGATAAAGCTTGTACCAGCACGTACTAGGTGTCCTTGAGTGATATTTGGCCAGATGAACTCATGCCTTTGCCAAGTATAATTTCAACATTCTAGAGGAAATGAATTTCCAGCAAGATCTCAAGGGGAAGACGGTGATGAAATGTTCAGCTTAATCCGATTTCCAGTATCCAATAAACAGATATGTGTATTTCATGATATGGGACAGACTTCCTTTGTTTTGACAAATTTCACCAACAGCTCCGAGACTTCAGTAGAAGAGAAAAACCCTTTTTCAGTCTAGTATATTTTGTTTGTATTAAGGCTGTACGCTTTTTATGTATTATTTGCGCTGCAAATCCCGGCACTGATTTTATTTTTACTTCTTTTTTAACTCCCAGGTACAAAGTCATTTTAAATAATGAAAATATAAGAATAATCCAATTTAAAAATCCAACAGCTAATCTGAAGAAGCACAAAAATAAAAATGACATTTTAATTTTATTGGAAACAAACTACATTAAACCCATGTATCCGACAATTAATTAGATTTGGCATTCATGCAAAAAAAATATGTCTGAACTGGTTACGCACAAATATAATAACAGTGGGTAATATGAAGAGTGAAAGGATTTTGTTATGCTGTATCTGTTGAGAGTAATATCGCAGGGGAGACTCATTCATTGGGGCAGCAGGGCCAGCACCCCAACAGTTTTTTCAGGAAAAAACAAAATTAGTTTGTATGCAGTATCTAGATTTTTTTTCATTTATCGTTTTTTATTTTAGCGCCATGAAGGGGGGCGGGAAGGGGTATAGTGTCAGATATGGAAATTGTGGTCCACTACCCTGCCTGAGAACATATTACACATGTTCTACCTGTCTCATTAGGAGGGATCAGCCTCCCAGCCAGTGAGACTCTAGGAACAATATTTAGGGGGGGGCACATAAGATACCACAGTCAAAACTGGGGGGACACTAATAATTTTCACCACTAAATCATACCATTGAAAAAAACGAAGAGCCCTCTGACCTGGTGTGAGCTAAAACACCATCGCTAAAGGAAAAATTTAGCACAAGATGCTAAAACGTAGCACCTGATGACATACTAACAGATCACCTTGTCTGCGGGCGTCTGTGTACAAGGTCATTTAGCGCACGCTAGGGAAATGTTAAGACCCAGAACTAATGCGGGTGTGTACAGGATAGAACTGTTTTTTTCCAGTGCAGAGAGCCAGGCCATACCTATCCCCCGCCCTCACAAGCTTGAATAAGTATGAACACATAAAGCGAGGAGCCCTCACACCCCTTCATTATTAAAATCGTCCTAGGTGGCCATATTACCCATGTCTATCTGCACACATATATTAAGGCTGATGGGCATTGCATGATAAATGCCACCCAACAGCATGTAGAATCATTACACTGCATTTAATAGATCCAAAAGGAAGGCTAGGTGAGCCACGATAATGTCCCTGCTGCAGCATATAAATAACACATGTTTCAGGGCAAGACTTATCCATGTGTCCGTTTAAACATGGTCCACACAGTCACCCTAATAATCAACCGCTTCCATACTATGAATAACCCCCAGCATAAAATGTTTAGAATTAGGCAAAATATTAGAATTTGGATATATGTGGATAAAGGATACATTTATAATAGAGCCTACTGCAATAGTAGAGGCAACGTCACTGCTCTGCATGGAGAGAGCCTGTGGAGTCATGGGTTCGATCCCGACGAGCACCTCTCCAGTAAGTGTCCTTGGGCAAGACACCTAACGGTACATACTCGCCACCCAGGACATACTTGAAAACGAGAGAAATCTCAATGTATCCTTCCTGGTAAAATACTTTCTCAAAAAAAAACAGCAATGGCATTGCTGACCAGATCCATTACTATGATGTATGGGGCCAAGAGAACACCTGTGTTGCATTCCTTTACATTGCCTGTTAATTTTGGGTGAGGAGTTGTTTTTTTGGAGTTAGCACCAGGATTTGGCAGTAGGGATAATTTTGCCATTAGCGTCCCTCAAAAAATTGGCGCTGGCACCAAGTGCCATCAAGTTAGTTGCAAAAGTGCGAAAGATCTCTAGCGCTCCCCATGTTATAGGACATGGAAAGTGCAGTTAGCTTGCGGCACAAATCGCAAATTACCGTGCGCTAAGTGATTTTTCCCATTTGTAGCGGGAGGGAAACGATCTGTTGGTCAGGCACTAGACTGAATTTACCTGGCGCTAACGCAAAACCATGCCGACGCAAGGGATAGCTCACACCAGGTGATCATGCCATAAATAAGTATATATATATATACAGTTGTGTTCAAAATTATTGAACCCCCACTGAAATTGAGTGTTTTGGCCAGTTTGACATTGATTTTGATCATTCAGTCATCTTGCTTACAATTAAATCAAAGAGGCACGTGTAGGTCAGACAAATATAACATAACATTTATAATGAAATAACCACAAATGTCTTTTCTGTGCTCACATCATTATCAGTTTTATTCAACCCCCAAGTGACATTCAATCTTAGTACTTAGTACAACATCCTTTTACAGTTATAACAGCTTTTAAACGTGAAGCATAGCTTGACACAAGTGTCTTGCAGCGATCTACGGGTATCTTCGTCCATTCGTCATGGGCAAAAGCCTCCAATTCAGTCACATTCTTAGGCTTGCGCACTGCAACTGCTTTCTTTAAGTCCCACCAGAGGATCTCAATCGGATTTAAGTCAGGTGACTGCGATGGCCACTCCAAAATGTTCCAGCCTTTAATCTGCAGCCATGCTCTAGTGGACTTGGAGGTATGCTTGGGATCATTGTCCTGTTGAAAGGTCCAACGTCTCCCAAGCCTCAGGTTTGTGACAACTGCATCACATTGTCATCCCATATCTCCTGGTACTGAAGAGAATTCATGGTACCTTGCACACGCTGAAGCTTCCCTGTACCTGCAGAAGCAAAACAGCCCCAAAGCATGATTGACCCCCCGCCATGCTTCACAGTAGGCAAGGTGTTCTTTTCTTCATAGGCCTTGTTCTTCCTCCTCCAAACATAGCGTTGATCCATGGGCTCAAATAGTTCTAATTTTGTTTCATCAGTCCACAGAACACTATCCCAAAACTTCTGTGGTTTGTCCACATGACTTTTGGCATACTGCAGTCGACTCTTCTTATTCTTTGGAGACAGCAAGGGAGTTCTGGCATGGAGGCCTTCATTACGCAGTGTGCGCCGTATTGTCTGAGCTGAAACTTCAGTACCCACATCTGACAAATCTTTTCTCAGTTCCTCAGCAGTCACACGGGGACTTTTCTTCACTCTACGCTTCAGGCAGCGCACAGCAGTCAAAGTCAGCATCTTCTTTCTGCCACGACCAGGTAGCGTTTCAACAGTGCCCTTTGCCTTGAATTTGCGAATGATGCTTCCTATGGTCTCTCTTGGTATGTTTAACATCTTTGCAATCTTCTTATAGCCATTGCCCTTCCTGTGAAGAGTAATCACCTCTTCTCTTGTCTTCCTGACCATTCTCTTACTTCACCATGTTTGTAAACCACACCAGTAAATGTCTAGAAGGAGCTGAGTATCACAGTCATTTTAAAGCTGCCTAATTGGTGCTTATTATGCTTTATTGCTGCTCCGTGACATCCACAGGTGTTTTCAATAACTGATTGAAAACACTTGAATGAACCTCTGTTCTTCAGAGTGGTAGTCTTTAAGGGGTTGAATAATGTTGTCAATGAAGAATTCACAAAATAAAACATTTACTACTGTATTACAAAACCAATTGATGTCATTTTAGTTGCATATGGTTCTTTAAAAAGTCCTTGTAGGATTTCATTCTGAATACAATTACAAATGTACACTAAATTCCCTAAAACCCTTTACAGCATTGGGGGTTGAATAATTTTGAACACAACTGTATATATATATATATATATATAAATAAGATTCCAAAACCCCAGAGTAATGTGATGCAATGATACCTTTATGTTGCACTAACCTGATAATTATATTTTATTCGCCGCAATTTGACAGTTTTTGCCGATGACTGAGAACTGCTTCAGTGACTCCAATTTTAGCAAATTACAGAGATCATTCGCTAAATTCACAATATTTTCAGTGAAATGAGTTTAGCAGTAGGTAAAATTTTGCGATTAGCGTCCCTCAAAAAATTGGTGCTGGCACCAATTGATCTATTAGTTGCAAAAGTGCAAAAGATCTCTAGCGCTCCCCATGTTATAGGACGTGGAAAGGGCAGTTAGCCCTTAAGATTCTAACTTCCATAAACTCAGGGAAATACAATAATATTAATAAAAGTGTGGCATGTAGCTACCCATTAACCCCTAAAATGTCATAAATCAAGGAAAAAATAAAATGTATACTGTGAGTGATGAAGCCTGCCCATTAACCCTTAAAACACAACTAAACCAAGGCAAAAACTAAAGTAATACACAATGTAATATATAGTCTGAATGTTAACCACTTCACTGCTGAGCCATTTCAACCCTGTGAAAAACGTTTACATGCACGTTTATATTTAATTTTTTTATGACTCTTACATTACACTGAATATGGTCATGTTGGGTATCGTTGGAAAGGCCGGAATCTGCCCTTTCCAACGCCACCTAGATATTCGATACACAGAGAAGGAAAAAAAGTGGTCCGACTATTTTGGAAAGCTGGATGCTGATTTCTGGTGGGGGCGGGGGCACATGGGGGGGCAAGGAATAACCTAGGGAGGGGGAAATTGCACTCCTGTAGAGACGCCTATGCTCCCAGCAATTAAATTTCATCAAGGATGCCCGAGTTAAAAATTCATTAATTTTGTCTGTACTATCATTGCTTCGTGGGGGTGCACGATGCCTAAATGACAATGAGCAAGTGAGGTGCACTCATACAGATCCCATACTCAGGCATTGCTTCCAGACAGACATGATGCCTAGTCTGTACCCCAGCTATTACAGGCTCCTGCTTCTCAGCTGCTTCACTCACAAAGTCTGGTTATCATGATTTTGCATTGTGATACTTTGAAAACCACTCATCAGCATATCAAAACCCAATAGTAGCACCATTTTAAAGCAAGGCTAGTGTGCCCCCCTGTGGAGAAACAAAATCCTCTGTCAAACTGCACAAACAGCCTCAATCCTCACTGTAACAAAATGTTCAAACACATTACTGTTGCAGTACAACCGCCAGAGAGAGGGCAGGATACAGGAAGAGCTCTCGGGTCACTCACTACTGTACAGGGATAAGATTTGGGGGTTATCATGAGTGAAAATTCCTGTACAGTACAGATACAAGGTGTTACTGTGATTTCCATGCACAGATATTATATTTATATTCTATTGGTATTTTTTGAACGTTGCATTGCTAATAATCTCATTATGATCACTACAAACCCCCATAAGCAGGAGATCTGACCATTTTTATTATTTATCTTTATCACAGTTACGGTATTTGACATAAATGCCATTTATGCCCTAATGCTGATAATGCAGACCCCGTGTGACATTGTGGAACATAATGGAAACCATCTAGAGTTCAGAATCTTTCATTCCAACAATATTTTAGCAAAGGATAAATGAATAAATAAATAATTAAAAATGAGCAAATTTACATTAATTACATTTTTTAACTATCTCAGAATAACAATTTGTGACCAAATTTTCTATTTAAACCCATATTTAATTGTTAACATTACATCCAGTTTTTCAAATAAATCTTACGATAACATTTTATTCAACAAAATTCACTTGGAAATGAAGGGGTTAAGTGACTGGTTTAAGATATATATTTTTAATGCATTACAGGACCTGAAAGCTGGGGCCCATAACCTGTGGACGTACTGAAACTAGTGGACGCAAGAGAGCGCTTGCAGCTGACCCAAATTTGTTCCCCTATCTATATATCAGAGGAAAGCATGAGAAATTGTTATAATACCAGAGCTGAGAGGTCACTATATAGCCTAGAGTCTCTAAAGTCACCCCCTGGGGGGTATGTCCAATAAAGTTACTTCATATACGTTTCAGAAGCAATCCGTAAACAAAGCTAATGTTTTTTTGTGTATTCAATGGAAAAAGATGTCAACATGCAAATCAGCATGAAGTCTATGGCTAGGGTGAAACGAAAGCATTTTTACACGCGAACGTAAAAAAGTGCGTCCGAACGCATTGATGTATTTTTTCACGGAATATGCGAAAACGGTCATACGATGCGCATTTTCGTGCGTGATGTTTTACGAATCCAAACCAGGAAGCTTTTTGCGTCTGGACGTTATGTTGGCCGGACATGAGCAGGGTCTGACGTCTCCAAATCACACACACACACCGCTAGCGGGCGCAGCGCACTCTGTACGTCAGTACTAGCGGTTCTGCGTTCTCGAAAAAATGCGTTCATTTTCCACTTGCGTTGCGCGGCCGGACTTTCGTGCAACCGTACTTCGTATATTGGCTGTCATTGCCCGTCATTTGCTGCTAGTGCGGCTGTGATTAAGTGCGCCAGAACGCACGTTAAAAATGCGCTGGTCTGACCCCAGCCTTAGACGTCTAGCTTGCTTGACAGATTTTTCGTCTCTTTCATGAAAACACACGGGTCCATGTTGTTGTCGACACACAGTGATGAGGGATACAGGAGGGTGGTGTTTGGTAGTCAATATTGCACTGAAGATAAGGACAAGGATTTGCTTTATGTGGGAATCCATCGGCCAGCGCAGACACTGCATAACTTGCGTACGAAAGTATGCGACTTTCATTACATACGCAATTTGCACTACATAAACTAACAGGGTTATTCAGAGAGCGGTGAAAAGCAGGAGAATGACTAGAGAAGTGAAAATTCTAGGGCAAAATTTCCAAACCAGAAAAATTCTCCCACTCCTCTCACTTTCCAAATCGGCTATTTTGACTTCGAATTTTCCATTCTCCAGTCATTCTCCTGCTTTTCACCGCTCTCTGAATAACCCTGTAAGCCATGTCAGGTGTGCCGCCTTGAGGGGGGGGGGCGAGGGTACGAACCCAGGATGCAGTGATACACTGGAGATCTTGGATAGGGTGAACTAAACAGGGCTTTATTTAGGAAAGTATATACACAATGTAGAGGGGCGTGGCAGGAAAGGGGATGACTAGGGAGACCGAGGGAAGACACAGAGGGCCAGAGCCGCGTTCAATACCTCAGCCGCTGCAAGTGCTAAGTTAGCAACTTGCCATTGAACGCCGTTCAACCGCTCAGCGCTCAGCAGTGCTAACCTAGCACTTGCAGCGACCCGAGGAGATGCTGCGTGTAGTAGACATGTGCATTCGTTTTAGTACTAAAACGATTTAGTCCGAATTTTGGGATAATTTAGTTTTCGTGTGACTCAAGAGAAACGAAACTGCTCAGTACAAAAAACGAAAGAAACTAAAATATAATGCACTACATTTTAGTTTCAGTCCTTTTTGTGATATTACGTTGATGAGTGAAGGAGACCAGCAATGAAGAGCGCAACATCGCAACATTCGAAGTTCTGCACCCTCCACATGCCAATGCAGTAGGATGTTCTATACAGAGAGGGGTATTAATTAATGCAGGAGGATGTTCTAAACGTTATACAGAGAAGAGCCTATTTTTTTAGCCCTTTAAATCCAGTGGCTGTGAGCGCTGAGATCGGCTGCTTGTTACATTATCACTCAGTACAATGTATCAGGCTCAGCTGTTACAGTAACTGACTGTAACAGCGCTCAGAGTTTCAGTAAAACAAGGAAATAATATTGTTCTAACCTCTTATATATAAAAATATTATTTACTAGTTTCACTGAAACTCTGAGCGCTGTGATGAGCAGCAGTCAGTTACTGTAACAGCTTTGCCTGACACGGGGCAGTATTACAATGTTGGTGCTAAGTTAACCAGAGCTGTTGTAAACTGAAAACCTCCATAGGCTATAATGGCTCTGGGAAGTTTACAACAGCTCTGGTTAAGTGAGTACCAGCTATGTAATATGGCCCACATTGTGCTGAGAGTGAGAGATACTGTAACAAGCAGCGATCTCAGCCTTCTGAGGAGCCGCTACAATAGTAATTGTATCCACTGGTTTTCGGATGAACGAAATTAGTTTTCATACTAAAGAACTGAAAACGAATTTCTTTAGCAACTAAATAAATTGCATTTTAGGACTAATCCATTAGTTCAAAACGAAATTTTGTGCTGTGCACATGTCTAGCGTGTAGCTGAGTGTGACGTATTAAAGATGGCCGCCGCCATGAAGCAAGTAACAATGCCGTACAGCAAGATGACCGCCACCACGAAGCAAGTAATAATTCCATACAGCAATGTTACTTTTGAGGTTTATGTTCAACAAAGCACAAAATATTTATTTATTATTTCCCCCTGCACATACAGTTCAATTTATATATTGTTTCAGAAGTAAACATAACGTTGATTCATTAAAAACTATCATTTGTGGTGTGTGCATACAAAACGTAATTGTGCTGACTGCTTTTATTTATCATATTTTGTCCGAGTCATACGAAAAACAATCTGAATTTTTCATTAAGAAATCGTCGGCCATTTTGGATTCAAAATTCGCATCCAAAGCGTTCAATGACACTGCTGCAGCAAACTGAATTGCTGCGCTGCAGCAATTCAGCAGCTGCTGAGGTATTGAACGGCCTCAGGATTACAATACATCTAGACCAGGGGTGGGCACTTGCGGCCCTCCAGATGTTTTGAAACTACATTTCCCTTGAGGCTCTACAAACCTAATGAGCAGCCGAGCATCACGGGAAATGTAGTTTCAAAACATCTGGAGGGCCGTAAGTGCCCACCCCTGATCTAGACAAACAGGACATAAGAGGTCTCACGGATATCAGACAGACAATACAGGAAAAGGGGTGGATAATAGACAGAAGGACAGGACAGGAATAGGGCTGACTTAGGTTTTGCTGATGCAGGTGGAAAGACTCTGATAGGCAAAGTCCTGATGCAACGATGGTCAGTAACACGATGGGGCCTTGAGAATGAGAACTGCAGAAGGTGGGTATAGCAAACAGGAATGGCAGCACGGGGTCTTCAAGACAGGAACAGCAACAGGGGTCTTTGGGATGTGTTGAGGCACAGTACCAGAGGAGAGAATCCATAACTAAGTCCAGGGGAATAGCCAGGGGTCCAGTGCACAATAATCAGAAAGAGTAGGAAGGCTTCGTTACAGGTTGGTGGTTACTCTCGCACAGAATGCAGAAGCATCGTGGGACAGGCGTGTCTCTGTTAAATAGGAGATGCAAAGGTCCAATTGGGTGCACATGCTGATGCAGCCAGAGAGCACTGCAATGTGAAGTCCAGCAGGGCGGGACATGAAGGGTGCTCCCAGGGTGGATGTTACAGTGAAGCAGCACCAGTTTTGCCCTTCCTGCGACTTCGGCGGCGTGATCCCTTACAGGTCAAATTCATAAAAATCTGTAGGGATTTCTGTATTTTGGAAGCCCTGTGCCGAAGAGAAGAAGCATCGTGTCGAGGGAGAAAGGTGAGTATTTAGGCTAGGGTCAGACGAACGCATTTTCGCGTTGTCTGTGAAAAAGTGCGTTCGAACGAATGGACGCATTTTTTCCCGGAATACGCGATAGCGGTCATACGATGCGCATTTGCATCCGTGATTTTGTACTGATCATCAATAAAACACTTTGTGCATCTGGACGTTATGTTGGCCGGACATTAGCAGCGTCTGACGTCTCCAATTCACGCAAACACGCCGCTAGCGGACGCAGCGCACTCTGTACAACCGTACTAGCAGTTTAACGTTCTCGAAAAAATGCGTTCGTTTTCCACTTGCGTTGCGCAGCCGGACTTTTGTGCGACCGTACTTCGTATATTGGCCGTCATTGCCTGGCACTTGCTGCTAGTGCGGCCGTGATTAAGTGCGCCTGCACGCGCGTTCGCACTGCCTCAGTCTGACCCTAGCCTTACACTTAAAATAAAAATGATATATTATAAAATAAATCGGGCAGATACTGCCAGCAGTGTCTGTAGAATTATTTACGTTAAAAAGACGAGGATCATTTTTTAGTAGAGTGTTGCTTTACATAAATTAAACATTTCGCTTTTTTTCTCAAAAGATATGTAAAAACACATAAAACAATAAGACAAAATAGGTTTCTGATAAAGAGCCTGATTATATGCATCAGACCAGCACATTAATTCATGCTAACCATACTAAGAATCTGATTTTTAATTATTAAAAAAATACACATTATAACGTTCTGCATATTTAACCGTGGCTTCCACTTCCACAAATGAACGACAATGGATTTATTTATTTTTCAAAGAACCTTATTGTTTGCAAATACTGGGCAACTTATTTGTTATTTTAATTAAAAAGTTAATTATGTTTGAAAAAAACAACAGCAACAACTCAGGTGTCTCGCTATGATATTTTATATCTAGTATCCGGTGCTTTTGTATAGAGCCAGGGCCTGACCTTCACATTATATTGCCTGGGTCCATAGATGAAATGCTGCTGCCCCCCCTCAAACTATTCCCACCAAAACACACCCATGCGTATCAGAGAGCTCCCCAGCAATAACACTCACAGCAATGTCAGTTGAAATGAGTATCACAAAGCTACAAAGCAATAAACTCACAGTAATGTGCGGTGTGTATGAGCGTATCAGAGCTCCACAGCAATAAAACTCACAGTTATATGTGGTGTGTGAGAGCGTATCACAGAGCTCCGCAGCAATAAAACTCACAGTAATGTGCGGTGTTTATGAGTGTGTCACAGAGCTCCACAGCAATAAAACTCACAGTAATGTGCGGTGTGTATGAACGTATCACAGAGCTCCGCAGCAATAAAACTCACAGTAATGTGCGGTGTTTATGAGCGTATCTGAGCTCCACAGCAATAAAACTCACAGTAATGTGTGGTGTGTGGAAGCGTATCACAGAGCTCCACAGCAATAAAACCCACAGTGGAGGAGCATTTGCGCTGGCGGTAGGTGCCACCCCTCTCCTTTTAGATTGAAAGCCCTTGAGCAGGGGTCTCTTTTCCGATCATTCTCTGTGTACCAAACGTATGTTATTTTATGTTTGTTTTGTCCTACCCATTGTACAGCGCTGCAGAATATTTTGGCACTTTATAATTGATTGTAATTGTATCTCTAAACTAACCACCAATATACATTTTACATCAAAATTTACCCATTTTTTCTGTTTTAAAGAAAATATTTTGAATACTTTGGACGTTCAGTGAGAATAAATCTAATTCTGGACATGTAGTAATTGAGATGTCCAGGTGGCACATTTTATCGCATGCTTCCATGTCTTGCTGAGGATGATGAAATGATAATGCAGGCGTTATGGAGTTTTAGTTGGGTCGATGTTATGTTAAACTTATCAACTCTGCGGGGCCAGAGATACAGTTAGTGATTAATGTGTTTGTCAATATCATGTGGAATGTAATGTTCAGCTCCTTTCTAGCCACTGGCATCTCCATTCCTACCACACAGAGAGCCGAGAATGAGCCTGCTGCTGATAACTAGTCTCGTACTATAACATGGTTTGATAAGTGCGGTTGGTTCAAGACGCATGGTAACATTTTCATGAGTATTGACTTGATGCCATCAGTTCAATTATTTTAGAAAGCTTGGCCATAAACTCCCTCATCCATCTTCTATCCAAGGGATACACTTTAATTGCAGTCATAATGAGCAATATTATTTTTCAATTATTTGATGCTGTCAAGATAGCTCAATGGTTAATGCTCCAATATTAGGGTCACATGACTGCAAGCTCAATAGTTTACTTGCAAGGTTTAAAAATTTAAATCAGTCTTAGCTTTTAACATTTTAAGATGCCAGACCCCATCACCTAAAATCACCAAATGACGCGTTTCACTCCATCCACTTATGGATCCATTGTTCTTACATTGCATGTTCAGGTTAGACGGTACACTGAACTTATTTCACTAACAGGGTTATTCAAAGAGATCCGAAAAGTCAATGCACCTTCGGTGACTTTTCGTTCCCCGCACTTTGGGGCGATTTGGCGATTCCTAGTTCGCCGACCCTGCGGTGTATTCAGCAAGCACCGCAGGGCCCCCGTAGTGCAGGGAAAACTGGCTGCAAACCCGCAGAACACTAGCCGAACACTCACCGAATACTCACCGAAAACCCGCAGAAACCGACGCAAAAACCAAGCCGAACACGCCACAAAAAACCCAGCAGCCGTCGATCACAGCGCATAGCAGCCGCCGGAGAAAGCTGACACGCAGACGAACAAGTTGAAAAAAATAAAAAAATATGCTTGAAAGTTTGAAATTTGAAACTCTGTTTGCAAAAAAACTACGGAACAAAAATGCCTGGAATTTACATATAAGATCCAATGAATGATAATAAAAAGGGCTGTTACAGAAAAAAAACTATTTAAAAGAAAGAAAATGGAAAAAAGTTTGCAAAACTAAAAAATGCCTAAAAGATCCAAAAAGATCTATAAATAAAGATACTTTTTACTTTTTTTACTGCAGAATAAAATAATAAACGGTTTATTAGATATTGTATTAAAACGGGAATATTTTTAACATTGAAACCTATGGGATTCTCCTGAATAAATCTGTTGAATGAAACCACCGAACTGCAGGGCAGTTCGGCAACTTTTCACTGCTGTTTTGTGCTCTCTGAATAGACGAAGCATTGCTTCTCTAGGGGGGGATTTCACTGTTCTAGAACAGGCACCGTATGTGCAGGCAATTCGCCAACATTTGGTGAACTGCCTGCTCTCAGAAAATAGCCGAATGGCCAGGAAATATTACCGTACCCTGAATTTCAGTGTCCGGTTACACTTCGGGGCCAGATCGTCTCTGTCTGAATAACCCTGATAGCAAGGAATAATCAGATTATCAAAATATTTGCGTTATCCCATTGTCTCTTTCATTCATTTAAAATATTTTATGTGTTGGGGACAGAATTGCACACAGACTTTTGACAGCCTCACGTAGCCCCTCCCCCCCACCCCGCATCAGGAGGCTCAACTACCTCATCAGGTTAATAACTCTGGTTAATAACCAGGTCTCACACATGGAGAGGTCCCCCTGTTACTAGAACCTAAGTAGATGGAAACGTGTGGTATCGGCTGACCACGGAACATCTCACAGCTGCGCTCCACAGACATGAAGACTATTTTGAATGAGTGTGGTCTTTGTGGTTAGGGCTGTTCAACATCCCCAGCCATTGCTGCTCTGGCCTCTCTTGCAACCTAAAGGAGCACCTGTCCTGGTGCCAGTTGAAGAATTTAGACAATTTCACCAAGGTGTGGTAGTCTTGATATCTTTAATAGATACCTTGGCTCTGCTGATATGTTCCTTCCACTGCCTCCTGGGTAATACTTGCTTACTTACCTCCTGTAACTGTCAAGGGACATGTTTTTTTAACCTCCCTGGCGGTCTAATTTTTTCAAAATTTTGTGTCTAAAAGCGTCCCAATTGTTTTTTAAAGGAAACGTGTTTTTGTACATAGTTAGCCTGTAATAAATAGGAATCACGCACTGAAATCCATGCAAGCGTCCTTACTGGTAAAATCCTTTATAAATAAATAAATTAAAAAATAAATAGTAAATACACTGAGTCCGATAAAGTTTGAAACAAGACATAATAATTTATTATCCCAAAAATAATTATCCAAAATAATGCAAATAAATGATATTCAATAAAATAAAACAAACACTGAAATCTGTCTGAAAACAAGGGTGAGACTATGTATGGTCTGTTTCTTATCCTGTAGTGCCACCTAGTGGCCGTTCATAAACATTGTATATTGGAATACAGTGTATTATAAAAAAAATTAAAGTTTGCTGCCTGGTCCCGCCCCCCTGCATCATGTGACTCGCAGGAAGGTTAAAGATGGGTTGTCCCTTTCATGTTTAAAAGGTAAGGTTGCCTTTTAAGTTGGCTTGGTTATGTAGTGGGTAGGACTGACTTCAGTCTTCTAGAGTATGGGAACTAGCACTTCTTGGTTTCAAAGCTGCTGGAGCTGCTTGAGGAGACAGCTCAGTGTGTTGAATCTTTCCTCATAAGAACTTTATCTGCAAAATAGATAAATGCAAAGTTATGCACTTTGGAGTGAAGAACACACAAGCAATTTATACCCTAAATGGTACGGAGTTAGGGAAATCCAAGCAGGAGAAGGATCTGGGAATAATCATAGAATTCAAACTAAGTAACAATGGGCAATGTCAAACAGCAGCCGCCAAGGCCAGCAAGGTATTGGCATGCATTAAAAGGGGAGTTCACTCTCGGGATGAAAACATAATTTTGCCTCTGTATAAATCAATGGTAAGACGCACCTTGAATATGCCGTGCAATTTTGGGCACCTGTCTTAAGAAAGGATATTATAGCACTAGAAAAAGTGCAGAGACGGGCGCCTAAATTAATAAGGGGAATGGAAGATTTAAGTTATGAGGAAAGACTAACAAGCTTAAACCTGTTTAGTTTAGGCTGGGGTCAGACAAGCGTAGTGTTCACGTCCGTGATTGCGCCTAAAAGTACATCCGTGATAGCATGAAAGAAAGTCCATTGGAGCCTGTTACACAAAGTACGTCCGCACTGAACTGCGGACGCACCACGGCCGCGGCAAACGGACACAAGGCAGGCAAGAACGTACAACCACTAGAACGGCCGCACAAAGTGCGCTGCGTCCGCAACGTCCGCATAGCTTTGTGTATGAGTGATGGAACGTGGTCAGACAGACTGCATTTATACGTCCAGCATTTTTCACGGACAAAATGGTTTTGCCTTTTAATTTATTTTCCCTCCTACATCCGTCAAAATATACGTCAGTGAAAAAAACGGACTGTGTGGCCACTACTGTGTCTTCCGTACTGACGTACGTCCGGGTGCACGGACGTACAGTCCGTAGAAATCACGCTCATCTGACCCTAGCCTTAGAGAAACGGCGCCTTAGAGGGGATCTGATAACCTTATATAAATATATACAGGGCCATTATAAACCATTGTCTGGAAACCTATTCATTAACAGGACTATACACAGGACACAAGGTCACCCATTTAGACTGGATGAAAGGAAATTCAGCCTAAAGCATAGGAAGGGTTATTTTATGGTGAGAACAATAAAGCTGTGGAATTCTCTGCCTGTTGAGGTGGTTGGGTCAGAAACTGTACAGACTTTTCAAAAATGACTGGATGACTTCCTGCAGACACAGAATATTAAGGGTCATAATATTTAATATGTGAGTAAACGCTTCTTGATCCAAGGAGAAATCTGACTGCCATTCTGGGGTCAAGAAGGAATTTTTTCCCAGTGTGTTGCATATTGGCGAGCGCTACAGACTGGGTTTTTTGCCTTCTTTTGGATCAACAGCAGTGGGTGTTGTGTGAGAGGCTGAACCCGATGGACGCATGTCTTTTTTCAGCCTATGTAACTATGTATTTAACTATGTATGTGGTCTAAGAGGCGCACACGGTTATTTACCTCTGTATTTTTTATATTATAATGTTTTATCTCACTTTACATGGACAATGTGATCTGTTAATAATGTAACGGAATTTATCATATTTCTGTTGGAAGGACATGTTCATTTTGCATGAGGGATTTGTAAAGGACTGTGTTTAGGCATATTTTGAACATTATTTGGAGGACCCCTCTCCTCTTAGGCTGGGGTCAGACGAACGCAGTGTTAACGTCCGTGTTGCTGCACATAAGTACGTCCGTGATAGCATACAATTGTGTTAAATGGAGCCCCACACACGAAGTACGTCTGCACAGAAGTGCGGAGGCTGACGGACGCTGCAAACGGACGCAGGTTAGGCAAGAACGTAATACTGCTAGAACGGACGTGCAGAGTGCGCCACGTCCACAACGTCCGCATAGCTTTGTGTGTGAGTGATGGAGCATGGTCAGACGGACTGCATTTATACGTCCAGCATTTTTGACGGACAGAATGTTTTTTCATTGTAATTTATTTTTCCCTCCTACATCCGTCAAAAATAACTTCAGTGAAAAAACGGACTGTGTGGCCACTACTGCGTCATCCGCACTGACGATGTCCGTACTGCACGGACGTACAGTCCGTAGAAATCACGCTCGTCTGACCCTAGCCTTAGATTGTAAGCTCTCAAGCAGGGTCTTCTCTCCTACTGTTTGGTGTGTGTAATTTGTATGTACGGATATTTGTTATTCTGCCTCTCCCATTGTACAGCGCTACGGAACCCGTTGGCGCTTTATAAATGCTTGTAACTGTAACTATTTCTTAGAGTTTTCACAGCATCAGCTGACAAAATAAAAGAGTAAAAATACATGTGTATGACGCATTCTATTTCTTTAGACCTGTGCAGCTACACCTCCTATCATTGTCATCGTGTTTATTTATCTCTGAAACAAATGTTTTTTTTCTTTTGCTTTTTTCCTCTTTTCTTTTGCATTGACAATATTTTTCCTTCTCTCCACTCCTCTTCCTTTTTTATCCACTTTATTATTATTAATAGCATCATTTATAGAGGGCCAACAGTCTCTGCAGTGCTTTTATTTCCATTACCGTCAAAGAGGTTATTCAAAGAGAGACGAACTGGCCCCAAATTGCAACAAACAGTGAACCTCTCCATACAGTGCAATTTTGTGGCCATCCGGCTATCCACACTATTGCAAATATTGGCGAATTGCCAGCAAAATACGGTGATTTTCAGCAGCAGTGAAATCCCCATAGAGAAGTAATGGTTAATCTATTCAGGGAACGTCAAACTGCACCGAAATATCAGTAAAATGCCCTAATGTTCAGTGATTTAATTCAGCAGGTTTAATCAGACGAATCCCATAGGTTTCAATGTATAAAATATTCCTGTTGTTAACCGTTTATTTTTTTAACCTGCTGCAAAAAGTCTATTTATTTATTTTTTAGGCACTTTTTATGCCAATTTTTTTTCAGATTTTTTTAAATAGCATTTTTTTTGTGTAAAAGACCTTTTTGTTATTATTCATAGGACCTTATATATGATTTTCAGGCAGTAGTTTTTTTGCAAACAGATTTTCAAAGTTGTGGTGGGTGTGCTTGTTGGTTATTTCCAGCGGCTGGTCGGCGTTCTGTTCAGTGGCTCCTCGGATGCGTTTGGCGGGTTTGCAGCGGCTTATTGGATCGGATCCAATGTTTTTTGGTGGCTTATCGGATCCAATGTTTTGGGTGGTTTTTCCGTCAATTTGGCATTTGGGGACCCTGCAGTGAATGCTGAATTCACCGCAGGGTTGGGAAATTTGATTCTCCAAAGTGCGGGAAACTAGAGAGCACTGAAATGTTGGTGGAATCTCAATGCTCTTTGAATGACCCTGCAAATGTCTATTACAACAACCATTGGAGTGTACCTCAACCCTTGCCTGCTTAACCCTGACTTAACTCTGGCTACATCATCCTCTGAATGACCTGATACCTGGTGCACCTCACTTATATTAAGAATTTGTTTTCCTTGTGTTATTGCATATTGGGATTCTACCGATCGAGAGTGGAATATGATCTGCCGGTCCTACGAGAGCGAGCAGCAACACCGTGAAGACACTGGAAGGACATTACTTTGTATGGCTGCCCGTCTGTCTGCTTATGTCATGCTTTATTGTAAAATTTACTGTATTTTTTTTTTTGAGAAAGTATTTTACCAGGAAAGATACATTGAGATTTCTCTCGTTTTCAAGTATGTTCTGGGTATTGCATGACCTCTTAATACCCCCTTTTATCTTCTTTGCTCCATTTGCATCTTGAACAATAAAACCTTGATTCACAAAAAAAAAATTATTTGTAAAATGCGTATTTGGCCAAATATATAGTAGAGCATTGGCAAGCACTGATTGTCATGCCCCATGATTTAGGATTTACTGTATATTTTCTGTTTTGTGTTGAATCTGCCTTTGCTGCTTAAATGCTATTGAGTTCATAGCTATTTTGTCCCTTCTGGGCTTCCCTAGCTTTCTGTATCCAGCTAGTTCCCACCCCTCTGCTCAGTGTCTTGTTGTTAGTTACTTCCTGGTCACATAGCGGCTATTCTGTGCTCACTGCTAGACAAATCTAATCTCTTTTTACCTGCATTGCTGTACACCATTCCAAGATTGTCAGTCTGATCATTAAACTCTTCAACTGGATTCATCTTTCTACGTGTCAGTATTGCCGAGTTGAAGCTATCTGCTGAACTTCATCGTGTGAGTACTGGTCAAATACAGACTTAGCTAGTCTAAAGCACCCACGCCTCACAGCTTTGCTTAGGGAAGCAGAATACTGATATATATGTTTCAACAAACTGAGGGCACTCACGGGTCTTCACATAAACATCCAATCTCGATAAAGGCCCTGATAAAGGCTAGAACGAGCCGAAATGTTGATCTATTTACAATAAAAATTGGATTTTATGTGAAGGCCCATGAGTGCCCTCAGTTTGTTCAAACTGCACCTGCTGTGGAGGTTGCACCGGGGCTGAATCACTTAATGATGATTTGAGGAGCTAAATGCTTGCTTTTGGATATATACATCATTTTTTTTACCTTGCGGGAGTGAGTGTGAGAGTATTTTGGTGTGTGTTTGCCGACAGATTTATTATAGAGAAAGCAGAAGGGAAAATGAAATTGAGTGAAGTTTGTTTTTTTCTTGCTTATTCCTCATGCAATACCATTATATATCAGCTGTGTATCAAGTTACAAGTGAATTATTACTTTACAAGGGTGGAGTGGATAAGAAAAAAAGGAAAGAAAACTAGACAATGAACATAATTCTAAGAATTCAGTAAGGAGGAGCAAAGTGCGCATACCATCAACTTGTTGCTGCCCTGTATTTGATGGCCCTATAGGTTAGAGGAATGCCATGGGGTTCATCCTTAGTTTATAAATTACATACCTCCTCCAAAACATTACACACAGTGACAGGACACACACAAAGTTCATTATCAATCCTCTGATGAAAATTTATTTATAATTAGCACCAGCTGACATTGTTCTGTAAAATATTTTAAAACCATGTGCAGTTTTATAAGATTGTTAGACTTGTAATGTTAAATTGTACCTTAAACATCTATATATATATATAAAAACATAACAGGAAAAAAGTGTCATCTGCGCTTTTTTCTATACAACTCCATGTGAAACAAAACACAGAGGTTTTGGTTTACTTGAATGGCCATTGAAGTGAAAGCTCACCTGCCCCGACACCACTTTTCTGTATATATAAAGTTTATAATTGTAGAAGACATTTACACATCCCAGCAATTCAGAGAAAATTATATATATATATTTGCACCTGCACCATGAGCATCCCTAAATCTTTGAAATGACTGGAAAATTGTGATTTAAAATTTTATTTTGCCTTTTATTGTATACTAAAGTTGATGCTTGAATTGTGCTGCCTTCCGCTCTGTAATATGATCTCGTTCTCTTTTAAGCAAACAAAATTGTCCGACCACGTCTCCTCTGCTGTGACCATAAAGACAAAGATCTGTCAGCTGGATCTTGATGTCTGCAAAAGAAGTAGAATTAACTTCTTGTAGGCAGAACATAAGTAACTGGTTTAAATTGCAAAAATGCTTATTTTACCAGATTTGATTTAGTAAGAATTAGGTAAAAACAGACACAAAAAGAATAAAATGACCCATTTTAGGGGGTCTTGCCCTACTGTTTCTGTACCATTGCTGCTCCTCACCAGTGCCATCCCATCACAACTAAACTGTCGTTTCCTCTACTTTCAGTCCCATCTTTATATCTGCCTGTCTCCATATGTTCTGTCTAGGTTTCACTAGTGATACGATGCCAGCAATTAATCGTCCATCGATTGTCACATCGGAACCTCGACCCGACATTGATATATCTATGGAAAAAGAGTGTCATCTGCGCTCGTTTCTATGTGTTCCATGTACAACAAAAATGAGGTTTTTGTTTGTTTCAATGGCCATTGCAACGTAAGCCCACTCGCCACTTCAAGGCACCTCTTTAGAGTGGGTACCTAACAATTGTAACCAAAAGGCCGCTCTACTGAGCAGCTCCAAGCCCCTCCAGCTGCTTTTCAGCGAAGGAGAGGCAAAGATGGTGGCTTTTATTTATACACACACCAAACACTTCCCATTTGGGATCAAAAACAAAAACATGGAAAGAGGAACAGCTGCAGAACGACGGACTGGTGTTACAAGCATGATATACATAAATACAGAAAAAATGGCGTCGCGCCCATACTCACTTATTTTCGGAGCGGCAGCAACTACCAGGAGTAACAGTCCAGTCAATGTATAAAACATAACAAGGAAAAAGAGTGTCATCTGCGCTCGTTTCTATGTGTTCCATGTACAACAAAAATGAGGTTTTTGTTTGTTTCAATGGCGCTTCCTCAGCACATGCGGGGGGCGCCTGAATTAGATGTCATCGCTCCGCCGCGATGACATCTAATTGCTCCGCCGGGGTCCCGGAGTGCTGGGCTGACATACAAGATGTCAGCCCGCACCAGGGGGTGCAGCAATCCGCCATAATCCGGCAGATTGCTGCCTCCTGTGCATGGACGCGCTCAGCGCGTCCATAGCACAGGAGAACCACTTGGCTGGACACGCTGAGCGCGTCCATAGCAACCAAGTGGTTAACTGGTGTTTGAAAAAAAATTCAAAATAACATCTAAGGCTAGGGTCAGATGAGCGCATTTTGTACGGACTGTGCGTCCGTGCAGTACGGACGTACTTACTGACTGACAACAAGGTAGTGCCCACACAGTCCGTTTTTTTCACTGACGTATTTTTTGACTGATGTAGCAGGGAAAATAAATTAAAATGAAAAAACATTCTGTCCGTCAAAAATGCTGGACGTATAAATGCAGTCCATCTGACCTCGTTTCATCACTCACATAACAAAGCAACGGACGTTGCGGACGTGGCGCACTCCGCACGTCCGTTCTAGCAGTATTACGTTCTTGCCTAACCTGCGTCCGTTTGCTGCGTCCGCCATGCATCCGCACTTCCGTGCGGACGTACTTCGTGTGTGGGGCTCCATTGGTCAGAATGCTATGCTGCCACGGACGTACAAATGTGCGGCAACACGGACGTGATAACTGCGCTCGTCTGACCCCAGCCTTAAGCAATGTTATTTTTTAACTCGGGATTAAACATTCACAGGGTTATTCAGAGAGGGTGAAAAGCAGGAGAATAACTGGAGAAGTTAAAATCTAGGTCAAAATAGCCAAACCAGAAAAATTCTCCCATTTAACTCACTTTCCAAATTGGCTATTTGGTCTAGATTGTTCTCTTCTCCTGCCAGTTCTCCTGGCTTTCACCTCTCTCTCAGGGTTGTTCAGAGAAAGGTGAAAACCAGGAGAATGGCAGGAAAAGAGAACAATCTGGACCAAATAGCCGATTTGGAAAGTGAGATAAGGCTAGGGTCAGACTAACGCATTTTTCACAGCGACCGTCAAAAAGGGCGTCCGAACGCATTGCCGTATTTTTTCACGGAATGCGCGAAAACGGTCATACGATGCGCATTTTTGTGCGTGATTTTTTACGGATCCAAACCAGGAAACTTTGGGTGTCTGAACGTTATGTTGGCCGGACATGAGCAGGGTCTGACGTCTCCAAATCACGCACACACGGCGCTAGTGGACGCAGCGCACTCTGTACGTCCGTACTAGCGGTTCTGCGTTCTCGAAAAAATGCGTTCATTTTCCACTTGCGTTGCGCAGCCGGACTTTCGTGCGACCGTACTTCATATATTGGCTGTCATTGCCCGTCATTTACTGCTAGTGTGGCCGTAATTAAGTGCGGCTAAACGCACGTTAAAAATTCGCCAGTCTGACCCTAGCCTAAATGGGAGAATTTTTCTGGTTTGGCTATTTTGACTTAGAATTTTCCATTCTCCAGTCATTCTCCTGCTCTTCACCGCTCTCTGAATAACCCTGACAGGGTTATTCAGAGAAAGGTGAAACTCAGGAGAATGACTGAAGAGAAAATTCTAGGTCAAAATAGCCAAACCAGAAAAATTCTCCCATTTTTCTCACTTTCCAAATCGGCTATTTGGTCCAGAATTTTCCATTCTCCAGTCATTCTCCTGCTTTTCACCGCCAAAAAATCAGTAAACTTTTTCTGCGTGTCCGAAAATGTCTCCTCTTTTCATACAGACTGCCGCCCCAAGCAGTTGTTTATGGATAGATTAAAGGAAAAGCATTTACCGTCATTTGAAATGTCATTTTTTGGTTTTTACATATTTCTATACATCCTAGAAATCCGTCACTTCACGGGCAGGTTATGGGGACCTCCTAGGCACGATATTTGAAGGAATTTTTCATTTTTAT
This sequence comes from Leptobrachium leishanense, assembly GCA_009667805.1. NCBI lineage: Eukaryota > Metazoa > Chordata > Amphibia > Anura > Megophryidae > Leptobrachium > Leptobrachium leishanense. Next base: position 78,203,603 of record CM019066.1, on the reverse strand, counting down.
TTTTAATCCTTATTTCATGGAAAACTCACTGTCCCTTTAAAAACGTTTTTTTTAGAACATTTTGTCCTTGTTTCCTGTCCCCCAGGGCACTATCCGGACCCCCATACACCTTTTATGGCAAATATCTAGCATATATGCCCTCTTGGAGGGCACTCTAAAAACTGAATTTTCAGCCCCATTGACTTACATGGAGTTCGAGTTCGGGTTCGGATCCGAACATTTGGAAAGTTCGGGTTCGGCTTCGAACCGAACTCGGGGAGTGTTCGGCTCATCCCTACTTCCTCCTAGTACATTTACTAGTTGTAAGGCGACGTAGCAAAGAGTTAATACCTCTGCCTTAGAATTAAAGTGTTTTCAGCTTGATTGTATCAGGATGTTTTCATAATAAAATGTTCAGAAACATATGCTGTCTGTTCCCGCCGTACAGGACATTCAGATTACTAAAACAAGTACAGCTTGTGGAGGTCATTTCTTGCACATGAATTTTCCCGAGATCCTCTTATGTAACGACCCCCTCCCTTTCTCTCTTATGTTTCAATAAAAGATTTGTGCAAGCTCTAAGCAGCACGCAGAGATTTTATCTCATTTCTGCATCCCAATATTGGCAATGACATTGATTGCGGGGGAAGGATGGATTGCGGGGGAAGGAGGGGCATAGCCAGAAGTCATAGGGCCCAGATCAGATTCAGGCAAAAGCACAGATGTATCGACCAAGGAAGGTTGAGGTTCCTATGCACAATAGAGGTTCCCCTTTAAGGGTTGATTTCTTATTGTGGCACACAGGGCGGCCGAAGACATTGTGCTGCCTGGAGCGAAGGATGAAATGCTGCCCCCCTCCCCAAAAAAAACAAAAACACGCAGCGTGTATGAGCGTATCACAGTGTGCCACAGCAATAAAATTCAAACACTCATACACACCGTACATTAGAATTTTCTTGCTGTGGAGCTCTGTGATACAGTAATGTGAGGTGTATATTACTGAGCCCAGCGTCACATACCCAGCAGTGCCCAGCGTCACATACCCAGCAGTCCCCAGCGTCACATGCCCAGCAGTGCCCAGCATCACATGCCCAGCAGTGCCCAGCGTCACATACCCAGCAGTGCCCAGCTTCACATGCCCAGCAGAGCAAAGCGTCACATACCCAGCAGTGCCCAGCTTCACGTGCCCAGCATGACATATCCAGCAGTGCCCAGCTTCATATGCCCAGCAGTGCCCAGCGTCACATACCCAGCAGTGCCCAGCTTCACATGCCCAGCAGAGCCCAGCGTCACATACCCAGCAGTGCCCAGCATCACATACCCAGCAGTGCCCAGCTTCACATGCACAGCAGAGCAAAGTATCACATACCCAGCAGTGCCCATCATGACACATCCAGCAGTGCCCAGCTTCACATGCCCAGCAGTGCCCAGCATGACATATCCAGTAGACATGTGCACAGCACAAAATTTCGTTTTGAACTAATGGATTAGTCCTAAAATGCAATTTATTTAGTTGCTAAAGAAATTCGTTTTCAGTTCTTTAGTATGAAAACTAATTTCATTCATCCGAAAACCAATGGATACAATTACTATTGTAGTGGCTCCTCAGAGGTCTGAGATCGCTGCTTGTTACAGTATCTCTCACTCTCAGCACAATGTGGGCCATATTACATAGTTGGTGCTAACTTAACCAGAGCTGTTGTAAACTTCCCAGAGCCATTGTAGCCTATGGAGGTTTTCAGTTTACAACAGCTCTGGTTAAGTTAGCACCAACATTGTAATACTGCCCCGTGTCAGGCAAAGCGGTTACAGTAACTGACTGCTGCTCATCACAGCGCTCAGAGTTTCAGTAAAACTAGTAAATAATATTTTTATTTATAAGACGTTCGAACAATATTATTTCCTTGTTTTACTGAAACTCTGAGCGCTGTTAGTCAGTTACTGTAACAGCTGAGCCTGATACATTGTACTGAGATAATGAAACAAGCAGCCGATCTCCGCGCTCACAGCCACTGGATTTAAAGGGCTTTAAAAAAAAAAGGATCCTCTCTGTATAATGTTTAGAACATCCTCCTGCATTAATTAATACCCCTCTCTGTATAATGTATACAACATCCACCTGCATTAATTAATACCCCTCTCTGTATAATCTATAGAACACCCTCCTGAATTAATGTCCCTCTCTGTATAGAACATCCTCCTCAATTTATACCTTTCTCTGTATAATGTATATAACATCTTCCTGCATTAATACCCCTCTCTGTATAATATATAGAACATCCTCCTGCATTAGTTAATGCCCCTCTCTGTATAGAACATCCTACAGCATTGGCATGTGGAGGGTGCAGAACTTCGGATGTTGCGCTCTTCATTGCTGGTCTCCTTCACTCATCAATGTAATATCACAAAAAGGACTGAAACTAAAATGTAGTGCATTTTATTTTAGTTTCTTTCGTTTTTTGGACTGAGAAGTTTCGTTTCTCTTGAGTCATACTAAAACTAAATTATCCCAAAATTCGGACTAAATCGTTTTAGTACTAAAACGAATGCACATGTCTAATATCCAGCAGTGCCCAGCGTCACATACCCAGCAGTGCCCAGCGTCACATACCCAGCAGAGCCCAGCGTCACATACCCAGCATTGCCCAGCATCACATACCCAGCAGTGCCCACACATGGGTATATTGCCCCAGCTCACACATGGATATATTTGCCCCCAGGCTCACACATGGATATATTTGCCCCCAGGCCAGCTCACATATATATTTGCCCCAGGCCAGCTCAGGGATATATTTCCCCCTAGGCTCACCTCTGCCAGGCCCCTTTCGATAAGCAGATCCTGCTGCGGCCGCCGCGTTCCTTCGTTCAACGAGCGGCAGCCTCGTGAGTATCTGCCGCTCGCCTGGGATCCACCCTCCAGCCTGCCGCGGTCTCGCGAGATCACGTGATCTCGATCGCGACAGGCTGGCGGATAGATCTCAGGCGAGCGGCAGATACTCATGCGGCGGCTGCACAATCTGCCGCCACATACAAAAATAGTGCTGAGCGCAGCAGTGGCACCGGGGGCTGAAATTTGCCGCCCCCCAATTTCTGCCGCCTGGCGCCGCTGCTCCGCTCTGCACCATTGTCGGGCCGGCCCTGGTGGCACATGTAACATAGATATATCAATACAGAAAAAATGGCGTCGCGCCCATACTCACTTATTTTCGGAGCGGCAGCAACTGCCAGGAGTAACAGCCCAGTCAATGTATAAAACATAACAAGGAAAAAGAGTGTCATCTGCGCTCGTTTCTATGTGTTCCATGTACAACAAAAATGAGGTTTTTGTTTGTTTCAATGGCCATTGCAACGTAAGCCCACTCGCCACTTCAAGGCACCTCTTTAGAGTGGGTACCTAACAATTGTAACCAAAAGGCCGCTCTACTGAGCAGCTCCAAGCCCCTCCAGCTGCTTTTCAGCGAAGGAGAGGCAAAGATGGTGGCTTTTATTTATACACACACCAAACACTTCCCATTTGGGATCAAAAACAAAAACATGGAAAGAGGAACAGCTGCAGAACGACGGACCTCTCTCCCTCCCGATCGCCGGGGGGCAGAGGGTAAAATCCAGGCACCATTTGGAAGGGCACAGCCTGCCCTTCCAAACGGTGGCTGTGATTAAGCCCTGGGGAGCCGGATCACGAATCAGCGCTGAAAAACGCCGGATCGTGATCCTCTCCTGGAGCTGGCCGACATCTTGGATGTCGGCCAAGCCTCCAGGAACTCCCCCTGAGGACTGGCGTCATCGTGCATAGCACGATGACGCCAGTCCTGGAGTTAACCCCTAGCTGCCACCAATGGTGGAGATAGGGGGTTCCAATGAACCCCCTATCTCCCGATCCGTGGCAGCTAGGGGTTAATGTTTGATATCGTTGGATCGGCCAGAGCATGGCCTTTCCAAGGATACCAAACATGAGCATGAAAAATCTTATATAAAAAAAAATATATTTAAAAAAAATTCAAAAAAAAAAAATAAACAAGTTTTTTTTCTTTTTGTTTGTTAATGCAGCAATATTGTTCCCATTTCAATTATAATGTGAACAATAATGCTGCACTAACGATTTTTGTATGCGGTGCGTTTGTTAACCCTTTCGCTGCTGAGGCTTTTCCCGCCCCTGTGCTGAGGTCATTTTTACCGGTTTTGCTCATCATGTTTAAACGTGTTTTGAAGGCTTATTTTAGAATATGACCCAGACATATTATATATCGTTCTTTCCGTCAGACTCGGTAGATTCATAATATGTCATTATTATATGTATACGTTATGTCATGTCTGTATATTATAACAAAAAATGCAATAAAATATGTATTTTCAATAATTTACAATGTGTAAAGTGTTTTTTTTCACATTTTAACATGCGAGCAATTGCGGTTATATTTTTGTATGGGGTGTGCTTGTTAAAAAAATTAGAGATGGGGTCTCGTTACATTTTTTTTGGGGGAAAATTACACTATTTTTAACAAACGCACCGCATACAAAAATCGTTAGTGCAGCATCATTGTTCACATTATAATTGAAATGGGAACAATATTGCTGCATTAACAAACCAAAAAAAAGAAAAAAAAGTGTTTATTTTTTTTTTATAATTTGTTTTAAATCTTTTTTTTATTTTTATTTTTCATTTTTTTTTTTTTTTACAAAAATTTTTACTTTCATGTTTGGTATCGTTGGAACGGCCATGCTCTGGCCGATCCAACCATACCAAAATTTAACCCTAGCTGCCACGGATCGGGAGATAGGGAGTTCATTGGAATCCCCTATCTCCACAGTTGGTGGCAGTTAAGGGTTAAGTCCAGGACTGGCGTCATCGTGCTACGCACGATGACGCCAGTCCTCAGGGGGAGTTCCCGGAGGCTTGGCCGACATCCAAGATGTCGGCCAGCTCCGGGAAAGGATCGCAAACCGGCACTTTTCAGCGCCGATTCGCGATCCAGCTCCCCAGGGGTTAATGCCTGGCATCATTTGGAAGGGCAGGCGTGCCCTTCCAAATGATGCCTGGGTTAACCCCCGCAGAGCCGCCGATCGAGGGAGAGAGGTCCGAAGGACCTCCCCCCCCTCCCTTCAGGCGCCTCCTCCGCACATGCGGGGGGGCGCCTGAATTTGGTGTCATCGCGCTGCCGCGATGACACCAAATTCCGGCGGCTGCTGTTCCGGAAGCCGGCTGACATCCAGGATGTCAGCCCGCACCGGAGGGGCCAGCGATCGGCCGGAACCCGGCCGAACGCTGACCCCAATGGGAGGACGCGCTCAGCGCGTCCTCCGCATACCAGCGGGAATGCTGAGGACGCGCTGAGCGCGTCCTCAGCATCGAAGTGGTTAAAAAAGCAAAATTTTCCCCAAAAAAAAAATGTAACGAGACCCCATTTCTAATTTTTTTAACAAGCGCACCCCATACAAAATATAACCGCAAACGATCGCATGTTAAAATGTGAAAAAAAAGACTTTACACATAATAAATTATTGAAAATTCACATTTTATTGCATTTTTGTTATAATATACAGACATGACATGACGTATACATATAATAAGGACATATTATGAATCTGCCAAGTCTGCCGGAAAGAACGATATATAATATGTCTGGGTCATATATCAAAATATGGCTACAAAACGCGGTTAAACATGATGAGCGAAAGCGGTAAAAATGACCTCAGCACAGAGGTGTGAAAAGCCTCAGCAGCGAAAGGGTAAAATGCAGCATATTAGGATGTTTTAGGGAAATTAATTCTCAAATCTCAATCAGCAGCAGACACCACCCCACCCTCAGTATGGTGTACAATGTATCAAATTGATTACCAGACTAAAAACACCTGGTGTTATGCCCGTTTGTGAACAGAGGTCATTTAGAGTTGATAATCTTTCCACGTACACATTAGTTTTTAATTCAATATCTAATAAACCGTTGCTTATAATATTCTGCAGTAAAGAGTCTCTTTATTGCTAGATTTTTTAGTATTTTCTTAAGCATTTTCTATACTTTTTTCAAAATTTCTTTATTTTTTTTGAACTCGAACCGAACACACCCAAAAAGTTCGAAATTCGCAAACTTTCAAACTGCCAAAGTTCGGGTCGAACTCCGAACCGTCCGAACCCGAACAGCTCATCCCTACTAGGAAGGTAGGACGAGCAGCCTGAGCTCCTTTCAAACAGCTGGTCTGTCAGCTGGTGCACTTTCGGCGAGCACCACATATCCTGGCACCATAACAGATGCAATGAAAACAAGAGGCATGCAAAGTTTCACTGATGAATGGTTTATTGGAGAAAAAAGTAACAATGTTTTAATTAGATGACCTCGGCATGATTAGGTCCTCTGGCCGAAACGTTACTACTCTTTCTTCATTAAACCATCCCACGGCGCAACTGTGAGTGTCTCTCGTATTCATTGTTTCATTTAGATCTCTTTAGTATCTTCAACCCAACAAGTATCTGTCTGTGTACGGAAGACAGAGAAACGGAGCACACGCCATCATTTCCCCAGATCGAGTGCACCAGGGTTCATGGGGAGCTAGCCCACCGTATCTGCACAAACCAAAGGAAGGTTTAACACCTAGATTAGTCTTCGCAATAAATTTATAACACACAAAGCCCAGGTAGGAAATCTCATTAAAGGAACATGTGCCTATCACCAATTAAAAAACAATAGAGTTAATACCAAAAATAAATCTCAGTTTATTTGGCCAAAAATGTGCAATTCTTTACTAATTCAGTACGTTGAAATGATCCTTTGGCAGATTTTTTGAAAATTAAATGATAATTAAAGTATGAAGTAATTAAAACTTTTAGATAAGAAATCATATAATTTTAAACAACTATTCATTAACAGTTTTAAGCTTTAGACAATCTCATAGCCTGACACGCCGTGGAATTACGTGTTTGACAGTTCAGCCCAAACATGTCATATCTTCTGTTTAATGTTTGTGTAACAAAGTTATTTAATCTCTTTTTTCCCCCCTGTGAAGCCCATCCCAGCTGTGAAACGATATCACAAAACCATTTATCTTCGTGTTTGAACCTCTTTAAAAAGCCTTTATATTTTTTTTTAGCTGTACATGGTTATTCAGAGAAAGGTGAAACTCAGGAGAATTGAGAGGAGAAGAGAACAATCTAGACCAAATAGCCGATTTGGAAAGTGAGATAAATGGGAGAATTTTTCTGGTTTGGCTATATTGACCTAGAAATTTCACTTCTCCAAAAGTTCTCCAGACTTTCACCTTTTCTGAATAACCCTGTCGACAATGTGAACCATGAACTTTCATCTAAACCTACCGGGATAAAAAAATCACAAAATCTTAACACGGCGGTTTTATGCTTTGTATGAATTCGTACGTTGTAGGACACATCGGCCCTATTTCCCACTTGCAAGCCTAGGGCCGGTAAGGGAACATGAAAATTTTAAATGAAAATTTTAAAAAGCCAAACCGAAAAAAACAATTGGTGCACATCCTTACTAGCTCTTATTAACTAACATTAGGACCAAGTGATCCAAACGCTTGTTCCTCTGTGCTTCTTCTTTGCAATCCCCATGTTTGGTATAGGGAGCGCAAAGTACAGTAAACTCCCTGTATAAACCGCTAATTACGATTCGCTTACGTGTTTTTAACCCATTATCGGAGGTGATTCGGGTGCAGTGCTATCACCTTTCGTAAGCTAACGCTCACACTAGTGTTATCTTGCAGAAGGTGGTAGGGCCCTCAGTGTCTTGTGATCACTGCTTGTGTTTATTTCTATTTTTCTTTGCATTTCTGTATTTTTTTTATAATAATTGATATGTGAATATGTCCCAGCAAATTAAAGCCCTTTCTGTCCTTTAAAATAACATATACTGTAATATGTATAGGCGCAATCAATGAGGACGATGGAAATTATGGCTGAACAAACACAAAGCAAAACTGCTTGTGTCCTTAAGTAACTAAAATGATCTGATGCTGTGTCAGTAATGGGTTAAAAGCTGCCAAATTAATTTCATATTTAGGAAGAGGACGCTCGACCCATTACACCTTACACAACCAAGAATACATATGGGTGTGATTCAGGCTCCTTATTCTAGATGCTCCTTTACAGGAATCTTTCTTCAAAGTCAAAGAAAAAAATAAAACAGACAGGAAAAACCAAGTGATTAACCTCTTGCATTCCCCATAAAACCAGATATTACCTCACGATATGCAATATATTGAAATAGTCACTAGATGTCAGCAGAGACTGTGACAGGTTCAATGCTAAACAATATATAGATAAGGAAATGTGAGTCAACTTACACTCCTCAGCTACAAATTCCAGCGACCATAGAGCAAAAACTTTCTATTGTATTGGGGTGTCAGCTATGCCCTCCTAACGAGGCCGAAATGATCATCGGGGTTTGCTGCACCTCTTGCGGACAATGGACTACCTTGGCGTTTCAGTACAGGCCGCCCTTTCTGCGTGAGAGCGTCTGATTTGCAGAGTCTTCTCTGTGATGGCACCATCCAGCTAAAACCTTGTGAGACCTGAGCGAAGAGGACCCACCGTAGGGCCTGCCACTCATGCTGCTGTCTGTTCCCAGGACCCTCACAAACCTTGTTTTGCTGCCGATCTATCGTAGTTGATGGGACTTTGACCTTGTCAGCCATGCTTTACATAGATTGGGAAACTCTGTTAAGGAGAAACCCCTATAACCACATGTTAGCGTTCCATTAAATGTTCTTGGCATACATATGAATTCATTGCCATCTGACCTTGCCTTAGTAATTGGACACTTGCCTGGTTTTACATAATGAAAACTGGTAATTGCACCATTTTGAACTTTAAATCCTCTTTATTTGGTACCATGTGCAGTCTTTATTTCACTCCCTGACTAAGAAAAACATGTACACGTTTTCCTGGGGCTACTGCTTGTAGAGACAAGAGACGTATTCTCAATATTGTCAAACAAGCAAAGCAGGAAGGGGAAGTGGACGTTCTAGTCCATCTAGGGACAAATGACTTGGCTAGCAATGAGGTTTCTGAGATTAAGGAAGATTTTTGTGTTCTTGGAGGTGAAATACAGCAGATTGAGTCCACTGTGTCATTCTCTGAAGTTTTGCCTGTGCATAACATTCAGGATAGGCAGATGCGCAATAGGGAATTTAATTTGTGGCTTCGGGAATGGTGTCGGGAGCAAGGATTTGGCTTTGTGTCCCATGATGGCTCTAATTTGAGCAGAAAGAAACTGTATAAAAAAGATGGTTTGCATCTTACTCATAGGGGAACATATGTTCTCAGTGAGAAGTTCAAAGGTTTCACAAAGGAATATTTAAACTAGGAGGGGGGGGACAAAAGGGTAAAAAACAATCTGCCCGATTGTCCCCCAAAACTAAATCGGAGGGTGCAAGCAACATGCGGGGAAAAAAATGACAAGCTCAGAGTCGTGTCTATAAATGCTCGCAGTTTAGTCAATAAAATCAATGAACTGGAAGCAATGATGGCAGCTGAAAAAGTAGATTTAGTGGCGGTTACTGAGACATGGTTCAGTGAGAAAAATAACTGGGACATAACAATACTGGGGTACTCTTTATATAGAAAAGACAGAGAAGGTAGGAAAGGAGGAGGAGTGGCCCTGTATGTGAAAAACAACATAAAAACGAACCAAATGAGGTGAACATAGAGTCAGTTTGGGTTACGCTAACATTTGGCAATCATACAGTAGCTCGTGTTGGTGTGATCTATAGACCCCCTGGACAAGTAGAAGAGCTAGATAATCTGCTGTTTGAGGAAATAGCCAAAATGGCAATGAAGGGGGAAGTTATTATCATGGGGGACTTTAATCTTCCTGATGTGAACTGGGAAACCAAAATAGCTGGGTGCACCAGGAGTACAAATATTCTAAACTCCTTACTGGGATTATCTCTAACACAAGTAGTTGAGGAGCCGACCCGTAAAGAGGCCATATTGGATTTAATACTCACAAATGGAGGTTTGGTATCAGACGTTGTTGTAGGTGAAAATTTGGGATCTAGTGATCACCGGTCAGTATGGTTTAATATAAGAACAGGGATGGAGCCGCACCACACAAAAACAAAAGTTTTAGACTTTAAAAAAAACAGATTTTTCTAAAATGGGATTTTGTGTGAATGAGTCATTATCAGACTGGAGGAGTTTAAAGGGAGTCCAGGAGAAATGGGATTATTTAAAGGAAGCATTATTGAAGGCCACAGGCAATTGCATTCGGCTTGTTAGCAAAAACAAAAAAGTGAAGAAACCACTGTGCAGAAGTGGCCAAAATAGTGAAGAACAAAAAGATAGCAATCAATAATTATAAAAAAACTCAGGCAAACCTATAAGATTAGGCAGAAAGAGGTAAAGCAATTTATAAGAGCTTCCAAAGCACACGCAGAAGAGAAAATAGCTCAGTCAGTAAAAAAGGGGGACAAAACATTTTTTAGATACATAAACGAGAAAAGAAAAGTAAAACAAGGATTAGTTAGATTAAAAACAAAGGAAAGAAGGTATGTAGAAGAGGATAAAAGTCTCGCTGACTGCCTCAATGAATATTTTTGTTCAGTCTTTGCAGAAGAAAAGGAAGGAAAGGGACCTCAGTTAGGAGGAAACACTAACGAGACATTTACATATGAGTTTACAGAGGAGGAGGTTCTACAGCAGCTGTCTAAAGTAAAGACAAATAAGTCAATGGGGCCTGATGGGATCCACCCTAAATTATTAAAGGAGCTCAGTGATGTAATAGCAAAACCGTTAACAAGGATTGGTTAAATAAATCTGTTAACGGGAGTCATCCCAGAAGACTGGAAATTAGCAAATGTTGTGCCCATTTACAAGAAGGGTAGTAGGGAGGAATCGGGGAACTATAGGCCAGTTAGTCTTACGTCAGTAGTGGGGAAATTAATGGAAACCATGTTAAAGGAAGGGATTGTTGAACATCTAAAAACACATACAGGGTTATCCAAAGAGATCCGATTTGCTTGAGAAAGGTAACCGAACGCTGAAAATCAGCGTTCGGTTACCTTTCCTGGCCATTCGGCTATCCAGAGAGCAGGCAATTTGCCAAATCCTGGCGAATTGCCTGCACTTACGGTGCCTGTTCGGTGCCTGTTCGAGGGCAGTGAAATCCCCATGAAAATGCACTGCTTCAGCTATTCAGAGAACAAAAACCAGCAGTGAAAGGTTCCCGAAATGTCCTGCCATTCGGTGGTTTAATTCGGGAAGTTAATTCAGGAGAATCCCATAGGCTTCAATGTTAAAAATATTCCCGTTTTAATTCAATATCTAATAAACCATTCATATTTATAGATTTTTTAGGATACTTTAAGCATTTTTCAGATTTTTTTTTTTTTTTGTAAAGTCCAATTTTTTTTTTGATTTTTTTAAAGTTTACTTCTTTTTTCTGTAACAGCCCTTTTTATTATCATTCCCTGGACCTCCTGTGTAAATTTCAGACATTTTCGCTCAGTAGTTTCTTTGCAAACAGAGTTTCATTTTCACACATTCACACAAACTATTTTGCTAATTTATTCACTGCCTCGTCTGCGATGTCGGCTTTTTCCGGAGGCTGCGATCGGCTCCTGCTCGGGCTTTTTCCGTGGTTTCCGGTAGGTTAATCCAGATGTTTTTGTGGCTTTTCGGCGTGCATTCGCTGGGTTTTGCGGTTTGTTTTCGTCGGGTTTGCGGCAGCTTTTCCCTGCAATTCAGGGATCCTGTGGTGCTTGCTGAATACACCGCAGGGTCACCGAAATGGGATCGGCAAAAGGAACCGAATTGAAGAGAACGAAAAGTTACTGAACGTGCGGTGATTTTTCGAATCTCTTTGAATAACCCTGATAGATTACAGGATCAGAAACAACATGGGTTTACCTCCGGGAGATCATGCCAAACTAATCTTATTGATTTTTTTGATTGGGTAACAAAAATAATAGACACAGGTGGTGCAGTAGACATTGCTTATTTAGATTTCAGTAAGGCTTTTGATACTGTTCCACATAGAAGGCTTATCAATAAATTCAATCTTTGAGCTTGGATTCCAATATTGTTGAATGGATTAGACAGTGGCTGAGTGACAGGCAACAGAGGGTTGTGGTAAATGGAGTTTATTCGGCGCAAGGTCTTGTTACCAGTGGGGTACCTCAGGGTCAGTACTTGGACCCATTCTCTTTAATATTTTTATTAGTGATATTGCAGAAGGTATTAATGGAAAAGTATGTCTTTTTGCTGATGACACAAAGATTTGCAACAGGGTTGACGTTCCTGGAGGGATCAGCCAAATGACAAATGATTTAGGTAAACTAAAAAAATGGTCGGACCTGTGGCAATTGAGTTTTAATGTGGATAAGTGCAAGTTAATGCACCTGGGGCGTAAAAACCCAAGGGCTGAATATAGAATATTTGATACAGTCCTAACCTCAACATCTGAGGGTTGGGATTTAGGGGTTATTATTTCAGAGGATCTAAGGGTAAGTAGTCAATGTAATAGAGCAGCAGGAAATGCTAGCAGAATGCTTGGTTGTGTAGGGAGAGGTATTAGCAGAAGGAAAAGGGAAGTGCTCATGCCACTGTACAGAGCACTGGTGAGACCTCACTTGGAGTACTGTGTGCAGTACTGGAGACCGTATCTCCAGAAGGATATAGACATCTTAGAGAGAGTTCAGAGAAGGGCTACTAAAATGGTGTACGGCTTGAAGGAGAAAAGTTATTAGGAAAGGCTTAATGATCTTAACATGTACAGCTTGGAAAAAAGACGAGACAGAGGAGATATGATAGAAACATTTAAATACGTAAAGGGAATCCACAAGGTAGAGGAAGGGAGTATATTAAAAGGAAACAAAGTAGCAAAACAAGAGGACATAGTCTTAGATTAGAGGGGCAAAGGTTTAAAAGTAACATCAGGAAGCATTATTTTACTGAGAGGGTGGTGGATACATGGAACAGCCTTCCAGTTGAAGTGGTAGAGGCCAAAACAGTAATTGAATTTAAGCAGGCATGGGATAGGCATAAGGCTATCCTAAACAAAAGATAAATCCAGGTAAAGTATCCATGTAATTGGGCAGACTAGATGGGCCGAAAGGTTCTTATCTGCCGACATTTTTCTATGTTTCTATGTTACTATAAAAAGAAAACGCAGCCTATGAAACACCACACAGCTTTATAAAGCAGGATAAATGCGGTATCTGTGGAGAAAGAAAAATTCTAATTTGCGCTTCACTCCATTCCCCCTCTGTGACTGCAAAGGTGCAGCTAAAATAAGCTCTTATCCTCCCTGTAACAAACTTTATTGATCCATTAGAGCAGCCAGTGAGAGGGCAGGATTGAGGAAGAGCACTGGCCATCGTTTCGGTCTACAAAGGCTTCATCTGGAGTTGATACCTCTCTAGACGCCTCAATCAAGGGGTCCACGTCTGGGTTACTCTCTAGGCCAGGGGTCAGCAACCTTGGCCCTCCAGATGGTTTGGATCTACAGTTCCCGTGAGACTCATCCAATTTAATGAGTGGCTGAGCATGTATAGGTCTATTCAATAAAGGTGAATCTCAGGAGAATTGGCAGGAGACGAGAACAATCTAGACCAAATAGCCGATTTGGAAAGTGAGATAAATGGGAGAATTTTTCTGGTTTGGCTAGTTTGACCTAGAAATTTCACTTCTCCAAAAGTTCTCCAGACTTTCACCTTTCTCTGAATAACCCTGTTAGTCATGTGAACCATGAACTTTCATCTAAACCTACTGGGATAAAAAAAAAATCACAAATCTTAACATGGCGGTTTTATGCTTTGTATGAATTTGTACGTTGTAGGTCACATCGGCCCTATTTCCCACTTGCAAGTCTAGGGCCGGTAAGGGAACAGAAATGTGCAAGAGGTGATTTTCCTCACCAGCTCCCTTTTACCGCACTGGTTCTGATCCAGGCGCTATATTTGTGGCTGAGATCTGAATAAAAGGGAGCCGCAACCCAATATCAGCAACACCACCGCAGGTATTCACTCCTGTAGTCCATAGGACTCCATGAAGCCCAGAGTGTCCCTACCATGAGCTCGCCCTAGAGGGATCTCACAGGAGCTTCAGATGATGCAAATAGGGACATTGGGAACTATTCCCAATTTCCTGCTGCTCATGGTTAGAGGAAATGGTGGATTGCACCGCCATCAGGTTCACAGTGGGGTGAGAGGTAAGTATGGTATTTTTTAATGTGATTAGTTTAGTGTGTTAAAAGCAGAATCACTTAAAACAGGGCTCGAGTCGAGCGGGAACGCGCGGGAACGGCGTTCCCGCACTTTTCCCACAGCGGGAACGGCGTTCCCGCTGTGGCCCGAGCCCGAAAGGCTGGAGCAGGCGGCCGCCGTACTTAGCCGGCGGCCGCGTGCTTCCTGTTAGAACGGCCGCAGACAGGAAGTGGAGCCGCTCGCCTGGCTGTTTCATCCCAGGCGAGCGGCTCCACTTCCTGTCTGCGGCCGTTCTAACAGGAAGCACGCGGCCGCCGGGCGCAGACGCCGCAGAGAGGTGAGCTGGGGGCACTATCCATGAGCTGAGCTGGGGGGCAGTATCCATGAGCTGGGGGACATTTCCATGAGCTGGGGGGCAAATCCATCAGCTGGGGGCATATCCATGAGCTGGGGCATTTCCATGAGCTGGGGGCATATCCATGAGCTGGGGGGCATATCCATGAGCTGGGGCATTTTCATGAGCTGGGGGGCATATTCATGAGCTGGGGGCATATCCATGAGCTGGGGGCATATCCATGAGCTGGGGGGCAAATCCATGAGCTGGGGGGCATATCTATGAGCTGGGGGCATATCTATGAGCTGGGGGCATATCCATGAGCTGGGGGTCATTTCCATGAGCTGGGGGTCATTTCCATGAGCTGGGGGTCATATCCATGAGCTGGGGGTCATATCCATGAGCTGGGGCATTTCCATGAGCTGGGGCATTTCCATGAGCTGGGGGGCATATCTATGAGCTGGGGGGCAAATCCATGAGCTGGGGGCATATCCATGAGCTGGGGGACATTTCCATGAGCTGGGGGGCAAATCCATCAGCTGGGGCATATCCATGAGCTGGGGCATTTCCATGAGCTGGGGGCATATCCATGAGCTGGGGGGCATATCCATGAGCTGGGGCATTTTCATGAGCTGGGGGGCATATCCATGAGCTGGGGGCATATCCATGAGCTGGGGGCATATCCATGAGCTGGGGGGCATATCCATGAGCTGGGGGGCAAATCTATGAGCTGGGGGCATATCCATGAGCTGGGGGTCATTCCATGAGCTGGGGGGCATTTCCATGAGCTGGGGGGCATTTCCATGAGCTGGGGGTCATTTCCATGAGCTGGGGGTCATATCCATGAGCTGGGGGTCATATCCATGAGCTGGGGCATTTCCATGAGCTGGGGGGCATTTCCATGAGCTGGGGGGCATTTCCATGAGCTGGGGGGCATATCCATGAGCTGGGGGGCAAATCCATGAGCTGGGGGGCATATCCATGAGCTGGGGGACATTTCCATGAGCTGGGGGGCAATCCATCAGCTGGGGGGCATATCCATGAGCTGGGGCATTTCCATGAGCTGGGGGCATATCCATGAGCTGGGGGGCATATCCATGAGCTGGGGCATTTTCATGAGCTGGGGGGCATATTCATGAGCTGGGGGGCATATCCATGAGCTGGGGGCATATCATGAGCTGGGGGGCAAATCCATGAGCTGGGGGGCATATCTATGAGCTGGGGGGCATTTCCATGAGCTGGGGGGCATTTCCATGAGCTGGGGGGCATTTTCATGAGCTGGGGGTCATTTCCATGAGCTGGGGGTCATTTCCATGAGCTGGGGGTCATATCCATGAGCTGGGGCATTTCCATGAGCTGGGGGCATTTCCATGAGCTGGGGGGCATTTCCATGAGCTGGGGGGCATATCCATGAGCTGGGGGGCAAATCCATGAGCTGGGGGGCAAATCCATGAGCTGGGGGGCATATCCATGAGCTGGGAGCAATATCCATGAGCTGGGGCAGTATCCATGAGACCTGGGGGCAATATCCATGAGACCGGGGGGCAATATCCATGAGACCTGGGGGCAATATCCATGAGACCTGGGGGCATTATCCATGAGACCTGGGGGCATTATCCATGAGACCGGGGCATTATCCATGAGACCTGGGGGCATTATCCATGAGACCTTGGGGGCATTATCCATGAGACCTTGGGGGCATTATCCATGAGACCTTGGGGGCATTATCCATGAGACCTGGGGGCATTATCCATGAGACCTGGGGGCAATATCCATGAGACCTGGGAGCATATATCCATGATACCTGGGGGCATTATCCATGAGACCTGGGGGCAATATCCATGAGACCTGGGGGCAATATCCATGAGACCTGGGGGCATTATCCATGAGACCTGGGGGCATTATCCATGAGAGCTGGGGCATTATCCATGAGAGCTGGGGCAATTCTATCCATGTGAACTGGGAAAATATATCCATATAACCAGTGCTGTGTATATAATTCTGGGGGGTCTGTGCCTGGATATATATATATAGATTATATATAAAACGCGTTAGTCCAGTTGCCAAAATCGCGAGTATACCTGTACGTAGTGATACCTTTCACTGATCAGTATAGTTTCCAGTTTACACTCTTGAAAGCTTGTCTTTTAAATGTAAAGTTAACCCAATAAAAATGGTATCACCGGCTCGTCCGGCTATACTCGTGATTATATATATTTTTTCTTCAGGTAATAGGGGTTGTGGAATTCGTGGGTGAGTTCCCTCACTTTTTTTCCCAGGACTTGACCCCTGACTTAAAACCAGATTTTGGGAGGTGGTATTTTAGAAATACAGGCTCCAGAATAGAAGGAGGAACTACATTGGAATAGATTGTTCTATTAATCCCAGGCACAAACTAATGCCTGCTGCTAAAATGCTTATGCAAGCTCTTATTATCTCCCACTTTGACTACTGTAACCTCCTTCTCTCTGGCTTTAAGAGATCTCAGATTCTCCCTCTGTCAATTGCTACACTGGTTCCCTGTTTCCTTTGAATCCATTTCAAAATACTGGTCCTCACTTACAAAGCTCTCCATAACTGCGCCCCTCCCTACATCTCCTCCCATATTAACAGGTAGATCCCGTCCCGGCCACTTCGCTCTGCCAATGATCTGATAATCTGATGATACTACCAATGATACTACCTGAGATAAGAGATGGCAGCTGAATGACATAAAACAGGGAGCTTAAGAGACTTCAAATCTACCCCCTGGTGATGTCCTTCGAATACATCCCACACAATACAATGATGTGTCGGCTGCCTGAAGAAATTAATTTACCTCTTGCTTCACATGACCTTACTCACAAAACTGGAATGAATGAACTGAAACCCAAATCACCCGTTTAGGTTAATGTTCCCATGAGTACTACAGTGGCAAGGAAAAGTATGTGAACCCTTTGGGATTACGCAGAGTTTTGCATGAATTGGTCATAAAATGTGCTCTGATCTTCATCTAAGTCGCAACAATTTGAAAAACACAGTCTGCTTAAAATAATACAACACAAACATTATATGTTTTCATGTTTTTGTTGACCAGAACATGTAAACATTCACAGTGCAGGGTGGAAAAAGTATGTGAACCTTTGGACTTAATAACTGGTTGACGCTCCTTTGACAGCAATAACCTCAACCAAACGTTTCCTGTAGTTGCAGATCAGACCTGCACAACGATCTGGAGTAATTTTGGACCACTCCTCTTCATAAAACTGTTTCAGTGTAGCAATATTCTTGGGATGTCTGGTGTGAAGCTCTCTCTTAAGGTCATGCCACAGCATTTCAATTGGGTTGAGGTCAGGACTCTGACTGGGCCACTCCAGAAGGCGTATTTTGTTTTGTTGAAGCCATTCTTTTGTTGAATTACTTGTATGCTTTGGGTCATTGTCCTGTTGCATCACCCATCCTCTGCGGAGCTTCAGTTGGTGGACAGATGGTCTTACGTTTTCCTGCAAAATGTCTTGATAAACTCTGGAATTCATTTTTCCATCAATGACAACAATCCGTCCAGGCCCTGAGACAGCAAAGCAGACCCAAACCATGATGCTTCCTCCGCCATGTTTTACAGTGGGGATGAGGTTTTGATGTTGGTGTGCTGTGCCTTTTTTTCTCCACACATAGTGTTGTGTGTTTTTTCCAAACCACTCAATTTTGGTTTCATCTGTCCACAGAATATTTTGCCAGTAGCGCTGTGGAACATCCAGGTGCTCTTTTGCAAACTTCAAACGTGCTGCAATATTCTATTTGGACAGCAATGGCTTCCTCCGTGGTGTCCTCCCATGTACTCCATTCTTGTTTAATGTTTTCCTTATTGTAGATGTGTCAACAAAAATGTTAGCATCTGCCAGAGATTTCTGTAAGTCTTTAGCTGACACTCTAGGATTCTTCTTTACCTCATTACGCATTCTGCGCTGTGCTCTTGCAGTCATCTTTACAGGACGACCACGCCTAGGGAGAGCAGCAACAGTGCTGAACTTTCTCCATTTCTAGACAGTCTGTCTTACCGTGGACACATGAACATCAAGGCTTTTGGAGATACTTTTGTAACCCTTTCCAGCTTCATGCAAGTCAACAATTCTTGATCGTAGGTCTTCCGAGAGCTCTTTTCTGCAAGGCATGGTTCACATCAGGCAGTGCTTCTTGAAACCAGTAAACCCAAAACTGGTGTGTGTTTTTAAAGGGCAGGACAGCTTTCAGCAACACATCCAATAATATCACACTGATTGGACTCAAGGTTGGCTCACTCCTGGCTCCAATTAGCTCTTGGAGAAGTCATTAGGCTAGGGGTTCACATACTTTTTCCACCCTGCACTGTGAATGTTTACATGTTATGTTCAATAAACACATGAAAACATATAATGTTTGTGTTCTATTATTTTAAGCAGATTGTGTTTTTCAAATTGTTGTGAGTTAGATGAAGATCAGAGCGCATTTTATGACCAATTCATGCAAAACTCCACGTACTCCCAAAGGGTTCACATACTTTTTCTTGCCACTGTATTTGTGGGTGCATTCTATAAACATAAGAGGGGAGGCTTGGTAGCCCACCCACTCTAGTCTTCCCATCTCCTTACCCATGGCTAGTGGGTGAAGACTCAAAACAGAGCATGGGGGGCTATTCGAACACCTCTGATTTAACCCACAACACACCAGTCATGAATATGGGGATATAGACGGGATGGAAGTCGCCCTATTTACTCATTTTGTACCCAAAATACAGACAAAACGATTCAATAAGATTGCAATTTACTTTTGAACCATTTTTTTGCCCGTGGTGGGGCCACATTACATTCTTGACGCTAACATTAACGCTCACCTGCATGAGCATTAACGTTAGCCGCGGTGTCTACCACATATTACGATCCAAACGCAAACGGGTTAAGTCCTAACGCTGATTAACGTCCGGCTCTGGTTAGCGGAAAGTTAACCAAAGCCAGGTTAAAAACCAAGTCAGATACTCACCTCCTTTCCCGCGGCGAGAACCGCAGCGAGGACCGCCTCCTCCGTCCGGCGGGAGCAGGGAAAGACTGGGGGAAAAAGTCCCCCCAGTCTCTCCCTCCATATCACTACGCTGACCGGGTGGATCTCGCGAGGCGAGATCCGGCTGGTCATGTGACCGGCAGGGGGAAACTCAATGGAGTCAGCGCTGCCGCGAGCGTCCCGTAGCGTGTGGTAATGCAGGCAGCATTTTTTGCGCCTGGATTGTAATCTAGCGTTAAAACGCGGGCGCAAGGGGGAAAACTGCAGGCGCAGTTTTTCCTCCCTTGGGTCTGCGTTTTAACGCTAGGATCGTAATGCCACTCAATGTTCTCGAACCCAGGACATACTTGAAAACAAGAGAAATCTCAATGTATCCTTCCTGGTAAAATCCTTTTATAAATAAAATCTAATACTCAAATGACTCTTTTCCTAGGTTTTGTTTGCAATTTATAAATACTTTCCTTTTGATCACAGAAAAAAGGCATAACTATATGAAATGACAAGGTGGTACAAGCCCCGACTGAGTTAATTTTTAACGTGCAATATCTTTAGAATACGTAACATTCTATTGTGCTCTGGACGGTTCACTTCCTTGCTCCAACCTCCTCAGTCAGGTTGTTTGTGACGCAATCCAGTAATACTCAGCTACGTTACGTGGATTGG
Organism: Leptobrachium leishanense; assembly: GCA_009667805.1. Taxonomy (NCBI): domain Eukaryota; kingdom Metazoa; phylum Chordata; class Amphibia; order Anura; family Megophryidae; genus Leptobrachium; species Leptobrachium leishanense. The sequence goes on along the minus strand of CM019066.1, from coordinate 78,183,457 downwards.
CAAAGAGCTCAAGTTAATTTACAGGTTGATTAATATCGTTTCTACCTGATGCACATTTGTAACATTGTATCACTGTTTAAATCATTAGAAAAGCTAGTTTATTACTGGATTTATATTTTGTGACTATCATTGCACATGATCACTACCGGAGAATTCCTTTTCTACAGCTACATCTACCGGACATTTTTAAATAGGCTGAACACGAAGAATGTACATACTGTGATTTTTACTAGTCGTGGCAATAAAGGCACATGTGTTAATCCAGAAAATTAGAGCAGAATGTGGCAAGGATTGTCGATAACTGGAAACATTTGGTCAATGTTTTCATTAAAAAGTTACACTGTAGTGGATAAAACCATTTTCCCAATAATCTATATTTTATAAATGGAACATGAAGGGCATTTCTATGATATAACGGGCCCTGTTAGTACATATTGTAAAATAACATATATAACTTAACTTAACTGTCAAATGTACATGTGTGTGATTTTGTGTATATATATACGGTATATAAAACACACACACACACACACCTTTACTAAGCATAACAGACTTGTGCTTCTCATGACAAATAGACACAAGAAACCAAGTGAAGAGCACTGCATTACACCATCATTTTTTTGCCGATATTAACCCCTTAGTGACTGGGCGATTTTAAAATTGTCAGTCTGAAAGTACCCACTGCTGTTTTTACGGTTCTGCGCTATTTGTGTTTAGCTCTAATTTTCCCCTTACTCGTTTATGGAACCCACACAAATGATATACTGTTTTTCTCACTAATAAACAGACTTTCTAAAGATACCATTATTTCCATCATATCGTATAATTTACTGTAAAAGAAATTATGAAATATGATGAAAATTTTTTAAAAAAAACACACTTTTTCAAACTTTGACCCTCAATATCTACAGCCACCAAAAAAGACCACGGCTAAATAATTTCAAAATTTTGCCCTGAAATTAAAAGCTTTTGCTATTTTTACCCCTTCACTGCTGAGACATTTCACCTCTGTGCACTGAGCTCATTTTGAATGTTTTATGCTCAACATGTTACATTGGTCAACATGGTCCATTTTCAAGATGGACACCAGTGGTAAGCGGTGTTCCTCAGGGGTCTGTTATAGGACCAATACTATTCAATTTATTTATAAATGACCTTGAGATAGGCATTGAAAGTCATGTATCAGTGTTTGCAGATGACACAAAACTAGGAAAAGTAATACAATGTGAGCAGGATGTTACTTCGCTGCAGAGGGATTCAGATAGATTGGGGGACTGGGCACTTAACCACTTCAATGCGGAGGACGCGCTCAGCGCGTCCTCCGCATGGCTGCTGGTATGCGGAGGACGCGCTGAGCGCGTCCTCCCTTTGGGGCCAGCGTTCGGCCGGGTTCCGGCCGATCGCTGGCCCCCCCCGGTGCGGGCTGACATCCTCGATGTCAGCCCAGCATCCAGAACCGCAGCCGCTGAAATTAGGTGTCATCGCGGCAGCGCGATGACACCTAATTCAGGCGCCCCCCCCCGCATGTGCGGAGGAGGCGCCTGAAAGGGAGGGGGGAGGTCCTTCGGACCTCCCTCCCGATCGGCGGCATTGCGGGGGTTAACCCAGGCACCATTTGGAAGGGCACAGCCTGACCTTCCAAATGGTGCCTGGCATTAACCCCTGGGGAGCTGGATCGCGAATCGGCATTAACCCCTGGGGAGCTGGATCGCGAATCGGCCAAGCCTCCGGGAACTCCCCCTGAGGACTGGCGTCATCGTGCATAGCACATTGACGCCAGTCCTAGAGTTAACCCCTAACTGCCACCAACGGTGGAGATAGGGAGTTCATTGGAACTCCCTATCTCCCGATCCGTGGCAGCTAGGGGTTAAAGTTTGGTATGGTTGGATCGGCCAGAGCATGACCGTTCCAACGATACCAAACTCGAATGTGAAAAAAGTTTTTTAAAAAAAATTAAAATTAAAAATAAAAATATATTTAAAAAAGAAATTATAAAAAAATAAAATAAACATTTTTTTTTCTTTTTTTTGGTTCGTTAGTGTAGCAATATTGTTCCCATTTCAATTATAATGTGAACAATGATGCTGCACTAACGATTTTTGTATGCGGTGCGTTTGTTAAAAATCGCGTAATTTTCCCCAAAACAAAATGTAACGAGACCCCATCTCTAAGTTTTTTTAACAAGCGCACCCCATACAAAATATAACCGCAATTGCTCGCATGTTAAAATGTGAAAAAAAACACTTTACACGTTGTAAATTATTGAAAATACATATTTTATTGCATTTTTTGTTATAATATACAGACAGGTCATGACGTATACATATAATAATGACATATTATGAATCTACCGAGTCTGACGGAAAGAACGATATATAATATGTCTGGGTAATATACTAAAATAAGCCTTCAAAACACGTTTAAACATGATGAGCAAAACTGGTAAAAATGACCTCAGCACAGAGGTGTGAAAAGCCTCAGCAGCGAAAGGGTTAAATGGCAGATGAAATTTAATCTAGATAAATGCAAAGTTATGCACTTTGGAGTGAAGAACACACAAGTAATTTATACCCTAAATGGTGCGGAGTTAGGGAAATCCAAGCAGGAGAAGGATTTGGGAATAATCAATGATAGACTTCAAACTAAGTAACAATGTGCAATGTCAAACAGCAGCCGCCAAGGCCAGCAAGGTATTGACATGCATTAAAAGGGGAGTTCACTCACGGGATGAAAACATAATTTTGCCTCTGTATAAATCAATGGTCAGGCCGCACCTTGAATATGCCGTGCAATTTTGGGCACCGGTCTTAAAAAAAGATATTATAGCGCTAGAAAAAGTGCAGAGACGGGCAACTAAATTAATAAGGGGAATGGAAGGGTTAAGTTATGAGGAAAGACTAACAAGCTTAAACCTGTTTAGTTTAGAGAAACGGCGCCTTAGAGGGGATCTGATAACCTTATATAAATATATACGGGGCCATTATCAACCATTGTCTGATAACCTATTCATTAACAGGTCTATACACAGGACAAGGGGTCATCCATTTAGACTGGAAGAAAGAAAATTCAGCCTAAAGCATAGGAAGGGTTATTTTACGGTGAGAACAATAAAGCTGTGGAATTCTCTGCCTGTTGAGGTGGTTGGGTCAGAGTCTGTACAGACTTTTAAAAAACGACTGGATGACTTCCTGCAGACACAGAATATTAAGGGTTATAATATTTAATATGTGGGTAAAAGCTTCTTGATCCAAGGAGAAATCTGACTGCCATTCTGGGGTCAAGAAGGAATTTTTTCCCAGTATGTTGCATATTGGCAAGCATTTCAGACTGGGTTTTTTGCCTTCTTTTGGATCAACAGCAGTAGGTTATGTGGGAGAGGCTGAACCCGATAGACGCATGTCTTTTTTCAGACTATGTAACTATGTAACTATGTTTAAATGTGATTTTACCCCAGGGGCTCATAAAACTGTTGGGCCGGCTTCAAGGAAGCAAGACCGACGTGGGACCCAGGGGGGTTAAAGGACCTTAATGTACATAGTACATCCTTGGTCCTTAAGGGGAATTTTCCCCAGGACGTACTATGCGCTGCGGAATATGCTGGCGCTATATAAATAAAGTATAATAATAATGATTGAGATATATATATATAAATAAGCTATTTTGTCATTTACCGTCTATAGATAATAATTTCATTGCTAATGCTGCTCAAATATGTACTATGCATACTTTAGCTTTATTTTCCTATGTGTCCACTAGATGGAGCTATAAACACGATATGAACATTTTATTATTTTTTAGACATGTCGTGATACTGTATTTCATTGTTTATAGCTCCATCTAGTGGACACATACGAAAATAAAGCTAAAGTATGCATAGAGTACATATTTCAGTAGCATTAACAATTAAATATGTTGAAATGGGTCAAACAATGTCACATTTCTGTGTATTTGCTGGTGACCAAAAAGAAAGTAAAATATGCACTGTATGATCATATCTTGTAATTAACCTTATCAATTATAATTGATTGTTTTTAAAACATTAAAAAAATATGCTAGAATGGAGTCTGCTACATTTGGAGCTTCATATATGCGTTACATGAGGGGAGGTCCAAAGTAAGATTAAAATCAATGAAATAATAATGATAACTCAACCCCCCCCCCTCCAAGAAAACTAATTTCTTCTAACAATTGTAAAAAAAAAAATTGAGATCCTCACAGTCGATCTTGGAGACGTGAGATGAGATATGTATAAAATGTTTATCAGAAATAAATTACACAGGATTTCTACTAATTACAAGTATCCCAGGACAGGGCGGCAAAATGACATGTTATAATATTAAATATTCCTATAAATCAGGGGTCAGCAACCCTGGCCCTCCAAATGTTTTGGAACTATATTTCCCTCGAGGCTCTGCAAACCTAATGAGCAGCTGAGCATCACGGGAAATATAGTTTCAAAACATCTGGAGGGCCGGAGTTGTCCACACCTGCTCTAGACTAGTGTTTCCCAAAACTTTCCTCAAGCCAAAAGGAGACTTTCATCCGCATGCATCATCTGACAGCTACTTGGCTCCCATCTCGACTAAAGATGGCAACAAAGCATGAAGTTTGAGCCATACCCTATTAAGGCTCTAAAAAGGGTGAGTGTATAATTTGCTTGCTCTATTGCTTCTTTAACAAAAGTGCAGACATACCACCCTATGTTTTCTATGGTTTTCTCTAACTTGAGCAGGAGAAGCAAGGGACCGGAGAACGGGGGGGGGGGCACAATATCACATATCGGCACATTGCTACAAATACAGTGTCAGTTTTTCCCTAAAACCGACTGTAAGCCCAGTGATTCTAAGAATTGTTGGTTTTATCATGCTGGCATCAAATCTGGCAATATTTGCACTATTTTTGGTTGATTTTTTTTTTCTATGTTCCACCAGAAGGAACAAGGAAATGTTTTATGTGGAAAAATAGTTTTGTGTAATAGTATTATGTGAAACAAAGTATTGTGTATAGAAACATAGAAACATAGAAAAATGTCGGCAGATAAGAACCTTTCGGCCCATCTAGTCTGCCCAATTACATGGATACTTTACCTGGATTTATCTTTTGTTTAGGATAGCCTTATGCCTATAGGTTTAACTTTCTGGTCATGTCACATTTTCACAGAAAGATTGCATGCTTATGTTTGTGTTTTGCGCTCTAGGGAGTATTCCTATGGTTTCTTTGTTACATTGAATAGCAACATTGGAAGGGTTTTTGTTGCACTACTCCTGTTGTTTGGCGGCCACTGAACATATGTGATCACTACAGGGATTATTCAGAGAGCACCGAAATGTCACCAACATTTCGGTGCTCTCTCATTCTCCGCACTTCGGGGAATGACTGTGATTGTTTTTGTGGCTTATCTGGAGGTTGGCCAGGAGTGGGCTCTCCCTGTGATACTGACGCCACGTGATTCAGCGTGTTTGACTCGAACTTTCTAGGTGCATTTACTTTTACTCAAGTAATTATTCATAGGTTTTTTTTCTTGTTTTTAGCATTGAAACAATGCATCGTTTAGGATAAATCAAAGAGTAGAAACATCTCAATGATGATCCAGAGAAATGGCGTTAATCAGAATTATATTTCAAATGTCATAGCAAAGGTTCTGAATACTTATGGCAAAGCGATCAGTCCACTTTTGCCTTTTTAATAAATGAGCATATTTAATCATAATAATGTTATTTAACCTCTTCAATACCAAGTGATTTTCCAAAAAAGCATTGTCAGAAACCAGTGTTTTTTTGTAAAATATTTTTAATTAATTATAAAGTAAGAAATATTTGAGCTTATATCAATTGTATTTCTTACTGTAATTAACCTATTTTTGGCCATTAGATGGCGGCATCTATTGCCAAATTGAGTTAGAGGTTTTAGTGACTGATCTATTTTCTTCTTTTTTTTCCTGCATTGGCTGCTGAAAGCCCGTTATTTCAAGGCATATGAGCAGCGGATTTTACAGTTTTAGCTCTTGGGCATTAAGCCCACAGGGCTAAAACGTTGGAGGCACATTCTGCAGCCCAAAAGCAAATGGAATTTGTTTGCAGCAAATTAATTTCATTCGCTTTTGGGCTGCAGATGCAGATTTGGGCCTCAGCATATCCGCATGACCTCACCTTGAATATGCCGTGCAATTTTGGGCTCCTGTCTTAAGGATATTATGGCGCTAGAAATAGTGCAGAGACGGGCGACTAAATTAATGCAGGGAATGGAAGGTTTAAGCTATGTGGAAAGGCTAACAAGTTTAAACCGGTTTTGTTTAGAGAAACAGTGCCTTAGAGGGGATCTGATCACCTTATATAATTATATGCGGGGCCATTATAAACCATTGTCTGGAAACCTATTCATTAACTCACAGGGGCTTGAGCATACACTAAGCAATACGACATTATAGGAATAACAGAAACGTGGTGGGACGAAACACATGACTGGGCTGTAAACTTAAACGGTTATACATTGTTTAGAAAGGATAGGAAACATAAGAAAGGGGGTGGAGTGTGTTTATATGTAAATCAGGATTTAAAGCGTAATATTACACAACTGGAAAGCGATGAGGGAAATGTGGAATCCTTATGGGTAAATATTTCGTTGGGGAATAAACAGGGAAGTCAATTATTGGTTGGCATATGCTATAAACCACCTAATATAGATAATGATGAGGAAGAACAACTGTTAGAGCAAATTAGGAAGGCTGCACATCATGGTAGCACTTTAATTATTGGAGATTTTAATTACCCGGACATTAATTGGGATAGTGGGACTAGTAATTCAGCAAAGGGAATCCGGTTCCTGAACATTTTAAATGATACCTTCATGTCACAACTGGTAGAAACACCAACTAGAGAGGATAACTGTCTGGACCTGGTTATAACAAATAATGTGGATCTTTTCTCAAATATTAATGTAAAGGAACAGTTGGGAAACAGCGACCATAACATGGTGACTTTTGAAATAAACTCAAAAAAACACATTCATAAGGGGCATGCTAAAATATATAATTTTAAAAAGGCCAACTTTATTAAAATAAAGGAAGCTCTCAATGTCATTGACTGGCAGAAACTCTTTCACGGGAAAAACACGGAGGATAAGTGGAATATCTTTAAACTAACACTAGAAAAGTACACGTCACAATATATTCCACTGGTTAATAAATATAAAAGAAACAGACTGAAACCAATGTGGCTTAGTAGGAAGGTAACTAAGGAAATGAAAAATAAAAAGAAGGCATTTAAAGCTTTTAAATTTGATAAATCTGAGGCATCCTATAAAGCATATAGGGCAGCCAATAAAGCATGTAAAAATGCGATTAGATGGGCTAAACTAGAAAATGAAAAAGAAATAGCCAAAGAGAGCAAGACCAACCCTAAAAGATTTTTTAGGTACATAAATTCTAAAAAACCCAAGAGTGAAAATGTAGGTTCACTAAAATCTGAGTCAGGGCTATTGTTAACTGAAGATCAGGATAAGGCAGAAATTTTAAATGATTATTTTTCTTCAGTATTTATCAAAGAGAAACCTATAACAGGAGACATGAAATTCATTAATAAAAACTTACTAATACAAAGTGACTGGTTGACTCAGGACAAGGTTTTACACAAATTAAACAATGTGAATGTTAATAAAGCCCCAGGGCCAGATGGAATTCACCCGCGAGTACTGAGAGAGCTATGTGTTGAAATATGTAAACCTCTGTTCTTAATCTTTCAAGATTCTTTTCTTTCAGGAATAGTACCAGAGGATTGGAGAAAAGCTGACGTGGTCCCTATATTTAAGAAAGGTTTAAAATTTGTGCCTGGGAATTATAGACCTGTGAGCTTAACATCTGTGGCTGGGAAAGTATTTGAGGGGTTACTAAGGGATAGTATTCAGGAATTTATTGGGAGGTATAATGTAATTGGCAAAAATCAGCATGGTTTCATGAAACACAGATCATGTCAGACTAACCTAATTACGTTCTATGAGGAAGTAAGTAGAAGTATAGATCAGGGGGTCGCAGTGGATGTGATTTACTTAGATTTTGCAAAAGCTTTCGACAGTTCCACACAAAAGGTTACTATTTAAATTAAGAAAAAATGGTCTAGATGAAAATACTTGTTCTTGGATAGAAAACTGGCTAAAAGATAGGGTACAGAGAGTGGTCATAAATGGTACATTTTCAAGATGGACACCAGTGGTAAGTGGTGTCCCTCAGGGGTCTGTTATAGGACCAATACTATTCAATTTATTTATAAATGACCTTGAGATAGGCATTGAAAGTCATGTATCAGTGTTTGCAGATGACACAAAGCTAGGAAAAGTAATACAATGTGAGCAGGATGTTACTTCGCTGCAGAGGGATTTAGATAGATTGGGGGACTGGGCACTTAAATGGCAGATGAAATTTAATCTAGATAAATGCAAAGTTATGCACTTTGGAGTGAAGAACACACAAGCAATTTATACCCTAAATGGTACGGAGTTAGGGAAATCCAAGCAGGAGAAGGATTTGGGAATAATCATAGACTTCAAACTAAGTAACAATGTGCAATGTCAAACAGCAGCCGCCAAGGCCAGCAAAGTACTGGCATGCATTAAAAGGGGAGTTCACTCACGGGATGAAAACATAATTTTGCCTCTGTATAAATCAATGGTCAGACCGCCCCTTGAATATGCCGTGCAATTTTGGGCACCGGTCTTAAAAAAAGATATTATATCGCTAGAAAAAGTGCAGAGACGGGCAACTAAATTAATAAGGGGGATGGAAGGGTTAAGTTATGAGGAAAGACTAACAAGCTTAAACCTGTTTAGTTTAGAGAAAAGGCGCCTTAGAGGGGATCTGATAACCTTATATAAATATATACGGGGCCATTATCAACCATTGTCTGATAACCTATTCATTAACAGGACTATACATAGGACAAGGGGTCATCCATTTAGACTGGAAGAAAGAAAATTTAGATTAAAGCATAGGAAGGGTTATTTTACGGTGAGAACAATAAAGCTGTGGAATTCTCTGCCTGTTGAGGTGGTTGGGTCAGAGTCTGTACAGACTTTTAAAAAACGACTGGATGACTTCCTGCAGACACAGAATATTAAGGGTTATAATATTTAATATGTGGGTAAAAGCTTCTTGATCCAAGGAGAAATCTGACTGCCATTCTGGGGTCAAGAAGGAATTTTTCCCAGTATGTTGCATATTTCAGACTGGGTTTTTTGCCTTCTTTTGGATCAACAGCAGTAGGTTATGTGGGAGAGGCTGAACCCGATGGACGCATGTCTTTTTTCAGCCTATATAACTATGTAACTATGTAACTATGTAACAGGACTATACACAGGACACTGTCATGCCAGCTCCAGGAGCCTGCCTGTACACACGATATTGCTGTTGCTCCTGTCTGCATCCACTCAGGGGTTAATTCTTGTGCCAGCTCCTGAGTGGGTGTGCATATAACCTGGACACGCCCTTCCTTCTATGCTCTGTCATTTTCCTTGATTCCCTGCCCATGTGAGGTTCTGAGAGCTCCTTCACCATTGTTTGTTTGTTTTACCCACCATCCTCTGTATGAGCTTTTCTGCCAGCATTGCAGACTGTACCTTTGCGAAGAGCTCCTGTTTCCAGCTCAGTGGATCCTTGCTGCAGTGGTAACTGCATAGCCCACTATCCTGTGGGCCTAAGAGACTGCATCTGTGGCTACCTGTGTTCTGCTTTATTCCACCTTCCTGCTACCAAGGTACCTGTGCCAAGAGCTCCTGGTTCCCGCGCAGAGGATCCTGTCTGCAGTGGACTATATAGCCCACAATCCCTGGTACATAGAGACTACCTGCATGCAGAGTGACTTTTCCTGTTGTATCCAGTGCTCTGTTATTTCTGTATCAGACTTGTTGCTGTGTGTTCTGAATATACACTTATTTACCAGCATATGTTCCTGTGTCTGCTTCATCTGCTCTCCCCCAGCGCTTGGGATATTATTTATCACCACACAGAGGCTGTGCCATGGCTCCTTCATGGCGTGAGCCTGACAGACACGAGGTCGCCCATTTAGACTGGATGAAAGGAAATTCAGCCTAAAGCATAGGAAGGGTTATTTTACAGTGAGAACAATAAAGCTGTGGAATTCTCTGCCTGTTGAGGTGGTTGGGTCGGAGTCTGTACAGACTTTTAAACAATGACTGGATGACTTCCTGCAGACACAGAATATTAAGGGTTACTAAATTTAATATGTGGGTAAAAGCTTCTTGATCCAAGGAGAAATCTGACGCCATTCTGCGGTCAAGAAGGAATTTTTCCCAGTGTGTTGCATATTGGCGAGCACTTCATACTGGGCTTTTTGCCTTCTTTTGGATCAACAGCAGTAGGTGATGTGTGAAAGGCTAAACCTGATGGACGCACGTCTTTTATGTTATCGTTATCGAGGCACCGGGTGAAACATAGAAAAATGACGGCAGATAAGAACCTTTCGGCCCATCTAGTCTGCCCAATTACATGGATACTTTACCTGGATTTATCTTTTGTTTAGGATAGCCTTATGCCTATCCCATGCCTGCTTAAATTCAGTTACTGTTTTGGCCTCTACCACTTCAACTGGAAGACTGTTCCATGTATCCACCACCCTCTCAGTAAAATAATGCTTTCTGATGTTACTTTTAAACCTTTGCCCCTCTAATCTAAGACTATGTCCTCTTGTTTTGCTACTTTGTTTCCTTTTAAATATACTCCCTTCCTCTACCTTGTGGATTCCCTTTACGTATTTAAATGTTTCTATCATATCTCCTCTGTCTCGTCTTTTTTCCAAGCTGTACATGTTAAGATCATTAAGCCTTTCCTGGTAACTTTTCGCCTTCAAGCCGCACACCATTTTAGTAGCCCTTCTCTGAACTCTAAGATGTCTATATCCTTCTGGAGATACGGTCTCCAGTACTGCACACAGTACTCCAAGTGAGGTCTCACCAGTGCTCTGTACAGTGGCATGAGCACTTCCCTTTTCCTACTGCTAATACCTCTCCCTACACAACCAAGCATTCTGCTAGCATTTCCTGCTGCTCTATTACATTGTCTACTTACCCTTAGATCCTCTGAAATAATGACCCCTAAATCCCTTTCCTCAGATGTTGAGGTTAGGACTGTATCAAATATTCTATATTCAGCCCTTGGGTTTTTACGTCCCAGGTGCATTATCTTGCACTTATCCACATTAAAACTCAATTGCCACAGCTCCGACCATTTTTTTAGTTTACCTAAATCATTTGTCATTTGGCTGATCCCTCCAGGAACGTCAACCCTGTTGCAAATCTTTGTGTCATCAGCAAAAAGACATACTTTACCATTAATACCTTCTGCAATATCACTAATAAAAATATTAAAGAGAATGGGTCCAAGTACTGACCCCTGAGGTACCCCACTGGTAACAAGACCTTGCGCCGAATAAACTCCATTTACGACAACCCTCTGTTGCCTGTCACTCAGCCACTGCCTAATCCATTCAACAATATAAGGGTGGTGCCTTTGAAGCCCCGAGATATCTCAATATCAGTAGTGAAGGGGTTAAAGTACACATCCTTCGATCCTGCCTTTTGTGCCCTTCTCTAGATTTATTTTTTTCTTTATACTTGCATCTATTTCAGCTCCTACCATAGAAGGCAGATATTTATTAACGGAGCTTTTCACTATTTTCATGAGGCATATTTGTTCTTTAAATAAATACACATTATAGTAAATATCCATTTCTATCAACCAGTTGTCACTTTAGTATGTTTGACAAGTTGCCCCTTGGAGGTTTCCTTGGCTCACTTTGAATCCTGCAGCAGCGCACAGATTGTGAGGACATGAAGTGAACCATTGCCTTTAGAGATATGTGTAGGCAAAAGCCAAATTACGTGAACCACCAGATGTCCCTTTTATGAGAAGAATTTATTGTCCGGAAAAAAGAAATCTTTAAATAAATGAAATTTGACTAAGTTATGACCCCTCTGCTTACTATAATAAAAGTTAAAAATCCGCAATCATCAGGGACAGAGTTACTTAAAACAAATGAATTCTTCATCATAAAGTTGTCTTCTCCTATTTCTGGATCTGTCACATATTCCCACATTAGAGGTGGTATTTATTGCCTGAAGTCTTGGGATGAGTGATCTCAATGGACGGATAGCTGCTACAATGTATGTGTAAGAAATGTTACAAATGTAGTAAAGGCTTGCTATAAAACAAGGTTTGCTATACAGCAGCCTGTGGTTTTATTTTAGGATAGGACTTGCCCTCATTAGAGGTGCCTTGACGCTGGCGGGTGAGCTTAATCTTATAATGGCCATTAATAAGAAACCAAACCTCTAATTGTGTTCATTTTCACACGGTATAATGGGAATAAGCGAAGATGAATTTTTTTCTTTGTTATGTTTCACACATGTTGTTGGGCTGGATGCATTTGGTGGTTGCTGCGACCCCACCCGTCCTGTACTATGTAGGTTTCAATGTACTTCCAGCCAGGTCATCCCTGCAGCAAGATTCCGCTCCGTGTCTTTGTTTTTGATCCCAAAGTGGATTTTGTTTCGGGGGGAGCATAAAGGCCCACCAGTCTACCTCATGTTTGACAAGCAGCATGAGCAGCTATGGTTTGCTATACAGCAGCATGTGGTTTCATTTTTGGATAGGACTCGCCCTCATTAGAGGTGCCTTGACGCTGGCGGGCGAGCTTAGTCTTATAATGGCCATTAATAAGAAACCAAACCTCTAATTGTGTTTAGTTTCACACAGTATAATGGGAATAAGCGCAGATGACATTTTTTTTTTCTATAAAACAAGACAAAGAACTAAATGGACATTCCACATCAGTGTTTCGTAACCTGTCCACGGGACCCAGTAAGGCTTATGTCAGACGAACGCAGTCTGAGCACACTCTGCGTGCGTGCATAATGGACGGACGTATTGACGGAAGATACTGTAGACACCACACGGTCCGTTGTTTTTAACGGATGTAGAAAAAAAAAGGAAATATGGGAAACAAAATTAATTAAAATTAAAAGACAGGTACAGGCAGCCAGACCAAAAAAACTTGAACGTCAGTGTGATGGCGTCGCAAATGCGATGCGTCTGACGTCGCGTCATCATGCACACAGACCGCTACGCGACACGGTGCACTCTGGGCGTCCGTCGTAGCGCTTTTACGTCGAGGACTAAATGGTGTCCGTTGCCACCTGCGTGGTGCGTGCACACTTCGATGCGCACGTACTTCGTGTGTTGGTCTCTATTGATCACGAATCAATGCTACGACGGACGTTAAACTGTGCGTCGACACGGACGTGATAACTGCATCCGTCTGACGCTAGGCTAAGAGGCCAGATTTGACAGGTACCTGAAGCACAGCACAGGTGATATGATTTGCAGGATTCAGTCTGCATTTCCCCAAGGGAATCTGCAAAATCAGTGCAGCGGGCAGGTTTGGGAAGCAGTGCTCTACATACAGAGTGTGAGTGCTCAATCTATCTGGGTGCACTTATCACTCAGCGTGCAGGGGCGCTGAGTGTGGAGTGCAGGTTCCTGAGATTTGGGACCATTGGGAACTAGGTACCACAAATGCAGTCATGTGACAAGCCGCGGCATGGCATGTCCAATACCACTGAGAGGGAGATCTGCGCTGGATGATGCCATGTTTTTTTTTTAATGTGGCAATAAACAAAGTGCAAAAAAGATATTAACCATTTCACTTCCAATAGCTTTTTGCTGAAAGAAAATAAAAAAATATCATAGCTGTTATTTGAATCATTGGATGTGTACGTAACCATTACCTAGTAGGATAAAATGACAGTTTTTGTGTATAATATATCAAATTCTGAGACAAAGGGACAAAATAATGTAAATTTGGTTAAGATTCCTCTGTAAACAGTCTAAGACCATCTTATGAGACCCGAGAGGGTACACCCCAATGAGCAGGCCACAAGTGCTGCTCACTGTTCTCTGTGTTCTCATAGACAGGTTTTTGTTCTCCATGAGTCTAGAGCAGGGGGTCAGCAACCTTGGCCCTCCAGATGTTTTGAGACTAACAGGTCTACACGCTAAGGCTAGGGTCAGATGAACGCATTTTTCACGTCGTCCGTGAAAAAGTGCGTTCGAACAAATGGACGGATTTTTTCACGGAATACGCGATAGCGGTCATACGATGTGCATTTTCGGCCGTGATTTTGTATGGATCATCAATAAAACCCTTTTTGCGTCTGGACGTTATGTTGGCCGGACATTAGCAGCGTCTGACATCTCCTAATCACGCACACACGCCGCTAGCGGACGCAGCGCACTCTGTACGTCAGTACTAACGGTATCACGTTCTCTAAAAAACGCGTTTGTTTGCTGCTTGCGTTGCGCAGCCACACTTTCGTGCGGCCGTACTTCGTATATTGCCCGTCATTTGCTGCTACTACGGCCGTCATAAAGTGCGGCTGCACACGCGTTCACACTGCGTTCGTCTGACCCCAGCCTAAAGCAGTGTTTCCCAACAGCGGTCCTCAGGTCCCCCTAACAGGTCACGTTTTCCAGATATCTGAAGCTCAGCACAGGTGATATGATTTGCTGCTCAGTGATTGCAGGATTCAGTCTGCATTTCCCCAAGGTGATCCTTAAAACCTGACCTGTTAGGGGGACTTGAGGGTCGCGGTTGGAAACCACTGTTCTAAAGGATGAAGTATTGGGAATTGGCAGGAGCCAGGGAAAAATCTAGGTCAAAATAGCCAAACCAGAAAAAATCTCCCATTTATCTCACTTTTCAAATCGGCTATTTGGTCTAGATTGTTCTCTTCTCCTGCCAATTCTCCTGAGATTCACCTTTATTGAATAGACCTATACATGCTCAGCCACTCATTAAATTGGATGAGTCTCATGGGAACTGTAGATCCAAAACATCTGGAGGGCCAAGGTTGCTGACCCCTGCCCTAGAGAGTAACCCAGACGTGGACCCCTTGATTGAGGCGTCTAGAGAGGTATCAACTCCAGATGAAGCCTTTGTAGGCAGAAACGATGGCCAGTGCTCTTCCTCAATCCTACCCTCTCACTGGCTGCTCTAATGGATCAGTAAAGTTTGTCACAGGGAGGATAAGAGCTTATTTTAGCTGCACCTTTGCAGTCACAGAGGGGGAATGGAGTGAAGCGCAATTTAGAATTTTTCTTTCTCCACAGATACCGCATTTATCCTGCTTTATAAAGCTGTGTGGTGTTTCATAGGCTGCGTTTTCTTTTTATAGTACACGTTTTTCTTAGGGAGTGAAATAAAGACTGCACATGGTACTAAATAAAGAGGATTTAAAGTTCAAAATGGTGCAATTACCAGTTTTCATTATGTAAAACCAGGCAAGTGTCCAATTACTAAAGCACGGTCAGATGGCAATGAATTCATATGTATGCCAAGAACATTTAATGGAACGCTAACATGTGGTTATAGGGGTTTCTCCTTAACAGAGATTCCCAATCTATGTAAAGCATGGCTGACAAGGTCAAAGTCCCATCAACTACGATAGATCGGCAGCAAAACAAGGTTTGTGAGGGCCCTGGGAACAGACAGCAGCATGAGTGGCCTGCCCTACGGTGGGTCCTCTTCGCTCAGGTCTCACAAGGTTTTAGCTGGATGGTGCCATCACAGAGAAGACTCTGCAAATCAGACGCTCTCACCCAGAAAGGGCGGCCTGTACTGAAACGCCAAGGTAGTCCATTGTCCGCAAGAGGTGCAGCAAACCCCGATGATCATTTCGGCCTCGTTAGGAGGGCATAGCTGACACCCCAATACAATAGAAAGTTTTTGCTCTATGGTCGCTGGAATTTGTAGCTGAGGAGTGTAAGTTGACTCACATTTCCTTATCTATATATTGTTTAGCATTGAACCTGTCACAGTCTCTGCTGACATCTAGTGACTATTTCAATATATTGCATATCGTGAGGTAATATCTGGTTTTATGGGGAATGCAAGAGGTTAATCACTTGGTTTTTCCTGTCTGTTTTATTTTTTTCTTTGACTTTGAAGAAAGATTCCTGTAAAGGAGCATCTAGAATAAGGAGCCTGAATCACACCCATATGTATTCTTGGTTGTGTAAGGTGTAATGGGTCGAGCGTCCTCTTCCTAAATATGAAATTAATTTGGCAGCTTTTAACCCATTACTGACACAGCATCAGATCATTTTAGTTACTTAAGGACACAAGCAGTTTTGCTTTGTGTTTGTTCAGCCATAATTTCCATCGTCCTCATTGATTGCGCCTATACATATTACAGTATATGTTATTTTAAAGGACAGAAAGGGCTTTAATTTGCTGGGACATATTCACATATCAATTATTATAAAAAAAATACAGAAATGCAAAGAAAAATAGAAATAAACACAAGCAGTGATCACAAGACACTGAGGGCCCTACCACCTCCTGCAAGATAACACTAGTGTGAGCGTTAGCTTACGAAAGGTGATAGCACTGCACCCGAATCACCTCCGATAATGGGTTAAAAAACACGTAAGCGAATCATAATTAGCGGTTTATACAGGGAGTTTACTGTACTTTGCGCTCCCTATACCAAACATGGGGATTGCAAAGAAGAAGCACAGAGGAACAAGCGTTTGGATCACTTGGTCCTAATGCTAGTTAATAAGAGATAGTAGGGATGTGCACCGATTTTTTTCTTTTCTTTTTTTCGGTACGGCTCATTCAGGTTTTTAAAATTTTCGTTGCGGATCATTTCGGACGATTTTCGTTTCGGCTCGTTTTTGTATCAACTTTTTTTATCGTGATATCGGAAATTTCTAGGTTTTTCAGAACATCTGTTCTCTTCGTTTCAAAGTGCCTATTCATTTTGACTTAAACTAATGGTATTTCGGATGATCCGATATTTAGGTCGATACAGTAATTCTGCCGATTCTATCATTTTTTTATTAATGAAAATTGCACAACTTTATTTAATCATATTAAAATGGTATGAAAGGAACAAAAATGAACAAAACGATTTTTAAAAACACAAAAATACTGACCCAAATGGTCCAACTTTAAAAATAAAAACCAGAACAAAAGGTTTTAAAACAGAAAAAAAGCTGAACAAAACTATCTGAAAAGAAAAAAAACCCAGAACAAATAAAATGATTTAGGCTGCTGTCAGACGAGCGTAATGTTCACGTCCGTGATTGCGCCTAAAAGTACGTCCGTGATAGCATGAAAGAAAGTCCATTGGAGCCTGACACATGAAGTACGTCCGCACTGAACTGCGGACGCATGACGGACGCTGCAAACGGACGCAGGTTAGGCAAGAACGTAATACTGCTAGAACGGACGTGCGGAGTGCGCCACGTCCATAACGTCTGCATAGCTTTGTGTGTGAGTGATGGAGCATGGTCAGACGGACTGCATTTATACGTCCAGCATTTTTGACGGACAGAATGTTTTTTCATTGTAATTTATTTTTCCCTCCTACATCTGTCAAAAATAACTTCAGTGAAAAAACGGACTGTGTGGCCACTACTGCGTCATCCGTACTGACGATGTCCGTACTGCACGGACGTACAGTCCGTAGAAATCACGCTCGTCTGACCCTAGCCTTAAAACGTTTTTTTTTTTTTAATGCAGCATATGAATCCACACACTGCCGGGCAGCGCCTCTCTCTGCGGTATAATTAATGGAGCATATGAATCCACACACTGCTGGGAAGCGCCTCTCTGCAGTATAATTAATGCAGCATATGAATCCACACACTGCTGGGAACAAGCGCCCCTCTGCGGTATAATTAATGGAGCATATGAATCCACACACTGCTGGGAAGCACCTCTCTGTGGTATAATTAATGCAGCATATGAATGCACACACTGCTGGGAAACGTCTCTCTGTGGTATAATTAATGCAGCATATGAATGCACACACTGCTGGGAAACGTCTCTCTGTGGTATAATTAATGCAGCATATGAATCCACACACTGCTGGGAACAAGCGCCTCTCTGCAGTATAATTAATGCAGCATATGAATCCACACACTGCTGGGAACAAGCGCCTCTCTGCGGTATAATTAATGGAGCATATGAATCCACACACTGCTGGGAAGCGCCTCTCTGTGGTATAATTAATGCAGCATATGAATCCACACACTGCTGGGAAGCGCCTCTCTGCAGTATAATTAATGCAGCATAGGAATCCACACACTGCTGGGAACAAGCGCCTCTCTGCGGTATAATTAATGCAGCATATGAATCCACACACTGCAGGGCAGCACTTCTCTTCTCTGCAGTATAATTAATGCAGCATAGTTTTTTCAATTTAACCCTTTCGCTGCTGAGCCATTTCACGCCTTTGTGCTGAGCTAATTTTTACTTGTTTCGCTCATCATGTTTAAACGCGTTTTGAAGCCTTATTTTATTAGATGACCCAGACATATTATATATCGTTCTTTCCGGCAGACTCGGCAAATTCATAATATATTATTATATATGTATACGTCATGTCCTGTCTGTATATTATAACAAAAAATGCAATAAAATTTGAATTTTCAATAATTAAATTTACAAGGAGTAAAGTGTTTTTTTTTCACATTTTAACATGCGAGCGTTTGCGGTTATATTTTGTATGAGTTGCACTTTGGGGGAAAATTGCATTTTTTTGGGGGAAAATTACACGATTTTTAACAAACGCAACGCATACAAAAATCGTTAGTGCGGCATCATTGTTCACATTATAATTGAAATGGGAACAATATTGCTGCATTAACAAAACAAAACAAAAAAAACTGTTTATTTTTATTTATTTATTTATTTTTTAATATTTTTTTATTTTCATTTTTATTTTTAATTTTCTTTCTTAACTTTTAACAAAGGCCATGCTCTGGTCAATCCAACGATACCAAACATTAACCCCTAGCTGCCACGGTTTGGGAGATGGGGGTTCCAATATAACCCCTATCTCCACCATTGGTGGCAGCTAGGGGTTAACTCCAGAACTTTATCCGAGGTCCCGTTGTGAAGAAAAAAAAAATAGATGAAGTCTATTTTTTTCACATCGGGACTTTGGATAGAGTAAGTCTGCCATTTAACACATCAGCCATCTATTTTCTACAGATCAGGACCTTGGATAGCAACAACCTGTTACTATCCAGGGTCCTGATCTGTAGAAAATAGTCGACTGATGTGAATAATGGAAGACTTACTCTATACGAGGTGCCCAAGTGAAAAAAAAATAGTCGAAATCTATCCAAAGTCCCGATGTTTCACATCGGGACTTCGGATAGAGTAAGTCTTCCATTATTCACATCAGACATCTATTTTCTACAGATCAGGACCCTGGATAGCAACAACTTGTGAAACATCAGGACTTTGGATAGATTTCGACAATTTATTTTTTTCACTTCGGGACCTCGGATAGAGTAAGTCTTCCGTCCGTTATTCACATCAGCCGACTATTTGCTACAGATCAGGACCCTGGATAGTAACAAGTTGTTTCTATCCAAGGTCCTGAACTGTAGAAAATAGACGACTGATGTGTTTAATGGCAGACTTACTCTATCCAAAGTCCCAATGTGAAAGAAATAGGCTTCATCTATTTTTCTTTTCACATCGGGTCCTCAGAGTAAGTTTTGGAGTTAACCGCTAGCTGCCACCAATGGTGGAGATAGGGGGTTCCAATGAACCCCCTAACTCCCGATCCGTGGCAGCCAGAGCATGGCCTTTCCAATAATACCAAACATGACCATGTTAAAATTTAAGAAAAAAAAATGAAAATAAAAAAATAAATAAACAGGGTTTTTTTGTTTGTTTTGGTTTGTTAATGCAGCAATATTGTTCCCATTTCAATTATAATGTGAACAATGATGCTGCACTAACGATTTTTGTATGGGGTGCGTTTGTTAAAAATCGTGTAATTTTCCCCCCAAAAAATGTAACAAGTCCCCCATTTCTAATTTTTTTAACAAGCGCAACTCATAGAATATACAACCGCAAACGCTCGCATGTTAAAATGTGAAAAAAAACACTTTATACCTTGTAAATTATTGGAAATTCAAATTTTATTGCATTTTTTGTTATAACATACAGACAGGACATGACATGAACTATCAAATGGATATCGAGTAACTATCGAATTGATCGAAACAATATGAAATTACAGAATCAGCAATGGAACCGAAAAATACGATGTCCGAAATTACCGAAATGGAACCAAAATCACGAAAGGAACGAAAAGGACTTGTGATTTTACAAATTTCACGTACATACGAATTAACGAAATAATTTCGTTTCGTATCAGAAATTATTTCGTATCGGACGTATTTCGGATCCGATCCGATTCGGAATATCGTCCGAATCCGAAGCACCGAATCGGACCGATTCCCAAAAAAAAACCAATCGATCCGAATCGGAACGCACATCCCTAGGAGCTAGCGCTAACGAAAAAGTTACCACCAGCTCAGGGGTGTCGTAACGGATTGCGCTGCTGCAGAAAACATATTGCTGTTGCTGTGGTGACGTTTAAGTTAAATAGCTATTTAGCTAAAATGATACATCATAATGGGATAGTATTAGCTCTATCAATTTCAGAATTAATTTTCCAGGTATCACCCACAAAGTTATAGTTCAGCTTCCTGTCAATCCACGCCAGGGCAAGAGACCATGAATAAGCATAAGGGTTTGAGCCCTGTTTTAAAATCTCTTTAATGAAGCTCACTCTCCAGCAGATCCTTACAGGGTTATTCAGAGAGCACTGAAATGTCACCAACATTTCGGTGCTCTCTGATTCGCTGCACTTCGGCGAGCCCAATTCACTAACCCTGTGGTGAACTCAGCATTCACCACAGGGTTGCCGCAGTGCAGCGAATCGGCCTCCGCCAACCTGCTGCAGACCTGCCAGCTACTGCAAACCCACCACTGCCAATCCACCAGTTGCAGCCGTCGAGCCACCAAGCACAGTACCGACCAGCCGTAGAAAAAAGCCAACTAGCCGCCGGACTTGTAAAAAAAAAACAGACGATTGAAACGCTGTTTGCAAAAGGTCTGTCACAGAAAAAAACACTATTTAAAAAAAATCTGAAATTTTGTCAAAAAAAATCTCGAAAAATGCCTAATAAATCCTTAAAGAGATTTTTTAATGCAGATTAAAAGAAAAAACGGTTTATTAGATATTGAATAAAAACAGGAATATTTTTAATATAGAAACCTTTGGGATTCACCTGATAAAACCACCGAACATCAGGGCATTTCTCTGACATTTCTCTGCTGTTCGTGTGCTCTAAAGAGATTAACCATTGCTTCTCTATGGGGATTTCCCTGCCGTCGAACAGCATGTGAATAGCCGAATGGCTACGAAAAAGCACCGTATGGGGAAATTCACTCTTCGGTGCATTTTCGGTTCTCTCTGAATAACTCCTTTAGTGAATCTAGTCCAGTGTCTAATGTTACAGCAAAGGATCTGGTCCAATGAAGAAGCATATGGAACTAAGAACAAATATTTGACGTGCCTCAGTATACCAAGAGAACTGACTGTCAGGACCCTGCAGGCAGGTAGGTGAATGAACCCAGCGTGTGGTGATACACAGACACTGGGTAAAGTCCAAAACAGGGTTTATTGTGAATATACAAACAAGAGAAAGTGCTGGTGAAGGGCAAGGCAGGAATGGGGCTGATCGGAGGGGAATGGCAGGAAGGAGAAACAAAGGAAGGGGGTACACGACACAGACACTGAGGGCAACACATAAGGAGACTTTTGGGAGATACGAGACAGGAAGAGGGCTGACTGAAGACTTGAGTAGCAGGGCACTGCAGACTCGAGTAGCAGGGCAATGGAGAATTGAGAAGCAGGGTACTGGAGAATTGAGTAGCAGGGCACTGCAGACTTGAGTAGCAGGGCACTGGAGACTTGAGAAGCAGGGCACTGGAGACTTGAGTAGCAGGGCACTGGAGACTTGAGAAGTAGGGGACTTGAGAAGCAGGGCACTGGAGACTTGAGTAGCAGGGCACTGGAGACTTGAGAAGCAGGGCACTGCAGAGTGACTTGAGTAGCAGGGCACTGGAGACTTGAGAAGCAGGGCACTGGAGACTTGAGAAGCAGGGCACTGGAGACTTGAGAAGCAGGGCACTGGAGACTTGAGTAGCAGGGCACTGGAGACTTGAGAAGCAGGGCACTGCAGAGTGACTTGAGTAGCAGGGCACTGGAGACTTGAGAAGCAGGGCACTGGAGACTTGAGAAGCAGGGCACTGGAGACTTGAGAAGCAGGGCACTGGAGACTTGAGTAGCAGGGCACTGGAGACTTGAGAAGCAGGGCACTGCAGAGTGACTTGAGTAGCAGGGCACTGGAGACTTGAGAAGCAGGGCACTGGAGACTTGAGAAGCAGGGCACTGGAGACTTGAGAAGCAGGGCACTGGAGACTTGAGTAGCAGGGCACTGGAGACTTGAGAAGCAGGGCACTGCAGAGTGACTTGAGTAGCAGGGCACTGGAGACTTGAGAAGCAGGGCACTGGAGACTTGAGAAGCAGGGCACTGGAGACTTGAGTAGTAGGGCACTGGAGACTTGAGAAGCAGGGCACTGCAGAGTGACTTGAGTTGCAGGGCACTGGAGACTTGAGAAGCAGGGTACTGGAGACTTGAGAAGCAGGGCAAAGGAGACTCAAGGCTCTGGATAGCAGAGATCATATGGCAGTAGTGGCACGGAGGAAGCGGAATATTAGGACAACAAAGAACACAGAGTCCAGCAAGATTCTTGCTTCCTCTCAGGAGTGCTGAGCAATGTGGAAGCATTGAGTAAAGGGTGGAGCACTCTTTTGAAGAACCCCATCAGGGCTGCTGACCATACCTGAGGCAACCAGAGAGGATCAGGGCAAACCCAGCATGGACGACAAAAGGAATGGGTTGCACCTGAGCAGCGGGAAAACCATGACCGGGACAGGAAGTCAGTCAGCCGGTTGGCCCCAGTTTGGGCACAAGTCTGTATGCGGCTGGGTTCCTGACACTGCCCCTATAGACCAGACCCTATTTTCAAAAAGGGTCTATAGAAAGGGGAAATAAATAAACACTGACGATGAGTTATAAATAACACGGCAGTGGATAGATGGTCTAATGAATGCGATATAATAAAATCCTGCCTCACTGCAGCAGCCAGAGCTGATATACTCTCTGATGGTTTCACCATTAAATTAATTTATCACCTCTATGATTTGTTCCAGGTGAAAACGTTGATTTCCTGTTCCGTAGCGAGTGCGTGTACTTTCTAAAACATCTGCTTTTTCCTTTAGGAATTTTTGGGCTATAGACATGTAACCTTTGCCATAACTCTCTTCCTTCTAGTGGTCACAGCTGCAGACGGTGTCCAGTCTAGTAAATACTGGGTTATTGGGTACTCATTAACTGCTCCAACATTAAATGCTCACAGCTAGTATATATATATATGTTATACACACATATATACTGTATATATTACTTGCATAAATATCTTCAAGTGGTTTCTTGGTCTATTCAAGGCTTGTTCTTGGCTTTAATAAGACATAATTAGTGGATCATCTGACACGCTGCGTAATTATAATGCCGCCTAAAAAGCATCTGAAAACATCATTAAAAAAATATCATGGAAATTAATACTTTTCATTTAATTTCTCCAACTGTGAAGTTTCAAAATGCATATTTTTTGGGATGCTAGTGCAATACTGAAAGAAAATGAGCTGTTAATCGCGTTTCAGACACATATTCAAACTCATAGATCACTCACTCAACATTGTAGAAATAAAAAAAAGCATTTGCTAATTTATTAAAAAGAAATGTTGCTTATATTTAAAGTTAGTGAAGCGCGATATGCTCTGATCACTCAAAAAACAAAGCAGCTTCCACTGTTAAAATAAAATCACTCTGCGTCTCATATTAATAACATTTAGCCGTGTTTTGCCTGTCCTGCAGTCAAGCGCAGAGCCAAATGTTGAATGCGGTGCAGATTTGCAGTTTCAGGCACACGTCCCCGTCTGTGGATAATGAGACACATTCTGGGCATTATTAAAACGTTTTATTTTTGTTTCAGGATTTGCAGAGAACATTAGTGAGATAAATGGCAAGAATAAAAATCTTTTTACTGGTTAATGAGGTTATTATAGATCAAAAAATAATTATATGGAGAAACGAATAACTAAATATGTATAAATTCGCTAAAATACATATTTGATAATATCAGAATGTTTAGGAAATATATATTTTAAGAATTGGGGTAAACAAATAATTTTTTGATTAATCATCCCCCCACTAGACTGAAAGTACGATGATCGTTCAAGGAAAATAAGCAAGAGACCAGTAATGGGATACTGGGTCATATCATCAACCAGAGACCAAGATTGCTGCATAGTTTGCAGAAGTTTACTATTCCTTGCAGACTGAGAACAACAGCAAAATCAATAGTGCATTCACTGCAAAGAAAATTGAGGATTTGCCTCCAGTTACATGTTACATATGGGGTTATTCAAAGAGAATCGAAAAGTCACCGCACGTTCGGTGACTTTTCGTTCTCTTCAATTCGGTGCAAATCGGCTTTCCCATTTCGGCTACCCTGCGGTGTATTCAGCAAGCACCACAGGGCTGTCGAAGTGCAGGGAAAAGGTGTAGAAAACCCGCCGAAAACCGGGCGAAAACCCGGCGAATGCATGCCGAAAACCCATAAAAACATCTGGATTAACCCGTCAAAGACACCGGAAAAACCCGAGCAGGAGCCAATCACACGCAGGGAAGCCTCCGGAAAAAGCCGGCACCGCAGAAGAAGGCAGTGAATAAATTAGAAAAACAGTTTGCATGAATGATTGAAAAGTGAAACGCTGTTTGCAAAGAAACTACTGAGCGAAAATGTCTGAAATTTACATATGAGGTCCAGGGAATGATAATAAAAAGGGCTGTTACAGAAAAAATAAGTAAACTTCAAAAAAATCGGACTTTTTAGAAGAAAAATCCAGAAAAATGCTTAAAATATCCTAAAAAATCTATAAATAAAGAGACTCTTTACTGCAGAATTTTATAATGAACGGTTTATTAGATATTGAATTAAAACGGGAATATTTTTAACATTGACGCCTATGGGATTCTCCTGAATAAATTTGCCGCATGAAACCACCGAATGGCAGGGCATTAGGGGAACCTTTCACTGCTGGTTTGTGTTCTCTGAATAGCCGAAGCAGTGCTTTTTTATGGGGATTTCACTGCCCTCTAACAGGCACCGAACAGGCACCGTATGTGCAGGCAATTCGCCAGGATTTGGCGAATTGCCTGCTCTCTGGATAGCCGAATGGCCAAGAAAGGTAACCGAACGCTGATTTTCAGCGTTCGGTTACCTTTCTCCAGCCATTCGGATCTCTTTGAATAACCCTGCTTATCTTTGTGCCTTTATGTCAGTTATACATTACCGAGTTAATTTTGTTGATATCAACTATAAAGGTGTTCTTTTTTCTGACAACGCGACTGCAATGCATTTTCAAATAGACTTTAAGTCGAGTGGGATCACCGGGGAAATGTGTTATGGAATAATTATGCTAACATATATAAAGACTAATATGAAACCTGAATGCGGGGTGGTGAGTTTAGTAAGAAGATGATGCTTTATTTTGGGAGGCAGAAATATTGGCGAGTTCGCACACTTATTCTGCAACATATACCCAAAAGAAAGTACAGCTCAAGAGCACTTGATACCCGCGATATAAACTTAATCAATCGTTTGTAAGGCAAAACAATGTGGTTTTAAAGGACCACAACCACCAAAAAATGAAATGTCCTTGTTTTGTTTGTATTATGTTGCTGATATCTTACATGTGCTTTGTTTTATATACTGTATATTACTCTATATTTGTCATTGGGTGGCTCCATTGTGTGATCTTGTGGGATGTAAACTGCCCCCCCCCCACAGTATCTTTCCATCACTTGCTCCTCACTGTGTGGCTTTGGTCATAGAATGGAGTCCAAGGGTCAGGCAGCCGACTCACAGCATTGTATTGTGTGGGATGTATTCCAAGGACATCACCAGTGGGGTAGATTAGAAGTCTTTTAAGCTCCCTGTCATATTTTATTCAGCTTCTGTCTCTTATCTCAGTAGCCTGAAGAACAATACTCTCCTGCTGCCTTATCTATGCATTCCCTTGTCCACCTCACTAACTGTTTAAATACTGTAGAGTATATAAACAAGAGCCACAAAGCAAAGCTTTCGGTAAATGTTGCATCATGGTAAAGATCCACAAACTTGAAGCAAGAGATCAAAACTTTACTTTATTTTTCCTTTTTACATGCAATTACTTCAAACAAAGAAAATGAAACGTCAGCATGCGTTTTATAAAGTGTTTTTATTTGTAACACAAGTAATTTAGATACAGCTTATGTATGTGATAGTGTCATTTTAATCAAAGAAAAGTAACAATTATGTACATATCTTCTAAAGATAAAGGGCAGTATTACAAAGCTGGTGCTAATTTAACCAGAGCTGTTGTAACTTAACCAGAGCTGTTGCAACCAGCGCTGCGGAATATGCCGGCGCTTTATAAATAATGAATAATAATAATAACTTAACTCCATAGGCTATAATGGCTCTGGTAAGTTTACAACAGTAAATTAGCACCAACTATGGAATAGAGCCCAAAATCTATTGCTATGGTGTTCATTTAAAAATACAGGTTATCTGATGGTTCCTTCAAAGAGCCGTCTGAGTATTTGTGCAGCGTAGTTACATTTCAATCATTCTCCTAGGAGGTGAGATTTACATGAGATTTTGTATTTGCAATCTTGTGCACTTTCATGGACTGCTGGACTTATGGCTTCTCAGTGGCTCACACGTACCTCTGGGGGATCTGTTAAATTGTATTTCTTCCACAATATCTTTTCCTGTTACTATTTGATTGTGCTATAGTGAAGTCAATCCCAGGTTTTAGCAGTCAGTATTTTTCTGGAAGCCAGGAGAATAACAAACTATTTGGATTGGCTAATTACTCAGTTGCTTCCAGTATGTTTTTATGGTATCATGGAAAACGAGCTCTTTCTACTAAAACTGGCTGAACATGTCATGGTGTTTACAATGTCACTTTAGGTTTTCAAATGTGGTTCATCTACAATAATGAAGCTTTTTTTGTAAAAAATACATATAAATTACTTTAAAAATTGTGTGTGGATTAAATCCTTAGAATGTATAGAATGTACAGTTGTGTTCAAAATTATTCAACCCCCACTGAAATTGAGTGTTTTGGCCAGTTTGACATTGATTTTGATCATTCAGTCATCTTGCTTACAATTAAATCAAAGAGGCACGTGTAGGTCAGACAAATATAACATAACATTTATAATGAAATAACCACAAATGTCTTTTCTGTGCTCACATCATTATCAGTTTTATTCAACCCCCAAGTGACATTCAATCTTAGTACTTATAACTGTAAAAGGATGTTGTACTAACAGCTTTTAAACGTGAAGCATAACTTGACACAAGTGTCTTGCAGCGATCTACGGGTATCTTCGCCCATTCGTCAAGGGCAAAAGCCTCCAGTTCAGTCACATTCGCAGGCTTGCGCACTGCAACTGCTTTCTTTAAGTCCCACCAGAGGTTCTCAATTGGATTTAAGTCAGGTGACTGCGATGGCCACTCCAAAATGTTCCAGCCTTTAATCTGCAACCATGCTCTAGTGGATTTGGAGGTATGCTTGGGATCATTGTCCTGTTGAAAGGTCCAACGTCTCCCAAGCCTCAGGTTTGTGACGGACTGCATCACATTGTCATCCAATATCTCCTGGTATTGAAGAGAATTCATGGTACCTTGCACACGCTGAAGCTTCCCTGTACCTGCAGAAGCAAAACAGCCCCAAAGCATGATTGACCCCCCGCCATGCTTCACAGTAGGCAAGGTGTTCTTTTCTTCATAGGCCTTGTTCTTCCTCCTCCAAACATAGCGTTGATCCATGGCCCAAACAGTTCTAATTTTGTTTCATCAGTCCACAGAACACTATCCCAAAACTTCTGTGGTTTGTCCACATGACTTTTGGCATACTGCAGTCGACTCTTCTTATTCTTTGGAGACAGCAAGGGGGTGCGCCTGGGAGTTCTGGCATGGAGGCCTTCATTACGCAGTGTGCGCCGTATTGTCTGAGCTGAAACTTCAGTACCCACATCTGACAAATCTTTTCTCAGTTCCTCAGCAGTCACACGGGGACTTTGCTCCACTCTACGCTTCAGGTGGCGCACAGCAGTCGAAGTCTGCATCTTCTTTCTGCCACGACCAGGTAGCGTTTCAACAGTGCCCTTTGCCTTGAATTTGCGAATGATGCTTCCTATGGTCTCTCTGGTATGTTCAATATCTTTGCAATCTTCTTATAGCCATTGCCCTTCCTGTGAAGAGTAATCACTTCTTCTCTTGTCTTCCTGGACCATTCTCTTGACTTCACCATGTTTGTAACCACACCAGTAAATTTCTAGAAGGAGCTGAGTATCACAGTCATTTTAAAGCTGCCTAGTTGGTGCTTATTATGCTTTATTGCTGCTCCGTGACATCCACAGGTGTTTTCAATACCTGATTGAAAACACTTGAATGAACCTCTGTTCTTCAGAGTGGTAGTCTTTAAGGGGTTGAATAATTGTGTCAATGAAGAATTCACAAAAGAAACATTTACTACTGTATTACAAAACCAATTGATGTCATTTTAGTTGCATATGGTTCTTTAAAAAGTCCTTGTAGGATTTCATTCTGAATACAATTACAAATGTACACTAAATTCCCTAAAACCCTTTACAGCATTGGGGGTTGAATAATTTTGAACACAACTGTATGTATTATGGAAGAATTCCATCCATTAGCAACAACTCTAAAGCAAATATGTTACTGTTGCTCCAGTGTGCACATTTACAAGAAAATTCATCCATTCCGCATGAATATAAAAAATAAAATAAAAAAATATGCTTTCATATTATCATAACATTTGGGATTTTACAGCCGTGTAACCCACTGTACTACACTGTGGCGTAGTGATGTATATTGGGAAGGTCCTATGCTCCGTATGCTTACATGAACAATAGAAAATCACAGCAGATCACAAAAATAACACTATGTGCATATGGAGCAAATCATTAATTTGGTTATAGTCTCTACTGCCCTCCCGCTCCCGTAATATAAAGAAGACTCTTTATTTGACAGCATCGGCCCTGCTCTTTCACATTAATGGTAATATGTCTGACCAGGTGCAAAGTGATTGTCATAACAATAACAAATACTTTACAGTAGTAAATAGTACAGCTGTACTATGGGACATTCCTTTTGGGTTTTGACCCCTTCAATGTAGATGTCTCAGCCTCTCTCCAGTATGACAGATGTACCAACAGACGTCTGGCTCCAACCATTCTAAGAAGAGACAAAGGTCGCTTTGCGGGCTTATCTTACAAAACTGTTTTAGTTAAGTGTTTTGCTAATAACTCGACACATGGTTCAATAAAACAACCTTGCAAAGACAAGAGAAAAAAAAAACACCAATTCTGCGTTTAAAATCTTGCATACTGCTTGCAGAAAATGAAGCCCGTTTGTGACAATAGGGCCTTAGTGTGCCCATGCGGCCCCAGCCTCCTCGTCCATTCTTCCATGCATTCATTCTGCAGTGCACCATTTCTCCATACAAGCACACACAAACACACACATACACATTATTTGATTAGCTTTCCTATTTGTAAGATTTACTATTCTTATTGTATTCTATTTCTTTCTCGTTTCTTTTTTTATTTATTTTTATATTTTATGCTTTTATTTTCATTCACTCAATACAGATATATTTCATTTAATTTTTGTCACTATTTTTTTTAGTATCATGCAATTCTTTTTGGATTTCCAGGCATTGAAGTTGTTTTATTGAACCATGTGCTGGGTTATTAGCGAAACACTTGTTCTTTACAACCCTCTTATCTGATCTGCTCTCTGGGGCTGAAGGGAAAGTTGATCCGGGAACCAAATGGTTGGGAAAGAGGGTGAGGGGCAAGCTTTTGTATAGCATACTCACCCCAAACTCGGGGTGTTTCGACAAAAAGACTTGGAGAGGGAAACATCCAAAGAATCTTCTGGGACATTTGAAATCTGGAAATACCCATGGAAGTATCTACTCAAATTAGATTTTCTATGTAAGTCCCATTTTATTTCAAGAACTGTATTTGCACGTTTTCGTATAATTTGTATGTCTTTTTTATGTGATACTGGCACTGTGTAAAGTTTGTATTTTTTTATCTTCTTCCATTAAAACTTAAAACCCAGTACGGTCTCTGCTCTAGATAATTCATGCTTCGCAAATACAATCGCTTAGGTATCGTTACTGTAGTATTTAACATTTGGTGTGTATATATATATATATATATATATTAGCTGTATATGGTTGGACTCCTGGATTGGGGTGGTATACAGCTAGTGGGGGTTTTCGAAAGTGCCCTATTACTTTCGTGGTGGCAGCATATACTTGTAAGGGTGTGTATGGTGTAAGGGGGTTAGGTTGGCATAACTTTGGGCCCTTTGAGTGGGTAGAGTTAGTAAGTCCAGAGGCTTGGAGCTGTATCCCCTTGTACGCTCTCCTTCCGCACGTCACGGCAAGGTAGGTAGATAGCTAGCTCTTTTCTTTCCATGACACCTATCACCTCCTTAATGCTATCGCTCACATAAATGAGCATTAGCGCTAGGTTAATTGAGGGGATATCGTGCCGCACAGATCACCTCCCAATCACTAACGGGTTAAAAAAAAACATTGGAATCAGTGCTTTTCAGCGCGAGGTTACTGTACTTTGCGCTCCCTATGCTTAGCGCAAAGTGTAAGCAATCAGCAATTAGCATTATGATCACAAGGTCCTAACGCTAATTACTCACTGCTGCCACTAACTGAAAAAGTTTGCGACAGGTTAGAGCCGTGAAAAACAGATTCAGCTTCTGCAGAATCAATTAGCTACAACTGGAACCCCCCAAAAAATCATATACTCACCTCTCAACCCGCAGCGAGAACTGCGGACTGATCCGCCACTTCAGGTTGCCGGAATGAGACTGGGGGAAAAAAGTCCCCAGTCTCCCTCTGCGATAACTCTGCAGACCTGCAAGATCTCGCGAGAGGCGATATCCTGCCGGTCATGTGACCCGGCAGCACGAGCCTCCATGTAGTTCTATGGACTCCATGGAGGGGATGCGCGCAATGGTGCATTAGCGAGACTAGCGGCCGCTATGGGGCAGGCTGCTGGCTTCGGCACCCGCCTCATAATGTGCTTGTAAAACGGGGACACTAAAGGGAGATTTGTGACCGCAAATTTTTCCCCTTAGGGTCCTCGTTTTAGCTTTAGGGCAGGTGATAGTGCCCTAAGTGTATCTGTCACCTCCCAGAGTCCGTTGTAGTGTTTTGATGGATCAAATGGGAATACCACAAAATGTAACATGCATACTTTTATCACACATTACAATGGACGTGGATTTTACCTCCTTGTTGAACCCCTATGACAGATGGCAGATGGGTCTACAAAGTACAAGCCTCCATAGGAGGTACACACTTTGTAGAGCTGTGCGCACGAATGTGCAGACAGCGAGGCGGCCACACAGGTGTCCGTGAGGAAAGAAGTTCACTCTCATGGATGTTCTTTCTGTGCCCGTGTGGCCCCAATAATAGAAGTTATATTTCACAATCATTACCTCCCTATAGAGATACAGTATATCAAAAGACCCTGTATTTGAAAGAGTGCTTTTCCCACCATTCAAATGAGGGATTTTTATATACCTGCCAAGTGATCATCACAGTGATAGTGTTGACCTGCCATTAACTACTAACTTAATTTTATTGTGGTTTTGCTGTCAGGGCTCAGATTTCCCAGTGTAGAAAATAATTACAGAACAGGGCCAGTATAAAACAGCTAGTATATTAGAATATTTTACCTATGTCACTTTAGACACGTGCCATTTCCTGCATGGTGTATTATTAATTATTAATATTACTTGCTACTCTAGTTTA
Organism: Leptobrachium leishanense; assembly: GCA_009667805.1. Lineage (NCBI taxonomy): Eukaryota > Metazoa > Chordata > Amphibia > Anura > Megophryidae > Leptobrachium > Leptobrachium leishanense. The sequence continues at coordinate 78,151,519 of CM019066.1, read as the reverse complement.
GAGAGATTTATTATCACTGAAATAGTGGGACATGTCAAATCTCCTGAAAATTAAATTTCTTAAAGCTTTGAAACGTGCCAGATATTATTGCAGATGGATATTTTAGCACTATTATTTTTTTCGATAAACTGCAAAATGGTGAAGTGATAACATTTTAGTTTGAAATGTCAATTAGTATTTTTTTAAAAGTGGGCAAATAATCCTATATTTCATTTCTATTGAAGGTGATGTAATGGCAAATGACAAACGATAGAAAGTGCACTTGAGATATTTAGAGTAGAATGGCTACATATTTACATAGGCTGAAAAACAGCCATGCGTCCATCGGGTTCAGTCTTTCACACATCACCTACTGCTGTTGATCCAAAAGAAGGCAAAAAATCTGAAGCGCTCGCCAATATGCAACACACTCTGGAATAAATTCCTTCTTGACCTCAGAATGGCGTCAGATTTCTCCTTGGATAAAGCAGCCATTATCACATATTAAATATTATAACCCTTAATATTCTGTGTCTGCAGGAAGTCATCCAGTTGTTTAAAAGTTTGTACAGTTTCTGACCCAACCACCTCAACAGGCAGAGAATACCACAACTTTATTGTTCTCACTGTAAAATAACCCTTCCTATGCTTTAGGCTGAATTTCCTTTCGTCCAGTGTAAATGGGTGACCTTGTGTCCTGTGTATAGTCCTGTTAATGAATAGGTTTCCAGACAATGGTTGATAATGGCCCCGTATATATTTATATAAGGTTATCAGATCCCCTCTAAGGCACCGTTTCTCTAAACTAAACAGGTGTAAGCTTGTTAGTCTTTCCTCATAACTTAAACCTTCCATTCCCCTTATTAATTTAGTCGCCCGTCTCTGCACTTTTTCTAGCGCTTTAATATCCTTTCTTAAACCAGATGCCCATATTCTGCTATTTAGGAACTATAGGATATTAAAAATGACACAACTATGTAGCTTTCTTTGCTTGTAATACAGTGACATTTTACCATATTTGTGTATTAGCTTTAGGACTTAAGATATGTGAGTTAGTTTCCAGCACATCACTTCCAGTCAATCAAAATGCATTGCAGAAACATAAATATTGTTTTTTTTTAACCTTATCATTTTTTGGTCTAGAATTGCCAAAAAGTATTTTAGTGTAGAAACATGTTATGTAAAGTCATACTTTATATTCCCACTTCATTTTTGGATCCAGAGTTGCATACCTAGCAAATTTCTCCATAAATTCATCTTCTGACCTTCGAAAATACTAACTATTTAAAAGTACAGCACTTTAACTTGTCCGTGAGAACTGCTTTACTACTACAAAATGGGATAAAGAAACGTACACATAGTAAATGGTGATGTCACAGATATGTACAGCGCACAAGGTATTGGTCAAAGCTTGAGCATAAAGACAAAATGGAATCGGAAAGATTGTGTCAGGACTTAAAATGAGCAGGAGCCCCAGGATGCAGTAGATGGCACATACCATGTAGACCTGCACCATGACGAGTAACCAGGAGGGTGCTGGCCTCTGTGTACTGGGAGTAGGCACACATGCATATCTGGGAATGTCCTACAGGAAAGGGGTTATCCAAAGACGTGGTCTGAAGGAGCAGAGGTTGGAGCTGGCAGAACAGGATCATAAATGGTGTACCAGGCAGAGGTCAGGTCAAGAAAAGCAAATCACAAATAGCTGGAAAGTTATACTTCTCCATGTACACAGACAACTGAGTAATGATGTCTATGGAAGGTTGGTATTTAAGGCCATGGGATTAAGAGCAGGTATGATAATAGTCCATTGGTTGCAAGTGGGAGCCCAGAATTCGGCGTCCATTGAAGAGCCAGAGCTTAACAGAAATAGCTGAAGCCTGTGAAGCTCCCCTGGCAGGTAGGTCAGAGAACTGAGCAGCAATGTTAAAATTCAAATCCCCAGATGCCGTTAATTCAACTTTATTGGTAAATTAAATCCGAAAAAAATTAAGTGCTGAAAGGTATTGATAAAATGGGTCTTTAGGCAGGGAAAAGCACACTGAAACCCTCGTTTTTAATTGTAGCACTATTAGTAAAGCACTAAAAATCTAACCTTAAAAATAACTAACTGTACTGGAAATCAGGGGTCACTTTCATGGTTTCTAACAGAATAATCAAAGATAATTTAAAAAAATTAAATAGTTTTTTGGGCTTATTACCAGCTTAATTTTTATCAAACTGGGCTCATTTTCAGAATGTAGCTGTGGCCAAGTCAATTCAAATGAATCAGTTGATTATTTTTTTTTGAGAGAGAAAGGATTTTACCAGGAAGGATACATTTGAGATTTCTCTTGTTTTCAAGTATGTCGATATTAAAAAAATATAAATGAATTCGTTAAAATCACACAATATTTTTTTCAGAAAAAGTCCACTTTATTTAAATTGAGTTTATAATGAGAAAAATAACTGTGTGCATCTCCCTACTGGTAATTGGAGTCATCAACACGAATTATAAAGGACTACACATTTTAAGACCATTTTGTGCAATGTCCGATGCCTGGCATCACTTTGGTGGGTCCCTACGACCTTCTTTCAATTTCCAAATAGTTCTCTCTACACCTGTTTGAAACTTGTCCTGACTTTAACCACTTAACCTGAGTCCATAAACCCTGACACTTTCAACAACAACCCAAAAATGTGTCAATTCCAGTCCAATTAAATTAATACTGTTATGATGTTATTCTAGCAATTTACACTTTAACCCCTTAAGGACCACTGACATACATAGTACGCCCAGGAAAAAATTCCCCTTAAGGACCAAGGACACTATATACCTCATGGTCCTTTAACCCCACTCCCTCCCTATACTCACCTCTCTGTCCAAGGTCCCACGTTGTCTGTCTTCCTTGAAGTCAGCCAACGGTTTTATGGGCTCTAGCCATCGCTATGATGTCATGCAGGGGAAACCTGAAAGGGGAATGGGGGGGGGTCGTTTGGACGCCTCTCCCTCCCAAAACGGCTAGGGTTAAAAATAAAAATAAAGGTACCCCTAAAAAAGGGCAGAGTCTGCCCTTTTCAGCGGTGCTTCTCTTTAACCCCTTAGGTGCCAAATTGCGACTCAAACCTGGAAGTGGCTGACATCTTGGATCAGTTGGGCAGTTAACCCCTAGCTGCCAAGTGGAGCTAGGGGGATTCTTTGGAAACTCGTATCTCCTGATCCATTTCAGCTAGAAGGTCATGTTTGGTATCATTGGAAAGGCCTGGTCATGTCCTTTCTAATTAAAATGACTAGGATTGGTGTAAATGTTAAAAAAAATTATAATTCAAAAATAAATAATAAAAAAGTGAGTTTTTAAAAAAAATGTATTGTCTGGGGGGTATAATAAAATAGGACTTCAATTGACATTGAAACATGATGAGCATAAAATGGTCAAAATGAGCTCAGCACACAGAGGTGAAATGGCTCGCCAGTGAAGGGGTTAACAAGAAAAAACATATAAAAATTGGGTAATTCTAATCTCGGGACAAAATGTCGAAACTATTTAGGCTGGGGTCAGACCAGCGCACTTTTAACGTGCGTTCTGGCGCACATAATTACGGCCGCACTAGCAGCAGATGACGGGCAATGACGGCCAATATACGAAGTACGGTCGCACGAAAGTCCGGCCGCGCAACGCAAGTGGAAAACGAACGCATTTTTTTGAGAACGCCGAACCGCTAGTACGGACGTACAGAGTGCGCAGCTGCGGCATAGCAGCGTGTTTGCGTGATTAGGAGATGTCAGACACTGCTAATGTCCAGCCTACATAACGTCCAGACGCAAAAAGAGTTTTATTGACGATCCGAAAAAATCACGCACGAAAAATGCGCATCGTATGACCGTTTTCGCGCATTCCGTGAATAAATACGTCAATTCGTTCAGACGCACTTTTTTACGTTCGCAGGGAAAAATGCTTTCGTTTGACCCTAGCCTTAGCCGGGGTCTTTTTTGGCGGTTGTAGATTTTGGGGGTCAAAGTTTGACAAAGTGTGTTTTTTCCATTTATCATATTTCATATTTTTTTTATTGTAAATTATACAATATGATGGAAATAATAGTATCTTCACCATAATAGCAACAGAGTATGAGATGAATAAGCAATGTTCTTACATTCATAAATGGGCATAATTCTGTCATTGTTCAACTTTCTACTAGTTTTACAATTTCCCACTTTTCCCTCTTTTTCAGAAAAAAAAAGAAGAGAAACGCTTTCTATTTCTACCATGCAACACAAATTATTGTGCAGTAGGTCATGAACCAAACATATAAAAATCTGGGTAAGGTTACTTGTTAATCACACGCTCTCTCAATATTTCTCCTGAACTTTTACATCTGACAAGTCTAAGATTAGGTTAGAGGGAAAATAGAGATGTATGTCAAATACTCTCTGAAAATATTTTCAGTATTTATTTATTTAACTGTATTTAAGTAATCTCGGGAACATTAAGCTGTATTTATACTGAATAATCGCCAAACAATGTTCACAGATCCCTCAATTCTTTATAAAATAACATTCCACGGAGAAACTTTAGCAGCTTTCCATAAATACGAACATTTAAGGCATTTTGACACATCAAAAAACTTGAAAACAAATTGTTTCATGTTTATCTATCACTACATGCACAAAAGACACAGGTCTGTGATGAAAATACATTTTGCAAACTGTTAGCTATTTTTCATGTATTTTTGGCTGCTGAATTCGAAAGTCACAATAAAAATGACTTATCACCAGGACCGGATTTGCATCTCAGGAACCTGTAGGCACAGAAATGTGGAGCGCCCCTACCCCCCAAACAAGCAAAAAAAAAAAAAAAGGAAACATGCCAAAATGACTTTTTACATTTTTGTTTTGTGTCAAACTAATTTTATTTTTTTTAAAAAAAGAAAACATTTTAAAAAACTAGAAACTGTTTCTCTCTGCGCTCAAATCAAAAGAAGGGGCAGAAACTGTTGCCTTAGTTGAGTTAGTGCAGTGGCATTGTTTGTTTTATATGTAAAAACCTATCTTGCTTCTGCTGTAGAACAGAGAAAAAAATAAATTTTGCGTTTAATTTTATTTCTATTTTTACACATTACATGGTCATGTTTGCTATCATTGTAAAGACCAGACTCTGACCTTTCCAATGACACCTCAATTAAGCTTGTGCCGTGTATAATTCAGAGATGCAGGTTCCAAAGTCCCCCCTGTCTCTCCTCACTGCAGTGCCACGGTCTAGGTTGTCAATGAAACAATGCACTGCGTCATCAGCTTCACGCTTACTGGCAGTGTGGGAAATGAGAAGGTGAGTTAGCGCAGCATCACTGGTCACTTTATAATTGTAAACTTAATAGTGCTGCATTTGGGGGAAAAAAGCGAATAATATCATTTAATTTGTTATTTTAGATTTACATAAATCTAACCTTATTATATTTGGTATTCCCGGAAAGACCACAAACTGGCCTTTCCAATGATTCCTTATATGTCCGTTTAGCCCTTAGGACTACAGAGAAACAGTGGTCCAAATGATTGTAAATTGTAAAAGTAAAAACAACCTTTTTTTTTTTACAGAGCAAGGTGCTCCCTTGTGGCAGGCGCCTATAAGCACATGCCTACTCTGCCTAGTTATAAATCCGGCCCTGCATATCACCCACAGTTTTTTTCCCCAAAATTTTGACGTTTTGTTACCAAGTACTGATTTCTGCTACACACAATGCTTTTCACAATAAGATGTTTAATTATTTTGAGCAGATGTCTGTGCTTAACATAATTAAAGTATTTTGAATGTCTATTAGAAGACATTTATCTCTTTCTTTCTCTTTTTAGGATTCTGAAAGGTGCAGACCCTTGTTGTGTTCTGTGTGCGGTAGTCAGTAGTGATGCATGGCCAGCCATGGATGTGTCAGCAGTCCAGATAACCAACTGGTATATTTCGTGCACGTACATATATTCAGAACTGGTCACGGAATAGGTTTCAACATAACAACGTCAAAGCCTTTGTTAAACAAAACTGTAGGAGTTATTCAGAGAGAATTCCGGTGCTCTTTCATTCGGCACACTTCAGCGATCTCAGTTTGCCGACCCTGCAGTGAATTCAACATTCCCCGCAGGGTTCACGAAGCGCAACAAACGGGATCTAGCAAATGCTGCAGAAGACTGCCGATGATCCGCCGAACGTGGCCAAACTGACCGCTGCACGCCACAGATCAGCCACTGAAAAAAGACAATAAGCTGCCGAACTCCGCCAAACTGGTAGAAAAAAAAAACAGAACTTTGCTTTTTTTAAAAAGGTGGTTAAAATAATAAAAATGCATGGAAATAATAAAAAAAGTCCTCTAAAACATAATAAAACAATACGTTAAAGGATAAAATGAAAAAGCGATAAAAATTTGGGAATCCAAAATTTTGCCAGAAAAATCCAGAAAAATACCTAAAAATTATTTTAAAGAATAAATTAACGAAAACGCTTTTTGCTGCAAATGAAAAGAATAAACGGTTGAATAAAAATTTAAAAATGTAATAAAAACGCTAATATTGTTTTACATTGAATCCTATAGGATTTGCCTGTTTAAACCTGTCAAACTGAACAACCGAAAACCTGGGCATTTGACCAACATTTCAGTGTCGTTCGGCAACCATTACTTTGCTATGGGATAATTTCACTGCCGTTGAAGATCAACAAATTTCACTGGCAATTCCCCAATATTTGGCGAATTGCCAACTTTCTGAATAGCCAAACTGCCATGAAATTTACCGTACGGGGAAATTCACCATAATTAAACTATCTGGACTTAATCAATGTACATGTTCATATCAATGATAATAAAAGTGTCTGTTTTGAGATTCATATGCTTTGAATGTTAGGATATCACCACAAGACTAATTATACAACAGCTATAGGGAAACATGATTGTTCATAAAGCTTAAGAGCTAATTAAGTGCATCATGATTTCCATAAACATTGGAAGACTTGATTAATTCTCTTGAATGAATAATATGAGGGAAAGAGAACACTCGTGGACTCGATGGCAGGCCCAAACCTATTAACGTAACACAACAAGCACGAGTATGTTCATTCCATCCAAAGATTGATAGAACTTAAGAGCTTAGGAGAGTTACATATTTTTGGAGAATGGAAGAGGACTGGAAAATGTCATAAGGACTAATGTGACTAGTGAAGCATATTAGGAACGAGAACCCAGACGTGAATTGACTACGCTGACGATCTCGCTCCCTTGATCTGCAAAAAGAGTCAGAAACTAATAAACGTCTCGATGTAAGCTTTGTATTATAATTTTATGTATTTATTTTACAATGCTACATAAAAATGTGGATAATCAAATTTGGGGTTCAGAAGCCTTAACTTAGTTTGGCTTTGACCACAAAAATAGTTGGGTGCAGATTTTTGTATAGAAAAACGATTTTAAAAGGGACGCTTCCAAAAAGCTTGTTATTAAAATAGGTTTGCAGACCACCATCATTAAAATCACTAATAAGATTGCTGAGCGTGCCAACATTAACCCCTTCACTGCCAAGTGATTAAAAAAAAAACAGGTTTAGAGACCAGGGATTTTTTGAAAAATCATTTTAAATAAATTTAAAAGTAAGAAATATTTGAGTTTATACCGATGTCATCCCCTGCTGCTGATTGTACTGTGCGTACCATCCGTGCTCAGGCAGCACATATAAAGTGCTGCGCCATGCTCAGCACTGCTCTCTGAAACACAAACAGTTAAGCACAACAAACACACACCACACCCTTCTTCCGAAATAAAGCTCTCCTCCTCCCATCCAGCAATGCTTCAGCATTACGGTGCTAAGCTTTTGTTCCTAACCTGACGTGTTTCCTGAGCTCCCTGATATTTACTATAGATCTCCCGTGTAGGAGACCCCATGCTTTGACCAATGACTACCTCCTTCTGCCAGCCTCTGATCAACGGACCGTCCTAACCATTCTTTTGGAATGCCCACCTGTACTTTGCCTGGAGTCCCCCTTTGTGTCTTGTCTGCCACCCCAAGGCCTATTCCACGTATCCTCTTCCCTTCTGTCGGTTTATCTGTGAATAGGGATGAGCTGTTCGGTTCGATCAGTTCGGAGTTCGATTCGAACATCGGCAGTTTGAAAGTTCGCAAACTTCGAACTTTTTGGCGTGTTCGGTTCGAGTTCGAAAATTTTTTTTTTTTTAAAAGAGTATAAAAAATGCTTAAAAAATACTAAAAAAATCTAGAAATAAAGAGACTCTTTACTGCAGAATATTATAAGCAACGGTTTATTAGATATTGAATTAAAAACTAATGTCTAGGTGCAAAGATTCTCACCTCTAAGTGACCTGTGCTCTCAAACGGCGTAAACAACAGGTGTTTAATTAGTGTTTGGAAATAACATGTGCTTCTAATTAGTCTGGTCTCATGAATTTGATACATTGTATGCAGACTGGAAGTGCTAGGTGTCGTGTGTGGGTCTGTGATGGCGATGTTTCCATACATCCTACAAATCCGCCACTTCACGGGCAGGTTATGGGGACCTCCTAGGCACGATATTTGAAGGAATTTTTCGTTTTTATTTTTATTTCATGGAAAACTCACTGTCCCATACACCTTTTATGGCGAATATCTAGCATATATCCCCTCTTGGAGGGCACTCTAAAAATCGTACTTTGAGTCCCATTGACTTGTATTGAGTTTGTGTTCAAGTTCAAATTCGAACTTTTGAAAAGTTCGAGTTCGAATACGAACCGAACTCGGGGGTGTTCTGCTCTTCCCTATCTGTGAATCCCCGCATACTAGGTTCAGACCACCCTGCAGAGCATTACAACCTATTTTATGTCTTACTGTAAATAACCTATTTTTGTCCAGTAGATGGCGCCATCTACTGCCAAATTGAGTTAGAGGTTTGAGCAGCTGGTCTATTTTCTTCTATTTCTCCTGCATCGGCTGCTGAAAGCCCGATATTTCAGAGCTTTGAGCATATGATTTTACAGTTTTAGCTCTTTGGGCATTATGCCCACAGGGTTAAAACCTTATGGGCACCTTCTGCAGCCCAAAAGCAAACAAAATTTGTTTGCACCAATGAATTTCATTTGCTTTTGGGCTGCAGATCAGCATGCTAAGATATCTCGATAGCGGGGCACCAGATGGTGCCTTTGAAGCCCTAGATATCTCTATCGGTAGTGAAGGGGTTAAAGAGCGGCATTTATTAGAGCAATGTAACCAGTATGTTACTCTGCTCATTTGATCTTTCTCTTTGACCATGACTTTGTGACTACTCTAATCTCTCCTGCTCTATGACCTCAGCTTGTCTCTTCGTCTTTACGATTCCTTGCTCCGGCTCACTTTCTGACCTTTGTTTCTGTAGTTATATTATTTACAGAGCTATTACTTTGGAGCGGCAGTTCGGCTATACATCTCTCTCCTTTTGTGGGGTTTAAATCTGCATGATGAACTGCTTATACCCTTGACACAGCTCCCCGTAGAAGACTTGTCTGTGCCAACTTTTGTCTCAGCTACCCTATTCCAACAGGAATTGCCCTAACTTGCTTCATCCAGCAGATGCCTTCCCTAACTTGCATCATTCTGACGATACTTGCCTATATCCGCATCATTCTGAGGATGCTCCACATAAGCCGCATCATACTAGTGAGGTGTACGTGCATCAATTTTCAAGGCACCTAGTTTCCTACACTTTTTGAGGCACATCCCTTCCGGCTACCAATCAGAACACTCACTGGGGATTCAGGACATCCCGATTTTCCAGATAGTTGCCCTATTGTGGATTCTTGTTACCAGTCAGTGCGTTCTATGCTATTGTTACTCTGTTTTGACCCAACTCTATTTTTTGACCACAGCGCTCTCTCCTGTGATTTTGAACATGGCTCATGAACACATACTCGTTTATGTTGTATGTGTCCCTCTGGTATGTTGATTCTGGCTTGTTTATTTCTCTATCCTTCCGATAGCCTAGTGCCCACACATTGCAGGGATTAGTTCTCAAGTTAGGGATTCCTTCCTTCCGTACTGCTATGGGTTTTCTGGGTGTTGTTTTTTGGGGGTTTTTTGAGGAAGTATTTTACTAGGAAGGATATATTGAGTTTTTCCTCGTTTTCAAGTATGTCCTGGGTGGCGTGTAACTATGTACCATTTGGTGTCTTGCCCAAGGACACTTGCTGGAGAGGTGCTCTTGCCAGGATTTGAACCTGTGTCTCCTGGGTGATAGAGCAGTGATGTTACTTCTACTCCACCCAGCCGGTATTGTGGCCAATGTTAACATGACAGGGACTCTGTTTCAATGCTCTTCCTTCACCAGTGCTAAAAGAGAAGATCAGTGCTATGGGATACTTTAAAGTAAAAATGGAAGACTGGGGGGTTGGTATGGTGTCAGTAGGGATTGATAGTTAACCTTTATTTTCCTGTTTCCTCCCTAGTGTATCCCTTTAATGATTTTGTAAATCTACAGGGGTGCTGTGACCAGAAACCTCTTGCGATTTGCTGTGACATCAGAATTCTAATCTATATTAATGTGAACCCATCTCTTCATATTAGTTTACCACATCAATGATACAACTCATCCCTCTGCTCACCTACTCACGCATGATTGAAGCTGCTTCTATTACCCCACCATTGCCAATCCTGCACTAATGATCCTGCTATCTAGTAAAATTCCTCTGGTCTTCCTCAACCCCAATCCCTCTTGTAGCAGATTAGATCTGTATTTCTATCTATATAAGGGTCTGCCTGTGTATATGTGTCTAAGTGCCTGTTTATATATATCTCCTCCATATAGATTCATATTTGTGTCTGACCATTTGGGAAGCGTATCTCTGGGTCCACAGCTGTTAAGAGTGGGTGCTAAAATGTAATTAAAATGGTTAGCTTTCTCCCCTGGTGGGAGGATATAACACGTGGCTGTAAAAGGGAATGTCTTTGAACTGCCATGTCGTGTAGCCTGTTAGTCGCACCTTGGGAGCCAACCCGGCAACAAGATTTAGGCCCTATCTTCCAAGACAGGAAGCACATCCTTGATCCCTGGGGGGGGAAGATGGACACCTTTGGGCAATTAAAGATTAACGACGAAGCGGACTGAGCATGCTCCGGAGAGGGGAACTCTGGGATATGTAGTGCAGGAGGCTGGGCCATTTGTGAGTGGGTTTAGAAGGACCAGGAAATGTATAAATGCTGAAAACTGGCCATGTGCTATGGCTGATCACTTGGGGTACATTCGAAAGATGACTGATCTGTCCATGCTTCTATCTCCAGGCTCCAGGAGCCATTGATGCTAGCTTACTGATTAGTTTGTCGTAAGTAATGCTCTGTGGTTAACCCTTTTCTTTTATCTGCTGTGTAGTGTGTAATTAATTGATTCATTCTAGCTATAATTTTCCTGTAACAAATGCACTGTGATTATATATATCTTTGTTCTATATCATAAATAAACCTAACCTATTTAAGTTCTGATTCTGGCTGATGAGATCCACGCTAACTAAGAGATTGGGAGTATTGCTATTTGCTTTAAGCTCGGTTAGATAAGAATTCGCGAGTTGCGGTCGTCGGGGATGGCAGGGATTGTGGGGTCTGTAGTCACTGTCCGTCAGGTAGGCAGATAGTGCGGTTGCTTAGCCCTGCGTCTCCCGTTGCGACGCTCGTAGTGTCCATGAGGACTGGTGGCAGCGTAACTAATAGAATAGGAAAGGGAGCTCAGGGATTGTGGGAGACGTAGTCATTACCCGCTTCAAGAGAAGATTTGTACTGCGTTGCAATCTTGGGATCATTGTATTGCGCTCTGCGCCAAGAGAGAAGTGCGTAGAGACAGATAGTGGGTGGCGCAACCCGGCGTCTTTCGCAGCAGTGCACGTAGTGGTCGTGACACCTCTAGACTGTAAGCTCCTATGAGCAGGGCCCTCTACACCTCTTGTTTCCATCATATGTCCGTTTAGCTTGTTCCCTTTGGTTATTGTAAAGCGCTGCGGAAACTGTTGGCGCAATATAAATGATGACAATAATGACAATGTGTATATTAAATATGCAAACTGAGGTAGACCAGGTTCTTCAACCTCAAATCAGTCGACATACTATACAGCAGTGGTTCCCAAACCTGTCCTCAGGACCCGCTGACAGGTTAGGTTTGCCAGATATCTGAAGCACAGCACAGGTGATATGATTTGCTGCTCAGGGATTGCAGGATTCAGTCTGCATTTTACCTAGGAGATCTGCAAAATCTGGCCTGGCTGAGGGTCCCTAGGACAGGTTTGGGAAACACTGATATACAGCTATTCTTACAGACTGAGTGCTAGCAGGAACCGTATGAAGGAAGAGGAGAATTTTGGAATCTAGATCAGAGGACTCCTCTATATTTTTTATTTGATCAGTCTGTTTATTTTATGTTCTTCATCAGAACAACACAATATTTTACCTATATCACAACTAGGGATGCGCTGTTCGGTTCGGACGGTTCGGAGTTCGACCCGAACTTAGCCTGTTCGATTAGATCGCGAACACCGAACATTTCCGGGTGTTCGCCGCATGTTCAACCACAATGGACCACAATGCATTTTCCCACTGGCCAGAAGCTCGTAATTGGCTACAGCCTTGCACCTGACCACAGGTCTGGTGCAAGACAGGTTCAACAGTATGCCAATCACGGCTCAGAGTCCTGATTGGGCAAATTTTGCCCAATCATGGGCTCACTGAGCTAAGTCCCGCAGCACACTATATAAGGTTTCCACGCAGCGCTTCAGCATGCATTTGAGAGGAGATTTCATAGGAGATTGTTGTTGTGTGGTCTTACTGCCGGTCTGCCACGCTACTGGGGGGGTCTGGGGGGTCTCATTTCTACCAAATATCAGGGAATTTAGGTGATGTGTGTCTTGTCACTGTGCCAGAAAGTCTTTTTGGGGGTTATAAATATCTTTAAAACATTTGTGAATTGAGGTGATCTTCTGTGTCTTGTCACACAGCCAGCAAGTCTTTTTGGGGGTTAAAAATTTCTTTAAAACATTTGTGAATTGAGGTGATCTGTGTCTTGTCACACAACCAGTACCACGCAGTATTTTGGGTGTCAATAATTTCTTTAAAACATTTGTGAATTGAGGTGATCTGTGTCTTGTCACACAACCAGTACCACGCATTATTTTGGGTGTCACTAATTTCTTTAAAACATTTGTGAATTGAGGTGATCTGTGTCTTGTCGCACAACCAGTACAACGCCGTATTTTGGGTGTCAATAATTTCTTTAAAACATTTGTGAATTGAGGTGATCTGTGTCTTGTCACACAACCAATACCACGCAGTATTTTGGGGCTCACTAATTTCTACAAAACATTTGTGAATTGAGGTGATCTGTGTCTCGTCACTGGCTGCCAGCTATCAGTGTGTCTCACTGAGTTATACCAGAGTTCTTTAAATCTTTATAACAGAGTTGAATCAGAGTTTTGTATATATTAATCTATAAATCACTCACCATGTCTGAAAGAACAAAAAGGACAGGCAGACGCTCCCAGACACAGATAAGAGGGCAAGCAGCCCCTGTGTCGGGAGGCTGTGCCTCTGGTCGTAGTGGACGTGGTGCATCCTCTGCAGGTGCACGCTTGTCCTTTATAACTGGTGCTGGTCTTCTTAACCTGCAGCAACATAGAGAGATTTTGTGGATTGGCTAGCCAGGCCATCCTCATCCTCCGCCAGCCAGGCTTCTAGTGCTTTCCAGTCCACCTCAGCTGCCAAAGCATCTAATGCAGCCTCCATGTCCACAGCTACTCCTGCTGTAGCCTTGCTATCACACACGGAGGAGTCAGCTGAATTGTTTGACTACAATGAGAGTGACATGCTGCTTAAGGATGCGCAGGAAGTACAGTGCTCTGATTCAATCTCTGAGGTTGAGGAATGGAGTATAATCAACCTAGAGGAAGGGGGTGCCAGTGATGACACACCAATAACTGGCACTCATGTTGCCCCAGCAGCTGCAGCATACTGCCAAGTTGACTCCAGTGACGAGGAGATAGGGGGTGATGATAACAATGATGATGAGGTCACTGACTCCACCTGGGTGCCTGATCGAACAGAGGAATTAAGTGAGGAAGAGGGGGAGGAGGAGGCACAGCAAACACGAAGCACAACATCCTCTGTGACCAACCGTAGCTTAGCCAGTCCAAGGCATCACATGTCAGAGCTGCTCCGGTGCAGAGCGCTGTTGTCTCAAAGAACACATGCAGGAACTCTGTTGTCTGGGAGTTCTTTAAGAAATGTGCAGTAGAGCGCAGTGTTGCTATTTGTAATCTATGTCAGATGAGGCTTAAGCGTGGGAAAGATACCGGACACTTGGGTACCACGTGCTTGAGGCAACATATGAACAACTGCCACACATCCTGTTGGCACAAAACTTTGCGTAGGTCCTCCTCCTCCTCATCTGTCTCTACCCCCACTGTATGTCCTGCTATGTCATTGCCTACAACCTCCACCGACAGGGATGATGCTACAATAATGGATGTACCAGCTCCTTCCTCACAATGTGACATCATCCCAGCAGTTGAAGATTTACGCAGTCAGATTACGTTGCCGCAGCTGCTGCAGTGAAAGTAAAAATATAGTCCCAACCATCCCCAAGCACAGCGTCTAAATGCCAGCTTAGCAAAATTACTCGCATTGCAGCTGCTGCCTTTCCAGCTGGTGGACTCTGCTCCCTTCCGTGAATTTGCTGAATGTGCTGTACCACAGTGGCAGGTTCCAAAACGCCATTACTTTTCACGCAAGGCCATTCCAGCACTATACCAGCACGTGGAAGACAATGTTATCCAGTCATTGGGAAAGGCAGTCAGCAGCAAGGTGCATGTCACTTTAGACACGTGGTCCAGCAAGCATGGACAGGGTCGTTACATTTCCTTCACGGCACACTGGGTAACTCTGATTGCAGCTGGGAGGGATCCAAGACGGGGCTCTGTGCTGGAGCTTGTTCATCCACCACGCCTCCAGAAAGCTGCTTGTATGAGGTCTGTCTGCTCCACCTCCACCACCACCACCTCCTCCTCCTCCTCCTCCTTCTCTGTCTCTGGTGAAGTGGCAGTTAAACCGACGTCTGACAGGGTCTACGCAATGGTTCAAGCAAAAAGATGCCATACTGTGCTTGAGCTGGTTTGTTTAGGGGACAGAAGCCACACCGGGCCAGAAATTCTGTCAGCTCTGCAGGGGCAAGTGCAGAGATGGTTAACACCACGCCAGCTTGAGCTGGGAATGATCGTCTGCGATAATGGCAGCAACTTTCTCTCCGCCCTACGCAATGGTAAATTGACGCATGTACCATGCCTAGCACACGTCCTAAATCTGGTGGTACAGCGTTTCCTAACCAAGTACCCAGGGCTGCCAGAGCTTCTCATCCAGGCCAGAAAAGTCTGCAGCCACTTCAGACGGTCATTCCCAGCAAGCATTTGCCTGGCAGAAATTCAAAGAGAATTCCACCTTCCCTCAAACCGTCTGATCTGTGACATGCCCACCAGGTGGAACTCGACATTAGCAATGCTGCAGCGTCTGCACAAGCAGCAGAGGGCCATCAACGGGTACCTGTGTGAGTATGGCACAAGGACAGGTTCAGGTCAACTTGTTTTTTTTTCCCCCCACAGCGGCTGATGATCAAGGATGCATGCACTGTACTGTCACCATTTGAGGAGGCAACGAGGATGGTGAGCAGGGACAGTGCATGCATCAGTGACACAATTCATTTAGTGTTCCTGCTGGAGCATACTCTGCAGGGAATTATAGATGTGGCTCTAGAGGCAGAGCAGCGGGAGGAAGAGGAGGCCTTCCCTAGCTCTCAAGGCCCCAGTCTTTCCGCAGACAGCATTCCAGCAGGTCCTACTCAGATCAGACAGGAGGAGGATGAGGAGGAGGAGGAGGAGGCAGAATATTTAAGTAGTGGGGGCATTGAAGGTGGGGATTCCTCAAGGGAGGGTTTCGTGTGCCCAGAAACACAAGGGCTAGTGCGTGGCTGGGAGGAGGAAGTGCACGATACGGTCATCCTCATTGACCAGGAAGACTCGGAAGCTAATGCCACCTCCAACCTACGCTGCATGGGCTCCCTAATGATGCAAAGCCTGCTAAAGGATCCCAGGATTCATGCTATCAAGCAGAGGGATCATTACTGGTTGGCAACCCTTCTTGATCCATGATACAAGGGTAAAGTTGCAGAGCTCATCCTGCCCGCACAGAGGGAGCACAGGATGAAAAAACTTGAGGACGCTCTAAAGCGACACTTGTGTAACACCTTTCCAGGCACTGGTAGATTACCAAGTGCTGACACACGTGCTTCTGAGGCTGCGGGTGATCAGAGGAATAGCGGTGAAGGCCAGGGCCGCTTGACTGATGCATTTTTTAATTTTTTTAGTCCTCGACGCCCAGGGACGTCAAATGTAAGGCACCCATTGCCAGCGTCTTCACCATATGATGCAGGACTACCTAGGGGCAAGGGCAGACCTGGATACCTTTCCAGCAGATGATCCACTGGCTTACTGGGTGTTGAGATTGTATCACTGGGCAGAACTTAGCCAATATGCTATGCAGCTACTAGGTTACCCTTCATCTAGCGTGCTTTCCGAAAGGACGTTCAGTGCCGCTGGAGGTTTTGTCACAGACAAAAGAGTGCGTCTGTCCACCGACTCTGTAGACCGGCTGACATTTATAAAAATGAATCAGTCCTGGATCAGCAGTTATCAATCCCCTGATGCCGACGTAACAGAATAGATCGGGGATGTCTTCTGCATGCACAAAAGGGGTTACTGTATTATGATGGCACTTGCAGGCCTGGCACCAAAAGCACAATATCTGGGTGCACTGACGCCTTGACCAGAATCATATCTTTTCAATATAGGACCACATGGTCCACCCCTGCATTCTTCCACAATACTACAGAGGGGTTACTGTATGATGATACTTGCTGGCCTGGCAGTCTTGCACCAAAGGCACAATATCTGGGTGCACTGACGCCCATTACCAGATAAAAAACTTTTCAATATAGGACCGCAAGGTTCACCCCTGCATTCTTCCACAATACTACAGAGGGGTTACTGTATGATGATACTTGCTGGCCTGGCACCAAAGGCAGAATATCTGGGTGCACTGATGCCTTAACCAGATGCATATCTTTTTAATATAGGACCGCAAGGTTCACCCCTGCATGCTTCCACAATACCACAGAGGGGTTACTGTATGATAGTACTTGCAGGCCTGGCACCAAAAGCACAATATTTGGGTGCACTGCCACTGACGCCTGTATCAGATTCATATCCTCAGAGGGGTTACGGTGTGACGGCACTGTTGGGGATGCTAAAGGACCAATTTTGAAGCATCTATTGTTACTTTCATCCAAAGCCTGCATAAGTTTCACAATAATTTAGCCAAAAAAATCAGTAAACTTTTTCTGCGTGTACGAAAATGTCTCCTCTTTTCATACAGACTGCGCCGCCCCAAGCAGTTGTTTATGGATAGATTAAAGGAAAAGCATTTACCGTAATTTGAAACGTCTTTTTTTGGTTTTTACATATTTCTATACATCCTAGAAATCCGCCACTTCACGGGCAGGTTATGGGGACCTCCTAGGCACGATATTTGAAGGAATTTTTGGTTTTTATTTTTAACCCTTATTTCATGGAAAACTCACTGTCCCTTTAAAAACTTTTTTTTAAACTTTTTGTCCTTGTTTCCTGTCCCCCAGGGCACTACCCGGACCCCATACACCTTTTATGGCAAATATCTAGCATATATGCCCTCTTCGAGGGCACTCTAAAAACCGAATTTTCAGCCCCATTGACTTGCATTGAGTTCGACTTCGGGTTCGGGTTCGGACCCGAACATATGGGAAGTTCGGGTTCGGGCCCCGAACCGAACTCGGGGGGTGTTCGGCTCATCCCTAATCACAACACACTTGTGCAAACCCCAGAGTTTACAGCAATAAATATATCATTAGCACATGTTCTGAGGTCATTGTGGTCAATACATGCTTTTACTCTCACATCACTGTTGATTTGCATCCAGCACATGCAAATATGTGACTATATTGAGTCTACGCAAACAGCTAGCATTTTATAGTGTTTGATATTAATGCTTCCTCGTTCGTATTTATTTAATCAAGGTGAACTAAATGGAAAGAGTGGCTCGAACACAATCCAGTGCTGATAGTTTATACCTTAAAGCCAAGAAAGGAACTTCTTTGATCGCACATAAAAGTTCTTCTAGGAAAGCTCTTGCACAGGTCACGGATTCTTTTCTCGTTTATTGCTGTTCGTCGCTGACATGCTTACTTTGAATAAAACACAGAGTAGTCATTAGTAAGTAAGAGCACTAAAGCTTTGATACAAATGCATAAACATGCGTATGTTGAAATATTAGGTTTCCCAGAAGAAATGCAACATCGTTGTCTCCTTAAATTACTTTGTTATTATTTAGTTTTTGGCTTGTATTTAAAAGTTTAGATTTAGGTTTTCTCTGGTTGGATTTCTAACTATTTTACTCCAAATAAAATAACAAATGAAATAAGTAAGATAAATGATCTAGCTGTCAAGACGGTGGACCCTATTAATGTTACCGATGACTCATGATGCTTTGTGTCTATTTAAAAGAAGCCCCAAGGTCATCATGTTGGATTATAACCCTTGGTTATTTCTCAAGTTGTACTTTTCACAATCAATTGAGGAAATAGTTGTCTGTCCTATAATGTTGCCGTTCTCTGTTACATTTATATTGTAGTCTAAAGTCCCTTAAGACAGTGGTTCTCAACCTGTGAACCCTCAGGACCCACAATTGTCCTTGGTCATTAAATTGCGACCCAAAAATAATTGAATTTCTGATACATTATAATTTTTTCCACAAAACAACGTGTGCAATATTCTACCATGAATGCACTTTTTAAACAATTTTGTAAACAAACAGGGATTCTTTCCAAAATGGATAGTGCAGTAATCACAGCACTAGTGAAAATGAAAGTGTTGTTGAGGCAAAAACCCAATAAAATAAACTGTAATTGAATCATATGAAATTAATTAGAACTTATGGGAAAACTGGGATGCTTCTTGCTCTTAACAAATGTCTCTTAAGTCTGGGGTGATGGTAAAGCAACTTTAATTTAAATCACTACTGAATGAATAATAAATTATTATAAAAAAACTTAAACTCACCTTATCCACGCTTCACCGCTGCCCGTCTCTGCCATAGCACGCATTATTTCTTCACAGCAGTGGCAGCCTGCCCTCCCTGAGCCTATGCAGGTAATTGTGTAAACTCAAGCTGGCCAAGAGATTGAGAAGTCTGCAGCGCGCGTCTGGCGCTACCTAGTTCCTGAACCTACTCTCTTCATTGCCTCAGGGAGGCACTGAGCGCAATGGAATAGCTTGGACCAATGGGAAAGCACCATTGGTCCAAGCCATTATAAAAAAATGCCTCTGTGGGAGGCTGGCCTCCCATGAATTGACTGACACAAGACAGTCATGTGACTGTCCTCATCTCAAACAGTCAGTGGGTGTGGGGCTGTGCTTGAGGTGTGGCCTCAGTGTGACTGTTCACTGTGGCTGCACCTCCTCCCTGCAGGTGGAGTGGACAGCACGTGGCTGACACTCGGCTGCCTGGTGTGGATGACGCAGAGCCTGGGGAGCACTGAGAAGTAGCCAGTTCCTGGGGAGCACTAAGAGCAGCCAGTTCCTGGGGAGCACTGAGAGCAGCCTGTTCCTGGGGAGCAGTTCCTGGGGAGCACTGAGAGCAGCCCGTTCCTGGGGAGCACTGAGAGCAGCTCGTTCATGGGGATCACTGAGAGCAGCCTGTTCCTGGGGAGCACTGAGTGCAGCCCGTTCCTGGGGAGCACTGAGAGCAGCCCGTTCCTGGGGAGCACCGAGAGCACATCAGGAGGAAGGCAGGAAAGGAAGAGGAGTGAGAGATTTATAGAGTAAAAGGGAGAGAGTGATAAAGGGAGAAAGGAGATGAGGAAGAATGGAGATTAAGACATAGATACAAGGACAGATGGAAAAATACACAGAAGGACACAGATATAAATGGACAGACAGAATAACAGATATTCAGAAAGAAGGATGCATAAATAAATAAATAGGTAAAAGGACAGATTAACAAAAGGACAGACAAACAGACAGGGAAAAACAATCAAATATACATGGAGCCCCCCCCCCTTACCCAACAGCCTTTTGCTTCCCTGAGATATACATTGTATACACAGTGGCTCCTGGTGTTGGCAGCCAGTAGTAGAATGCTCTGGACACATGTCAGTCCCTGTTGGGAGTATAGAGCTGCTGCCAGTCACTGAGTCCCACCCTCACTTTCCCATTACACATTCCCCCACCTTGCCATTACAGAGTGGCGGCTGGACCTGTAGCTGAGGGGGCGGGGCTATAGCTGCTTGCGTCACTAGCAACTCCACACCAGAACTTCCTTCAAGCAGGGAACTTCTGGCACGTGGTTGCTGGTAAGGGAGGCAGAGGAAGTTGCGCCACATGGAACCCACTGCTGCAGGTAAGTCGGGAGTGCGTCTGGGAGTTCTGGCATGGAGGCCTTCATTACGCAGTGTGCGCCGTATTGTCTGAGCTGAAACTTCAGCCTTGAATTTGCGAATGATGCTTCCTATGGTCTCTCTTGGTATGTTTAACATCTTTGCAATCTTCTTATAGCCATTGCCCTTCCTGTGAAGAGTAATCACCTCTTCTCTTGTCTTCCTGGACCATTCTCTTGACTTCACCATGTTTGTAACCACACCAGTAAATGTCTAGAAGGAGCTGAGTATCACAGTCATTTTAAAGCTGCCTAATTGGTGCTTATTATGCTTTATTGCTGCTCCGTGACATCCACAGGTGTTTTTGATTGAAAACACTTGAATGAACCTCTGTTCTTCAGAGTGGTAGTCTTTAAGGGGATGAATAATTGTGTCAATGAAGAATTCACAAAAGAAACATTTACTACTGTATTACAAAACCAATTGATGTCATTTTAGTTGCATATGGTTCTTTAAAAAGTCCTTGTAGGATTTCATTCTGAATACAATTATAAATGTACACTAAATTCCCTAAAACCCTTTACAGCATTGGGGGTTGAATAATTTTGAACACAACTGTATGTGTTGTTTTTTAATATCTTGTATTTTATTATTTTGTATTTCTGTACCTACTCTAACATTTTAATGTTCTTGAATCCAGGACATACTTGAAAACGAGAGAAATCTCAATGTATCCTTCCTGGTAAAATGCTTTAAAAATAAATAATATTTCCTATAATGGCTGCATTTGCTACAAATACAAGCATTTATAAAGCGCCAACAAGTTCCATAACGTTGTACAATGGGAGAGACAGAATAAAAATATGCATACACATTACACACACACACACAGAACAGTAGGAGAGAGGACCCTGCTCGAGAGCTTACAATCTAAGAGGAGAGGGGTGACACGCTAGGTGAGGGTGAGTAGAGAGAGCATGAAGTATTGGGGCGTATCTTGACTGTGTGGGAAGATGGAGCAAGAAATGAACGATGGGGGAATCATGGAGTGAGCCGATAGGCTTCTCTAAAGTAATGTGTTTTTGGAGACTTCTTGAAGGACTGAAGAGGAGAGTCTGATGTTGCGTTTTTTGACATTGACAAAACACCAGGATTAATAATAGTATTATTAAATAATCTTATTTTTCACATATTTAAGAGTTCTATCTTCCTTGAAATGATTCTCTACATCAATTTGGTGACTTTGTAGACTTTAATCCCTTCACTAGCGTTTGAGTACACTGATCTTCAAACAAACGTACAGGTGCTCACACATCGAGAATACTTGAGGAGGCCTTTTTTGGCAATGCAAAGGAACTTTGTTTATTGCAAACAAAATTAATTTGTATATGATCTCCAGAACATATTCCTAAAGATACAGCAAACTAGACATTAACCCCTTCACACCCTAAATCGAGTTATCTCGATCTTGCATTGTAATGCATTGAAAAGCACTCATTAGCATGCCAAAAGACCATTTTTACACCTTTTTAAAGCAGGATTAGTGTGTCCCCTGTGGAGAAACAAAATCCTTTGTTTTATGTCTATCCAAGCACTCTGGAGAGACATAAAACCAGCTGGAATTAGAAGTCCTAAACCTCACTGTAACAAAAAGTTCAAATAGATTACTGCTGCATTACAGCAGCCACGGAGAGGGCAGAATATAGGGAGAGCTCGGAGGTTACTCCCTGCTGTACAGGGATAAGATTCAGGAGGTTATAATGACTGAAATTCCCTGTACAGTACAGATACAAGGTGTTACTGTTATCTCCATATACAGGAATGTCACATATAAATATTATTTTTATATTTTATTGATATATTTCTGGAAGCTGCATTGCTAATAATCAGATTATGATCACTATAAATCCGCATAAGCAGGAGATCTGAACATTTTTGTTACTTTTAGTTATCACAGTTACTTTATCTAACACAAAGGCCTTTTCTGCCTGTATGATAATAATGCAGACCCCATGTGAAATTGTGTAAGATAATTCTATAGTTCTAGAGCTCAGAATCTTACATTTCAACAATATTTCTGCAAAGGATAAGCGAATACAGGAAAAAATAACAACAATCAAATTAACATCATTTACATTTTTTTAACTATCTTAGAATAACAATTTTTGTACAAAACCTCTATTTCACCCTATATTTAATTGTTAACTTCACATTCCATGTTTCAATTAAATGTTATGATAAAAACAATTTCAACAAGAATCACTTGGTAGTGAAGGGATTAAAGAAGATATGCTGCAGCTCATAGAAATGTTCTTAGTTTCCATGATGGACACTGACTCTTGTCTGGATGTGTTTGCAGCTGCAGTAGCAATGTTTGACCAGAATGGGGAGCCTCTGCCTGTCAAATGAGCTTACTGTGTTTTAAGAATCTTTGTATAGACCTGATAAACATTCTTAAAGTTTGGGTAATGGAAAGTAATGTTTCTGACAGTGGTTTTATGCAAAACTACTTGGTAGTGAAGGGGTTAAATCATTATTCCTCTCCCATAATCTTTTCGACTCTAATTGTGGCAGTAGTTTAGAGAACATTTACTGTTTTAATCTCTGGGATACGTCATGCTCTTATCTCCTGCTTTGCATTGGCAGCACACACATGTCCATAACTGGTGCTCAAAGTATCCGTCGCAAAATCTTTTCTCGTGTAATTGCCTTAAAGAATTTTGCTTGTAATACGATAAAAATCAAAGCTAAGCGGATCTTCAAAGCTTCCCAGTAATACAACCATTTTTACTTAAAGGCAACACTCTTCACTGAATTCTAACCAAAAATCTAGCCTTGCAGGGTTATTCAGAGAAAGGTGCAACTCTGGAGAACTTTTGGAGAAGTGAAAATTCTAGGTGAAAATAGCCAAACCAGAAAAATTCACCCATTTATCTCACTTTCCAAATTGGCTATTTTGACCTAAAATTTTCACTTCTCCAAACGTTCTCCAGAGTTTCACCTTTCTCTGAATAACCCTGTCGGTGTCACTTTTGCCTTGGCCTTTCCTTTACCCCACGTTTAATCCTGCAGTGGATTTAAATCCTGCACCTGCAATATGTCAGATCACGATTAGAGGAATGATTCCAATGATCCTAAATGATACCTCGTTATTATTGCCTGCCTTGTCTATAGCACCTAATTAGCCTTCAATCTACCTGGTTCAACTGCAGTCTATAGAAAAAAGGTTGTAGCTGACATTTCTTCTTCCATTGCTGGCCTCCTACATCTCAGCCTTTACATTATACAATTTAAATAATTTATTCTGCGCCATATAGCTTTACACCTTCCATCTCAATGCTGACTCCTCCACGGTAGTTACATAAGCTGAAAAAAGCCATGTGTCCATCGGGTTCAGCCTTTCACACATCGGTTCCTGCGGTTGAGCCAAAAGAAGGCAAAACACCCAGTCTGAAGCGTGCTCAAAATATGTAATAACAATCCTTCTTGACCCCAGAATGGCGTCAGATTTCTCCTTGGTTCAAGTGGATTTTACCACATATTAAATATTATATCCCAGAATGTTATGTTTTTCCAGGAAGTTGTTTAAACGTCTGTACAGACTCTTATCCCAAGCAGCTCAACAGGCAGAGAATTCCACAGCTTTATGATTCTCACTGCTAAAAATCTTTTCTATGCTTTAGGCAAAATCTCCTTTTGTGCAGTCTAAATGGGTGACCTTGTGTCCTGTGTATAGTTCCATTAATGAATAGGTTTCCAGACCATAGTTTATAATAGCCCTGTATATATTATGTTTCACTTACTCGTTTTACAAGGCTCTTATCTAGCTCTTAGAGTTATTCCCAAATTGTCTCACAAGGACCATTTCTGCAAACAGCCTTAGCAATACTATCACAGATGGCATCCAAACTCAGTCAATACTTATTTTTTACGTGTGACATTTGTCTTGTGTGCAACATCATATTTACTTGGTGTTTCACAAGCTGTAAAAGGCATCTGTATAAGTATAAATTTAGTAAATAGAAAATAAAGCCACGTGTAAACAGCTGGTATGATCAGTGTAGAACACATATAAATTGTAAATAACACACCTAAACTAAGCAGCCACTCCCAATGGATCCTTCCAACGTTCCCTAAAGACATTCCTATTCAGACAAGCCTACCACCCGAATCACTAATAGACTTCACTGTCCCAACCAGTCCATCACTCTCACCTTGCAGTCCAACACTCTCACCAGTCCATCACTCTCACCTTGCAGTCCATCTCTCTCACCTTGCAGTCCATCACGCCAACTAGTCCATCACTCTCACCTTGCAGTCCATCTCTCTCACCTTGCAGTCCATCACGCCCACTAGTCCATCACTCTCACCTTGCAGTACATCACTCTCACTAGTCCATAGAAACATAGAAAAATAGAAAAATGTCGGCAGATAAGAACCTGTCGGCCCATCTAGTCTGCCCAATTATATGGATACTTTACCTGGATTTATCTTTTGTTTAGGATAGCCTTATGCCTATCCCATGCCTGCTTAAATTCAATTACTGTTTTGGCCTCTACCACTTCTACTGGAAGACTGTTCCATGTATCCACCACCCTCTCAGTAAAATAATGCTTCCTGATGACAGGACATCACTCTCATCTTGCAGTCCATCTCACTCACCTTGCAGTCCATCACGCCCACTAGTCCATCACTCTCACCTTGCAGTCCATCACTCACCAGTCCATCACTCTCACCTTGTAGTCCATCACTCTCACCTTGCAGTCCATCACTCTCACCTTGCAGTCCATCACGCCCACTAGTTCATCACTCTCGCCTTGCAGTCCATCTCTCTCACCTTGCAGTCCATCACGCCCACTAGTTCATCACTCTCACCTTGCAGTCCATCACTCTCATTTTACAGTCCATCTCTCTCACCTTGCAGTCCATCACGCCCACTAGTCCATCACTCTCACCCTGCAGTCCATCACTCTCACCTTGCAGCCCATCACTCTCACCTTGCAGTCTTCTCCTCCTGTTTCTCACCCTCCAACCCTTCTAGATTGTAAATTCTGTTAAATTATAACCATAAACAATCCAAAAAAAATCCTATTATAATTACCATATATGTAATCCCAAAAAGTCTGTAATTTCTTCTTCATATATCGAAATGAAGCAAGACGCTGCGCTACGCTGCTCTACGCTGCTCTACGCCATGGTGGAGACACCAAGATCATCCACACACAAAATGTAGCTTCAGGTCATGTCTGAATATCTCGTCGTTAGTCAGACCAGTTTATTATTTCAACATCCAATAGAAACGTTCATTATAGACAAGAGGTTCCTATCCACCCCACATAGGAATGTGATATACTGTAACAGCCAATCAGAGCAGATACATTTCTACATCAGACGTCACATAGATTTTGCAGGCATTTCTAATGGTTAACACAGGATATCTATTTTAATCAACCCACTGGCCAGCCTCGAGAGGAAATGAAGCTGAACAGACATTGTATTGGGACTAGAAGGGGGAGGGGGGAAGGACGGGTGGAAACCACAGCCCTGCATTAGAGCAGACTTTATAAATCATAATTGATTCATACAAAAAATTAAAATCTAACAAGTTCCCACGAGAATAGGGTCCTTGTTTCCTCCTGTGTTGGTTTGTCAAATGTTGTTCGGTCTAATAAACAATCCAGAGTAAATTAATGCAGAAAGAAATGACAGGGGGGGGGGATTAGGGGATCAAATAACCAAAATGAGTGAACATATTCAGTTTATGAATACATGTGGGGACAAAAATATATACCAATATACATATAATGAAAAGACACCACTGTCATGAAATCAGGAAATGAAGAGTAGCTCTTTATGAACAAATGATCAGGTTATATCCAAGAACGGGTATGGAGAGGAAACAGAACAGCAACCAACGGTGTAATATTATTTAATGCAATTAAAAATTACGAAGAACGCACAGCGGGTACAATATATACATATACACTATATTGCCAAAAGTATTCGCTCACCTGCCTTGACTCGCAACTTAAGTGACATCCCATTCCTAATCCATAGGGTTCCATGTGACGTCGGTCCACCCTTTGCAGCTATAACAGCTTCAATTCTTCTGGGAAGACTGTCCACAAGGTTTAGGAGTGTGTTTATGGGAATTTTTGACCATTCTTCCAGAAGCGCATTTGTGAGGTCAGACACTGATGTTGGACAAGAAGGCCTGGCTCTCAGTCTCTGCTCTAATTCATCCCAAAGGTGTTCTATTGGGTTGAGGTCAGGACTCTGTGCAGGCCAGTCAAGTTCATCCACACCTGACTCTGTCATCCATGTCTTTATGGACCTTGCTTTGTGCACTGGTGCACAGTCATGTTGGAAGAGGAAGGGGCCAGCTCCAAACTGTTCCCACAAAGGTCAAACGAATGCATTATTCGCAGCGACCCTCAAAAAGTGCGTCCGAACGCATTGCTGTATTTTTTTCAAATATGCGGTCATTTTCCACTTGCGTTGCGCGGCCGGACTTTTGTGCGGCCGTACTTCGTATATTGCCCGGCATTGCGCATCATTTCCTGCTACTGCGGCTGTGATTAAGTGGGCCTAAACGCACGTTAAAAATGCGCTAGTCTGACCCCAGCCAAAGTTGGGAGCATGGAATTGTCCAAAATGTCTTGGTATGCTGAAGTATTCAGAGTTCCTTTCACTGGAACTAAGGGGCCAAGACCAGCTCCTGAAAAACAACCCCACACTTTAATCCCCCTCCACCAAACTTTACATTTGGCACAATGCAGTTAGACAAGTACCGTTCTCCTGGCAACCTACAGATCCAGACTCGTCCATCAGATTGCCAGATGGAAAAGCACGATTAGTCACTCCAGAGAACGCGTCTCCACTGCTCTAGAGTCCAGTGGCGGCGTGCTTTACACCACTGCATCAGACGCTTTGCATTGCACTTGGTAATGTATGGCTTGGATGCAGCTGTTCGGCCATGGAAACCCATTCCATGAAGCTCTCTGGGCACTGTTCTTGAGCTAATCTGAAGGCCACATGAAGTTTGGAGGTCTGTAGTGATTGACTCTGCAGAAAGTTGGTGACCTCTTCGCACTATGCGCCTCAACATCCGCTGACCCCGTTCCGTCAGTTTACGTGGCCTACCACTTCGTGGCTGAGTTGCTGTCATTCCCAAACACCTCCACGTTCTTATAATACAGCTGACAGTTGATTGTGGAATATTTACTAGCGATGAAATTTCACGACTGGATTTGTTGCACAGGTGACATCCTATCACAGTTCCACGCTGGAATTCACTGAGCTCCTGAGGGCGACCCATTCTTTCACAAATGTTTGTAAAAACAGTCTGCATGCCTAGGTGCTTGATTTTATATAAAGCAGGAAGTGTGTATAAATATATACACTACACAGTGTGGGCGCCTATTTCTAGGTGGTAGGTTAAAGTGCTGGGTGTGGTGCTAATAAATAGTCAAATGCTGCCTATAGTAGACATGTGCACAGCACAAAATTTCGTTTTGAACTAATGCATTAGTACTAAAATGCAATTTATGTAGTTGCTAAAGAAATTCGTTTTCAGTTCTTTAGTATGAAAACTAATTTCATTCATCCGAAAACCAGTGGATACAATTACTATTGTAGTGGCTCCTCAGAGGGCTGAGATCGCTGCTTGTTACAGTATCTCTCACTCTCAGCACAATGTGGGCCATATTACATAGTTGGTGCTAACATAACCAGAGCTGTTGTAAACTTCCCAGAGCCATTATAGCCTATGGAGGTTTTCAGTTACAACAGCTCTGGTTAAGTTAGCACCAACATTGCAATACTGCCCCGTGTCAGGCAAAGCTGTTACAGTAACTGACTGCTGCTCATCACAGCGCTCAGAGTTTCAGTAAAACTAGTAAATAATATTTTTATATATAAGACGTTAGAACAATATTATTTTCTTGTTTTACTGAAACTCTGAGCGCTGTGATGAGCAGCAGTCAGTTACTGTTAACAGCTGAGCCTGATACATTGTACTGAGAGATAATGTAACAAGCAGCCGATCTCCGCGCTCACAGCCACTGGATTTAAAGGGCTAAAAAAAAAAGGCTCCTCTCTGTATAATGTTTAGAACATCCTCCTGCATTAATTAATACCCCTCTCTGTATAATATATAGAACATCCTCCTGAATTAATGTCCCTCTCTGTATAGAACATCTTCCTGCATTGGCATGTGGAGGGTGCAGAACTTCGGATGTTGCGATGTTGCGCTCTTCATTGCTGGTCTCCTTCACTCATCGATATAATATCACAAAGAGGACTGAAACTAAAATGTAGTGCATTTTATTTTAGTTTCTTTCGTTTTTTGTACTGAGCAGTTTCGTTTCTCTTGAGTCATACTAAAACTAAATTATCCCAAAATTCGGACTAAATTGCTTTAGTACTAAAACGAATGCACATGTCTAGCCTATAGTATGGTAAAAACACATAAAAAACAACCAAAATATGTGTCAGAATACAGGATAAAAAGCGGAAAACCATACGGCGCATCTAGTGCAATTAATAGGTTAATAAATCAATGGATGTATAAAATCCATAAAAGGCAGTGTAAAATTCATAAAACGTAAAAACAGAAGGCGTAAAAATGTTATTAAAACGTCAATGAAAGTGCATAGAGTAAAGTCCAGGTCTAAAGTCAAATGTGCAAAAAAAAGGTGCTCAAATATATAGTAATAAAAAATACTCAAAAAATGATGATGAAGAATGGTGTGCTGATCTTCTTTTAAGTGCTGGTGTTGAATCCTTTTAGGCTAGGGTCAGACGAGCGCAGTGCGAACGCGCGTGCAGGCGCACATAATCACGGCCGTAGTAGCAGCAAGTGCCAGGCAATGACGGCCAATATACGAAGTACGCTCGCACAAAAGTCCGGCTGCGCAACGCAAGTGGAAAACGAACGCATTTTGTCGAGAACGTAAAACCTCTAGTACGGTTGTACAGAGTGCGCTGCGTCCGCTAGAGGCGTGTGTGCGTGAATTGGAGATGTCAGACACTGCTAATGTCCGGCCAACATAATGTCCAGATGCACAAAGTGTTTTATTGATGATCCGTACAAAATCACGGATGCAAATGCGCATCGTATGACTGCTATCGTGTACTCCGTGAAAAAATGCGTCCATTCGTTCGAACGCACTTTTTCACAGACAACGCGAAAATGCGTTCGTCTGACCCTAGCCTTATCCGTCAGTGTTCCTCAAAGAAAGCACATCACAGGAAAAAAATGATAGTGCAGACAGTCAGGGTAGGATTGCTCAAATTGTAATCAAGGTCTAAACCACTCACATTTGTGGGAGCCCACAAGGTCCCGGCTCAAGGAGAAACAGCCTGCAGCCAAAGAGTGCGTCTGTCCACCGACTCTTTTTAGCACATAAAGTTCTAGTTCCCTCACCAGCCAGCTCCAACCTCTTCTGTCTCGGGTCAACCATTGACCCGTTCAACCGTTGACCCGAGACAGAAGAGGTTGGAGCTGGCTGGTGAGGGAACTAGAACTTTATGTGCTAAAAAGAGTCGGTGGACAGACGCACTCTTTGGCTGCAGGCTGTTTCTCCTTGAGCCGGGACCTTGTGGGCTCCCACAAATGTGAGTGGTTTAGACCTTGATTACAATTTGAGCAATCCTACCCTGACTGTCTGCACTATCATTTTTTTCCTGTGATGTGCTTTCTTTGAGGAACACTGACGGATAAAAGGATTCAACACCAGCACTTAAAAGAAGATCAGCACACCATTCTTCATCATCATTTTTTGAGTATTTTTTATTACTATATATTTGAGCACCTTTTTTTTGCACATTTGACTTTAGACCTGGACTTTACTCTATGCACTTTCATTGACGTTTTAATAACATTTTTACGCCTTCTGTTTTTACGTTTTATGAATTTTACACTGCCTTTTATGGATTTTATACATCCATTGATTTATTAACCTATTAGGCTAGGGTCAGACTGAGGCAGTGCGAACGCGCGTTCTGGCGCACATAATCACGGCCGCACTAGCAGCAGATGCCGGGCAATGACAGCCAATATACGAAGTACGGTCGCACAAAAGTCCGGCCGCGCAACGCAAGTGGAAAATGAACGCATTTTTTCGAGAACGTTAAACCGCTGGTACTGACGTACAGAGTGCGCTGCGTCCGCTAGCGGCGTGTGTGCGTGATTAGGAGATGTCAGACGCTGCTAGTGTGCGGCCAACATAACGTTCAAACAGCCGGATTTCCCTAGACTTCTTTTCACCCCATCGTCATGAAATACGTCCAGAATTGCGCATCGTCTGACCACTTAAGCGTATTCCGTGAAAAAATGCGTGCGCACGCATCGACGTACATTTTGACGGTGGCCGCAGAAAATGCGCTCATCTGTCCCTAGCCTTAATTGAACTAGATGCGCCGTATGGTTTTCCGCTTGATTTTATATACCTGTGTCCATGGAAGTGATTGGAACACCTGATTCTCATTATTTGGATGGGTGAGCGAATACTTTTGGCAATATAGTGTATATACATGTGGTGCTGTTATATATTACATTGCCTGACGTGTTAACATGCTGGGTAAAGCATGGCAACATCTATAGAACCTGAAAGATGACGTATCATCAGATTGGATAGATTCCAGCCAAGGATGAGATCCATTGTATTCCTCTGCCATAGCATCTGCTGTTGAGCAGAAATACAGTATGTACAGCATGTCTAACTGAACTGTCTCAACCCTGGACGTGCTTTAAAGATAAAAGATTCTAGCACAGCCGGTGAATCTGCAATTTCTTTTGGACACTGATTAATTTTCATTTTATTAACTGAAAACAGATGTATTGCCAGATGCTCTAAGATATTCAGCATCTACAGCTCCTCAGGTGATATCTTCAATATATATATATGTACATTGCAAATAAAACAAAGGTATAGGTCATTTTACTAAAGTATTAACCCTTTCCATGCGGAGGACGCACTCAGCGCGTCCTGACGCATGTCCACTTCGCTGCGGAGGACGCGCTGAGCGTGTCCTCCCTTTGCAGCGCCGATCGACCGGGATTCCGGACGATCGTGGTGACCCCCCGGTGCGGGCTGACATCCTCGATCAGCCCGGCAGCCGGCACGATGACGTCTATTACAGGCACCCCCCTCGCCATTGCGGGGAAGGTGCCTGTAGGGGAGGGGGGAGGTCCTTCGGACCTCTCTCCCTCCCCATCAGTGCGGGCCACGAGTTAAAGGCAGGCACTGTTTGGAAGGGCACAGCCTGCCCTTCCAAGTGGCGGCTGTCTTTAAGCCCTAGAGGGCTGTA
Source organism: Leptobrachium leishanense (assembly GCA_009667805.1). NCBI lineage: Eukaryota > Metazoa > Chordata > Amphibia > Anura > Megophryidae > Leptobrachium > Leptobrachium leishanense. Next base: position 78,119,765 of record CM019066.1, on the reverse strand, counting down.
TCACGATTCAGCGCCAAAAGGATATCCCCCTGACAGCTGGTGTCATCGTGCATAGCACGATGACATCAGTTCCGGAATTAACCCTTGCTGCCACCTATAGTGGATATAGGGGTTCCAATGGACCCCCTATCTCCCGATCCGTGGTAGCTAGGGGTTAATGTATGGTATCCTTGGAACAGCCAGAGCATGGCCTTTCCAATGATAATCAAACATGACCATGTAAAATGTAAAAATAAAATTTTAAAAATAAAAATCTAAGTAAAAAAAATAAAAATAAAAAATAAAAAAAAACTGGGTTTTTTTTGGGTTTATTAATGCAGCAATATTGTTCTAATTCCATTTATAATGTGAACAATGATGCTGCACTAACGAGTTTTTCTATGGGGACGAGTTTTTCTATAGAGTTTTTCTATGCTAAAAAACACGTAATTTCCCCCCAAAAAACCTTAACGACTCCCCTTTTCTAATTTTTTTAACAAGCGCACCCCATAGAAAATATAACCGCATGAGAAAATGTGAAAAAAACCACTTTACACAATGTAGATGATTGAAAATTCAATTTTTATTGCATTTTCTGTTATAATATTAAGGCAGGACATGACGTATACATATAATAATGATACATTATGAATCTGCCGAGTCTGCCGGAAAGAATGATATATAATATGTCTGGGTTGTATAATAAAACGTGGCTTCAAATCGCGTTTAAACATAATGAGCGAAACCGGTAAAAATGAGCTCAGCACAGAGGTGGGAAATGGCTCAGCAGCGAAAGGGTTAAGGTAGACAGAGCATTCAAAATGAGAAAGTTAAATTTCAGTTTTCTATAGTTAGAGAGGTTAATTCACTAACCACAGGTCCGTCATTTAAAGAACTGTGTTCTAACGGTGGCGAACTACGGTGAAACTACTGTGAATCCTCTATTTAGGGAACTGCCTACATAGTTTGCCGTACTTTCCATCTTTTTTTTCCACCATAGTTTCTGCGAAGCTGTCTACTGCAGATTTCAGAATATTTTTTTATAGTGTTCCAGGGCAGTCCATCCATGGTGCCAGATGGGACCATGGCTCCAGGCGGCTCTTTGCCAGATAGAAAAAACGAAGGTACTCTAGTGGCGCAAAGGGATCTGAATGTGTTTCTAGAAGGACACAGCTGGACTCACAAGTATATGCAATGAGGACGAAAGCTGTATAGAGCAAATAGTAAAAAAGTGACTTAGTGCAGTAAATATTGTCCTAGATGAACGGTAAATCCCTATACGGGATATGTGCACAGTCTAAATGACCGGTAATAAAGTGCTACCGTAATACAGACCGGACTAATGTGCAAAGTGCAAACAAATGTGCATATATTGCAATAGATAAAGATAGTGACAATGGCAAAAAAAAGTGCAACAGTGTCTATAGATTAAGACCTCTAAAAACAATTCATAAAACGTTCATGAAAGTTCATAAAACATAAATAAAAAATCCATAGGGAGGAAGTCCATAAAAAAGTGTGAAATCCATAAAAGAGTGAAAACACAGTCTTGCGGAATATAAACGCAAATTTAAAGTGCACACTGAAAAAACATGTGTTCTTTGTGGAAAAAAGCTGAAAAAGAAAAACTGTATATATCCCCTCACTTATACCGTCCAGGCCTATATAGGGATCCAGGTGAGGTATCGTCTTCTTAGGGTCCTAGTGTGTACCTAGTCCTCACAGTGAAAAGGAAGGAGAAAAAAGAAGAAAATAATAGTACAGTATTGTCTAAACAATCTGCCTGAGGTTTTTCAACAGGAAAAAGGGGCACTTACACTTTCCAGAGCCTACAATGTCCAGGCTCTGGTTCGAATTACACTGGGCCAAGTAGAGAGTGGCCACTTCCCTTCTTTAGGTTCCTTGTTCACCTCAAAATCAAAGAGAGGGGGAGAAACATAGCTCCCATAGTGTAACTTGATACGACAGATTAATGCAAGGTAGTAAATGGTCTCACTCACCAATGATGGAGCCTTATTATTCAAGGCTCAACTCTATGGCATGTGGTGCACCTCATTCGGTGGGCACCTCCACCTCTTTGGCAGCTTTCAGTTGTCCCAGGTGAATGGATGTAGAGATGTTAGTAGAAAAGCGCTAAACCTCTAATGACACAACCACAAATTGAGTAGTGTATAAAAAGAGGGGGGTTTTTTAATCATAAAAAAGTGAATAAACAGGTTATACATAGGATTTTCAGAAGGGGGGGAAGGGTCAAAAGATGGAGACTCGTTTCAGCACTTCTGGTGCCTTCATCAGTCCATATTAATGCAAAAACGGGGGATCTGAGGCACTCCACAAGTCCAGTTTTTATAGTGTCAGTTAAAATTGGATAAAAAAAGTGTCTGGGAACTCACTTCCGGGTTCGCGGGTCTCCCGGCCACATGCTAGGTGATGCATCATCATTGCGCATCGAGACCATCATGGCCTCAAAAGGCTCAAAGTTTGCGTTCCACTTCGAATGGTTGGTCTCGATCGCCCACAAAAAAAGCTACAAGTCTGTAAACGGTGGGGGAAAAAAGAGGGAGAAGGAGATCCATCCCTGCCTCCTCACTGTACAGAAAAGCCCCATATGTCCAAGGGACAATAAAAATAACTTCACTTGATCGCAGGCATTATATATTAAAGGCCACATAGTATGCATCCTTAGTAAACTTACATATTGGGAGCCCCATAATATGCACATATAAAGGCTGTTGAGGGGTGTTATGAGGATAGTGGGACATATACACATATGCTGAATGTAAGAAAGGTACATCATATTACGAGGGGTGTGAACCTCGAGAAGGATATTAGCAAGATAATGGGACATATGGATTTACAAGATAATGGGACATATGGATTTACGCAAAATACAGCATACAACGGGGGTAAATCGTTCCAATTGTGAGTACCCTAATAAAAGGAGAGATGTAAAAATGAATAAAAGCAGATGTGCAAATGTATGAAAATAACAATGATAAAAATTAGATAAAAATAGAATTAGAATAGAATTTAATTTAATAAAATTTAAAATTTAATAAAAGGAAAAATTCTAAAAAAAGGGAGATACAGATATGGAGCTAAAGGCTAGTTAAGGAAATGGCACAATTCAAAATCTGCATTAAGACCATGGGGTTGTAGTGAACCTAAGTTGAAGATCCAACTCATCTCTTCTCTCCCGATGATTTTGTCGAAGTTGCCACCTCTCCATGGTGCTTCGACTTTTTTTATTCCTATAAATTTCAGTCCATCTGGGTTCATGGCGTGTTTGAGTTTGAAGTGTAACGGAACGCTATGGTTATCATTTCCATTTCTGATATTTCTAATATGCTCCTGTATTCTTATGTTGAGAGGTCTAGTGGTTCTGCCTACATATTTCAAGCCACAAGGGCATATCAGCAGGTAGATCACATTCTTCGTAAAACAGGAAATTATATCTCTGATCTTAATCGGTCCGGTGACCCCATCGATTTGTGTGATGATCTCTTTTTTACTCTTCGTATTCCTGCAGTTCAAGCAGTTACCGCATTGGTGAAATCCTTTCTTAATGCTGTAAAAATTAGATTTTGATATGGGCTTCTTGGTATGTTTGTATGCCAATTTCATTTTAAGGTTACTAACTCCGCTGCATATCATCCTAGGATTGTCGGGCAATATATCCTTTAGCTGTGGATCTCTTCTTAGGATCGGCCAATACTTTCTTATCGCTTTCCTGATATATTTGTTCTGAGCGCTATAGGGGAAAATGAAAGGTACGTCGACTGCGTATTCCTTATTTTCCTTTTGTTTCTTTTGGAGTAAGGTAGTACGTTCGACGTTCCTCACCTCGATTCTAGTTGTCTCAAGCGTATCTGGATCATATCCTTTTTCCACAAAATCTTTCTTAAGTTTTTCTGACTGCGTTTCATACATAGCCACATCTGTACAGTTCCTTCTAATCCGTAAGAATTGTCCCTTAGGGACTCCATCTAACCATTGGGGTAGATGACAACTGGTTGTTTCAATGTAGCTATTAACGTCCACTTTTTTGAAAAAGGTTTCAGTCTTAATCCTTCCATCTTGAATGAATATACTCAGATCCAGATAATTAATTCGTTCATTACTCCAAGTGGTTGTGAGTTTAATGCCTCTATTGTTCTGATCTAGTACTTTTAAAAACTGTTGTAATAATTCAACTCCACCTCTCCAGATGAAAAAAATATCGTCAATATATCGTTTATAGCATATAAGATTGTCCTGATACAACGGTAGGAAAGATGTTTCCCAAAGGGCCATAAAAAGGTTAGCGTATGATGGGGCAAACCTCGTCCCCATCGCACTCCTGTTCAATTGCAAATAAAAATCTTCTCGAAAGTAAAAAAAGTTATTCTCTAAAATTAGGCGTATGCCCTCAAGAATAAAAACAATTTGTTCGGGTTGTAACGTATCATTTATTTTCAAAAAGTGTTCAGTCGCTTCTATTCCCATTTTATGTGGTATAATGGTGTAGAGTGCTTGAACGTCACTTGTCACCAGGAATAAATCATCGTCCCATCTGATGTCCGTCAGTATATTCAAAAGGGTCATTGTGTCTTTCAAATGGGTTGTGGTATTGACGACAAAAGGTTGAAGTAGGTGATCAATATATTCTGACAGTCTACTTGATATTGATCCTACTCCAGAAATAATAGGTCTTCCTGGTGGTTTGTTGATGTCCTTATGTATCTTTGGAAGGAAATAAAACACTGGGGTTCTAGGGTGTTTTATTTTTAGATATTGATGTTCTTGATTATTAAGGATGCCTAAAGCATAACCTTCATCAAGATAATCATCAAATCTTTGCTGTATCTCAGTTATGGGATTCTTTGTTAATTTTTTGTATGTGTTCTCATCACCAAGTATTCTATTCGCTTCTTCCTTATAATACGTCACGGACATGATCACTGTGCCTCCACCTTTATCGGCTGGTTGTATTTCAATCTTATCGTTTGAGGTGAGTTCTTTTAGAGCTTCTCTTTCTTTCTTGGTTAAATTGTTTGATTTAGTGGACATCTTCATTTTGCTTAGATCATTCATTACCATCTGCTCAAAAGTGTTAATTTCCTGAGAGATGAGAGATTTGGGAAAAAAACTCGATTTTTCTTTAAGATTCGTATGTTGGTATATCTGAAGGTTATTGGGTCTTTCGATTGGTTTTTCAAAAAATATTTCTTTAGGCACAGATTCTTTTTAAACTTTTGTAAATCAATGTAGACTTCGAATATATTCATATGAGTAGTGGGAGCAAATTTCATACCTTTTTTCAGAAGTTTTGTCAAAGGCTGTGGCATGAAGCGGCCGCCTCATCCAGGCCGCAGGGGCATCGACTAGGCCAGATGGCCACAGCGGCCTCGATCAGGTCTGTCGCCTGCAGGGGCCTTGACCAGGACTGGGCGCCTGACTGGGAGTCGACTAGACCCAGCGCCCGCAAGGGCTTCTATTAGGCCTGGCTAGCCCTGTTCAGGGGGCGTGTGGGTATGTTTGTGGATGTGTAGATGTGTGACTGTGTGTGTAGATGAGGATGTGTGACTGTGTGTGGATGAGGATGTGTGACTGTTTGTGGATGAGGATGTGTGACTGTGTGTGTGGATGAGGATGTGTGACTGTGTGTGGATGTGTAACTATGCGTGTGTGGATGTGTTACTGTGTGTGTGGATTTTTGACCGCATGTGTGGATGTGTTGGTATATAGATGTGTGACTGTGTGGTGGGATAGGGAGCTCTGTGATACACTCATACACACTGCACATTAACGTGGCGCTATGTGATACATTAATGTGCGGAGTATGAGCGTATCACAGAACTCCACAGTAATAAAACTCACAATAATGTTCGGTGCGTATGAGTGTGAGTTTTATTGCTGTGGAGCTCTGAGATACACCCATACATACTGCATGTTTTTTTCATCCTTGGAGCCAGGCAGCACATTGTCTTGGGTCAGCCCTGTGTTGTACCCACCAAAGGGTTCTGCTGGTTGTTCAGCACATATGTCATGAGGTTTCAGATGGAGATGCCTAGCATTATTTTTAGCGCAGTTCCAGTCTGAGTTCAATGGAAGTCACCACTTTAAAATCGGTAAAGTGTATTTACTGATGCTGCATATAATGGTAGAGCAACACTGGAGAATCACCTTAATATAATCACTATTACAGAAGGATGATGGTGGTACCGTTCTTGAATTCTTAAGCATTGTTTGCAGAAAATTCACCTGCTCTCGATAGTCTATGTTCACAGTAAGGGCAACATCAGCAGCACTGTTTGTTAGTGATGTCAGGGGTCAAGTCCTGCAGGAACGCTCAGTTCTCTCACTATTTTAGCAGGAGGAACTTCGTTCCCTTTTGGCTGAAATACTAAGAAGCTGCAAAACCTTTCTATATAGACACAATTTTATAAAACTGTCTATATTTAAGTTTTTTTCGGGACTTACTGTATGTACATTGGGATGTCATGGGAATGACAATTTCTCAGTGTTTGCCAGAGGAAAGGAATTCTCATGCATAAAGATGCGCTGCAGTTGCTGCGCCTCCCAGTAATCTTTAAAACCAGAATGGCCAGAAATGTAGGCGAGATCCCACACTTCTATTTTAGGACTTGACCTCTGAGTGATGTACTCCTCTAATTAATTTCCCCTTTCTAAGAAGGCCATATGTACGATCCATCCATCCCTGTGTGAATTATAAGTATGCAATGAGGCAAGGGAACCATATTTACTGCTCTTAAACCAACATACCATATATTTCCCTAATTACATGACTCTTAGGCTAATGTCAGACGAACGCAGTCTGAGCGCACTCTGCGTGCGTGCATAACGGACGGACGTACTGACGGAAGATACTGTAGACGACACACGGTCCGTTTTTTTTGACGGATGTAGAAAAAAAAGGGAAATATGGGAAATAAAATTAATTTAAATTAAATGACAGGTACAGTCAGCCCGACCAAAGAAACCTCTGAGCGTCAACATGATGGACGTCGCAAATGCGCTGCGTCTGATGTCGCGTCATCACGCACACAGGCCGCTACGCGGCGCACTCTGGGCGTCCGTTGTAGCTCTTTTACGTCTAGGCCTAAATGGCGTCCGTTGCCACCTATGTGGTGTGTGAGCACTTCGGTGCGCATGTACTTCGTGCGCTGGTCTCTATTGATCACAAATCAATGCTACAACGGACGTTAAACTGTGCGGCGACACGGATGTGATGACTGCGTTTGTCTGACGCTAGCCTTAGGGTATCCCATATCATGGGTCCATAGAGATAAACTGACAGAGACACTACACAGTATCCTCTCTCTGTCATACAGTCTCACGTACAGGTTTCATGAATCCATCAGTTAATTGCTGTCTGACTCTTAGACATTATCTCTGAACTTACTTACATCTGCTTAATTTAGTTTACATCCTGAAACTCTCTGTCATCTTAACAATAAAACAATCATTTTTTAGTAGTAGGAAAAAAGTAAATAACAGAAAATGCATTAACTGAACCGAAAGAGACAAATTGTGGATTATTCCAGCCTTGGTGTTAGAATAATCTTAATTTTAATAAAGACAGGAGGCGAATATTTTGCATTCTCTTTTCTTTACTAAAACATCAGCAGCAAGGAAAGTTTACATAGCAACAGCAGTAACCAATCAACAACAAGAGTGTAGTATGTCCTTAGCCACGCCCTCTTTTCTTGTATGCCGAACGAGCAGGAGAGACGTGAAGTAGAAATTCCAGAAATCCAAGAAGTAGGAAGAACCCGGAAACTGAAGAGGTGAAAGCCAAGACTAGGTAGGAGTCAACGAGATGGTCAATCGCAGAACTGGAAGCCAACGGGCGTCCGAAACGATGGGAGACCAACAGGGCCGCAGAAGCAAATCAAGCTACGGAGAAAGCAGAGGATACGTGAAAGTACCATGTGATAGAGGCTTGCCAATCAACAGTTAACTAACTGACCAGTCAAAGCGAAGAATTATCAATAGTTAAATCAATTATGAGACAGTAGCCGTAGGCTAGGCCAATGAGACATGCAAACCCTACTAAGGGGAATGAAAAATAGTTAGACAATAATGGACAAAAGTCGAAGAAGTGTAGATACGTAAATTACATCCTTTATTCAAAATTTATTTATTTTTTATTATTATTATTATAAAAAAAATAAAAATTATTTTTTATATTATTTTTTATTTATTTATTTATTTATATATTATTATTATTTTTTATTTTTTTTAATCGAATATAGCAGTAAATCCGGTACAATGTGAGCAATCCCGGGTATGGGCGGGCGGGAAAAATATTCGCCTCCTGTCTTTATTAAAATTAAGATTATTCTAACACCAAGGCTGGAATAATCCACAATTTTATATCAAGTCAGGAGGCTTCATATTTTGCAGTTTTAAAGCTGCACCAGAGCCCCAGATGCATGAGAACGAGGGCGAAAATAAAAGGTACGAAAGGTGACCGCCCTAGAACAATCAGCAGCCGCTAGTATGTCGGACAGGGAGCCGCCGGCGACCGCAACAGAAGAAGCCACTGCACCCCGCACGGAGTGAGCGCCGAAGTGAGGAGCAACACCTGCTAGGGAGAGCAGCCAGGGGACCCCTCTAGAAAGTGTAGGCGAGGAAACAGGATTGTAAGTGGAAACATAGGAGACCAAGAGCTGGCCAACCGGAGGGGAGCGCAAAGAGCCTAAGTGGGAGAGGTAGTTCGTAACGCACCTAGCGACACATAGGGTAGAAAACCTTAGAAAAAGGGGGGGTTTTGTACATCTAGTAAGCGTGAAAAACGACTCCCTTAGGAGAGAAAACCATAGCGTGCGCATCGAAGGCTCTAGCATCCAAAACACGTCTAAAGGACCCCAAACACAAAATGATGGTTAGAATACATCAAGAGCTGACGCAGGAACAGCGAGTAGTATCTGGCCAGTTACGCAGGAACTCCAAAACAAGCGCCACATCCCAAAAGTGAGTATATTATTTGGGGCCGGCGGGCGAGCGAGCCTAACGCCCTTGAGGAGACATCACACAGAAACGCCACCCAGGGGAGCGTGAGCCACCGAGATGGTCGAGCGGAACCAGGTGATGATAGGACTTGCCGGCCGTGGAAAGGCTCGCCAACAAATTAGAGGGGCTGTAGCAGGATCAGGCACACACCAACCACACCAAATTTCCCAGGCGTAACATTTTTGCGTGCCAGAAGTCCAGGATTCCCATAATAGGGAGCGAGCCGCAGCTGATAAGCCTGGTAGCATGCAGGGTCCCCGGAAATTGTCCAAGCCACCAGTGGAAGATTGCCCTCCAATACCACTGGATTAGGGTTGCCTTGAGGGTCCAGAAGAATGGATGGAAAAGGACGGCAGCAGCGGGCAGGAGTAGACAAGGGAGTTGTAGTGTCAGTGGCAACCAGCTCTGTGCATCCCATAGAGGCATGAGTAGAAGTCGAAACCATCCATATGCGGACTTCTTGAAGCGTGCACGTGAGCATCGTGAACGGGGAAACAGTGTAGGCTCCTCGATGGGGCCATGGTGGGAGGAAAGCATCCACCGCTGCCGCCTGCAGGTCCGTAAGCCAACTGAAGCCGGTCTGCATCTGGTGGGTCAAGCGGGAAGTAAACAGGTTGACCCAAAGGAGTAGAGGGCAGATGATGTGAAGCGGCTGTTCCTCTGGCGTCCATGCCCCACCCGTGGATACAGGTCCGCAAGTCGCTCCCCAACCCGACTGGCTGGCGTCCGATTCCGATACGAAGTCCGGTAGAGAGCCAAAAATGGCCCACCCATTCTAGGCTTCCATGAGGCGCAGCCACCACAGGAGTTCCACTCGAGCCTCAGGAGTGATAGGGACCAGCTGGTCGTAGGAGGGATTGAGACTGAGGCACGTGGTTTTCTGACGTTGCATCGCCCGATAATGCAGTGGGCCAGGGAGAAGGGTGATGACTTGGGCTGGGCGACAAGCTGACTTGTCCATGTTGGTAATGAACCAGAGGTCTTACAGGAGAGTAAGCACTAGGGCCGTGTGATGGGAAAACAGGACCGGATCTTGAGCCAGTATGAAGATATTGTCCAGGTATATGAGAGACCTGATGCCCTGTGAATATATGGAGGCCATGGCCAGTAAGAGGAGCTTCATTGAAGCACCATGGTGCGGAGCTGAGGCTGAAAGGTAGGCAGGTGAACTGTCGGTGGTGCAGGATGGATAGGAGACCCCTGAGTAGATGTGTGCTCTCCATTGTGAAGTGTCGATAGGACAAGAAGGGATTGAAGACTATCCAGTTTAAGACCGGGTGAAGGTCCCCAGACTTCTTGTGTACCAGAACACATTGTATGGGGAAAACAGACTGGAAGGGAACCTGGGAAAAGTCTATCAAGAAACCAGATACGATTCGTAGGACCCAAGAGTCGGAAGGTTGGTATAGATGTTAACCTTATGATTCGATTCTTTTAAGAAGAGGTCCCCAAAAAAATAACCCCTTGGCCGCAGGACCCAATTCTTTGGAGCACATACTTGTTAAATTAGCGTCAAAGCGAAAAAGCGCCTCATTGCGGCGTGCAGAAGAGATGCTGACATTGGCGTTACCTAAAGACAGAGGGCACGCTGTGCCCATTCACGGACCATTGCAGGGCCGAGCAGGGTAGGCATAAGGCTATCCTAAACAAACGGTAAATCCAGGTAAAGTATCCATGTAATTGGGCAGACTAGATGGGCCGAAAGGTTCTTATCTGCCGACAGTTTCTATGTTTCCAGAAGGTAGTGCTTCGTCCACCGTGACGAGCGGGCCTGAAACCTCCAGCATTTGTCCTGGGCGATGCGGAAGCCCTGTTCGACTTTGACAAGGATCCCTGCCAACCTTGCCCAGAAAGGAGACGAAATCCACGTCAAACTCTGGCGTAAGAGATACCTTGTCAGGCAGCGTCGGGCAAGGGCATCCTGCCCACAGATGCGCCCTGGAAATTTTAACTAAGAGACCGCGTAGCCAGAAGAGCAGAAACTCCGCTGTGTGGTCAGGCGGGAGCCAGGCCGAAGACCTGGGGTGGGTGGTAGTGCATGGATCGAAAAAGGAGGGGGGAGCTCCTCTAGCGTCGAGGAGTGGTGCCAGGGTATCCGAGGACACCAAGGAGCGAGGCGGTGTTGGAGCGGTAGAGAAGGGCACGATCGCTAAGCTATCAGAACGGGGCTCACCCGTCGAGCTTGCAGTAGTCGGTGGATCACCTGTGGTATTGGCTCCGTCCTCCTCGGGTAGTGAGCCTGGTAAATATCTATGTCATAATCATCGTCCCCTTCTTTGGGGACAGAAGTGCGGGAGGAGTTTGTAGCAGGGCCCTTACCCTAGCCAGCGGACTCAGATTAACCCTTCCAGAGTATTTTACGAGATGGCACGGCAGCCTCAGAATGAACCGAATGGGAGCCCTCAGAAAGGGCCGGTGACTGGGCCCTAGAAAGGACCGGAGGTTCTGGCTGGGGAAGCGGGGCTTGGCTGCCAAGCTATGGACAGTGTTTCTGAAATGGCAGCTAAAAGCCAGGCCGAAAGCTCCTCTGGATTGGTGGGGAGCTGAGGAGGATCCATGGAAAACAGAATAACGGGACTCACCTGTTGAGGTAATATATATATATTAAAATTTATAGGGATATATATCAGGGCTCACCCGATGTTTAGTGTGGCCAAACAGAAAAATCCTGTACTAGCCGTCAGGAAGGTAATAATATATTCATTATAAATTAATGTGTTGTGGCTCACCCGATGCCTTTGTGGGACAGACAGATCCCGCCAGAATAATAATATACTTATATATATATATATAAGCTTATCAGGGCTCACCCGATGTCTTCGTGGGACAGATATCCCGTTAGATAAATAATATATTTGTTTATATACATAAGCTTATCAGGGCTCACCTGATGCCTTCGTGGGACAGATATCCCGCCTGATAAATAATATATTTGTTTATATATAAGCTTAGCAGGGCTCACCCGATGCCTTCATGGGACAGATATCCCGCCTGATAAATAATATATTTGTTTATATATATATAAGCTTAGCAGGGCTCACCCGATGCCGTCGTGGGACAGATATCCCGTCAGAAAATTTTATTTTTATATATATATATATATATATATACATACTTACTTACTTACTTATCGGGGCTCACCCGATGCATTCGTGGGACAGATATCCTGTCAGAAAATTTTATTTTTATATATATATATCTATATCTATCTATCGGGGCTCACCCGATGCCTTCATGGGACAGATCCCACCAGAAGAAATAATATTTATTTGTATATATATAGTATAAGCGTATCGGGGCTTACCCGATGTTTACGTTGGGCAGACAGAAATCCCACCAAAAATAATAATTTATTTATATAAATAGAACCTGAGGCCGTTTAACATGTAAGTGCTGACCTGCTAGTTTGCATCGCGACGCGAAGACGCGATGTCCCGAATGGCGGCAATTGCTGGTTAGAACTAAGATGGCCGCCGGAGTGCGCACGGACGAAAAGCCATACTATCCTGAGGAGAAAGTTTAGTCGCGCACTCGCGGGAAGGAGGCGGGCCGCGCAAAACACAAAGAAAGGGGGGATAAAGAACCTTAAGGAGAAAACAGAGCTGTTAAAACAAAGTAAATTACGATGGGGCGCCGCAAGTCGCGCAACGCGAGCAAAGCGCACCTGCAGGCGGGAGAGTGCCCACACAGCAGGGAGGAAACCTAGGAAAAAAACTATCAGGTGCACAGTACATATAATAAATCTGAGTATAAAATTACATAATAAACCTAACAGTGACAAATTACACCTAAATTAAAGCCTGGCAACCAGGAGCTGTTTTGAAAACGTCTCACCTGGTCGCCAGCAGCAAGAAAAGAGGGCGTGGCTAAGGACTTACTACACTCTTGTTGTTGATTGGTTACTGCTGTTGCTATGTAAACTTTCCTTGCTGCTGATGTTTTAGTAAAGAAAAGAGAATGCAAAATATGAAGCCTCCTGACTTGATATAAAATTAAATTTTGAAAGCCCTGAAGGAGAAAAAAAACCAAAAACAAAAAAGCAATTGCATGGTGACTTTATGAATACAACCTGAGGTACACACATTTCGCAATGCAGAATTGTGTGTTTAAGGCTAGGGTCAGACTAACGCATTTTTCGCGTCGTCCGTGAAAAAGTGTGTTCGAACGGACGTATTTTTTCACGGAATACGCGATAGCGGTCATACGATGCGCATTTGCATCAGTGATTTTGTACGGATCATCAATAAAACACTTTTTGCGTCTGAACGTTATGTTGGCCGGACATTAGCAGCGTCTGAGGTTTCCTAATCACGCAAACACGCCGCTAGCGGACGCAGCGCACTCTGTACGTCAGTACTAACGGTATCACGTTCTCGAAAAAATGTGTTTGTTTGACGCTTGCGTTGCGCGGCTGCACTTTCGTGCGGCCGTACTTCATATATTGCCTGTCAATGGACGTCATTTGCTGCTACTACGGCCGTGTTTAAGTGCGGCTGCACGCGCGTTTGCACTGCGTTCATCTGACCCCAGCCTAAATCATCTGGTTAAAATGTTCTTGAGACATGATGAGAACGAGCACACAAATCAAGAATTCCACATGTAAAACATTTTATCTCGTAACCCAATTGAAATTTCCTTTCCCAAAGCTAAATTCAGTTAGCGCCACTTTCCAGCGATACACAGACATTTTCAAGTGATCTTGTCACAGAATCAAAACATGGTTACATTGTTGTTATGCTCCTGTGTTCTATCAAATTGTTTATAGGGTGCAATTGCTAAGATTTGCTTCAAAGACATGCTTTTCTGATTTGTGATTTTGGAGAACAACAACTGAAATTGTCATCAAATAAGTATCTGACTGAAGTATCTGACTGAAGTGCCAAACGTTTTCCCCATTTTCTTTGTATTATACAGTGACTAAAGGCTTTTTGTTATCCTCCTGGAATCTTGAGGCCGTTGATTAAATTGCAATGTAAAAAAATGTGGGCTATATTACATTCTTCACACAATAAGCCTCGCGGAAAGTGAAAATCTTTGCGCCAAGCGTTAAACTTTTGCGCGCGCAAATCACTGCTGGAATTACAATCCTCGTGGCTTTTTTCTTCCGCCGGTCAATTGCGCCCGCAAACAGGACACGCACAAATGCAGGCGCAGTGCCGTCTTTGCGCGCGCAGTTTTTTGCACCCATTCAGCCAATCAAAATGAAGAAACACACCTATCAAACGCAACTGAATTGCGTCTGCCAGAGGCATCGGAGACGGGTTCTGCGTCTATGATGCATATGAGCACATATGATACAGTAATAATACACACACACCTGCCATCATCCATTATATTGTTGCTGCATTCCTTTTTATGGGCTGTTTTGTTTTTTGGGTTAGTCAGGTTGCTCAGATTTGCCGTTACCACCAGCTTTTTGCAGTTGCTAAAATTATGCGTGCAAAGGCTATGCGGTAATTCCTGCGAATAGATTGTAATACCATCCTCGTACCAGCACACATTCGCATTTGCGCTCATAATGTTAAGTATAGGACGCGCAAAGTACAGTAAGCTCGCGCAGGGTTCGTGTAGGTTCACCCGCGGTAGACGATTGCACGCGGTTGTTGCGCTGACTATGTAATATGGGATTCGGCGCAAATGGTTTTACCCCTCGCGTTAATGTTTTTTTGCACCGGCGCAAACGTTTGCGTGAAGATTGTAATTTAGCCCTGTCTTTTTAATAATGTAGTGTGAATTTTGTGGACTTAACACTCAGATCACTAAAAGGATTATTCAAAGAACGCCAAACTTGTCCCCGAATGCTGAATTTCACCGTACGGTTAAATTTCAAGGCAGTTTGTCTATTCAGAAAGCTGTCAATTCTCCAAATACTGGCGAATTGACAGAGAAATATGATGCAGTTCGTCGCCATTCGGTGATTTACGACAGCAGCGAAATTGTCCCATAGTGAAGTAATGGTTAATCTATTCAGAGAACGCCGAACTGCACCGACGTGTCAGTGAAATGCCCTGATTTTCGGTGATAGAAATATAGAAAAATTTCGGCAGATAAGAACCTTTTGGCCCATCTAGTCTGCCCAATTACATGGATACTTTACCTGGATTTATCTTTTGTTTAGGATAGCCTTATGCCTATCCCATGCCTGCTTAAATTCAATTACTGTTTTGGCCTCTACCACTTCAACTGGAAGACTGTTCCATGTATCCACCACCCTCTCAGTAAAATAATGCTTCCTGATGTTACTTTTAAACCTTTGCCCCTCTAATCTAAGACTTACAGGGTTATCCAAAGAGATTCGAAAAGTCACCGCACGTTCGGTGACTTTTCGTTCTCTTCAATTCGGTTCCTTTTGCCGATTGCATTTCGGTGACCCTGCGGTGTATTCAGCAAGCACCACAGGGTCCCCGAATTGCAGGGAAAAGCTGCCGCAAACCTGAGGAAAACTAACCGAATGCACGCTGAAAACAAGCAAAAACATCTGGATTAACCTTCGAAGAAGCCGAACAGGAGCCGAATCACACAGAGCCCAAGCAGCTGTGACGTGGAGGAGGCAGTGAATAAATTAGAAAAACCATTTGTATGAATCTGGGAAAAAGAAACGCTGTTTGCAAAGAAACTACTAAGCGAAAATGTCTGAAATTTTCACAGGAGGTCCAGGGAATGATAATAAAGAGGGCTGTTACAAAAAAAATAAGTAAACTGAAAAAAAAATCAAAAAAAAATCGGACTTTTAAATTTTTTTTAAAAAATTCAGAAAAATGCTTAAAGTATCCTAAAAAATCAATGAATAAAGAGACTTTTTGCTGCAGAATTTTATAATGAACGGTTTATTAGATATTGAATTAAAACAGGAATATTTTTAACATTGAAGCCTATGGGATTCTCCTGAATAAATTTGCCGAATTAAACCACCGAATGGCAGGGCATTAGGGGAACCTTTCACTGCTGGTTTGTGTTCTCTGAATAGCCGAAGCAGTGCTTTTTCATGGGGATTTCTCTGCCCTCGAACAGGGACCGAACAGGCACCGTATGTGCAGGCAATTCGACAGGATTTGGCGAATTGCCTGCTCTCTGGATAGCCGAATGGCCAGGAAAAGTAACCGAACTCTGATTTTCAGCGTTCGGTTACCTTTCTCAAGCAATTCGAATCTCTTTGGATAACCCTGTATGTCCTCTTGTTTTGCTACTTTGTTTCCGTTTAAATATACTCCCTTCCTCTACCTTGTGGATTCCCTTTACGTATTTAAATGTTTCTATCATATCTCCTCTGTCTCGTCTTTTTTCCAAGCTATACAGGTCTAAATAGGCGAATCCCATAGGATTCAATGTTAAAAAAATATTAGCGTTTTTAATTTTTTATTATTCAACTAGTTATTATTTTTATAGGATCTTTTTATTATTTCCACACATTTTCATGCATTTTTATGGTTTTTAAATACCTAAACACATTTTAAAGAAAGAATAGCAGAATTCCGATTTCTTTTCCTGTAGATTGGTGGCGTTTAGCGCTCAGCTTGGTGCTCTTCATTGGTCCTCAGCCGTGTTCAGCAGGCTGATCGACGGTGTTCAGTGCACTTCAGGGTCCCTGCGGTGAATAATAAATTCACCACACGGTTGGCGAACTGGAATCATCGAATCGCACCGAAGTGCGCCGAACAAGAAAGCACAGAAATTTCACTGAAGTTTTTTGAATAGCCCTCTAATTCTATGCAAGTTAACACCATACCTGCATTATTTATCTGATGAAAGTATTGAGCAAACAGAACTTTATGTAGTCTAGTTTTAGGGTAAGTATTTGTACTTTTTTATGGTTAGGGTTAGAATTTGTGGGTTTTTATGCTTAGGGTTAGTTACAGTTACAAGCATTTATAAAGCGCCAACAAGTTCTGTAGCGCTGTACAACGGGAGAGACAGAATAACAAATATACATACACCTTACCCACAGAACAGTAGGAGAGGGGACCCTGCTCGAGAGTTTACAATCTAAGAGGAGAGGGGTGATACACTAGGTTAGAGAGCATGAAGTATTGGGGCGCATATAGGCTGTGTGGTAAAATGGAGCAGGAAATGAACCATGGGGGATTATGGAGTGAGTCGATAGGATTATCTAAAATAATGTGTTTTCAGAGACTTCTTGAAGGACTGGAGACATGAGAAGAGTCTAATGTTGCGGGGGAGGGAGTTCAGTAGAAAGAGGGCAGCTCGGGAGAAATCTTGAAGGAGGGAGTTGGGGGTGCGGGTACGAGGAACTGATAGCATCAGATCATTGGCAGAGTGAAGTGGTCAGGATGGGATGTATTTCTGTTAGTTTTATGGTTAGGGTTAGAATGTGTGGGCTTTTGTGGTTAGGGTTAGTATTTCTGTTAGTTTTAGGGTTAGAAGTTGTGTTAGTTTTAGAGTTAGCATTTGTACTTTCTTAGGGTTAGTGTTTCGGTTCGTTTCAGAATTAGAGTTAGTATACGTACTTGTCTTAATTTTAGGGTTAGAGCAGGAGAAGAGAACAATCTAGACCAAATAGCCGATTTAGAAAGTGAGATAAATGGGAGAAATTTTCTGGTTTGGCTTTCTTTGACCTAGAATTTTCACTTCTCCAGTCATTCTCCTGGTTTTCACCTCTCTGAATAACCCTGTAACTTTGTTTTTGCACCCAATGAACCCCCTATCTCCCGATCCGTGGCAGCTAGGCTTGGTACTGTTGGATCGGCCAGAGCATGGCCTTTCCAACGATACCAAACATGAGCATTTTTGTTTTTTTTGGTTTGTTAATGCAGCAATATTGTTCCCATTTCAATTATAATGTGAACAATGATGCTGCACTAACGATTTTTGTATGTGGTGCGTTTGTTAAAAAACACGTAATTTTCCCCCAAAACAAAATGTAACAAGACCCCATTTCAATTTTTTTTAACAAGCGCACCCCATACAAAATGTAACCGCAATCGCTCGCATGTTAAAATGTGAAAAAAAACACTTTACACGTTGTAAATTATTGAAAATTCATATTTAATTGCATTTTTTGTTATAATATACAGACAGGACATGACGAATACATATAATAATGACATATTATGAATCTGCCGGAAAGAACGATATATAATATGTCTGGGTCATATACTAAAATAAGGCTTCAAAACACGTTTAAACAAGATGAGCGAAACAGGTAAAAATGAGCTCAGCACAGGGGCGGGAAATGCCTCAGCAGCGAAAGGGTTAAACCCTACTTTCATTTAATCTTTGGTCACAATACCGTCTACTATTTCTACACAAGGTGCTTGACTAGTGTCCGTAAATACCAGAAGAGCTTTCGTGTAAATGCTAAACAGATTTCTTGGTGTATAAAGAGAGAGATACCATTGGGTAGCTATAATAACCATTTGCTGATAACAGCATATTAACACGTTAGCACTAGGTAAACACACTCGGTAAACACTCAGCTACTTGAGTTATTATCTGCTCAGGACATGTTCCATCAAGCTGATAAAGAAAATGGAATTAAAATCCATTAAGGAGCTCTTAAATCAAGATTCACTTTAGGTGAGTAAGTGTGAGTACCTCTTCCCTAGATCTAAAAGTTTGGAAGGGGCTGCTATCCGTCACGTTGCTGAACATTCTCAGAATGCACACAATCTGCTTGGGGAACACTCACAATAATTGCTGGTAGTGTTTTAATATGCAAAAAAAAAAAAGAGGACTAATTGATGACTTAATCAATCATGGTAGTTTAAGATAAGAATTGTTAAGAGTGTTAGGGCACTCATGTGACCCTTAAATGCTAATCTGGAATGTTCTTACTACATAAGCATATATACATTATAACCCACTCGTAATTAATCTTCTTGTAAGATCTGCGTCGGTAAGGATCACAATACTGGATTCAATGTCCAGAGATAACCAGATCCCTGATAAATATTTTATTATATTTTAAGAAGATTTAAGAGGGAGACTTTATAATCAAGCATGAGAGTTAAATTTAGCTCTGACCAGTCCAGTGTTTCCCAAACCTGTCCTCAGGACCCTCCACCTCGTCAGGTTTGCAGATATGTGAAGCACAGCACAGGTGATATGATTTGCTGCTCAGTGATTGCTGGATTCAGTCTGATTTTCCCCAATGTGATCTGCAAAATCTGGCCTGGTTGAGGGTCCCGAGGACAGGTTTGGGAAACACTGATATAGACCCTAGCACTGGCGTGCGCAGCCTGTTACTTTAGGCTGGTGTCAGACGAACGCTGTGCAAACGTGCGTTTAGCCGCACTTTATTACGGCCGTTGTAGCAGCAAATTATGTCCAACGCAGGCCCACACAAGAAGTATGGCCGCACGAAAGTTCGGCCGCGCAACGCAAGCGGCAAACAAACGCATTTTTGCAAGAATGTAGAACCGCTAGTACTGACGTACAGAGTGCGCTTGTCCGCATAGTGGCGTGTGTGCGTGATTTAGGAGACATCAGACGCTGCTCATGTCCGGCCAACATAATGTCCAGACACCCAAAGTTTCCTGGTTTGGATCCGTAAAAATCACGCACGAAAATGCGCATCGTATGACCGCTATCGTGTCTTCCGTGAAAAAATACGTCAACGCGTTTGGACGCAGTTTTTTACGGACGATGCGAAAAATGCGTTCGTCTGACCCTAGCCTTAGAGTGTGCACACATGGAACATTTATTAATTGATATCTTATGTTTAGAGGATTTTGCACAAAAAGGCACATTTTTTCATTAGAAATAACAAGCCTGCAATCAAAGATAGTCAGATTTTATGCCTTTCATCACGGACCAGATAAGGGACATCTAAAATATCAATGTAAGAGGTGAAAAAGGACCTCTTTACCCAACATTAGGGTATGCCTGAGCACACCAAGCACACCCCCAGGGCACACCTATGGACACTAGCTTGAACAAAACACTAAAGATGCAATAAAATATATATATTTTTTTAATAGAAGTTATTAACCTCCCTGGTGGTCAGATTTTGGCATATTTTTATATGTCAAAATCGGTACATTTATTCAACCCCCATGCGATATTCCCGAGTCTGGCTCAGGGTTATATTTCAATGCTGAAAATGGTAACCCCGAGCCACACTCGGGCTGATACATACCTGTCCCTGCGTTTCTCGATGTCCTCCCGCAGTCACCTCCAGCCGATCACAGCGTGAAATGGAGCCCGGAAGCAGGACCCCGCTATCGGCCGGAGGTGACTGCGGGAGGACATTGAGGAACACAGGGACAGGTACAGTATGTATCAGCCCAAGTGTGGCCGATACCAAGGTGAAATAACAACATAGGGGCTATTCACGAAGCACCATTTTCCTGAAATAATGGCGGATTTACTTCATGGAACCATGGTGGACATCTACAGAAAAGTTAATATTTAGGGAAGTTCCGCCATAGTTCACAAAGTGGTTTCCGCTGTAGTTTAACGTTGTCTAGCATTGGTTTTACTGTTTTCACAGTTGTTTCTATTGGTGGAGATTGACACGAACCACAAATGTGATTTTGCAATGTAATTCAATGAAAATTCGTAAATAAAACTCAATTTGCATATCCTTTTAATGCAAGTGTAGCGCTCACTCCCGGAGGAGCCGCTGAATAAACCTCGGGTTAGTCTCACCGCACTAGGGAATAAATATACACCAGCACTGTTGTGGATTTTATAGATTATATGCTTTACTGATCCCAATAAAGTGACACATATGATGCAAATACGGTATATGAACGACAGGATTTCGCAATGTGGGAAAACACGCGGCGGCAAAGAAAAAGGATTAACCCCCTCAGTTCTGGAGTGTAAGTCCCGTGAGTGTAAGGTCTCAAAAAGGTGTACGTGTATTGATTCGTGTACCCGGGTACCGTATTCAACTGGTCAGTGAATGTAATAAGCAAATCTTCGACTAGTCAAGTTGGGGCCCTGTAGAATTGAACAATAAGGCAGCGTGCTGGATTATACTTGGACTTGCGGCCTGTAAGGCCTCTCACCCATCCGTTAGACAGTCCGACCCACTGCCCGATCAAGGATGTCTCTCCGCTTGTCCTCCGGAACTCTGTGCCACCGGATCCGCTCTCTTGCTCATCCGATCTCCAACTCGAGAACTACGGCCTACCGCCTGCACTCCCAGATGGATCATCGCGGTCTCCTTATAAGGGGTCCAACTGGAACTGAAGTTCTGCGCAAATCTCTCAGCTGTAATGGGTATGCCTCCGCAAGTTACTGTCTCCAGCACCCTCGAGGTAGCGTCTGCACTCCGGCCTGG
The DNA here is from genome assembly GCA_009667805.1 of Leptobrachium leishanense. Classification (NCBI taxonomy): domain Eukaryota; kingdom Metazoa; phylum Chordata; class Amphibia; order Anura; family Megophryidae; genus Leptobrachium; species Leptobrachium leishanense. The sequence goes on along the minus strand of CM019066.1, from coordinate 78,098,521 downwards.
TCTCGATCTCTGGCAGTCTCACTTGTCTCTGTCTTTCGCCGCTCCGCTCACTCTGGCGCTCCTCCGGTCTTTCCTCTCTGTCCCACCCACTTCCTGTATCCGCCGCAAAGCCTGATGGATATTGTAGTTCGTTTAGGTCCCACATTGTCCATATGGCTTTTGTCTCCCTCTGGTGGCTAAAACAGAGTAATTGCAGCAACACAGTTTTAAACAGTGCTACACAAGATTAGGGTGTCCCCTGGAGAGAAGCAAAATTCTCTGAGCTCACACTTTGGTCATTCCAACTACTGTAAAGAAGCTACAAGGAGTAGCCCGCTCACTCAGTGTAACAAAAAGCGCAACAAACTTCAGTGATGCATTACAACAGTCAGGGAAAGGGCAGAATACAGGGAAAGGGCAGAATACAGGGAAAGAACTGGCGTCACTCACCACAGTACAGGGATACGATTAAGGGGGTTATAATTTATGAAAAGCACTGTACAGATGTGCAAGATATTCCACTGTGAAATAAAAAAAACTCCAATACAGTCTTTCATTCACTTTGTAAAGCAAGGGAATTAATAGCAGAAATTCAACACATTTCCGTCAGTAACAGCACGTTATCCCGCCATACATGAGAATTGCTGGCTCATAGAAAGTATCACTGGCATCAGTTTTATAGCGGCTTTTTTATGAACATACAACAAGCCAAAGCATACACCAGAATATGCAGAGGCGCATACATACAATTATCAACTTCAAACTTTAAAGATTTCATACTCCATATCTACATAATATTTTACTACAACACATCAATGAGCTCTCATTAAATACCAAGGGCCCTATTCTGGAGAGCCGGTAAAGTGAGCCACTGATTAAAAAGAAATCATGATTTTATGGAGCAGCTAATGGTTACTGGCAGTAGCGCTGCCGCTAGCATCCGCTCCACAGGAATCTTTAGAGTCTTGCATTATCTCTGCATGAGATCACAAGTACCTTATTTTATTTATGGTTTTCTTTGAAAAAAAATTTGGAAAACGAGTAGAGGATGCAACAAGGTGTTTGATACTTTTTCCTGGAGTAATCCTGAATTTTGGTGTACTATTATTATCTTCATTTATTTAGCGACAACAGTTTCCGCAGCGTTTTACAATAACCAAAGGGAGTGAGATACAGATAAACAGACATAGGATGGAAACAAGAGGTGTAGAGGGCCCTGCTGATCATTAGTACCAGTGGTTCGGGAATGGTGGGGCCATAGAAGTTGCTTCAAGCGTGTGTGAGTAAGTGAGCAGAGGGATGAGTTGCATCAGTGATGTGGTACGCTAATCTGAAGAGATTGGTTTTGAGGGACTTCTTGAAGGCCTGAAGATCAGGGCAGAGTTTGATAGGGCGAGGCAAGTCATTCCACAGGACCGGAGTGGCCCTTGAGAAGTTTTGGAGGCGAGAATTGGCAGCGCGGGTTTAGACAGAGGACAGGTGGAGATCGCCTGCCGACCAGAGTTGTCTAGATGGGAAGTGCTTGCAGAGTAAAGAAGACGTGTAGGGAGGAGTCAAGTTATTGAGCAATTTGAATGTGAGCATCAGTATTTTAAACTGTATCCTGGAACGTACAGGAAGCCAATGCAGGGACCAGCAGAGTGGGGAGGTACGTGAGGTGCGTCTGGTGAGAAAAATAAGCCTGGCACCTGAATTCATTACAGATCGCAACCTGGCAATACGGGAGTTGGGGAGGCCAATAAAGAGCGAGTTGCAGTAATCAAGTCGTGAATGACATGAACCAGCACCTTTGCGGTATCTTGCATCAGAAAGGGGCGGACATGGGCAATGTTCTTGAGCTGATAGTTAACATCTACAGTTGTGTTCAAAATTATTCAACCCCCACTGAAATTGAGTGTTTTGGCCAGTTTGACATTGATTTTGATCATTCAGTCATCTTGCTTACAATTAAATCAAAGAGGCACGTGTACTTCAGACAAATATAACATAACATTTATAATGAAATAACCACAAATGTCTTTTCTGTGCTCACATCATTATCAGTTTTATTCAACCCCCAAGTGACATTCAATCTTAGTACTTAGTACAACATCCTTTTACAGTTATAACAGCTTTTAAACGTGAAGCATAGCTTGACACAAGTGTCTTGCAGCGATCTACGGGTATCTTCGCCCATTCGTCATGGGCAAAAGCCTCCAGTTCAGTCACATTCTTAGGCTTGCGCACTGTAACTGCTTTCTTTAAGTCCCACCAGAGGTTCTCAATCGGATTTAAGTCAGATGACTGCGATGGCCACTCCAAAATGTTCCAGCCTTTAATCTGCAACCATGCTCTAGTGGACTTGGAGGTATGCTTGGGATCATTGTCCTGTTGAAAGGTCCAACGTCTCCCAAGCCTCAGGTTTGTGATCGACTGCATCACATTGTCATCCAATATCTCCTGGTACTGAAGAGAATTCATGGTACCTTGCACACGCTGAAGCTTCCCTGTACCTGCAGAAGCAAAACAGCCCCAAAGCATGATTGACCCCCCGCCATGCTTCACAGTAGGCAAGGTGTTCTTTTCTTCATAGGCCTTGTTCTTCCTCCTCCAAACATAGCGTTGATCCATGGGCCCAAACAGTTCTAATTTTGTTTCATCAGTCCACCGAACACTATCCCAAAACTTCTGTGGTTTGTCCACATGACTTTTGGCATACTGCAGTCGACTCTTCTTATTCTTTGGAGACAGCAAGGGGGTGCGCCTGGGAGTTCTGGCATGGAGGCCTTCATTACGCAGTGTGCGCCGTATTGTCTGAGCTGAAACTTCAGTACCCACATCTGACAAATCTTTTCTCAGTTCCTCAGCAGTCACACGGGGACTTTTCTCCACTCTACGCTTCAGGTAGCGCACAGCAGTCGAAGTCAGCATCTTCTTTCTGCCACGACCAGGTAGTGTTTCAACAGTGCCCTTTGCCTTGAATTTGCGAATGATGCTTCCTATGGTCTCTCTTGGTATGTTTAACATCTTTGCAATCTTCTTATAGCCATTGCCCTTCCTGTGAAGACTAATCACCTCTTCTCTTGTCTTCCTGGACCATTCTCTTGACTTCACCATGTTTGTAACCACACCAGTAAATGTCTAGAAGGAGCTGAGTATCACAGTCATTTTAAAGCTGCCTAATTGGTGCTTATTATGCTTTATTGCTGCTCCGTGACATCCACAGGTGTTTTCAATACCTGATTGAAAACACTTGAATGAACCTCTGTTCTTCAGAGTGGTAGTCTTTAAGGGGTTGAATAATTGTGTCAATGAAGAATTCACAAAAGAAACCTTTACTACTGTATTACAAAACCAATTGATGTCATTTTAGTTGCATATGGTTCTTTAAAAAGTCCTTGTAGGATTTCATTCTGAATACAATTACAAATGTACACTAAATTCCCTAAAACCCTTTACAGCATTGGGGGTTGAATAATTTTGAACACAACTGTATGTTGCATTGACTGATGTCATCGTGAGCTCGTCAGGCCCATACTGATCACTGGGCAAGCAAAGTCAGTGGGTTGCAGGCCACCCAGCGGGGGTCAATCAACTTCCCTTATTGCCTGAAATATGGACAGTATTGTAAATGGGGATTGCAGATCACCCCAAAAGGCTCAGCTCTGCCTTGTTGCTGTAGGATCTGAGATGATAGTTCTCTTCTATGATTCAACAATCCCTTAAAGTGATAGGGAGGCTGGACCAAAGGAGTATTATGTTCTCCAGCCGTGCACAGAATACCCTTGAAGCCAACCCTGACCTATCCCCACCATACATTTTCATTTGTATTCACTATTGAGATTTCTTCTACTTTGCGGTGTATTCTTTGTTTATGATGGTATGTTCCATTGCAGAGTGTATTTATGTACAGTTAATGGACTCATAATTACCACACTCCTGCCACACAATAATACATACATATATATTTTTTTTCTTTTTGTGCAAAGCTATAATTGGCTTTACAAAACTATCCAGTTAGAAAGCTTTACAATCAAAATATTCCGGTTTAGCCATCAGGTTATACTAATTTCTCAGATTTGTGTTATGTTGGTAATCCCTGAGACACAGATGAGACACTCCTAGCTGGTTTGTGTACTGGCTGGGCTAATAAACACTAGGAATGTGCATTTCGGGTATCGGAATTTTCACAAAATTTCCCGATTCGTGCATTCGGATTCGGACGATTTTCCGAAAATTTTCAGATCCGAAAACGGCAGATCCGATCAAATTTTCGTATGGACTAGAAATGTGTAAAATCGAAATTCATTTTCGTTCCATTTGTGATTTCAGTTCCATTTCAGTAATTTCAGACATCGTATTTATATCGCTGATTCTGTAATTAAATTTTGTATCATTCCCATCTCAATGTATCCTTCCTGGAAAACCAGAGAAATCTCAATGTATCCTTCTTGTAAAACATGAGAAATCTCAATGTATCCTTCCTGGAAAACCAGAGAAATCTCAATGTATCCTTCTTGTAAAACATGAGAAATCTCAATGTATCCTTCTTGTAAAACCAGAGAAATCTCAATGTATCCTTCTTGTAAAACATGAGAAATCTCAATGTATCCTTCTTGTAAAACATGAGAAATCTCAATGGCAGAATTATCGTATCGGCAGAATTATCGTATCGTATAATTATCGTATCCGAAAAACCATTAGTTTACGTCAAAACGAATAGACACTTTGAAACAAGGAGAACAGACGTTCCGAAAAACACAAAAATTTCCGAAATCACGAAAAACAAGTCGATACGAAAAACGAAACGAACCGTAACAAAAATCGGCCGAAACGAGTCGAAACGAAAATTTAGAAAATCCGAATCGAACCGAAAAAAAAATCGGTGCACAAGCCTAATAAACACAATGAAGCATTGAGAAAAGAAGATAACAAGCAGGAATAGTGGAAACACAGGGATAAACATACAGAAATTGCCAGACAAACTAAACAAGGATCAAGAAGGAGGATAGTCAGAACAGGTAACAGGGGGTCTAGTATTCCAGAGATCACAATATCAAGGAGAAAGAGCTGGGTCAAGGACACAGACAAGGGGAATAGTTGTTAAGAAAAGCCAAAACATGTGTAGACAAAATGACACCTAAGTGTTGGCACCACTACAATGCCACTCTGGGCACGTGACATTTAAACGATGCACGGAGCAGTGACCCTTGCCAGAATTAATATGTGGTGTGGTGTTAACTGGGGAGCATGCTGCTCAAACATCTGAACACCAGTATGGGTGGCAGCATCATTTCTGTAACGACCAGCAAAAGTCAGTAGGTGCACATTATCTGAGAAGGTAAGCTGTAAGGGCAGTGGCATTGTGACAAATTGCTGTTTAGTGAATAACTCCCTAAGTATTAACATTAGACTTTTTTATATTTGGCGTATGGAATTTGAACTTATTATGCATGAACGTTTCGTGAGACTGATAAAGTCTACAATCCAATGGGGAGAAAAAAAGCAGATGTCAAATGTATAAAACAATATGAAAAAACAATTGAGGAAATCTGACGGAATTAGGAGTTTATGCCTAAACGAACAAAATATATTGGACGAAAGGTTACAGAAGTTGAAGGAACATCTGGAGTTGCTTTCAATCATCTGACATTTAATTATCTTAATATGACCATAAATATGTGCTATATACTAGATTTCAGGCATATTAATGGATTTTCTAAAAATATAGAATTGTTGAGAATCAAAAAACTAAGGGTTCTATTACATTCTTCACGCAAAAAAGCCCGGTAAATGCGTGAATTTTTGCGCAAAGCGTTAAACCTTAATGCGTGTAAATTAACGCTGGTATTACAATCCTCGCGCATTATTTCATCCGTCAAAAAAATAACGCGCATAAAAAAGACACGCAAAAACGCACGCACAACGTTAATCGGTGTGCGGACTGTTTTTTCATGCGATTTAGCCAGTCAGAATTAAGTACCTTAATTGTCTCACGTTAAGTTTTTGCGCCTGTCAAAGTCAATCTGCGCAAATATGCTGCATCAAAAAAAAAACAAAACGCATAACTTCTCAAATTTATTGTTTGAGTAGGTGTAGAATGTATACTTTGCTGTATTTTATTTTTGGGGCTGGTGTATTTGATTTCGGCCAGGACGTTCAGATTCGCCTTTAACACCAGCTTTTCAAAGACGTTAAAATAATGCGCGCAAACGTTGTCCATTAAATTTTGCGCATAGATTGTAATACCATCCACGTACCAGTGCACAAACGCATTTGCGCTCACAATGTTAAGTATAGGACGCGCGCAGTACAGTATGCTCCCGCAGCGTTTGCGCAGGTTCACCCGCGGTAGACGTCAACGCGCATTTTTTGCAAGGACCTTGTAATACGACGTTCAGCGGCAAAGGGTTTTGCCCCTCACGTTAATGCGTTTTTGCGCACGCGTTAACGCTTGCGCGAAGAATGTAATAGGGCCCTAAATGTTCTAGAATGCTAGATTTCAATTTCTGCAGATTCCCAAAATGTATATATATTGTCTTTCACAAGAATAGAAGTGGTTACTGTCAAGCACAGGCCATGACAACATAAAAAGCCCTAAGGCTAGGGTCAAACGAAAGCATTTTTACACGCGAACGTAAAAAAGTGCGTCCGAACGCATTGATGTATTTTTTCACGGAATATGCGAAAACGGTCATACGATGCGCATTTTCGTGCGTGATGTTTTACGAATCCAAACCAGGAAACTTTTTGCGTCTGGACGTTATGTTGGCCGGACACGAGCAGGGTCTGACGTCTCCAAATCACACACACACACCGCTATGTGGACGCAGCGCACTCTGTACGTCCGTACTAGCGGTTCTGCGTTCTCGAAAAAATGCGTTCATTTTCCACTTGCGTTGCGCGGCCGGACTTTCATGCAACCGTACATCGTATATTGGCTGTCATTGCCCGTCATTTGCTGCTAGTGCGGCCGTGATTAAGTGCGCCAGAACGCACGTTAAAAATGCGCTGGTCTGACCCTAGCCTAATACCTTTCTGTGTATTTATCAGAATTACTGGGAAAAAAAGAGAAAATGTGTAAGTCGATTTACCACCTTTACCCAAAATCCTCATAATGTAAAATGCCTATTTAGATTATTACATTAGTAGCATATGGTGTCGGTGTAGGATCGATCACAAACGTCTTGGCAAAGTGTTGCGTTGTCACCATCTCTCTACCAAAGAATCGAATGACTGGCGGCAGAGCATCTTTTTAACTTTGTATATGTCTTCGGTAACAAAACTATACATACACACCTTTGCTCTCAACCCGTGCGAAACAAAAGAAGTGTTATCTTCACCAAGGCAGGAAATTTATCACACCATCACGATGCTCCCCTTTGCCGTTTCTGAAGGTTTTGAGAATATACCTTTGCCCCAATAACCACCCACAAACGCAGTGAGAGGCTGTGTAATTTTCACCAAAATCCCAGAAAATATTCAGGTGGAAGTTAATTGCAGGTTCTCCATTTTGAAAGGCTATCAAAGCCTCCTGAGGAATCACCCAATTGGGAGGGGACAATCAGCTTAGTGTTATTATTTAACACCTTTGACCCCCTGTATATCCTATAATGGGATTTCCCAAGCCCAGCAGGGAGGAGCCTCATTTCTGACATCATCAAACCCCTGTGAAAAACATCAGTGGGTGTGGGACAGTCCAATCCAAGAGGTCAGCTCGCTGTGGAGGAGACAGCAGAGCAACGCCAAGTTGCAGCAAACACATTAGGGATGTGCGTTTCGGGTTTCGGAATTTCCACGAAATTTCCCGATTCGTGTCTTCGGATTCGGCCGAATTTCCGAATCGGGTCGAACCCAAAAACCGATAGATCCGAAAAGTTTTCCGAGCCGAAACGAAAAATTTTCGGATTTTTTGAATGGACTTTAAATGTGTCAAATCGAAATTTATTTTTGCTCTATTCATGATTTCGGTTCCATTCGTGATTTCGGTTCCATTTCGGTAATTCTGGAAATCGTATATTTAACTATTATCGGTTATATCGCTGATTCTGTAAATGTTGTATTTGTAAATGCGTATCACTTGTTTCTTGTGGCATTCGGGTCAGTTTAGCGTTTTTTAAATCGTTTTGTTCATTTTTTTTGTTCCTTGGCTTTCATACCATTTTAATATGATTAATAAAGTTGTGAAATGTATATTCATAAGAAAAAAAGGTTCTTTATTTAATAAAAAAAAACACGATAGAATCGCCAGAATTATCGTAGACACTTTGAAACGAGGAGAACAGACGTTCCGAAAAAACGAAAATTTCCTAAATTTCCGAAAAGTCGATACAAAAAACGAGCAAAGTGACCTGAAAACACGAAAAATGGTCGATATTCCGAAAAAAAAAATGTACACGAAAAACGAGCCGAACCGAACCGAACCGAATCGAAACAGAAATCGGTCGAAACGAGCCGAAATCGAAAATTTTAAACATCCGAACAAATCGAACCGAATCGAACGGAAAAAAAAAAATCGGTGCACAAGCCTAAAACACATGTTTGACACGTTGTCTGCAATTTCAGGCATATACCTGATAAATCCAGGGCATTTCCCACAGCAAAGGGATTGAGATACATTAAATAGTCATGGAGGCTAGAGTGTTCCTTAATGGGCTAAATTCAGTTTCTGTTCAAAAAAGACTAATGATTCATAGATCAGTCCCTTGGGACAACCAACAATTTAGGTTAAATTTTAATATGCCAACTGTGACAGCCAGGCATGGTTATAAATGGGATATATATAAGAGGAGAACTTTTAAAACCCCAGGGAAATGTATATCAGTGTGTGTGTACTATAGCTGGGCATGCTGGGGAGTTGTAGTCTGGGTCCCTGGGGTTGGGATAATGGAGTGAAGGGTGGGCTATTATCCCAGAATCACAGGTGTGACTGTTCAGGCTTGCTCAGCCTTAATATAAAGGAAGCTGAAGTAAGTGTAGGAGGGGAGTGCTCAGCTGATGGAGAGAGCTGAAAGAAAGAAAGCGGTTTAAAATTATGACTTGCTGTGTACCACTACTGCAGTGCGGTGAGGAAAAATACAAATCTAAAAAGAACTTTATGTGTTCTTGTGTTTTGGCGCCCTAGAAGACGTGGCTAAAGGAGATCTGTTACACAACTAACTAATAAGTGGACAATTTTTAACCCCTTCACTACCGAGAGTAGACAACTCTGGCCTTCAAAGGCACAATCGGGTCCAGATATCAAGTTCTCTCGATCCGCAGCTCTGAAGGACAAAAGCAAATGAAATTTGTTTTCTGCAAACAAATTTCATTGTTTTTGGGCTGCAGAAGGTGCCCCCAAAGTTTTAGCTCTGTGGGCATAATGCCCTAGATGCTTAAACGGTCTAAAATCAGCTGAAGAATGCCTTGACATAGCGGGCTTTCAGTAGCCGATGCAGGGAACCACGAGCTGCAGCTAAAATTGCTGTAACTCCATTTGACCAGTAGATGGCACCATCTACTGACCAAATAGGTTATTACAGTAAGAAATACATTGGGAATATTCACAAATATTTCTTACTTTCTTATAAATAATTAAAATGATTTTTAAAAAAAAAAAAAAAAAACGCTGGTTCTTGACAATGTTTCTTTGGAAAATCAATTGGTAGTGAAGGGGTTAAACCTTAGTTATTGAAATGTTTTTTAAAGATAGATGTAAATATTTTATAAATCTATATATAATCACCATTGCATAGTGTGTTGTACTGTCACTTTACTTTTGTGGTGTTGTAACTTAGGATCAACTATCGAATTTTGTTATAAAGCATATCTACAGGGAGACGTTTAGTCTATTTCTTTGAGCTCCAGAAACGTGTCTTTTCTGATGTAATTTATGTGTTAAAATTAGAAGAAAAGAAAGATAATAGATAATTTTCTTTATTGAATGGTTCTTGTTCCAGCCTGGGTAATGTCTTTCCCTTTTTAGGTAAATTATCCAGAATTTGAGCTCAGTATCAAAACTTTTTGTCACTTTATCTGCTTTATTCTTGGCTCGTGGCATGCTCCAGCTTATGAGTCATACGTATGAGAACCCATACTGAGATGCAATTTCCTCAATTTACTTTAGATGATTTAGAACAACTTTATATTATGAAATAAAATCTTCTCGAAAGCAGTCAACAAACCTAATTACATCCCTAGATGTTGCTAAAACTTTAACAGTTCTTTCTACACTAGCGTTCCCCAATGGTGTGAACTTTGACACATGACACAAACATTGAAGGTTATATGTTTCCATTAGGGAGAAAACACTTGACATTGCTGAGAGCATCATTAATGGTATTACAACTTGGAAATCTCACCGTAGTGCAGAGAACTTTTAAAGTTAAATAAAAATTGGACGAAAAAAAATCGTATAAATTGTAAACAACCTTCAAAAGATTATTCAAGACAGTAACAAAACATAAAAACAATGAAAACCAGAGGTGTAAACACATAGCCTGTGATTTCCATTAGTGTTCAAGTGCTCACGGATATGGCCCAAGGCCTAAATATACTTATGGCTGCAATGAACTCCCTCTAAATGTCTTCAAAACCATTGTCTATTATCCTCTCTAGTTCTGCTATGGTGAAGGAAAACACAAAAACACTTCAGTTGTAGACCAGGTGAGGTGGTCCTTTTGAACACTGGCTTATAATCAAACTCGCAGGAGAAAAGTAGATATTTTCTTAATGAAATTGTTACTTTATCCTGCTTGAAAATACATAATAAATGGGCACAGTAAATGATAATGTAGCGCTGCTTTAAAAACACTGTATTCTGGTGCATTGAACTATTGCTGCCACCTGAGGGAGACAGAGACATTGTGGACTATGCTGGACAAAAACCGAACTACATGTACCATCACCCTTTGCTTGAGGACAGGAAGGAGGTGGTACAAGGAAGAGGAAAGAGATCAGCAGCCTCGTGCAAGTCATGGGCAGAGTGAGCGGACCAGTGAAAGGTGGAGGACGCACGTTGGAGCTGTCAGGGATCGCAACCAGACCGGAGTACAGACGCTGTCTTACTGGTGCTGGAGATCGGGACAGTGACCGTGTTGAGACCTACCTACGCAGCGCTGAGAGGTCTGGAGGAGATGCTGGATCCGGCAGGACCCCGAGTTAGGAGACCGCGCTGATCGATTGGTAGTGCCGGCGGCGGATCGTTGTTCCAGTTGCGGAGATTTGGCAAGCAGGGAGCAGATTCAGTGGCACGGAGTCCCAGTACACAGCGGAGAAGATCTTTTGGTCGAGGCATCGACAGCTGGACAGTTTCGTCCATCGGATTGGTGAGAGGCTTCCAGGCCACAGTTCCAAAACAGAAACGCACGCTGCAATATTATTTAAATTCACAGGGCCCCAACGGTGACTAGTCGAAGATTGCTCTTTTCGTTCACTGGCCAGTTGAACATAGTACCTGGGTACCCTAAACAACACACATATATATTTTTGAGCTATTATTCACGGGACTTACACTCCAGAACCGAGGGGGTTAACCGGTTTTCTTTCACCGCCGCGTGTTTTTCCCGCATTCCGAATTCTTGTTACTCAAATACCGTATATGCGTATTATATGCTGCTTTATTGGGATCAGTAAAGAATATAATATAAGAAAATTCACAACAGTGCTGGTGTATAGTTATTTCCTAGTGCGGTGAGACTATCCCGAGGTTTATTCAGCAGCTCCTTCGGGGGTGAGCGCTACAATAATGTAAAACTAAATAATATTAATAGAATATAATACGTCGGAACATATAGCATGGTCCATGGGAACAACATAAGAAATACATGTAATTGTAGTTTAAAATAAATTCTAAGACCAGGAATAAATATTTTCTTCCAAAATCGAGTAGCTAAAAAGGAACATGGAGAGAATGATGTGTTGTACTAATCAGGTTACATAGTTACATAGGCTGAAAAAAGACATGCGTCCATCGGGTTCAGCCTCTCACACATCACCTACTGCTGTTGATCCAAAAGAAGGCAAAAAACCCAGTCTGAAATGCTCGCCAATACGCAACACACTGGGAAAAAATTCCTCCTTGACCCCAGAATGGCGTCAGATTTCTCCTTGGATCAAGAAGCTTTTACCCAAATATTAAATATTATAACCCTTAATATTCTGTGTCTGCAGAAAGTCATCCAGTCGTTTTTTAAAAGTCTGTACAGTCTCTGACCCAACCACCTCAACAGGCAGAGAATTCCACAGCTTTATTGTTCTCACTGTAAAATAACCCTTCCTATACTTAAGGTTCAATTTCCTTTCGTCCAGTCTAAATGGGTGACCTCGTGTCCTGTGTATAGTCCTGTTAATGAATAGGTTTCCAGACAATGGTTTATAATGGCCCTGTATATATTTATATAAGGTTATCAGATCCCCTCTAAGGCGCTGTTTCTCTAAACTAAACAGGTTTAAGCTTGTTAGTCTTTCCTCATAACTTAAATTATTAGAGATCAATTCTTTACAGCCTGTATAGTTACCAAGTGGCATATTGAGGAATAAAAGAGCTAGTCACTCAAAATAATGAAAACAAGATATAAACCCTTGTTTAACATTGGCATATGCAGGGGCCCACAGAAGCATGTGACCCAACGCTGAGCCGCAATCCCAATTTAGGTGATAGAGCAGTCACTTGGACTACTGTATCTCTGGTTCTAGACACCCGACAAGGTCAAGTGAGGTGACAGTGGAAAGGTTAGCTTTTCCAATGACACCAAACAGGACAATGTAAAATGTACAGAAAAAATAAGAGGGGAAAAAATAAAGATTTTCTTTTTCTATTTTTAGTTCTGAAGCAGCAACATGGTCTACTTTTTTCAGGATAAAGCAAACGAAGGTTCTGCAATAACTCAACTTTCTCATTTCCCAAATTGATAGCGTGTGGAGAAGATGTTAACCTTCCTGGCGTTACAATTCTGACATCTTTTAGATCCATTTATTTTTTTTAGACCCCTAGCTGTATTCCTGAGTGTGGTTCGGGGTTAAATTTCTATGCTGGAAGCGGTAACCCCGAGCAACACTCGGGATGCCACTGGATACATCACCTGTCCCTGCGCTCTCTCGCTGTCTCCTCCGGCGATAATGACCCTTATACTTCCCTTCTCGCGAAAAGGGAATCAGAAAGTATGAGGTCGCGATCGCAGGATGAGACTGCGGCGGTCAGCGAGGGAGCGCAGGGACAGGTGATGTATGCAACCTGAGTGTGGCTCGGAGTTGCCGCTTTCAGCACTGAAAGTTAACCCCGAGCCACGCTCGGGAAAACCTTCAGTTGGGTTAACTAAATACCCAAAGGTTCTACATATACACTATATTGCCAAAAGTATTCGCTCACCTGCCCAGCTCCTGATTTGGATGGGTGAGAGAATACTTTTGGCAATATAGTGTATATTCATATATATTAAATACTAGTCGGGAAAAGTACATGGAAGAAATGGGACACCAGCCCACAGGTTGCATGCCTTGAACGGCTGCAGGTAAAGGAAAGCGGGACATTGTACAGTATATACCATGAGGGAAAGCTACGTTACAGGTTTGGTACTCCCTGAGAAAGCGAAGGTATGTTTTTACTCAGAACAGAAATTGTTCTATGGTTCACACTCCTGCTCCAGTCCACTCACGGCAAGAAAAAAAAAAAAGTTACAAGTTTTTATACAGCGCTAACAAGTTCCGTAGCGCTGTACAACGGGAGGCACACTAACAAATATACATACAGGTTCAACACACAGAACAGTAGGAGAGAGGACCCTGCTCAAGAGCTTACAATCTAAGAGGCTAGGGGTGACACACTAGGTGAGGGTTAATAGAGAATATGAAAAAGCGGGGTGCATGTGGGCTGTGTGGGAAGATGCAGCAGGAAATGAAGAGAGGGGGATTACAGCGTGAGATAGGCTTCTCTATAGTAATGTGGTTTCAGAGATTTCTTGAAGGACTGGAGAGACGGGGAGACAGTGGTGTATTTAGGTTTTGTGCTGCCCTAGGCCTGACTAAATTCGTGCACCCCCTAATTTAAATTTGACACACCCCTTCCTGGTTAAACTCCGCCCTTCCTATTTAGGCTCCACCTTTTCCTCTTAGAGCTCCGCCTTTTCCTCTCGTTATATTAAAAGTGGATACCCAGTGACTACTTGTATATTTTATATACCATTTCAAATGCATCTATGGAGATAAATAAAATTATGAAATGTTTAAATTCAAGTATTTTTACAAAGATCAGCCATGCATGTCAAGTATACTGGATCACAGCCACTCTAATTGGTTGAACAATAAAATCCACGGAAACGTGCATTGTGTATGAGCGTATGTCTGAGCTAACCTCAACCCCTAAATCCCAACCCTCAGATGTTATTATTTCAGAGGATCTAAGGGTAAGTAGTCAATGTAATAGAGCAGCAGGAAATGCTGGCAGAATGCTTGGTTGTGTAGGGAGAGGTATTAGCAGTAGGAAAAGGGAAGTGCTCATGCCACTGTACAGAGCACTGGTGAGACCTCACTTGGAGTACTGTGTGCAGTACTGGAGACCGTATCTCCAGAAGGATATAGACATCTTAGAGAGAGTTCAGAGAAGGGCTACTAAAATGGTGTACGGCTTGAAGGAGAAAAGTTGCCAGGAAAGGCTTAATGATCTTAACATGTACAGCTTGGAAAAAAGACGAGACAGAGGAGATATGATAGAAACATTTAAATACGTAAAGGGAATCCACAAGGTAGAGGAAGGGAGTATATTTAAAAGGAAACAAAGTAGCAAAACAAGAGGACATAGTCTTAGATTAGAGGGGCAAAGGTTTAAAAGTAACATCAGGAAGCATTATTTTACTGAGAGGGTGGTGGATACATGGTACAGCCTTCCAGTTGAAGTGGTAGAGGCCAAAACAGTAATTGAATTTAAGCAGGCATGGGATAGGCATAAAGCTATCCTAAACAAAAGATAAATCCAGGTAAAGTATCCATGTAATTGGGCAGACTAGATGGGCCGAAAGGTTCTTATCTGCCGACATTTTTCTATGTTTCTATGTATCACAGAGCTGCACAGCAATAAAAACCAGCAGAAAGGTGCGTTGTGTATGAGCGTATCACAGAGCTGCACAGCAATAAAACTCACAGTAATGTGCGGTGTGTATGAGCGTATCACAGAGCTCCACAACTATAAAACTCAAACTCATTTCATTTAAACCCCCCACTCTTTCCAATTCATAACCCCCTCCTTTCATTTATTTAAACCCCCACTTCTTTCATTTAACCCCACCTCTTTCATTTAACCCCCACCTCTTTAAATGAACCCCCACATTTATTTCATTTAAAGCCCCCACCACTTTCATTTCATTTAATCCCCACCTCTTTAATTTAACCCCCGCACACCTATTTCATTTAAACCCCCACCTCTTTCATTTCACTCCCCCCACACCTATTCTATTTCACCCCCACACCTATTTCATTTAACCCCATCGCTTTCATTTAAACCCCCTCAGTTGCCCCCCTCTTTCACTTACTTGCCCCTCTCTTTCATTTACTTGACCCCCCCTCTTTCATTAAATTGACCCCCCCTCTTTCATTTACTTGACCCCCCCTTTCATGTACTTGACCTGGCGGCTGGGCTGGGAGCTGGCGGCTGGGCGCTGGCGGCAGAGTCACCTCTCCTTCCCGGCATCTGGCAGATGGAGCGCATGGGAGGAATTGACATCATATGACCACTTCCTCCCAGCGCTTTCACTCGGCGGACGTGCGCAGCAGCGCTCACGTCTGGTGGGTCCCTTCATCCAGTGGCGGGCGGTGGGTCCCACCGAGCGGCGGGGCGCAGTCCCCTGTAAATTGCCACCCTAGGTCTTGTCGGCCTAGGCCAAGATACAGCGCTGCCTGTCTGTGTCCTATAGGAGGTTCAAAGTAAATCGGTCAATGTTCCCTCACAGAAAACGCTCATTTTCATTTCATTAAACTGCAGCCATAGGGCTCCACAAATCTAAACCAGGGGCCAGATAGCCACTGGCTTCATGAAATTAACCTTTGGCTCCCAACTTTATAAATTAATCTGTGCAATCTGGCTTCTAAAAAAAAAAAAAAAAGGCGCATTTGGCTCCTTTATTTACTGGCTCCTAAATTTGAATTTGCCAACTCTGAAGTAGACTAGGTACTGAACATAATAGACGATTAAAACCAAACTATTGTCATTCATTTCTATAAATATAATCCAATAAATCAGAGACTGACAAATAAAAACTGGAATAGATATTTGGATGTCCAAAACTTGTCTAAGCTTCATTTTTATTAATTTTGCTTACTACTTTGTAGATGATAACTACAACTATAACACACACACACACACAGTTATTTTTCAACTGCTCCCTTACACTTCATTTGCGCTCATAAATGGGGTGGAGGAGAAAACAATTAGATCTTTGTATTAGGATAGCCAGCCCAAGTATCTGTGTATTACAGGTCATGGCTCTGTCATGAGAATGTCAGGCCTGTGTGTGTTTCTGTGAAGATTGAGTTCAGACAGGGGTGCATGTAGTTACTCCTGGGTATGAGTTTTGTGGAATATGATGCATCTGTGGCAACTTTCCACTTTGCCATATATCAAAATTGCAGCCCTTCCCTGGCATCTGTATCACTCACCTGGAAGATCCATGTGCTTGAGATCTTTCAAAGGAAAGTCCATGCCAGGGTACAGAGCAGCAGGCACAGCACCTCCACCCAGGAGACCCTGGCATGTGTCTGCAGAGTGTTCCAGGATAGCAGCCTCCAGGCCACAGTCCGTGCATTCTCTCAGCAAATTCAGGAATCTTTCCCCACTCAACTGCAGGAGCTCCAGGTAGCCTAAAGCAGGTGAGAGCCCTAGATTGTGGATCTTGTGGTCCAGCTCCATCTCTGACACAGCTCTGTATGGGCAGACAAGGCCTCCTCCAGTCTTCTTGGTGCTTTTCCTTGATGTAGGGGGGAGTATTGACAAGCAAATGTTCCCTCAGATTTTTACATGGAAGGGCCTCCTTGAAGATGCCAATTCCGGGGTATAGCTGTGTGCAGACTGGTGGCTAGTTAAGAGGCTCTATGCCAGGCTGTGCTCTGTCTCCATCCAGTCAAGTGATGCAGAGTATGGAGGTCTGTGCTGCCCCTCCCTGGTGCTGTCTTCCTTCAGCCTGGCTATAGGGGGTGATGCAATGCTATGGGTGGCACAGCAGGGATCCAGATGTCTAGTGGGAGATGCCCATGGTATATCAGGGTGCCGTGGATCCTGGGTAATGGGGATGGGGGGGGGTCTGTCTGTTGGGGCTGGACAGTGGGTGTTGTTTCATCCCTTAAAGGGAGCAGTCCTGTGGGAGCTGGGTGCGCAGAGATCAGAGGCAATCAGGGGTGGGACGGTATGGAGAATGTGACTTCACCTGTGTGGGAATTTCATGCTTGTGACACAAGGAAGTGGATGCAGCCAGCCTGAGGAGTCCTCATCCCTGGTGTGTCAGATCCTCATTGTGTGACTGAGCTGACACAGGGGGCAGCCCCTGTATCTATGTGCCAGGGACCCTCCCCCCTTTCATGTACTTTACCTGGGCTGGGGGCTAGCGGCAGAGTCGCCTCTCCTTCTCATCTGCTCTGGCAGATCATGGAGCGCATGGCAGGGAAGTGATGTCATATGACCACTTCCTCCCAGCGCTTTCACTCGGCGCAGCAGCCGTGCGCGACAGCTCTCACGTCCAGCGGGTCCCTTCATCCAGAGGTGGGGCAGCGGGTCCCACCAAGCGGCGGGGCGCCGCCCCCTGTAAATTGCCACCCTAGGCCTAGGCCTTGTCGGCCTAGGCCAAGATACAGCACTGCGGGGAGAGTCTGATGTTGCGGGGAGTACCCTGTGGTTAAGGAGCACATACATGTATTCACAAACAAGGGGCAGAAGCCTGTTTGTACACAGAAACTATTGGAACTGGTTCTCTTGTATTTATTGATGATGTGACTGCTGACAAAAGCAGCAGGATGAATTCTGAAGTGTTTCGGGCAATATTATCTGCTCACATTCAGCCAAATGCTGCAGAACTCATTGGACGGCGCTTCACAGTGCAGACGGACAATGACCCAAAGCATACTGCAAAAGCAACCAAAGAGTTTTTGAAGGGACAGAAGTGGAATGTTATGCAATGGCCAAGTCAATCACCTGACCTGAATCCCATTGAGCATGCATTTCACTTGAAGACAAAACTGAAGGGAAAATGCCCCAAGAACAAACAGGAACTGAAGACAGTTGCAGTAGAGGCCTGGCAGAGCATCACCAGGGATGAAACCCAGCGTCTGGTGATGTCTATGCGTTCCAGACTTCAGGCTGTGATTGACTGCAAAGGATTTGCAACCAAGTATTAAGAAGGGAAAGTTTGATTTATGATTATTATTCTGTCCCATTACCTTTGGTCCCTTAACAAGTGGGAGGCACATCTGGAAACTGCTGTAAGTCCTACACCGTTCACCTGAATTGGATGTACATACCCTCAAATTAAAGCTGACAGTCTGCAGTTAAAGCACATTGTGTTTGTTTCATTCCAACTCCATTGTGGTGGTGTATAGAGTCAAAGATGTTAGAATTGTGTCGATGTCCCAATATTTCTGGACCTGACTGTATATAGTGGAGGCGCTACTATGGTAAAATGACTTGGTATCACAATTTTAATCTTCTGCCCAATAACGCACAAAAAAAAACTAGACAAAATTGTGCAAGAAAAGATGCAAGCTCT
Organism: Leptobrachium leishanense; assembly: GCA_009667805.1. Taxonomy (NCBI): domain Eukaryota; kingdom Metazoa; phylum Chordata; class Amphibia; order Anura; family Megophryidae; genus Leptobrachium; species Leptobrachium leishanense. The sequence goes on along the minus strand of CM019066.1, from coordinate 78,079,841 downwards.
GTGTGCTCCTTATGGTGCAATATATAATCTGTATATTAATGGAAATTTCAATTCACATATATTAGTGTAATTGTAGAGTAGCTTTCTATAGAAACGTTTATCTATGAAACCAATAGAGTGCGTATGAGTATTATACCACAATGAAAATTGTGTTATTGTTCCAATTTTTTGTGCAAAATAATTATCACAGTTTACATCAATTGTGTGTAAAGACGATGTATGCATAAAACACTTTATTGAGTCAATTTATAAAAAGTAGCATTTCATTCAATCAGGGTTATTCAGAGAGCGTGAAAAGCAGGAGAATGACTGGAGAATAACTGGAGAATGAAAAATTCTAGGTCAATATAGCCGATCTGGAAAGTCAGATGAAAGGGAGAATTTTTCTGGTTTGGCTATTTTGACCTAGAATTTTTCATTCTCCAGTTATTCTCCAGTCATTCTCCTGATTTTCACGCTCTCTGAATAACCCTGATAGTCTTTGAACACAATTGATATAAACTGTGATAATTATTTTGCACAGAAAATTGGAACAATAACATTTTCATTGTGGTATAATACTCATACGCACTCTATTGGTTTCAAAGATATACGTTTCTATAGAAAGCTACTCTTACAATTACACTAATATATGTGAATTGAAATTTCTATTAATATACAGATTATATACTGCACCATAAGGAACACCCAGAGTTTGTAAGATTGCGGCAAGGCCGAAATAGGAACGCCAGCCGTTAAATGATTGGCTGGAGTAGTTATACCTACCAGCAATATTCCAAAAATGGTATGAGTCTTTCATTTTTAAACCCTATCAGGGTTATTTAGAGAGAGAGGTGAAACTCAGGAGAATAACTGGAAAAGTGAAAATTCTAGGTCAAAATAGCCAAACCAGAAAAATTCTCCCATTTAACTCACTTTCCAAATCGGATATTTGGTCTAGATTGTTCTCTTCTCCTGCCAATTCTCCTGTTTTTCACCTTTCTCTGAATAACTCTGTATGTGTTGAAGGTACCAGAAAGAAATGAAGAATTTTCAAGGGATTCCATGGAAAGAGCAAACTTGAATTATCCAAAAGAAATAAAAAAAAAACACCTGCACTCAATTATTACGCTGAAACATATACACAAAAGACTTGTAAAAAAAAGAAAATAAATGTTAAACCAACAGTAGTTTATTTTATTATGGGTTAGGTGTTGCTGAACCAAAGATTAATGTAAATGAGTCCATGGACATTTAACAGGAAGTCACAAAAAACCCTCTCAGCAGTGCACTTAAAGCAATCACTATTTTGTTTCAGCTTCACCTAGGAGCCAAATACTTTTATTTTTGCATCCAGTCTCATTTACTAGAGATTTTGCTTAGTAGAAAATAAATCTGCTTTATCAGTTGTAGGCACATAAATGAATGTTTGCACTAAATAACTGATGATAGTAAAGATGATGATGATTGAAAATCATCATCAGTGGGACAAGTCCTTCTATCCTTCTAGCTTTCAACAAACGCCAAGAGCGTTTTAGATTCAAACACCGACCTATAAGGAACACACTCTCCATCATGAAATGGGACTGAAAAAGATAATTAGTTATCTAGGATTTAGAAGCTCACACACCTTTAGGATCCATAGTTAACCCCTTTACTACAGAGATCGAGATGATTCAAAAAGGCACCATCCGGTGCCCCGATATCGAGATATCTCGATCTGCAGCTCTGCAGTCCAAAAGCAAATGAAATTTGTCTGCTGCAGAAGGTGCACCTAAAGTTATAGCCTTGTGGGCATATGCATAAGGAAGCTCCACAGACTTCCACTCCAGGGCGTGAAATGCAGAAGAGGAAGGGGAGCACAGCACCGCTGGACAAAAGATATGTGTTTATAAATGTACAGCGCTACGGAACTTGTTATCGCTTTATAAATGCTGGTAACTGTAACTATGTGCGCCTGTACTGTGCCTCCCGGTGTCCGTCGCTGCATTGTGACGCTTCGACGGGGCCGGCCACATGCTGTAGCGCACACACAAATTGCGTGTGCTACAGTGGGCTTGCTGAAAAGCTCCCCATAAAAGCACTACGACGCATAGGAGGATCGAGCCTTGCAGCGCTGAGCACACTAACAGAACTCAGCGAGGTGGCCAGACGGGCGTCAGAGTGGAAGGAACGTCCACTCTCACAGATGTTCCTTCTGCTCTTAAAAACTCTGGTCTGACCTCGGCCTAAAATATATGTTAAAAAACAGTTGCGCAGATCCTGACACCAGCATCTGCAGAGTTATTTAATGGGACACTACCACTTAGAAAATCTGTACTTGCATTAATTTTGCATTACAAACAAAACCACATTATAAAACACATGCTGCTGGTGGTTTTTTCTTTGTTTGAAGTAACGGCATGTAAAAAGGAAAAATAAATTTAGGGTTTTTATCTTTTGTTTCCATTTTGTGGATTTTTTCCATGATGAAACAGTTACCAAAATCTGTGCAAAAATTTTACTTTCTGCCTGTGCTTTACTGTATATATATATATATATATATATATATATATACTATTTAACAGTTAATGAGGAAGGAATGTTTAGAGAAGGATGCAAGAGGTTTATTGTTCTCCAGGCTACCTGAGAGAAGAGCTGGCAGCTGAATCAGATAAGACAGGGCACTTAAAAAATTTCCAATCTACCCCCTGGTGATGTCCTTTGAATACATCCCACACAATACAATGATTTGAGTGAGTGATTGACCCTTAGAGCCCATTCTATGGCTAATGCCACAAAAGTGAGGAGCAAGTGATGGAAAGATACTGTGGGCAGCAGTTTACAACACAAAAGATCATACAATGCATGCACCCAGTTACACATATAGAGTCAAATATTTTCTTAACTGAACATACAAGAGAAAAACAAAGCACATGTAAGAGATCAGCAACATAAAATAAACAATATAAGAACATTTCATGTTTTGACAGTAGTGTCCCTTTAAAGGAGTGTTTCTCAAGTGGTGGGTTGTGACCCAAAAGTGGGTCGCGACAAGGGGTGGACTGGGTCGCGGGGCAAGTGGCCCCAGGCCTCTCTAATGCCTGGGACCTGCTGATGCATCTTACCTGCGGCATCCCAGGTGGCACGGCTACCTCTGAATGTTCCCAGGCGCCACCTGGGGCCGCTGCATCAGGTAAAATACTCTGTAATGGCAGGGTGGGGGGGAATCTGTAATGGGAAGGTGTGGGGTGGGACTCAGTGACTGGTGGCACGCTCTGTACACCCAGCACCTGGAGCCACTGTGCACAATGCACATCTCAGTGAAGCAAAGTATATTTATACAGGCCAGCCTCCCATGGAGGCGTTTTTTGAATGACTTGGACCAATTGTGCTTTCCCATTGGTCCAAGCTATTCCATTGCTCTTCAGTGTCTCTGAGGCACTGAAGAGCGTAGGTTCAGGAAGCAGGCAGTGCCAGATGCGTGCTGCAGACTTCTCAATCTCTTGGCCAGCTTGAGTTTATGCGACTAGCGTAGCGTTCAGCTACGCAAATTGCACAGGCTCAGGGAGGGTAGGCTGCTGTGAAAAAATAATGTGCGAAGCGGCAGATATGGACGGCGGGGGAGCACGGAGCAGGGGAGTTTGTTAAGATTTTTTACAATATTTTATTATTCATTCAGTAGTGATTTAGATTAGAGTTGCTTTGTCTACCTTCACCCCAGACTTTGAGACACTTATTAAGAGCAAGAAGCATCCCCAGTTTTCCCATAAGTTCCAATTAATTTCATATGTTTCAATTACAGTTTAGCTTATTGGGTTTTTGCTTTTGTTTTCACTAGTGCTGTGATTACTGCACTATCCATTTTGAAAGAATTCCTGTTTGTTTACAAAATTGTTTAAAAAGTGCATACATTGGGGGGGCGTGGCCGGACGTTGCAGCGGGCGGTCGCATGTAAGGAGAGCTCCTGTGACCGGCGCTGAATTTTCATTTCTTGCGGCTAAATAACAGCAACCCCGGGGCTGAAATCTCACCCACAGCTGGGTGATACTTCCTGGCTTCCAGATGGTGCCCCCTAAGGCGCAACGAGCATTGGAACCGGCAAAATCGGCGAAAAAAGACCGGGTTCGTGAGGCCCAAGATGGCGGATCTCCCTCCTCTGTTTCCTCTTTTACAACGGAAGCGGCTGTCGCAGGCCCACCCTGCATGTCTGACACTTTACCACCTTCAGAAAGCAGACTACATGCATGCTGCAAGAACTTCGATCTACTATACAAACGGATCTTAAAGAGGCGCTGCAGGAGCTGAGGCGCGATGTACAAGACTTGTGTGAGAGGACAGACTCTTTGGAGTCTAAGACAGACGACTTATGTTTGGCCCATAACGACTTAGTGGATCGCCATATAGCTTTGCAGACAGCACATGACACCATGGCAACGAAATTAGCCGATTTGGAAGACCGTTCACAGCGTAACAATGTACGGATCCGGGGCATTCCAGAGGCAGTAACCCCTGCTGATCTGCAGCCTTATATTATGGAACTTTTCCAGATCCTGGTACCAACGTACTCGTCACAGGATTTCCTGATGGATCGGGCACACAGACTGCCACGTGCCAAGAACCTGCCGCCCTCAGCTTCTAGAGATGTTTTAGTCCGGGTGCACTTTTTCCATGTTAAAGAAGCGTTAATGAGAGCGTCACAGAAATCTATGCCTCTACCCTCTCCGTATGCCGAAGTTTCTTTCTACGCAGACCTGTCAACAGCTACCATGTCTAAAAGAAGGGAATTTTCGTCCTTCACGAAAATTTTACGTGACCACAACATGGCGTATCGATGGGGATTTCCCACAAAGATCTTGTTATGGCGGGAGGGAGTCTTACACGTTATCCCTGACCCCCTCACTGGCATGCGCTTGCTGACGGAATGGAAAGTCGTGTCTGAGTTTACTCCCCCTCGGGAGGAATCATCTTCGCCGCTGAAAGTTTCTCCAGAGTGGCACAGAATAAATCCTCGCCTACCCCTAATATTACCGCTCAGTTGATTTCGCAGCGCCACGAGTTGGAACACCTTATGCTCCAAATCACTGCGCTCTCAATTAGACGGCTTAACTATGCTCATTATACCCAAGGGAATAAACCGGGGAAATTGCTGGCGTCTAAATTGAAAGGGAAAAGAATGCAAACCAACATACCGTACCTATTGGATGCTAATAACGTAAAAATTGATAACCCAGCCCTTATTACTGATGAATTTGCACGTTATTATGCCTCCCTGTACAACCTAGGATCAGACCACACCATGCCGTCCCCTACCCAGGACGATATAGATCTCTTTCTTCAGGCGGCGAGCCTCCCCTCCCTCTTTCCCTCTCAGGCTACAGGTTTGCTTGCTGCGTTTACAGAGGAGGATGTACTTAAGGCTATTAATGCACTTCCAAAAAATAAAGCCCCAGGCCCTGACGGTTTTACGAATCTGTATTATCAAGTATTTGCTCCTTCACTAGTTCCGACTCTAAGAACACTGGCATCATTCCTCCGGAGATGTTGCAGGCAATAGTAGTGACCCTGCCTAAACCTGGTAAACCCCCGACACACTGTGCCAACTTCCGCCCCATTTCCCTGTTGAATGTAGACGCCAAACTGTATGCTAAATTACTAGCTACTAGGTTGGCTCCCCTACTCCCGTCCTTGATTGCGACTGAACAAACCGGCTTTGTCCCTAGCCGTCAAACATGTGACAACACGCGACGTTTTTATGATATACTCGACTTGGCCCATAGGACTAATACCTCCGGACTCCTGCTGGCATTGGACGCCGAAAAGGCGTTCGATCGCCTGCACTGGGGATATATGCGGATGGTGTTACTAAGGTTTGGTCTCCCAGCACAATTTGTACATAGTATTATGGCCCTTTACTCTGCTCCGTCGGCGAAAGTTTTGGCATCGGGGTTTCTATCCTCCTCTTTCCACATAACCAATGGCACCCGACAGGGTTGTCCATTATCCCCGTTAATATTTATTCTGGCCCTAGAACCCTTAGCGCTGCAGATTAAGATTTCCCCGGCAATCAAAGGTTTGCCGACCCCGAATGGGGAGCACAAGCTGGCACTTTTCGCGGACGACATACTGCTTTTTATGACCACACCGGAGATTTCGCTTCCTTCCCGGTTTCACCTCCTTGATAGCTTTGGCGCGTTATCTTACTATAAAAATAATGTGAGTAAAACACAAGCTCTCCCTATAAATATTGCTGCTTCATCTCTCGGCGCTCTGCGTAGTAAGTACCCTTTTGATTGGCGCTCTACCTCTTTAAAATACTTGGGAATCTCCTTTTCTAAATCGCGAGGCACCATCCTTAAGGAAAACTTCACGCCACTATTGAACTCCATCGAGACGCAGCTCTCCACATGGAGCACAAATGAATCCTCCTGGTTGGGTCGTATGGCGGCCATAAAGATGTGTATCCTACCCCAAATTTTATACTATTTCAGAAATATCCCTGTTTTCATACCGGCGCATTTATTGCTCCGGCTGCAAAAACTGCTCCATGCGCATATTTGGAAAGGGAAACCTCCTCGAGTATCGGCCTCCACAGTCACTGCGCCGCGACGTAACGGAGGGTTGGGTTTTTTGGATCTACAATCGTACTACAAAGCAGCCTTACTAGCCCAACTGTTGTCGTCAATGCATTTAAAAGAATCACCTCTATGGTTACAGTTGGAGAACGCCATGATTTTTCCATATACACTTCATGACCTGATGTGGCTTCCATTCCTTCCTAGGAATAGCACAATGGGTCTGCTACCCGCCTCAATGCTCTCCCTCATGTCCTGGCGCCAGTGGGGTCGTCCGTTGGTACGGCCTTATGACTTATTATGTCTCGCCCCTTTCAGAGTTTTGTGTCGCTATATCCCAGACTTAAATTTCGATTCTTGGTTCTTGCGTGGCTTGACGCATGTATGGCAGCTCTTTACACCCCACTCCCTGAAACCCTTCCCCGACTTGGTACAGGAGTTTGCCATCCCATTGAGTGACTGTTTCACTTACCTACGTGTGAAGCATGCTTTACACCAGAAGGGCCTGACCTCTTTCACAACTAGGAACCTTTCAGCTTTTCACAAATTGTGTACGGGGAAGAAATGTCAAATGAAACCATTATCTCTGTTATAACAGCCTCCTAACCCCGACCCCACCTAAAAAATTACCCTATATGGTTAAATGGGAAAAAGACTTAGCTTTCACGCTCTCCGTAGATGACTGGTCATATGCCATGGACACAATATACAAATATTCTAGAAGCACCAACCTACGCGAGGCCCATATCAAACTACTGTGCAGATGGTACTTAACACCAACCCGATTGGCCCATATCTCGGGGAATACCGGCTTCTGCTGGAGATGCCTTACCGGCCTCGGTTCTCTACTGCATACATTTTGGTTATGTCCCGCACTAGGGGGTTATTGGAAAAAATAAGCAGACTGATTTCCCACTGTACTTCACTCATACTCCCACTATGCCCGAAACTGTACCTCCTACATATTATACCCATTACTATTCAGATCCGTCACAGGAGGTTTATCTCTATGGTACTGGGGACAGCAAAAACAGTTATAGCGAGACATTGGCGTTCCTCACTAGGTCCCTCTATGAAAGAAGTTATGATTGCCCTCGAAAGTGTTCTTCAATATGAAGAAATGTTCCACACCGCGAATAACTCAATGTGCCAGTTTTATGATACATGGGAGGGATGGAGGGTGTTTGTCGAGTCTGGAACCTTGATATAAGACATTTTACTATGTACGACTGCAGTGCTGCCGTGTTTTGTGTTTTATGTTAGTTTAGGATTTTATCTGTTATTGGAAAATGGAGTCCGCACAAATGACCTCTTATCGGATAATATTGATACTTCATTTGACTTGTCTATTGTCAATGCTGCGAATTTATGTCCTTTATCTTTGAAGTTTCCTTCTTTTTGCAATGTTGTACCATTCTATGTGTGAACTCCAATAAAAACTTTTATATTTAAAAAAAAAAAAAGTGCATACATTGTAGAATATTGCACATGTTGTTTTGTGGAATAAATTATAATGTTTCAGAAATTCAATTATTTTTGGGTCACGACTTAATGTCCAAGGACAATTGTGGGTCCTGAGGGTCCACAGGTTGAGAACCACTGCTTTAAAGGACACTTTAAACATACAGGTCTATTCACTAAAAAGTGAAACTCATGAGAATTGGCAGAAGTAGAGAACAATCTAGACTAAATAGCCGATTTGGAAAGTGAGATAAATGGGAGATTTTTCCTGGCTTGGCTATTTTGACCTGGATTTTTCACTTCTCCAGTCAATTCACCTTTATTGAATAGAACGGATAGCGCTGCTTTAAGTATTGACCAAGATGTGAAATGAGATAGGAATGGTTCTCTGGATTCTAAAAAACGTAATTATGGAAAATTCCAGGTACATGCAATTTTCTTTCATTTCAGTGCACATTTAAACTTTCATTTAAACAGCCTTTTTCCAGATGTGAAATGCGTTTCTGTTTGTCTTGAAATAGAACAGAATTTCAAAAATACGTTTGTTCCTTTTTTTATTTTTAAGCAAAACTCTTTTCATCAATCTCTAGAATATTTTGCATTTTAAAGGAGTTAAAGAACATTTCCCCTGTACAGAAAAAAACCCTGCAACAAAACATTCTTTTTCGTATCTTTATCTGATGCATAAAGTAATAAAAACATTACAAATCACCTTCTATGTTACCAAAGATTTGTCAATTCTTTTTTTGGAGGGGGTTGTAATTGAGGGAAGGTTGAGGATGTGCAATTCCTCTGGCGATCCCTGTAACAGTTCATTCCTCTTTAGAACGCATGTAATATTTTGCTTTTTGTTTTACCAAGACCTTTACTGTGTCTATACTTGCTGCTCAAATTTATATTCTAAATCTAAAATATAAATTGTCCGTTGACAATAGCCTAATGTAATTACATAAAATATTATTAGGAAAAGGTGAATAAAGATACAGTAATATGCACTAAGGGACATTTAAAACATAAGGCTGTTTGGCACTTTTCACATTATTTATAACCATCAAAGAATATGTGTAATTAAATGCTTCATAAAACATGACAAATTAAGACATAAACCATTTCAACAGACGAAACCAGACTTTTATCGCACTGTAAACAGAAGGCGGCTATGGATACAAAACGCAATACTAAATAGCTCATCCATCTGTTTAAACATTAAGATACACAGGCTTATTCAAAGAGATCCGAATTGCTGGCGAAAGGTAACCGAACAGTGAATTTCAGCGTTCGGTTACCTTTCCTGGCCATTCGGCTATTCAGAGAGCAGGCAGTTCGCTAAATGTTGGCGAATTGTCTGTTCGGTGCCTGTTCGAGGGCAGTGAATCCCCATAGAGAAGCAATACTTCGTCCATTCAGAGAACACAAAACAGCAGTGAAAAGTTGCCGAAATGCCCTGCCATACGGTGGTCTCGACAGGTTTATTCAGGAGAATCCCATAGGCTTCAATGTTAAAAATATTTCCTGTTTTAATTCAATATCTAATAAATCGTTTATTATTTTATTCTGCAGTAAAAAGTCTCTTTATTTTTAGATTTTTTTAGGATCTTTTAGGCTTTTTTCGTTTTTTTATAGGAATTTTTTTTTCGTTTTTTTAATCATTTTTTCTTCTTTATGTAACAGACCATTATTATTATTCATTGGATCTTATATGTAAATTACAGACATTTTCGTTCTGTAGTTTCTTTGCAAACAGCGTTTCACTTTTCAAACATTCAAGCGTACTTTTTTTTTTTACTCCATTCGTCTGCGGTGTCGTTTTTTTTTCCGGCGGCTGCTCTGCGCTGTGATCGGCTCCTGCTCGGGTTTTTTCGTTGTGTTCGGCGGGGTTAATCCAGATGTTTTTGCCGGTTTTGGTGTGCCTTCGCCTGGTTTTGCGGGGAGTGTTCGGCAGGTTTGCGGCGGCTTTTCCCTGCACTACGACGGCCCTGTGGTGCTTGCTGAATACACCACAGGGTTGCCGTAATGGGATTGCCGAATTGCACCGAATTGAAGAGAACGAAAAGTCCCCGAACGTGCGGTGACTTTTCGATTCTCTTTTAAAAATAACCCTGACAATCTTTATGTGGTACCTTTGAAAAATAAAATAAGATGCCTTGTAAAATATATATCTTTTTAAGTGTTGGCACAATTGCTGTGTAGTTTGCGATACATGTCATTATTTCATCCAGCCCGTATCCTGGATCCATCAATGTAAAGTGCGCAGAGTCCCGATTCCAGATGTACTCAGAACCCATCTGGCTTATGTCACCTCAATCACATTGGAAAACAAAAATAGCCTCTTGCCATGGATGCACTAATGACACATGATGTTTGGCTGGAAAGATACACCGTTACCATCTGTGAGCACTGCATGTGAACACACACACATGCCAGCTTTCTTTCACCCTTTTATATGCAGATCCAAAAAAACGTAGGCGTTCTTCAGAAAGCACAGATATCTCAGTGAAATTTCAGTGCTTTCTTGTTCGGCGCACTTCAGCGATTCCGTTTCTCTGACCCTGCGATGAATTCACTATTCATCGTAGGGTCCTCGAAGTGCACAGTACATAGAATTGCTGAATGCCGCCGAAGACTGCCGAACTGCAGGGGCAAAACAAAAAAAGGAACTCTAGTGCTACTTTTCTAAAAGGTGTTTAAAGCAATAAAAATGCATTAAAATGTGTCTAAATAATAGAAAGGTCCTATAAAAATAATAAAAAGGCCTGTTGCAGAATAAAAACAAAACGCCTTAACAATAAAAAAAAGTTCCAAAAGACGAGTAACTAAAAAGTCGGGTTTGCTGAAAATGAAAAGAATTAACGGATGAATAAAAAAAATATATAAAAGCCATAATGTTGTTTTACATTGAATCCTTTAGGATTCGCCTGTTTAAACCTGTCGAACTGAACCATTGAAAATCAGGGCATTTCACTGACATTTTGCTGCCGTTTGGCGTTCTCTGAATAAATTAGCCATTACTTTTCTATGGGACAATTTTGCTGCCGTTGAAGATTGCCGCAGATCAACGCAATTCGGCGAACTGCACCATATTTCGCTGTCAGCTTGCCAGTAATTAGCGAATTGACAGTTTAGTGAATAGATGAACGGCCTCGAAATTGCACCATACATTGATATTCACTGTTTGGTGCACTTTGGTGGCAAGTTCACCCCTTACTGAGTAACCCCTCTTGTTCCCTCTATAATGATAACAAAAGTTATTAAAATACAGTGTAGCGCTGTGTTAAAATCTTGCTGTGGCAGTACCTATTTTTGGCCACAAGATGGAGACAATCGCGATCAGAGACACTGGACATTGGGACTACATTTCCCGGCGTGCTTGGCAAACAGACAGGAAGTGGGTGGGACACAGACGCTTGACATCCCGAGCCTCGTGGAGAACGCGCCAGGGAACGAGGGAGAGCAGACGCAGTGCAAGATATCGCTAGAGGGCCTAGGCCAGAGCGCGAGGGAGACCTGTCAGTTCCTTACACCGGGTCATCCAGCCTTAAGAGAAGGAGACCTCCAAGTTCCCGAGATTTGCTACAGACCAAGGAACCGAAGACCTTGAGTGAGGAGTTGCCGCGAGTTGATCGGATACAGAGAGCAGGCGGTGAGCGGGACAAGTCGTGGACAAGCTACGGAGAGTCAGACAACGGATCCGGCCGCAAGTATCCCCAGTCAATATCGAGCGGAGAGACGTCCTGGGTCAGCGGAGCCTAAAGCAATCGGTGGATGGGTGAGAGGCCTCCAAGGCCGTTTGTAAATAAGGAACACGCTGCTGTTTTCTCTCTAAAGTCCACAGGGCCCCAACTTGACTAGTCGAAGACATTCCTTAAGTAAATTCACTGGCCAGTTGAACAGTAGCTGGGTACCATACACACACACACATACACACCTTTTACATTCCGGGACTTAACCTGTGCAGGACTCATACTGTTACGAATCGGAATAGGGGTTAAAGATACGTTCCGAATATATTTTCTCTTTTCCGCTGCGCGTTTATCGAAATACGAAGAGATTGTATATCTTGGTTCCGCTACGTGTCCCTTTTCCGGAATTTCGTGCAATTGCATTCTTTTCTGTTCGGTTGCGAATATATTGTTTTTTTCCGAAATACGAAGCCTCGTGTTTCGTTTCTTTCCCGCTACGCGTTTTTACCGCGATACGAAAGTACTGTAATAATACCTGTGAATACCGTGTCTCAACGTCTGCTTAATATTTTAGTAAACTATTATAAAACCCACAGCGGTGTTGGAGTATATTTATTCCCTAGTGCGGGGAGACTGACCCGTGGTTCATTTTCAGCGGCTCCTCCGGGAGTGAGGCTACAACAGTGTTACTGCAAAGCGGTGGTTTTCACACAGTGGAATATCCTCTTACCCCCAGACACTTAATCCCTTAAATACGGGCAGGTGGCGCCTGTCCGGAGGGGGTTAACGCAGGCGGGGCATTCTAGTACCACCAGGTGCTGACGCGGGCCTCTGATTCGGCCTGCCCCGCAGCCGACGCATGTCATTGGCTGCAGGGGCGACCTGGGTTCAGGCCATCCTGCAGAAGCCAACGAAGCACGGCATGCATCAGCTGTGTGGAGGGACCGAGGCGGCCCATTGAAGTCAGTGTACCAGTTCGCCCACCCGCCGTGTGGACGGCATAGCATGTTGCGCAGCAGGAAAGGGGTAACATCCTTCTGTGTACACCCCACACTTATACTACAGTCACACATAGTATTTTGAAAATATGCACATGTAACACCACATTTAACTTTGTAAAATAATTCTCTTTTCCCAAACACTACAAGCCGTATTCCATTGCTGTCGCAAAGTAAGCAAGAAAATCTGCACCTGCGGATTGTCCATTCGGGCTACATTTCATCGAGCGTATTCCAGGGTAGGCATGATTATCGTCTCTGTGCAAGCTCAAATTCATGAGATCGCACAGCGTTATGGAGGAATTGTGCAGGTAGACTGGGAGCTAATTATTCACAGTCTCACTCTGATCCTGACGAGAGGAAGCGGCAGATGGCACCGTCTTCTACATCTCAGGATGAGAGGAGAGTATGGGATTTAATGGATGGGGGGGGGCGTTCCGAGAGTTATGGGATTTTTTTTTTTTAATTTTGACAATCTTTTATGAAAATGTATGAAAAACTATACAAGACATGAAGTCACACTGGATTAATTAATCGCAATAATATAAAAAAGGCAGAAATTCTGTCATATAGATTTATTTTGCAAATGCAGAATCACTTACCAGTTTTGAGGAGACAGTATTTCTCCGTGCAATACCGTCTCCCGGGTGGAAAAGCAAGCTTCACTGGAATAGCTTGTGCTTCCATGTGGAAGTGTAAATTAACGTCTCCTATACCAAGTATAGGAGACGGTAATTTACAATAACATTGCGCAGCTGCTACATTCGAGCCTCAAGACCATTTTGCATCAAGCATGGAATAGTGTTTCCCGCCCATAACTAATGGAGACGTTATGTGTGATGTAATGTGTAACATCCTCTGTAATTATCCTATCGACAACTATGGAACAGAGTCTTACATTTGAATATAACCAATCATATATATGTTAAATACAGTATGTCACCTGTGTCTACCTCATTTGCAAAGCTGTCTTTGGTGATATGCGTGAATTATCAAACTAATGGGATTCCATCCCAAGTTCAGGTATTGAAGCACTGAAACTGCCTTTATTAAAGCAGCGGATAACAAAGTTGACTTTGAATAGAGAATTCATTTATTTCTAAGAAATAACAACTGTTAAACTGTCCAGAGATGTTCCACATGTCTTCGATGCCATTTCCCTGCAGGCAGGTTTAGAAAGGATGCTAGGAAGGTACATTTATAATCTAATAAACAGGCTGTAGAAGTAATGGTCTTTTGACATCTGTCACGTGTGCAACTACATAAGTAGTGTGTCCCTGTGCGGTAACCCTGAACACACAGGGCACTATCACCTGCTGTGAGCTAACCCTAGCGTCAGCATGGTTTTGCGTTAGCGTCAGGTAAAATGAGTTTAGCGCCTGACCAACAGGTCGTTTGCCTCTTGCTACAAACAGAAAAAAATAACTTAGCGCGTCGTAATTAGCAATTCGTAGTGCGCGCTTACTGTATTTTACGCGTCCTATACTTAACATGGGGAGCGCTAGCAAGCACTTGCACTATTGTAACTAACAGATCACTTGGTGCCAGCGCTACTTTCTAGACGGACGCTAATTGCAAATATTTATCTACTGCTCAACCCTGGAGTTAACTGATGAAAAAGGAGAAAAAGGGAAAAAAAGAAAAAAATAGTCAAAGATCCTTGACCAAAATTAACAGTCAATTAAAAGGAATGCAGCACAGATTTTCTCTTGGCCCCATGCATCATAGTAATGGAGCTGGTCAGCAATGTTGCTGCTGTTGCAGTAGGCTCTATTATGATATATGTATCCTTTATCCACATATATCCATATTCTAATATATTGCCTAATTATAAACCTTTTATGCTGGGGGTTATTCATAGTTGAAAGAGGTTGATTATTAGGGTGACAGTTTGGGCTATGTTTAAATGGACACATGGATAAGTCTTGCCCTGAAACATGTATTATTCATATGTTGCATCAGGGAAATTATTGTCGTTCACCTGGCCTTCCTTTTGGATCTATTAAATGCAGTGTAATGATTCTACATGCTGTTGGGTGGCATTTATCATCCAATGCCCATCAGCCTTAATTAAAATATGTGTGCATATAAACATGGATGATACAGCCACCTTGGAGGATTTTAATAAAGCAGGGGTGTGAGGGCTCTTTGCTGGATGTAAGTAAACACAATGTAGGACTACTGTGGCGCTAAGAGAAGGATAGGGTATATGTATACAAAAGGGAGCTGCTAGAATCCTATAAAGTTAGTCTGTCCAACTAACAAGCAAAGATAAATATACAAACACAAAAACAAGGACAGCGCTCCCACGAAAACTTACCCTGTTCAGAGCCTGCGAGTTTTCCCCGAGCCAGGCTAGGCTCTGAACAGGGTAAGTTTATTACCATATAAAGGTTTTATACGCTGTCCCTGTAAAAACTGGCTGCACTATTGTTCTTTTGTTTTCTCTGAGGAATTTTCTGAAGAGATCCCTGCAGCAACGCAACGGTTAACCCCACCCAGGGATTCATCAGTGTTCCCTGTGCATCTCGGGAGGAGGTGTGGATCTTGTGTTGAGGCTCCTTTCTACTGTGGATACATACCAGGAGGGCGAATTGAATGTTTGGAGCCCTTTATTGGATGAAAAGACGATCCTAGAAACTGACAAAGTTCGAGGGAGTGGTCCCATATATATATATTTGTGTGAAGATTTCTTCTCTACTGGTGACTTTTCCTTTGAGGTATTTTTTCTGCATCTACAATTTCTCTATACAAAAACATTGTTTTTTTGTTTTTTTTCTCTTTATTATTCACTACAAAATTCTTATTAGACTGTGCAGTTAAAAAGCAGAAAGATTTTTTGTGCAATTTCTTTTTGGTTGAAAAGATATAACTTTTCGTGGGAGCGCTGTCCTTGTTTTTGTGTTTGTATATTTATCTTTGCTGGATGTGTTCATGCTTATACAAGCTTGTCAGGGCAGGGGATAGGTATGGCCCGGCACTCTGCACTGGAAACAACAGTTCTATCCTGTACACAACCACATTAGCGCGGTGTCTCAGCCCAGGTCTTAGCGTTTCCCTAGCATATGCTAAACAACCTTGTACACGGACTACCGGTGACAAGGTGACCTGTTGGTGGATCGACAGGCGCTACCTTTTAGTGACTCGCACTAGATATTTCAGTTAGCATTGGCGTTTTAGCTCACACCAGTTGATAGGACAGGTTTGGGAAACACTGCTGTAGGCCCTAAGGACCCTCTGCCTCGCCAGGTTTTCCAGATAGCTGAAGCACAGCACAGGTGACATGATTTTCTGCTCAGTGATTGCAGGATTCAGTCTGCATTTCCCCAAGGTGATCTGTAAAATCTGGCCTGGTTGAGGGTCCCGAGGACAGGTTTAGGAAACACTGCCCTACAGGCTTCAAAAGGCAACGAATACTAGACTGGTCCTTATAAAATGGCCAGGTATGAATAGAATATACTAGCCTAAGACTGGGGTTGAAGATAGAAAACATAGTAGTAAACAAGCCAGAGATCAGGATTGTAGAAAGCAGAGCAACCATAAAACATGCCAAGGTTGAGGACAAGAAATATTCAGTAGTCAGAAAATAAGCTGAGGGTCAAAACCAGACAGACAATAAATATATCAATAAACGCACCGATGGTGAAGGAAACCACACCAATGCGATTTGCCCAGGAGGATGAAACGATTACCATATATGGTTGTAGAACACTCCTATTGGCTGGGCAGAATGAGGAGTTGTAGAAAACATTTGTTTTACGAACAACACCATGATGACACAGGGGCGCATCGGCGGAATGAGGCAGGTTGCAACGGTATGATGCCACTTAGTGATGACAAGCGTTATCAGAATGATATAGCTAATGGCAAGTGTTGCCGAAATGAAACAAGCAGAACAGAGTGAGCTGGTCATGCGTAACATAATGTAGCTTTCTCCTAAGAGTTGAACAGTGAAGAAGACCAAGCCGGGGGCTCAACAATGTAACACTTCAGGCAAGCCTTCTTTCACTTCTGATTCCATCCAGACATGACTCAAAGAGGGTCCTCAAGAGTAACAGTGCTGCTTTACTACTAACATACTGATCTGTATCACTGGATAGAAAAAAAAAATGAAGATCTCAAACACATTTGTAATTTATAGAGAATATATTTAAGAATGATAGTGGATACATCACATCTTACAAAACCAATGGCAGGTAATCGGTATTTTACGCTTTATAAATCACTTTACAAATGCAGAATTTCTACACCTAGTAGACCAACAAAGATACTATAAAAAGGAATTTCCTGTAAATTGACTTTGGCATTTATTACAGCAAAATTATAAATCATCGGAATAAAGAAAACGTCCACCAAGGTTCTTGCATACGATTTACTACAGTCTCACCCCCAACCACTTTGGGTAATTTTTTTCTTCTTCCTAGTGTCAGCATTGTAAATGTAACTTCGTCAATCACGCTATAATGCAACCAGCACTTATGCACTCATTTAGCCTCACTACTGTCAAAAATAATGTATTTCACTTGGCACAAAAATCAATCAATATATAATAAAATCCTGTTATTTAGTTTTAAAGGCCCTCCAGTGACATTGACTCCCATAGTCATTGATAGCCCCAGAGTTAAAAAATAAAAATAAATTACATATATATTTAGACACTTCTATTTGTTTTAAACTAGGGTAGTAGCATGGTGGGCAGTAGGTTACTTGCCACCACGGACCACACATGCTGTCTACACGGGCACTTCGCAATAAACCCTGATGTTGAACCTGATCTGTCTTTGTTACTGGTCCTAGAACATGTCAGGCACTATCACATGCTTACATCTAAAACGGGGAAGCAAAGGGGAAAAATTTGCACTTGCAAATCTCCCCTTAAGGTCCCTGTTTTACCAGTGGATTACGAGGCAGGAGCTGAATCCAGAAGCCCACCCCGTAGCAGCAGCTAGGCTCTAGCATACTCGGGGCAGCGCCAACGCATCGTCACAAGCATCCCCTCCATGTAGTCCATAGGACTCCTTGGAGGTTTCTGCTGCCGGGTCACATCTCCAGCAGGATCTTGCCTCTCTAGCGAGATCCTGCAGGTCCGTGGAGAGAGACTGGGGGACTTTTTCCCCCAGTCTCACTCTGCTCCCGGTGGTCAGAAGCGGCAGATCGGGCCTCCTTTCTCGCTGCGGGATGAGAGGTGAGTATCAGATTTTTTTGGGGGTGAACCAGCTGCAGCTAACTGATTCCGCAGAAGCTCTAAGCTGTTGCAAACTTTTTTTGTTAGCAGCAGTAATTAGCAGTAGGACTATGTGATCATAATGCTAATTACTAATTGCTTACACTTTGCGCTCCCCATCTTAAGCATAGGGAGAGCAAAGTACAGTAAACTGGTGGTAAAAAGTGCTAATACCAATTTTTTAACCTGTTAGCGATCGGGAGGTGATCTGTGCGGAACGCTATCACCTCAGTTAACCTAGCGCTAACGCCAATTTATGTGAGCGCTAAGGAGGTGATAGGGCCCATCATGGGCAGGCTATCCCTGGTCTTCTCCATAGGCCCCAATTCTAATTTTGTTGCTATTCCCATCTGTCTTGAGGGTAGCCATATACTGTAAAGATGGTTGTGCCTGCAATGAAGAGCTCCATATATCTGGAGATTTGCAGAGGGATAACCTGCTCTTGTTGCTGCACTTTGTGGCTTTGAAGCTTTTCCAAACCTACATCTGTATTTTAACGTGGGGGCTTAGTTTCCACTCACCACATGCGAGTGAGAAAAATGACAAAACCCTAACATAGAAATATAAATATATAATTTATATATATTCAGGCTGGATTTTAAATGATTGAAGTCAATAAACATACATAGTGTACTTTTCACCTCACCCAAATTTTCTGATATAATTGTTTTCCCCTTCAATTAATATTTATTCATCAATTTTACATATATATAATAAATTAATGCAAAAATAATTTTTTAATGCTACGCAACATTGCTACTGTGCTCTGAAGAGCAGCAATGTCTAGTTCCCATACCTTGTGTTTAGTTTAACATGACATAGTTTGCTGGAAAAATACCAATATTTCCTCTAATTTTCCCTTCCCACCAATCATATTGTGAATCTGTTTTTGTTATCACTGTGATTTTGTCACCGGCTTGAAAGGGTAGGTCTCCGGGCTGCAGGCCTTCAAAGGGGTAGATTGCTGTGGCAGTTATGTAGTCACCTCTATAGTTTCCTAGAAACAAAAAGAAATCACGTGTAGTTAATTATAACACAAACACATCAAGCTGCTTTTGACACTGTCAACTACCCCCTCCTTCTACAGACTCTGAACTCTCTTGGTCTCTGTGACACTGCGCTCTCATGGATTGACTCTTATCTGTCTAATAGGTCCTTCTCTGTGTCCTTTGCTGGCAACTCCTCCTTTTCATTGCCTTTATCTGTTGGTGTACCTCAAGGCTCTGTCTTAGGTCCTCTGCTCTTCTCTAACAGCTTTGGCTTTAATTACCACCTCTATGCTGATGATACTCAGATGTACCTCTCTACCCCTGATCTCTCGTCTCCTGTCCTTTCCAAAGTCAGTGACTGTTTATTTAGCATTTCCTCCTGGATGGACTCTCAACACCTAAAGATTAACATGACGAAGACTGAGCTCATACTAATTCCTCCCTCGAATGCCTCCCCACCTCCTGACTTCTCTATCATGGTGGAGGGTATCAATATCTCCCAATCAAGCCAGGTTCACGGTCTCGAAGTTACACTTGACTGTGCTCTTTCCTTCATCCCCCACATTTAGGCTGGGGTCAGACCAGCGCACTTTTAACGTGCGTTCTGGCACACATAATTACGGCCGCACTAGCAGCAGATGACGGGCAATGACGGCCAATATACGATGTACGGCCGCACAAAAGTCCGGCCGTGCAACGCAAGTGGAATTTGAACGCATTTTTTTGAGAATGCTGAACCGCTAGTACTGACGTACTGAGTGCGCAGCTGCAGCATAGTGGCGTGTTTGCGTGATTAGGAGATGTCAGACGCTGCTAATGTCCAGCCTACATAACGTCCAGATGCAAAAAGAGTTTTATTGACGATCCGTACAAAATCACGCCCGAAAATGCGCGTCGTCTGACCGTTTTTGCACATTCCGTGAAAAAATACGTCAATGCGTTCGGACGCACTTTTTCACGTTCGCGGGGAAAAATGCTTTCGTCTGACCCTAGCCTTAGTCGCTCTCCTCCTCCTGCCGCTACCAACTACATAATATTTCCAGAATTTGGCCATTCGGCTCTAGTGGTAGAGAACCCAATTAGAGGCACATCATAACGCAAGCCCTCAATAAGCATGAGATCTAGGTCTACCTGATGTCATAACCGTTTGTGAACAGTTTAAGGCAGTTTGAGCTCAAAATTTGCAACAGTCCTAGTAGTGCTTTAAAAAGCGCTTGACGTGCGTTTCTCCACGAATGGTTCCATCAGGAGCGGTTTCCACCGGTATTGTGATATTGCCATACAATAATATTTTTTTGAGCTCCAGCAGCCGGCTAATACAACAGATGGCATTCAGTCCTTAGTATTGATTGCTTTTATGACAATTGTCCTTCAATTTTTGTTCTTCCAATAAAGTATATTAGTTTTATCTACACACAGATCCTGTTCAGTATACTACACACCAGGTGGTCTTTGGCTTGCAGACCTCCACTGTTTCACATTTGTTAGAAGGTGTTTAGTTACCACTACCTTTTTGCATACATCAGTTCTCTTTAAATTTACAATCAACTGCCACTCCCCAACCCCCTCCTACTTGAAAAAAATACCAAGTGTGATTGCTTTATATAAAAGGATCACTATTCATTGTAGGGTTTTCGCCTTTTTTTTTGCAGAAAAAATAGGCAATTGGGGCCCAAAGATTAGGAGCCATCGTATATAGATGAATTTGGGTGCTGGTAGCATTGTTTGTGGAATATTATTCCATTAACATTATAGTAAATGTGATTTGCTTAATTTATCAATGAGTTAAAATTGTGTTTAATGCTGTATTGAATAAACAAATCAATAACAACCCAAGTAATTTAATATGGAAATTCAGCCTAATTATTGCTCTTGATCATGACCTACAGCAAAGCAAGCATACATATGAATATATTAGGATTTCTTTTTTTTTTACACTGGCCTTCAAAGCAGAGATTGTAACTCTACCCAGAAGTCTGTAAGTCAGAAAGCCAGGAAATTACATTTCCTTTCTCAGATACAAAATATGTCTTATTCCAGAAGACCAATTCATCTCATATGTATATAACATTTGTCTAACTCAGAGGTTTTTTTTTACCGTTTCTTGGCTGAGCAATGGATGATTATTCTTCACGTCATAGTACAAAATCGTACAATACTTGGAAACAGTTCTATCGAGTAGCATGGACAGCACTGCTTTTGTCAAGAGTCAGACCACATGGGTCAGGAAAAGATTTGTTGCCAGAAAAGGCCCATTATGATTGACAGCTATTCTCATTCTTCTGGACAGAATTGCTTCCCCACCTGCCAACAGCTGGAGATAAGCTGGAATCAATACACGGAACATGAATCCGGTCTGTTCGCTCATCCCCGAAAATTCTAAACTGATTAAGCAATCAAGTTTCCACAGTTCATGGAAAATCTAGCCAACTTCCATGGTGTCTGTGACAGGAATAAACAAAAGCAAACTAGAATAAAATGATTCTCTTCCCTGAAGCAGAAACAGTGCTAGCGATGAAAAGTTACACATAGACGTGTAGCGCCGATTATCCGGAATTCTAGGATCTGGAATACTCCGAAAACCAGAGTTTTTACTTGGCTCTCTGCTGAGAGGAGTACATTGCCCAAATGGGTTTGTAAATAGAGAGGAGGTGGAATTGAGGGGAACAAGCGGAAGAATAATGTACTTGAGAGGATCACTAGGAGTGGCGGGGTCTCTGAAACCAGTGTAGGGGGAGGAATGATAAAAAAGAAAGCGTTGGGAGGAGACTAAAGAAGATTGTAGAACCTTAGCTAAATGAGGAGATGAGGCGAGAAGGTAGAGATTGCACAGGAAGAAAAGCTAAGTATGAGTTTTAACGTACTTGAGGATCCAGAGATTATAGGAGTCTGATAAAGCGTAATAGGTTGCTCCATCTAATTGGTGCCACCATTGAGAAGTCCCTTAGATGTGCGTGTGCGATGATGTGCCGAGTGACTTGTATTTATTACATATTTATCGGTATCTAGGCTTCGAAAGTGATGATCCTGTTAAGGTTAATCAATTGTTTGATATCCACGAGAGAGGATTCTAGTAAATACCGGCACCGTACTAAGCAGACAGGCAAATGTTTCAGAAACTGATATGTGTAATGAAGCATTTCTGTTTGCAACTAATTTCCCATTGGTATTTAAAATATATTATGAGAAAATGTTACTGTGTAAGAAGTGTCTTCATTTTTTCCTCAGTATTGACTAATATTTGACTTGGCCGGCGTAATTTTGGCTTTCATACACTGTTGATTCTTTTATTAAGTTATAATTTAGGCCAAAATATCTGGAGAAGATCATTAATCACAAGGTTAGTATTTTTAAATGATGATCATGAAAAATATAGGAGTTCTATTTCATGATTTCGTATTAAAGAGTTGTTTTTGGAAAGACAATATATTCCTTATTTTCTTAATGAATAGGTTGAGAAGCACATTAAGTGGGAAAAGACATGGCTTAAACAACTGTACATGGCATTTATATATTGTTTTGCTTTGCAATAGAACCATGGAGACAGTATGATATGGTAAAAGGCAAACAAAACCCAAAACAGAAAAGATACAAATATCTATATAACTGAAAGGAACCAAGTGGAAAACGCAGGCAGGTGTTACAGACATCTTCACAGTCTGTTATAAACCCGTGGATAAACAAGGCATGGTGGGCCCTATCAAGAGAAAAATGTAACGTGTGTTGGTAAAACTTAGCTTGTCCACGGGAGTCTGTGTACAAGGTCTTTAGTACACGCTAGGGAAACGCTGAGACCCAGCGCTAATGCAGTTGTGTACAGGATAGAACCTTGTATAAGTATGAACACATCCAGCGAAAAGCCCTCGCACTCCTGCATTACTAAAATCCTCCAAGGTGGCTGTATCATCCATGATTTGATGCACATTTATATTAATTAAGGCTGATGGGCATTGCATGATAAATGCCACCCAACAGCATGTAGAATATTATAATGCATTTAATAGATCCAAAAGGAAGGCCAGGTGAGCCACAATAATTTCCCTGCTGCAGCATATAAATAATACATGTTTCAGGGCAAGATTTATCCATGTGTCCCTTTAAACATGGTCCAAACAGTCACCCTAATAATCTAATGAATAACCCCCAGCATAAAAGGTTTAAAATTAGTCAATATATTAGAATTAGGATATATGTGGATAAAGGATACATATATATATATCATAAAAAACTGCAACAGCAGCGACATTGCTTAGCAGATCCATTACTATGGTGTATGGGGCCAAGAGAACACCTGTGCTGCATTCCTTTTAATTGCCTGTTAATTTTGGCCGAAGACCTGTTTTTGTGGGGTGTTTTTGGAGTATCAGGGTTGAGCAGTTGGTAAAATTTTGTGATTAGCCTCGCTCTAGAAATTAGCGCAGGCACCAAGTGATCTGTTACAAAAGTGCTTGAGATTTCTAGCACTGCCCATGTTAAGTATAGGACGCGGAAAGTACAGTAAGCTTGCGCTACGAAACACTATTAGCGATAAGCTAAGTGATTTTTACTAGTTTGTAGTGAGAGGCAAACGATCTGTTGATCAGGTGCTAGACTCATTCCCCTCCCTCGCAAAGACAAAAGCATGCTGACGCTAGGGTAAGCTCACTCCTGGTGATTGGGCCCAAGGTGTCCTATTCAAACCATGGTGCAAACTTAACCAGAGATGTTGTAAACTTATCAACCTCATAGACTAGAATGGTTCTGGAGAGTCTACTTCAGCTCAAGTCAAGTTTACACCGGGGGACAGATCACAACCGAAAAAAAAATGGAAAGGCTGACCGGTCGCTACCATATTCACTATATAAGAGAGCCTTGTGAAAATGTTACAGAACCCACGCTGTGTTGGTACTCTCCTTTGTTTGTAGATACACAGGTCTATTCATTAAAGGGTGAAGCCAGAAGTGAAAATTCTAGGTCAAAATAGCCAAACCAGAAAAATTCTCCCATTTATCTCACTTTCTAAATCAGCTATTTGGTCACAAAATGTTCTCTTCTCCTGCCAATTCTCATGACTTCACCCTTTAGTGAATAGACCTGATCGTGTGTGGACATGGCAAAAATCCAGTACCTTTTTGCACTAGGACAGGGGTCAGCAACCTTGGCTCTACAGATGTTTTAGAACTACATCTCCCATGATTCTCAGTCACCCATTAGGCTGATTGAGCCACATGGGAAATGTAGTTCCCAAAACATCAGGGAGCCAAGGCTGCTGACCCATGCACTAGGGCTTAGATTGACCTACCCAGAGACGTGTGAGCGCTGTCCTTCCTTGCTTTTATGCTATACTTTATATAGGACAGGTCCTGTTACAAGTCAATAAAAAAACAACTGAATTCAATTTACAAGACCTTGTGCGTGTTTCCACGGTCTTCATTGTGCATATACACACATATACATATTCGGAAAAATGAAATACACTTGATAGAGCAGCATAGGTTATTAGTGAACACTTCTGTTCTTTTTGACCTTTCATATAACTAGCAAACAAAAGCAAGTATTCAAAAAATAGCGTTTTTTCCCCCTCCAATTTACCTCATACAGTATGTCCAGAGTGGAATACTGCCAAGAACACAGACGTATGTGGTAAAAAGGTTTATTTATAACGCGGCGATAACACAGATGGCTTAATAAATGCACTTAAGGGATTTACCTTGTAATTTGAAGGCTGCGACAGAAAACCTACAAAAATGATAACGTTATCAGCTCACACAAGATGGTGCTAAAGTGCCGCACAGTCTGCATGCAGCGCGTGCATTCATACGTCCCTATACTCAGCCTCTTGCACTCAGCACATAATGCTCGCTTTCATGCTCTGGATGACTCTTGACGTCTGCGTCTTTTTCTATAAGCACTAAAGAACCCTAAAGCTTTATTTGATGAAGAGAAGGATATGTCCATTATCTTTATTATCCATATCTGGTAATATACATCCAACCAAATCCTAGAAAAGCACGGCAAAAAAAGTCATATTGTCGTATTATAATGCGCTTTGTATTAAAGCTTATTGCAGGGATGAGAGACACATTTGTAGCAAAGGAACAAGGTAGGAGAGATTACTCATGGACACCTGCTTTTACTAAACTCAATAGCAAATATTGTTTTTGTTCCTGGGAACATCTGGTTATCATTATTAGAGGGTCAGGCAAGTAGCACTAGTGCGCATGGAGAACTAGGATTAAAATATAATCTATACATTTGCCAATAGAGTATATGTTAATAAAACGGTAGGTCTTTTATCCCCTTTGTATTTGGGTCATTATACAGTTTAATATTTCATCAGAGGGGGTTGATAAAAGTCATCAACAGTAAGTTTTATAGTTAACCGCACATTTGACAATTATAACCCTGCTAAAAAATATCTACAGAAGTATATTTCCTACATATTTTTCTGTTAATCTGTATATTTGTGTTGTTTTCTTAATATCTTGCATTGTATTACTTTGTATTTCTGTAACTGTAACACAATGTTCTTGAACCCAGGACATACTTGAAAACGAGAGAAATCTCAATGTATCCTTCCTGGTAAAATCCTTTATAAATAAATAAAACCTACATGGGGTCAGAAATAATCAGCACTTAACTCTGAATTCTTAAGTATTTTAAGACCATCGTTCCAAACCTAGAAGACCCAAAATATAATGCAATGAATTTTAGGGGTGAGGATATATAATAAAAATGTGTATACAGTGGTAAGAAAAAGTATGTGGACCCCTTAGAAATGTCAGAATTTATGTACGTTTTGCCCTAAAACCTGATTTGATGTTCAGCTAAGTTACAGTAGCCAACAATCACAAACTGTTTTAACTAATAACACATACATTATTGTATTGTTCTTGTACATATTGAATATCATTTAAATATTCACAATAGAGGTTGGAAAAAGTATGTGAAACCCTAGGCTAATGACTTCAACAAAAGCTAGATTTTGCATCGGAAAACCTGGTGGTGTCCAATTAACGAAATGAGACTGGAGGTTTGCGTTAGACGAAATGTGACTGGAGGTGTGCGTTAGACGAAACGAGACTGGAGGTGTGCGTTAGACGAAACGAGACTGGAGGTGTGCGTTAGACGAAACGAGACTGGAGGTGTGCGTTAGACGAAATGAGACTGGAGGTGTGCGTTAGACGAAATGAGACTGGAGGTGTGCGTTAGACGAGATGAGACTGGAGGTGTGCGTTAGACGAGATGAGACTGGAGGTGTGCGATAGACGAAATGAGACTGGAGGTGTGCGTTAGACGAAATGAGACTGGAGGATGTACGTTAGACGAAATGAGACTGGAGGTGTGCGTTAGACGAAATGAGACTGGAGGTGTGCGTTAGACAAAACGAGACTGGAGGTGTGCGTTAGACGAAACGAGACTGGAGGTGTGCGTTAGACAAAATGAGACTGGAGGTGTGCGGTAGACGAAATGAGACTGGAGGTGTGCGGTAGACGAAACGAGACTGGAGGTGTGCGTTAGACGAAACGAGACTGGAGGTGTGCGTTAGAGATACTTTGACTTAAAAAAATAAAAAGCACTCAAACATTCACAAAAATGTTATGTGAGCCATGCCTCGTGAACAAGAGCGTTCTGTGATCGTCAGCGAGCGTCAGACGTCCTGTGATCAAGAATTGCTGTGTTACATAAAGCTGGGAAGGGTTACAAAATTATCTCAAAGAGCTTAGATATTAATCTGTCCACTATGAGACAAATTGCCTATAAATGGAGATGATTTAGCACTGTGGCTGCTAGCTCTAGAAGTGGCTGTCTAGCCAAGATGTCGCAAAAGGCATACCACATAATTCTCCATATGGCAAGTGACAGCTAAAGACTTGAAGAACTTATTGGAACTAGTTAAACTTTCTGTTCATGAGTCTACTATACGGAAAACATTGAGCAGGCAGAACACCTTAATATAGAATTTGCACTGTCATTTAATATATTTGTCCTCTTGTCCAATCGGAGCTCAAGTGCCTTTTGTGCTCATTGAAAATTTAGTACAGTCCAAGATGATGTGCGAAAGAATTCTAGAAATGGGTGTGAGATTTCTGTTGAGCCCAAGAACACAGGACTTAAAGGGACACTGACACAAAATAATTAACGTTCTTATTGCGTTTATTTTATGCGTTTTGTTTTTCTCTTGTACGTTTAGTGAAGGAAAGATTTTCCTCAATTTGTGTCACTGGGTGCATCCATTTTGTGATATTTTGTGTTATAAATCCCCCCCCCCCAGTATCTTTCCATCACTTGTTCCTCACACTTTGGCTTTGGCCATATAATGTAGTCTATTGGATGAACACTGACTCAAATCATTGTATTGTGTGGGATGTATTCAAAGGACAGCACCAGGGGTAAACTCCATGTCATATCTCATACGGCTGCCATCTCTTATCTCGGGTAGCAGAGGCAGGACAGTAGCTCCCTGCCGCCTTATCTAAACATCCCCTTCTCCAACTCATTAAGCATTAAATACTATAAGAGATAAAGAGCAGCCACAAAGTAAAACTCACCATAAGATTTTGGTGAATGTTGCATCATGGGAAAAATATACAAAATGGAATCTGGAGATAAAAAACCCTAATTTTACATTTTTACTTTTTTTTTAGATAACTGCATGTAAAATATAAATAGCAGTATGCGTTTTAGAAGTTGCTTTTGTTTGTAATGCACACGTAAAGCTTTTGTAAGTGGTAGTGTCCCTTTAACTCACTAACTGCAGGGATCAGAGAGGGTTATTACAATTCCTCAGTGGAAATATGAGAAGAGAAATACCAAAATCCATGACCAGGTCATGAAATTAGATGAACTATATTTTTAGGAAACGATTGAAAATAGGGGAAAACATTTTGGGAAGGTAAGAGGACCTGAAGCAATGTTGGGAAAAGCAATTATGAAATCATCACTACAACGCTTTATGGGCTCTATTAACTTCTTCGTGCAAAAGCGCACGCGCAGCACTATTTTTTTGCGCGGAGCGTTAAACGTTAACGTGCGTAAATTAACGCTGGTATTACGATCCGAGCGCATGTTTTCATCCGTCAAAAAATAATGCGCATAAAAAAGACGCGCAAAAACGCGTGCGCATTAACGCTGTGTGCAGAAATCAGTGTGCGGACTGTTTTTTCACGCGATTCAGCCAATCTGAATTAAGAACCACAATTGTCTCCCGTTCAGTTTTTGCGCCTGTCAAAATCAATCTGTGTATATATGCTGCAGCAATAATAAAAACACGCACAACTTCTCCATTTTATTGTTTGGGTATGTGTAGAATGTGTAACTATACTGTGCTGTATTTTTTTTGGGCTGGTGTATTTGGTTTCGGCCAGGACGTTCAGATTTTCCATTATCACCAGCTTTTAACCCTTTCGCTGCTGAGCCTTTTCACACCTCTGTGCTGAGCTAATTTTTACCGGTTTTGCTCATCATGTTTAAACGCATTTTGAAGGCTTATTTTAGTATATGACCCAGACATATTATATATCGTTCTTTCCGGGAGACTCGGCAGATTCATAATATGTCATTATTATATGTATACGTCATGACCTGTCTGTATATTATAACAAAAAATGCAATAAAATTTGAATTTTCAATAATTTACAACGTGTAGTGTTTTTTTTCTCATTTTAACATGCGAGCGTTTGCGGTTATATTTTCTATGGGTTGCGCTTGTTAAAAAAATTAGAAACGGAGGAATCGTTACTTTTTTTGGGGAAAATTACGTGTTTTTTAGAAAACGCCCCCCATAGAAAAAATCCTCAGTGCAGCATCATTGTTCACATTATAATTGAAATGGGAACAATATTGCTGCACTAATAAAACAAAAAAAATAAAAAAAGTTTTTTAAAAATTTTTAAATTTAATTTTGATTTTTAATTTTTGTTTTTACATTATACATGGTCATGTTTGGTATCATTGGAAAGGCCACGCTCTGGCCGTTACAATGATATCAAACATTATCCCCTAGCTGTCACGGATCGGGAGATAGGGGGTTCCAATGAACCCCTATCTCCACCATAGGTGGCAGCAAGGGGTTAATTGCGAAACTGGCGCCATCGCGCTATGCGCGATGACGCCAGTCGTTAGGAGGATATCCCGGAAGCTTGGCCGACATCCAAGATTACTTACCCTGGGTGGCATCATACCACTCGGTATCCAGCGGCTTTAGCATGTCTGTGATTATTCTGCAGCCATGTAGTGGTCCAAATGTCTCCTATCATGCTGGGTGATATGTCAATTTAACTATGAGCCTGCTCTATCTGTCCATCTATATAATCTTTGGGCGGTGTTATATTGCTTGATACATAGCTGCGCACCCATCATATCTGTAACTATCCGGTGGTTAAAATGTATTGAAATACGTATTATTAAGTGATCGTGGCACCATCGCCGATTTATTTACATATTAGGTTGCCTCCACTATTAGCATATTTCTCTGTGGTCACAGGTTAGATCATTGTTCCTATTGGCTGACTAGGGTCAGGTGCTTAGCCAGACCAATCACTGACCGTTACCTGTATCATAGTATCTACACAACAGATAGATATGTGTGTTGGCAACAAGCTATCTGGATGGCCTCTTCTAACCACACGGCGTCGAACCCATGCCATTTTAACACCTCATTTATTGTGCAGTGGGTATGAGATGGCTCGCCTGCCGTCGGCTGTATACACAAATATGTATATATATCTTTTGGTGATTGGTTCCTTATGGAGATTATAACATCCCTGTGTCAATTGGTTTGTCTGTTACAGCCTATGAGGGTTTAGATACTTCTTCCGTTTGTTGAAGTGTATTTGTATTACCATTGATTCCATTGGCTGTTAGACACATATAGCACTTTAGACAGATGGACCCTGCCGGCCACCATAGGCTCTTTTACGTTATTGTTAGCTTACAACTGCCAGCAATCAAGTAGTGATTGTCCACTCCCACTTCCTTCAAATGTCTATTTAATCAGCCTTGATGCCACATGGTACCGACAATAATTACAATCTGTGTTTGACTCCCGATGAAGCCGGTTCTGTACCGGCGAAACACGTGTCGAGTCCTGGTTATCTTTTAAAAATGTCTTGCACAATATGATTTGACAGGGAGATAATAGAATCCTTAACTTTTAGGGACAGCCTTTTTGGTCAATTAGGCGCTTTTTGCCTTTCAATAGTAACGTGGTTCAGTGATGGTTGACTTTTCCATGTGTTGCTGATTTGTTAAGGACAGGTGCATGCCAATTTGTACGCTTTTGACTTTTCAATCTTTTGGTACTTTAACCTCTATGTCTTGTTGAATGGTTGACAACTTTAATTATCACATTTGATATATGCCTCTTTGCTAACTGATTTTTTTTTTTTTTTGTTGCCTCGCAGTTTACAATCTTTTGCTTATAGCTGTATTAAGCCTTCATACAAGGTAGCCAGGCCAAATGAACGTTGTTGTATTTAGTTCGATATTCTGGCTCTTACCAACCTTGGGCTGATTATCTTCAGTATAATTGTGGGCATTGTGCATGTATTTCAGTGTGGTGTTATTTAACACTCTCTATTTGCCAATATTAAGGTACAGTTTGCATTTTATGTCCATGGGGCATTCGCTTCAATTCATTACTAATACTGTGGTGTTCCATCTCCAACTGAAGGCATATATTCGTTTCTTATAAGTTCCAACCAAGCAGTTCACAATCCTCAGCTTATAGCTTTATTAAGCTTGTATACAAGGTAGCCAGGCCAAATGAACGTCGCTGTATGTAGTTCGTTATTCTGGCTTTTACCAACCTTGGGCTAATTTATCCTCAGTACCATTGTGGGCACTGTGCATGTATTTCAGTGCGGTGTTATTTAATACTCTCTATTTGTCAATATTAAGGTACAATTTGCATTTTATGTCCATGGGGCATTCGCTTCAATTCATTATCAATACTGTGGTTTTCCATCTCCACTGAAGGCATATATTTGTTCCCCATAAGTTCTAACCAAGCAATTCGCTTTGTATTTGTTACATATTTCTGCTCTCCCTGCAACATACTGTGCCTACGTCTAAGTGTCTATATGTTTTTTAACATTTACTGTCGGTTTTATTTTCTGTGTGTCCTATTATGACTAATAAAAGTTATGTTTTAAATCAGCACTCCCTCTCAGTGATCTGAGGGTTTATCCCTTATATCTCCTTTCGCTTCGTTATAGTTCATTACTAGGTTTAGTCCTTATTGGGTGTGTCCACGCCCGGTGTCTAGTAGTCACTCGGGGTGGGGTGATTGTTCACCTCCCCGGTGGAGGTCTGTTTTCTTTCCTTTTGTATCATTGGAAAGGCCACGCTCTGGCCGTTACAATGATATCAAACATTATCCCCTAGCTGTCACGGATCGGGAGACAGGGGGTTCCAATGAACCCCTATCTCCACCATAGGTGGCAGCAAGGGGTTAATTGCGAAACTGGCGCCATCGCGCTATGCGCGATGACGCCAGTCGTTAGGAGGATATCCCGGAAGCTTGGCCGACATCCAAGATGTCGGCCAACTCCGGGAGGGGACCGCGATACAGCACATGTTAGCGCCATATCGCGATCCAGCCCCCTAGGGGTTAAAGACAGCCGCCGCTTGGAAGGGCAAGCTGTGCCCTTCCAAGCAGTACCTGTCTTTACCCGATGGCCCACAGGAAGGGGGTGCCTGAAATAGACGTCATCGCGCAGGCGCGATGACGGTTATCGTGCCCGCCGGGGTCCCGGAGGCCGGGCCGACATCAAGGATCTCAGCCCGCACCGGGGGGCCGCCGCGATCAGCCTGAATCCCGGCTGATCGCCGCTGCAAAGGGAGGACGCGCTCAGTGCGTCCTCCGCAGCGAAGTGACCATGCGGCAGGACGCGCTGAACGCGTCCTCCGCATGTAAAGGGTTAAAAGACGTTAAAATTATGCGCGCAAACGTTGTCCGTTAAAATTTGCACATAGATTGTAATACCATCCGCGTACCAGCGCACAAACGCATTTGCGCTCACAATGTTAAGTATAGGACGCGCAATGTACATTACGCTCGCAAAGGGTTCGCGCAGGTGGACCAGGGGTAGACGTTAACGCGCATTTTTTGGGCGGACATTGTAATACGACGTTCTGCGCAAAGTTTTCCCATCGAGTTAATGTGTTTTTGCGCACGCGTTAACGTTTGCGCGAAGAAGTTAATAGAGCCCCATATGTTTACGTTATTATCACAGTTGGGATAATCCTCACTCAATAAATAAAGTATTGTAGAGAAGGGTCTAGATTTCAGACAGCTCCGATACCAAATACATAAGAGCAAAACTGTGCCCAAAATATCCAACATTAGATCTTTAAAAATGTAAATAACCTGAAGCTTATCCCAGGTCATCCAGCAATAAATGCTGTTCACGCTATTCAGATGAGGAGATAATGAGGCTCGTATTTCAATACAGGGAACTATTT
This sequence comes from Leptobrachium leishanense, assembly GCA_009667805.1. Classification (NCBI taxonomy): domain Eukaryota; kingdom Metazoa; phylum Chordata; class Amphibia; order Anura; family Megophryidae; genus Leptobrachium; species Leptobrachium leishanense. The sequence goes on along the minus strand of CM019066.1, from coordinate 78,047,510 downwards.
AAGACTTTCAGATTTTTCTTTATACAGATGTTTAAGCAAGTACATGAATCCTTGCAAAGGAACAATGACTCATTGCTCAGCGACTAGATTTCACGTCTAAGTCTTTAATATAAAACAAAAGGGGAAAACAGAATTATTTCTTCAACTTGAATCCATATATTTAAAATATCAGCTTTCCTACTGTACAATTCTATTTTAACAACGATTTCAAAGGGATACATATTACAGTAAGAATAGACCAGAGAGGAATAATGCATGAAGAACCCGGATCCTTTAGAAATCTACATTTGGATACATATATAACAACCATGTGATTTATGCAGTTGTGAAATGTATGTGGGAAAAGTTCCCAATAGAACCGAAGACATTACTACATCACGATCAATGTCCAACGTGTGAAGGTCTATTGCAAACTACAATGCACACAAAATGTAATCAGCTACATGAAGGACGGAAATGATGTAAAGGGTATCCTATGATAAAGGCTCGGCTTTTAAGCGGTGTCAAAAAAATGAAGTGGTAAAAAAGACTCCTCTTTGAAAAAAAAAGACGCTCCAATAGGGACACACACAAATCGATGCTCTAATCGGCCGCACCTGATTTGGACGCCTCAGCTCCAGTGGATAGTCATTCTCAATTTAAAATTCGGTTTAGGGTTAGAGTTACAAATTAGGGTTAGGTTACCATTTGTGCTTGTTTTACGGTTAACCCTATCATTCTGATCCATTTCGCTTCATTTTTAAGTAACATATTCTGACCCTTTCTTTTGACACGAGCGCAGCAAGCGTCAAAAGAAGGGGCGGAATCTGTTACCTAAAAATTATGCAAGAAATGCAGAAGAATGTTAGAGTTAACCCTAAAACAAAAGAAAAAAAAGCACAAATAAAATCATACCCCAAATTTCTAACCTTAAACATAATTTCTATTTGAGAATATTGCTCCATGTTGGCTAAGGCCAGTGTCAGACGAGCATTCTTCAGAGCGGTAGTAACGTCCGTGAGAGTAGACTTCCTTCCACTCTGATGCCCGTGTGGTCACCTCGTTGAGCATAATTAGTGCGTTCAGCACTACAAAGCTCAATCCTCCTAAGGAGGATCATGCTTTGCAGCTCCGTCTACATAGCTTTTCGACAGGGAGGTTTTCAGCACATCCAGTGGTAGCGCACGCAACTAGTGGGCACGCTACACCATGTGGCCCTCCCCGTCGAACTGTCGCAAAGCTGTGACGGACACAGGGAGGTGCGTCAGTACGCGCGCACCTAGTGCGCTCGTCTGACCCTGGCCTAAGGCATACAAATTAGATATGGATGATAGTGGGATGTCAAAATTTAGCAGTGGACAAATTTGACAGACATGCATTTCAGATGCGTTCAAGACGGAACATCTTTCTCAAAGATGTGATTTCTTTTTACCGTGCCATCTTTTGATGCCGCATCTTTCTCATAGTAAAACGATACACAATTCACAGAGGTAGAAAAGTGGATCGCAGATAACAAACCTTTTCTAAATACTGACAAAACTGTTACGATGCTCTTTTGTAACTGCACCTAAACTACACAAATTGCAAACACCCCATCTATGTGTCAGGAGTAGGACAAGATCAAATGGCACGCTGACCACAGTCACTTCTCTCAAATATCTAGGTATGTGGTTAGACCCAAATCTATCTTTTGGCCCCCACATCGAAAAACTCTCATCTACACTTTACCCCAAACTAGGTGCCCTGTACAGAAACAAATCCTGCCTGAGCCCCGCGGTAAGAAAGCAGATCGTACAACAAATGCTTATGCCGGCTATTGAATACGGAGATTTAGTGTATGCAGCTGCCCCGCAAACACACCTTCAGAAACTTACTACATTGTATAACTCATTCTGCCGCTTTGTGCTACAATGTAACTACATGACCCACCATTGTGACATGTAAGGCTAGGGTCAGACGAGCGTGATTTCTACGGACTGTACGTCCGTGCACACGGACGTACGTCAGTACGGAAGACACAGTAGTGGCCACACAGTCCGTTTTTTTCACTGACAAATATTTTGACGGATGTAGGAGGGAAAATAAATTAAAAAGCAAAACCATTTTGTCCATGAAAAAAATGCTGGACGTATAAATGCAGTCCGTCTGACCACGTTCCATCACTCACACACAAAGCTATGCAGACCTTGCGGACGCAGCGCACTTTGTGCGGCTGTTCTAGCGGTTGTACGTTCTTGCCTGCCTTGCGTCCGTGGGCCGCGGCCGTTGTGCGTCCGCAGTTCAGTGCGGACGTACTTCGTGTAACGGGCTCCGATGGGCTTCCTGTCATGCTATCACGGACGTACTTTTAGGCGCAATCACGGACGTGAACACTACGCTCGTCTGACAGCAGCCTTAAAAGAGCTAAACTGGCCGTCGCTGGAATCTAGACGCACCCTTCACCTTTCCAACCTGGTGTTTAAGAGCTTTTCTGGGAAGCTACCACCCTACCTGAATAGGCTGCTTCCCTCAGCAGTTCCCTCATCCTATAACCTCCGATCCAGGACCAGCACCTTACTTGCAATACCACTATACCAATAGAAAGTGGCTCAATCCTCATTTTCCTACAGAGCACCACAATTATGGAATAACCTCCCAGACACCATCAAATCTTCCCCCAGTCTAAAGTCACTTAAGAGCTCCCTATTAACATACCTCAATACGGAATGCACCTGTAAACATGTAACATAGTGACTATATTTCTTACATATTTATTTTTCTGTTAATCTGTGTATTTGTTTTGTGTTAATATCTTGCATTTTACTACTTTGTATTTCTGTAACAACTCAATGTTCTTGAACCCAGGACATACTTGAAAATGAGAGAAATCTCAATGTATCCTTCCTGGTAAAATACTTTATAAATAAATTAATTAAATAATACACAGTATGTCGACCTGTACAAACCAATGGTTCCTAAAGCGTACTGTTATGGAGTACAAAGAGAATATATATAACATGTATGATGGGAGCCAGAGAATGTCAGGCTGCGATGAAATCATAAGAATAATTGAGATATTCGTCAAACGTAAAATGCAGTAGGTGAAGTGGATCAGAGACAAGTGCTCTTGGTATGGGGCTATGGATATGTGTAAATGGCAACCACAACTGAATCGAAGTGCTAGTATTTTTATTTGTTATTATAAATATACCTTTTGATTTTGGAGACTTGAAACCTGTTTTCCAAGGAAGGTTAACTTCCTTACGTCCTGCATTGCAGGCTTCCATTATCCTACATGCCCTGTAGGCTTCCCTACTGCCTCAATATATTTTGAGCTGACCAACAGTCCGCATGTGTCCACATTGTCCCCTTTTTATTACTAGTTTCACAGGAAAAAAGTACACTAAATGTTCCCATATATAAAGCTGCAGTGCTGGAATCATTGAGTATTTTGAGTAGTTTGGCATGAGATGACTGGAACGTATGTCAAACTCAGCATTTTAGTATAAAGTTTCTTCAGCCAATTTATAATGAATCGACAAGAGAATTGCGAATACTGGCCAAAACTGTCATCTTGTTGGAAAATGACAACTATTTCCAATTGGGATGAGTTGGCTTACATTTTTAACACTTCCTAAAATTTCTCTCTACTGTGAGTACTGACCCGTCTGTGTAGCATTTAGTTTGGCACTATGCAATTTATCAAAGTATAATCAGTCAGAAAAAAAAAAATATATATATATTTTTTTTTTGCTTTGGAACCAAACCCTTTGATTAAGAAGTATGACACAATGCAACCTAATAACCCACCTTTAAAGACAGGTATAGCCTTGTAAATTATGTCTGTAGTAGATTGTAATGTGTTCCGAATAGTAGTTTCCCTTTAACACCTAGTCGGTAAAATGCGTCGGTTTTTCTAGCAGTAACCATGTTTTTCTGCAAGCAAATTTTTCTGAGATTTGATCACACTAGACAGATTTAAGTACAAAACGGTTATTTTATTTGTTTGTTTTAGTTTTAAATACCAACATCAAAATGCTAGCATTGAAAAGATCAAAGAGACTTTAAAGTTTTAAGAAATTATGGGCCCTATTACATAGTGAACACTAACGTTATCGTTCGGGTGAGTAAGTGTTACCGTTAGGATAAGTGACCTTAAAGCATGCCACGCGTATTACATTCCTAATGCTAAGCAGTGATAAAATTTGTTAGCGCATCGATGATTGCGCGAGCTTGCTGTACTTTGGGCATCCTATACTTAACATGGGGAGCGCAATCAGTAATTAGTGTTAGGATAAGTAAGGTATTTTTAAATTCTATAGCTAATTACCGTAGGGGTGTGTTAAACGGATTTTTTCTGTCACCCAGAAGCCGGTGCTAACTGATTCTCTCATCCCGCAGAGAGAATGGTGGCCTAATCCACCGCTTCTGGCCACCGGGAGCAGTGTGAGACTGGGGACAAATAGTCCCCAGTCTCCCTCTGTGACCCTGTGCGATCTCGCAAGAGTCCAGTAGAGCAAACCTCCATGGAGTCCTATGGCAATAGTTTCCTCTATTAATTTTGACACCTGTCATCGTGATAATGTTAGTGTCTGGATGTGTACGTGTTACTGCTAGGATAAGTGTGTATAACGCATGCCGCCCAGACTAAATTCCTGACGATAAACACGTAAGAAATCACTTAGAACATCGTTTTTTGCGCTAGCTTCCGCGAGGTTACTGTACTTTGCTCATAGTATAATTAACATTGGGAGTGCAATAATTAGTGCAGGGCTCAAAATTTCAAGTCCCAAGCTACTAACCAGGCCATAAGAGTTACTCGCCGCCAGTTGCTCCAACTAAACCCTACCCAGCCTTTAACTCTGCCCCTAAACACCCCCCTTAAATTATCTTATGAAATTACTCTGTTAAAGGTTTTATTTAGAATAAAGTTACAAAAATAACATTAATACCCAGACATCAGACCCCAAATACATGTATACCCAGTCATCAGACCCCAGTGTGAGCAGAACGAGGAGGCAGGGAAGCTCCTCTCCACCCCCCTGCCAGTGACAGACGAGTTTGGTCAGGTTAGGCAGCTGATCCCTGCCATTGTGCAGTCTGGGGAAGGGGGGCTGCACGGTGGCACCGCTGGAATACGCAGCACAAAATAATTTATTGTGCTGCCTGTGTGTGCATTTCCACTCGCCCGCACTTAATTTCCACTCGCCAAATGCGAGTAGAAATTTTGAGCCCTGCATTAGTGTTTCAATAAGATATTACAAAGTGCTAGCGCTAATTACCGCCGGGACTTGCAAGGCAACATTTTAGCGAGTACTAAAAGCTGGTGCTAAATGATTCTGCAAATGCAAAAATCATTTAGAACTCCCTAAACCCCCTCCAATAAATTTGGTACTTAAATCTCATCCCGCTGCGAGAACGGTGGCCCGATCCGCTGCTTCTCGCTGCTGGGAGCAGTGTGAGACTGAACAAATAGTTCCCAGTGTCCCTCCACAATCACTCTGCGATGCTGCATGTTCTAGCGAGAGCAAAATCGCGCAGAGCTCGCGGCCTAGAAGGACAAGCCTCCATGAAGTCCGATGGTAGTGCTGCATTCCAGGGTGTTGAGGTAGCGCCTGCCCCAGAATACCACGTTAACATGGGGAGCTTCAGAGAAATCTGCAGACACAGATTTTCCCAGTTAGCATCCCCCTGTTAGAGTTAAGAAAGGAATAGTGCCCCATATTGCATATTAGGTATAAAAATTATAAGGATAAAATACAAAATAAAACCCAAAACAAACAATAGACCTTTTTTGGTTTGTCAAAAAGATACAGCATTATACATCATCAATATCTGCAACCTAAAATATGACCCATAATGCTCTCAACAAGCATAGTGCTATTAAAGAGGGGTTCCCCCGGATAACTCTAAGGATAATCCAGATTAGCTTTTTCAAGTGGGATTCCCATCCAGTAACAGGAAACATTCTGTCCATTCTATAAATAAATGTTAATCCAGCTCAAAAGCAGATGGACTTTCGCAAAAAAATATGACAGCGTGTCAACCCTTTCACTACCAAAATTGCGCATACATGATTTTGCATTATATGAATATGAAAAACTTAAAACTAGTGAACAAAAACCCCGTGCATACGCTTTTTAAGATTGGTTTTCTCCCACAAAATTCTCTGAGCTCTCACTCCTGTCACCCTGTATTACTGTAAGCAAGTTACAAGGAGCAGTCCCCGAACAAAAGTCAACAAACCTTACTGCTACATTACAACAGCCAGGGAGAGAGCAGAATAAAGGGAGAGCTGAGGGGTCACTCACTGTACAGGAATAAACTTTAGGTTGTAATATGTGCTGAAAATTCCTGTACAGTACCAATAAGGAGTGTTACTGTAACTTTAATATGCAGGAATTATACTCATATATATCTGTACATTTTGGTATTGTTTCTATTACCTACAAGTCACACAATAAGCTCCTGATCACAACAAATACCCACAACAGGATATCTGAATTTTTTTATTCATCAATATCATTTTGATGGGTTTGGGGTTCCAGTTGCTTTTATTTTAATCAGTTCTGGACTTTTAAGGGGTTAAATTCACTGTTTGCACCTGATGGCAGACTTTATTCTAAGCGGTCCTCAAGTACCCCCAACAGGCCAGATTTTAAAGATCAAATTGGGGAAATGCAGACTGAATCCTGCAATCACTGAGCAGCAAATCATATCACCTGTGCTGTGTTTCGGATATCTGGAAAACCTGACCTGTTGGGGGAACTTGAGGACCGCGGTTGGGAACCACTGTTCTATTGTATGGGTTTCTTGCTGTCAGGGAAGATACAGGTTTGCTGGCTCCAGCTATTGTTTGTTTTTTCTGTTTATTATTAGATTAATGTGATAATCTGAGTAATCACATCAATTTCTTCACGCAGAAAAGTTCACCATAACTGCAATTAGTTGTAAGTATCACCATTGTCAACGGCACGGTGACCTTCACCTATCCAGAGAATCAAAATTCAACAACAGCAGCAGGAGTTGTTGCAAACAAAGGGCCATATTACAAAGTTGGTGCTAACTTAACCAGAGCTGTTGTAAACTTAAAACCTCCATAGGCTATAATGGCTCTGGGAAGTTTACAACAGCTCTGGTTACGTTAGCACCAACTATGTAATATGTCCCAAAAGATGAACAACAGGTACTACTATTATTCATGTGTAAAATGAGTAAACTGCCGCTATTCTCCATTTGGCGCTGCTCCGCCATTGTTTGTAAGAACTGTACATATACTTCACTGCTTTTCAAGTAATGATCTTCATTGAACTCTCATAGGAACTAGAGAAAAAAAAAATGAACGGTAAAAACACAACACTAGACAGCCTTGACTGGCTCTATGATGGAACCTATGGCAAAGCTACACTAAATATCTACATTAGTAGTTCCATTGGAATCCCCCCCTGACAACCAAGCTGAAAATCTTCGGCAAAAACTGAAAAGTGGGAGAACTATGGTGAAAGTTCTGTCAATAAAGAATTTATTGTAGTTTCATCATGCTCAATCCATGGCATCTCTATGAAGCTCACTGAACTGAATCCACTGTTCAAGAAATAATGGTGATTGGTGAATATCCCTTTTAGGGCCCTGCCCTAAGCTAAAACGGGGACGCCAAGCGGTAAATTTGCAGTCGCAAATAGCCGCTTAGCATCCCTGTTTTACATGTGGATTACGGGGCAGGAGGTGAATCCAGCAGCTTCCCCATAGTGGCCGCTAGCCTCTTGGATGCTTGCGGCAGTGCAAACATCTCCATGGAGGCTTCTCCTGCCGGGTCACATGACCGGCAGTATCTCACCTTTCGCAACAGGGGTGTGGGAATTGTATCGCCCGACGCCCGGGACACGAAGATCCGGGCGCAGGGCGAGTAGTTTTTTTTGAGATGCAGTCTCAAAAAATTAAGACTTAATTCCACGGACGCCCCCAATACCGGAAGCCAGCATTGAGCTGGCTTGCCGGCATCTGAGGGGCTGGGGCGGCTATCCGAACGCTCTAACGGCATTCGGACAGGCCCCAGCAGCTTACCGCGTTTCATACCTAATGAGTGCCGCCTGCAAAGTCTTCCAGCGGCCGCTCATTGGGAGACCTCCAGGCGCGAGTTCGCGGAGTTCGCGAGATCGCGCTGGGAGAAATCTCGCGGGATCGCGGCTGGGGGACTTTGCACGCGGCACTCGTTAGAAGGTACGAAACGCGATAAACTGCAGGGGCCTGTCCAAACGCCGATAGAGCGTTCGGACAGTGCCCCATGTCTGGTCTGAGGTCTGAAACATGCCTGTGTGGGTGTATATATACACACACAGTTTTTTAGGGACCACAGGGTTTTAGGGAATTTAGTGTACATTTGTAGTTGTATTCAGAATGAAATCCTACAAGGACTTTTTAAAGAACCATATGCAACTAAAATGACATCAATTGGTTTTGTAATACAGTAGTAAAGGTTTCTTTTGTGAATTCTTCATTGACACAATTATTCAACCCCTTAAAGACTACCACTCTGAAGAACAGAGGTTCATTCAACGGTTTTCAATCAGGTATTGAAAACACCTGTGGATGTCACGGAGCAGCAATAAAGCATAATAAGCACCAATTAGGCAGCTTTAAAATGACTGTGATACTCAGCTCCTTCTAGACATTTACTGGTGTGGTTACAAACATGGTGAAGTCAAGAGAATGGTCCAGGAAGACAAGAGAAGAGGTGATTACTCTTCACAGGAAGGGCAATGGCTATAAGAAGATTGCAAAAAAGTTAAACATACCAAGAGAGACCATAGGAAGCATCATTCGCAAATTCAAGGTAAAGGGCACTGTTGAAACGCTACCTGGTCGTGGCAGAAAGAAGATGCTGACTTCGACTGCTGTGCGCTACCTGAAGCGTAGAGTGGAGAAAAGTCCCCGTGTGACTGCTGAGGAACTGAGAAAAGATTTGTCAGATGTGGGTACTGAAGTTTCAGCTCAGACAATACGCCGCACACTGCGTAATGAAGGCCTCCTTGCCAGAACTCCCAGGCGCACCCCCTTGCTGTCTCCAGAGTCGACTGCAGTATGCCAAAAGTCATGTGGACAAACCACAGAAGTTTTGGGATAGTGTTCTGTGGACTGATGAAACAAAATTAGAACTGTTTGGGCCCATGGATCAACGCTATGTTTGGAGGAGGAAGAACAAGGCCTATGAAGAAAAGAACACCTTGCCTACTGTGAAGCACGGCGGGGGATCAATCATGCTTTGGGGCTGTTTTGCTTCTGCAGGTACAGGGAAGCTTCAGCGTGTGCAAGGTACCATTAATTCTCTTCAGTACCAGGAGATATTGGATGACAATGTGATGCAGTCTGTCACAAACCTGAGGCTTGGGAGACGTTGGACCATTCAACAGGACAATGATCCCAAGCATACCTCCAAGTTCACTAGAGCATGGTTGCAGATTACAGGCTGGAACATTTTGGAGTGGCCATCGCAGTCACCTGACTTAAATCCGATTGAGAACCTCTGGTGGGACTTAAAGAAAGCAGTTGCAGTGCGCAAGCCTAAGAATGTGACTGAACTGGAGGCTTTTGCCCATGACGAATGGGCGAAGATACCCGTAGATCGCTGCAAGACACTTGTGTCAAGCTATGCTTCACGTTTAAAAGATGTTATAACTGTAAAAGGATGTTGTACTAAGTACTAAGATTGAATGTCACTTGGGGGTTGAATAAAACTGATAATGATGTGAGCACAGAAAAGAAATTTGTGGTTATTTCATTATAAATGTTATGTTATATTTGTCTGACCTACACGTGCCTCTTTGATTTAATTGTAAGCAAGATGACTGAATGATCAAAATCAATGTCAAACTGGCCAAAACACTCAATTTCAGTGGGGGTTGAATAATTTTGAACACAACTGTATATATATTATATACACACACACACGTACATACATATACATAGATACACACAACAAAATAGTGTTTAAATAAAGGTCTTTATTCATCACATGTATCTGACGCTGCCTCTATAGGCTGTTATGAATTATTATTATTATTATTATTTATTTATAAAGCGCCAGCATATTCCGCAGCGCTGTACAATAAACACAGTACAGACAGGGTTACAATACATTGAACAACATTTGACAAACAGTACAGGAGGAGATGAGGGCCCTATTCCCGTAGGAACTCCCAATCTAGGAGGGTTGGGGTTGGAAACAGGAGGAGAGGACTGTAAGGTGAGAGTGATTGATGGTTGCGTCAGTGAGTTGGGTGGTAGGCTTCCCTAAATAGGAATGTTTTCAGGGAGCGTTTGAAGGAAGAGAAGTTAGGGGAAAGTCTGACAGCACGAGGGAGAGCGTTCCAGAGAGTGGGGGCTGCGCGTGAGAAATCCTGCAGTCTATCATGGGAAGAGGTGATGCGGGGAGAAGCTAGGCGCAGGTCACTGTTTGACCTTAGGGAGCGGGCTGGGGTGTATTTGGTGATTAGTGAGGACAGGTAGTGGGGCGCTGAGTTAGTGAGGGTTTTGTAGGTAAGGATAAGGATTTTGAACTTAATTCTGCAGTGGATGGGGAGCCAGTGAAGGGACTCGCAGAGGGGAGCGGCAGAGACAGAGCGGCGGGTGAGGTGAATTAGCCTGGCGGAGGCGTTCAGGATGGATTGTAGGGGGAGAGGCGGGACAGGGAGGCCAGATAAGAGATTATTGCAATAGTCGAGTCGGGAGATTACCAGGGCGTGTATGAGTTGTTTTGTGGTGACAGCGGTAAGAAATGCCCGAATTCTGGAAATATTACGCAGTTGGTATCGGCAGGAGGAGGAAAGAGACTTGATGTGGGGGATGAAGGAAAGAATAAAGACCTTTATTTAAACACTATTTTGTTTAAATTATCAGGACAAGTAGATCATCCTGAGGGACAAGTAGATTTTTTTTTAAATTTCCACACCCCTGCTCAAGATGCTGCAGGTCTGCAGAGTGATCGCAGAAGGAGACTGGGGACTTTTTCCTCTGCTTCGGCCGCCATTCTCGTCGCGGGATGAGAGTTGAGTATTTGATTTTTTTTGGGAGGGGGGGGGGTTCCAGCTGCTGCTAACAGATTCCGCAGAAGCTCTAAGGCTCGTGTCAGACGAGTGCAGTGTTCACGTCCGTGTTGCCGCACATAAGTACGTCCGTGATAGCATACAATTGTGGTAAATGAAGCCCCACACACGAAGTACATCCGCACTAAAGTGCGGACACATGACGGACGCGGCAAACAGACGCAGGTTAGGCAAGAACGCAAAACTGCTAGAACGGACGTGCGGAGTGCGCCACATCCGCATAGCTTTGTGTGTGAGTGATGGAACGTGGTCAGACGGACTGCATTTATACGTCCAGCATTTTTGACAGACAAAATGTTTTTTTATTTTCCCTCCTACATCCGTCAAAAATAACGTCAGTCACAAAAACGGACTGCGTCGCCACTACTGCGTCTTCCGTCAAAAAGTGCATCCGTACTGCACGGGCGCACAGTCCAGAGAAAACGCGTCTGACCCTAGCCTAAGCTGTAGCAGAATTTTAGTTCGCAACAGCGGTTTGTAATTAGCGTTAGGACTTTGTGATACTAAAGCCAATTACTCTTTGCTTACACTTTGCGCTCCCCATGTTAAGTATAGGGAGAGCAAAGTACAGTAAGTCCATGCTAGATAGCATTCGTATCGATGCGCTAACGGGTTTGTTAACGCGTTAGCAATTGGGAGGTGACACAAGTGGGGTGCCAATGCTCAATTACGTGAGCGCTAGCGTTAAGGAGGTAATTGGGAGAAGGGTACATTTCCGGGTCTCCTCTTTATTGAGGTCCCTGGTGGCATAGAGACGGAATGACACAGTAATGGGTCTGGAAGCCAAGCTAGGAATCACATCTCCCTTTATCGGTTACGTTTAAACATGCAATATATTGAAACATATCATAAGTGAAGCGTTAAAGCTCCTGCAAATACGGTGCCGTTTCCAACTTTCCATTAAATTTAAGAAACTCTGTAATGGCCAGGAACTGGTTCAGCCAATGAGGAGATATTCCTTTTGTACTATGAGAACTGCATTTTAATATCATAAAGTGATATTCTCAGCAATATATGATTTACCTCCCACAACGCCAATGAACTTTTAAAAAGGACAATATAAAGCCAAACGTTATATTTCCATTTACTCCACCCCAGAAATATATACCACTGCGCACTTCCAGTGGGTTTCAAATGGTGTAAAATGAAAAGGAAAACACTTTTTTTGCTCCGACAGTGTGTTTCTTCAGTCTCTGGTTTTATCTCATTGGATTAACGTGCCGGTTTTCTCCAGCTATTGTCCTTAAAAATCTTATTTTAAATTTGCAGCTGTGTCAATTGAAATACTGATATCAAAACATCTGTTAAGAATCATGATCTGACCACATTATTCCTTTTCCACACTTGTAGGTGCTGATTTGTTTTGCTATTAGCAGTTTCTTCCTCCATTCAACAGAGACTACTCGCTCATAAAGAAGCAAATGGTTTAATATCCCCTAACCTTCAGGCCTTCATGAAATCCCTCAAAACCCATCTCTTCAGATTAGCGTACCACAGCAGTAATGCAACTCATCCCTCTGATCACCTACTCACACATGATTGAAGCCGCTTCTATGGCCACCACATTCCCAAACCACTGGTACGAATGATCCTAACATCCACGAAGACTCCTGGGTTATTCAAAGAGATCCGAATTGCTTGAGAAAGGTAACCGAACACTGAAAATCAGCGTTCGGTTATCTTTCTTGGCCATTCGGCTATCCAGAGAGCAGGCAATACGCCAAATCCTGGCGAATTGCCTGAACATACGGTGCCTGTTCGAGGGCAGTGAAATCCCCATGAAAAAGCACTGCTTCGGCTATTCAGAGAACACAAACTAGCAGTGAAGGGTTCCCCTAATGCCCTGCCATTCGGTGGTTTAATTCGGCAAGTTTATTAAGGCGAATCCCATAGGCTTCAAGGTTAAAAATATTCCGGTTTTAATTCAATATCTAATAAACCGTTCATTATAAAATTCTGCATTAAAGAGTCTTTGTTTATAGATTTTTTAGGATATTTTAAGCATTTTTCAGTTGCTTAAAGTTCAGCTTCAGTTAAGTTAAGCTTCTTTTTTTTTAATTTTTTTAAGTTTACTTATTTTTTGTGTAACAGCCCTTTTTATTATCATTCCCTGGAGCTCATATGTAAATTTCAGACATTTTCGCTCAGTAGTTTCTTTGCAAACAGCGTTTCACTTTTCAAACATTTATGCAAACTGTTTTTCTAATTTATTCACTTCACTCATCTGCGGTCTCGGCTTTTTCCGGCGGCTTCGCTGCGGGTGATCGGCGCCTGCTCGGGTTTTTCCGTGGTTTTCGGCAGGTTAATCCAAACCTAGTGTTTCTATCCTATGTCCATTTATCAGTATCTTGTTCCCTTTGGTTATTGAATAGCGCTGTGGAAACTGTTGGTGCTATATAAATGATGATAATAATATACACGGTAGAAAAGACTATGGGCCCTATTACAATCTTAACGCTAACGTTAGCACTCGTCAGTGTGAGCGTTAAAGTTAGGTTATGTGGTCCTAGTGTTTTCAGCCCATACTACAGTCTGAAAGCTAACGGGTTAAAAAATCCGTTAGTGATTCGGATCTTGCGCTTTTCAGTGCGAGCTTACAGTACTTTGCGCTCCCTATACATGGGGAACGCAAAAGGGTTAATTAGCGTTAGGATTACAAAATCCTACCGTTAATTATGCCCCACTGTGGTTAACTGAAACATTAACCACAGCTAGGAGCTGGTGCTAACGGACTCAGTTTCTGCGGAATCAGTCAGCACCAGCTTAAAGTCCCCCAAAAATCAGATAGTCCCCTCTCATCCCGCAGTGAGAACGACTTTCCGTTCTGCTGCCTCTGTCCGCCGGGAGCAGAGGGAGACTGGGGGAAAAAGTACCCCAGTCTCCCTTTGCAATCACTCTGCCGACCTGACAGATCCTGCAGGTCATGTGACCGGCAGTGGAAGCCTCAATGGAGTCCATACTTCGTCTGACAGATCCCATTAAAAAGGAAAAGATTGCTATTCTGCTTAGTCACACAAAGTCGTCTTATGGAGGTCAGAGGCAGTGGACGAGGGCTGAATCTCCTCCATGTTGTGGGATTGGCCGGATAAAGACGAACAATTGCATGATCGCACAAATGCGGACCAAGTGAAAGGCCAGCCTAAATGGTTTCAGACCTCTATACCGTGACTTCAAGTCGCTTTTATATCAGAAAGAGCCCTATTTAAATACACTCCAGCTCCCCCCCCCCAAATGCATCCCTAAGGCTAGGGTCAGACTAACGCATTTTTCGCGTTGTCCGTGAAAATGTGCGTTCGAAGAATGGACGTATTTTTTCACGGAATACGCAATAGGGGTCATACGATGCGCAGTTTCATCCGTGATTTTGTACGGATCTTCAATAAAACACTTTGTGCATCTGGACGTTATGTTGGCCGGACATTAGCAGCGTCTGACGTCTCCAATTCACGCACACACGCCTCTAGCGGACGCCGCGCACTCTGTACGTCAGTACTAGTGGTTTAACGTTCTCGAAAAAATGCGTTCATTTTCCACTTGCGTTGCGCAGCCGGACTTTTGTGCGACCGTACTTCGTATATTGGCCGTCATTGCCCGGCATCTGCTGCTAGTGCGGCCGTGATTAAGTGCGCCAGAACGCGCGTTCGCACTGCCTCAGTCTGACCATAGCCTAAAAGAGTTAAATTAAGGCTTTGTCTCCTGGCAGTGATGGGGAGAAGTCAATATTATCCCAATGGATATCCCCCACACCATCATCCTTTGCCATGTTTCATGATAGGATATATGTAGATACTCAAGTATACCGCTAGATTTTGGTGACAGAAATTTACCTTAAAATTGGAGGGGTCGCGTTATAAATCGAGACATCTGCATCGTGTGTTTAAAAAAAAAAAAAACACCTTGCCTTGCTCTGGATCCCAAGGCTCCCTGATGCTTGCAAACACTTCAGGAACTCCCGGATTCAGGAGAGGTGGGAATCTACAATTGTAATCATTCTAGAGCAGAACACCCTGGCCTGCGGTGTACCCTGACCGTGTTAAGAGAACCTGGAAGGATTTTAATTGTTTACCGGTACAGTAAAATGGTGTTCCTCGCGTTATATTCGAGTCTTGAGTATTCTTGCATTTCCATAATAAATTTCTATCCATCGCGTTATATTCGGGTCGTGCTATAATCGAGTATCTCCGGGTATTCACTTTTCCTCAATTGCTGGATGGGGCCTCACTCCACAAAGAAGAGAAGGCAACATCTTCTCGAATTGGCTCCCTCTCATGGCCATACTGCCCAGTGCCACTAAAGAGTCCCCCAAAAACACATGCCTACTGATCCTGGTATTCAAAAATGATATGGGGTTCAAACCCTACCCGGACCAACGCTCCCTGTATAACACACTCAATGTCTAGAAGAGTAACTACACCCCCCATACGCGTATATCCTTTAGTTAAACGGTACTGGAGGGTTGCTATCAGCCATTAGCAAGACTTCCCTCCCCTTACCGCTGTGTCCCAAACTTTGAGCGGAGATGGGATTTGTCCCGTATAGTTGTGTTCTACTGTACCCACTTGTGGACGTTGATATTTGATAATGATCTCTTAGAAACTTTATGTTACTCTACATTTGGGCACACAAGTAATTGCCATTTTGGTGCCTGAATCAACAATAAAAAGTCTGAAAAGAAACAAAACTGTGCGTGGTCTGAAAACACAGGTTAAAGAAAACACGCAATAAGACAGATGTAACTGAAGGAGCAGAGGACATCCTATTATGGAGGCTGGTGATCATTTTCACATTAAAAAAAGCTAAATAAATCTTTCCACATGTCAAGCGGTGGGTCAGGGGTCCTTGTGTACTCTATCAAAAGTGTCCAAGCCCCATCTGTGCAGGATAATGGGACCAGTGCCAAAATGCAATTTTTCAAAAGTTATCATTTAACACATGTGGAAACGAAAATGTATCCGAATGCAAGATATTAAAGTTTATTACATTCACCTTTTAAGACAAAATAAAGATTTTATTTTTTAAATTAGTGCAAATGTTGAATATGTTCCTTATGGCATGAGGTTGAGCAATACAGATAAATAGTTCCTTAGAAAGATTCAGGACTTGAAATGCATTATAAATAATAAAGAGAGGAGGAATACAATCTTAATGGGACAAAATAGCCACGTTGGTGGGTGTTCATCAGACCCACAGCATACCCAGACTCCCAGCATACATACAATAATGAAGGTGGTCCAGTTACTCCATATAGGCATCAAATTAGGGTAGGTGTATTGGGAAGTCAGCAACGTTTTAGCCATAAACTGGCATATCTCAAGCTTGAAAAAGGCCAGTTGGTTGATGAAAAGCCACCAACTTCCCAATGAACCGGCCTTTATTATTATTTATTAAGCGCCAACACATTCCGCAGCGCTGTACAAGGAACAATTTGTGCAGAAAGGACAATTCTACAATACAAAACAGGAGACAGGTCAGTATTCCTGCCAGCAGATACAGGAGGACATGACGGCCCTATTGCTGTGGTAATTTATAATCTCGATGGGTGAGGAGAATTCAAAACAGGAGGGAGGGCTGCAGTGACTAGTTAACCCTTTCGCTGCTGAGGCATTTCACGCCTGTGTGCGGAGCTCATTTTTACCGGTTTCACTTATCATGTTTAACCGCATTTAGAAGCCTTATTTTATTATATGACCCAGACATATTATATATCGCTCTTTCCGGCAAACTCGGCAGATTCATAATATATCATTATTATATGTATACATCATGTCCTGTCTGTATATTATAACAAAAAATGCAATACAATTAGAATTTTCAATTAATTATAACGTGTAAAGTGTTTTTTTCACATTTTAACATGCGAGCATTTGCGGTTATATTTTCTATGGGTTGCGCTTGTTAAAAAAAAATTAAATGGGGTCTCGTTACATTTGTTTTGGGGGAAAATTATGCGATTTTTAACAAACGCACCTCATACAAAAATTGTTAGTGCAGCATCATTGTTCACATTATAATTGAAATGGGAACAATATTGCTGCATTAACAAAAACATTTTTTTTTATTATTATTCTTTTAAATATTTTTTTATTTTTATTTTTTTTTTACTAATTTTTACATGGTCATGTTTGGTATCGTTGGTATGCTCTGGCCGATCCAACGATACCAAATATGAACCCCTAGCTGCCACGGATTTGGAGATAGCGGGTTCATTGGAACCCGCTATCTCCACCATTGGTGGCAGTTAAGGGTTAACTCTAAAACTGACATCATCGCGCTATGCACGATGACGCCAGTCGTCAGGGGGAGATCCCTGAAGCTTGGCCGACATCCAAGATGTCGGCCAGCTCCGGGAGAGGATCACGATCCGGCCCCCAAGGGGATAAAGCCAGGCACCGTTTGGAAGGGTAGGCTGTGCCCTTCTAAACGCTGCCTGCCTTTAATCTCTGGCCCCCGGTGATCGGGAGGGACAGAGGTCCGAAGTACCTCCCCCTCCCTTTCAGGCACCTCCTCCACACTCGTGGGGGGGGTGCCTGAAATAGATTACAGCGCGATGACATCTATTAGTCCCGCCGGAGTCCCGGAGTGCCAGGCTGACATCCAAGATGTCAGCCCGCACCGGGGGTGCCAGCAATCAGCCAGAATCCCGGATGATTGCTGCCTTCTGTGCATGGACGCGCCCATAGCACAGGGGAAGCACTTGGCAGGACGCTCTCAGCGCGTCCGCCGCAGCCAAGTGGTTAATGCAGGGAGTGGTGAGGACCGTTTTTTGGGTCGGTCGGATGTCTTGTTATGGAGTCGGGTGGTCGGCTTCCCTAAACAGAAGGGTCTTCAGGGAGCGTTTAAATGAAGCCAGATTTGGGGACAGTCTGATATTGTGAGGCAGCGCATTTTATAGGGCCGGCGCCGCACGAGAGTTGTCCTGCAGTCTGGCATGTGAAGAGGTAATGATGGAGGATGCCAGGAGCAGGTCATTGTTGGATCTTAGGGGGCGAGCTGGGGTGTATCTGGTGATTAGTGAGGACAGGTAGTGAGGAGCAGCATTTGTGAGCGTTTTGTAGGTGCATTTGAGCAGCACTGGGACCACCTTCTTTATTTTATAAAAATTCATTAAAAACCCCAAATTATATAAATAGACAAAAATTTTCAGTTTCTTGCTAGTGGTTAACATGATCACATTCAAAGAACTGATATTGTGTCTTCTTGCATCATAAATAATGCATTTTCCAAAGTCTTCTAAGGACAAGACTTGGCTTCTCTGCTAGAAAGAGATGCCATAAACGGCCAGTTAAACATTACTTTATGTCAGGTTTTACTAAAAAGCCATTGGGTAACTACATTACAAAATAAAACTGACATAATGGTCACGCTGTGTATAGTAATGTATTATTATAATGTTACTGATGTGTTTTTAGCAGGGACATCTCAAGTCCATCTGTATAAAATAACAAATATTTACCGGTTTGGTAATCTTGCACACCAGCTGAAAAATGTACCTCCAGTGAGGATAGCTGGTCCACTAGCATAGACCCAACTTGGCAATAGACTTGCACGATTTGGTTCAGGTTGAATATAAATTTGGTCAAATATTGTTGATCCGGAAGCAGTTAAAGTTCAATATTGCAGAGCCAAATTGCATCAGAAATAGGGACCTGACCACTGGTCAGGATCGGCCAGTATAAACCACCTACTGTAGATACTCGAGTATACCGCTATATTTTGATGACAAAAATTTACCTTAAAATTGGAGGGGTCGCGTTATATTCGAGACATCTGCAGCGCGTGTTTAAAAAAAACAAAAAAACACCTTGCCTTGCTCTGGATCCCAAGGCTCCCTGATGCTTGCAAACACTTCAGGAACTCCCGGATTCAGGAGAGGTGGGATCCATCAAGGCCAGAGGGCACTCTTGTTTTAAGCCAATGATTAACCTCTCTAACCATCTAATCGCTAGTAAAGAAGATGGGTGGCCGGTGGCTTCATACTTAGTAACAATTGTAATCATTCTAGAGCAGAGCACCCTGGCCTGAGCTGTAGCCTGACCATGTTAAGAGAACCTGGAAGGATTTTAATGGTTTATCGGTACAGTAAAATGGTGTTCCTCGCGTTATATGCGATTGTTGAGTATTCTCGCATTTCCATAATAAATTTCTATCCATCGCGTTATATTCGGGTCGCGCTATACTCGGATATCTAGAGTAGTGAAATATCGCCTCGGTCTTAAATGTACTGATATATATATATATATTTCACTCATGACTGCCAATATTTTGCAGGTTGAAATGCAATGATTTGAAGGGGTGATGTTGATCAAGTCTTACGCTGCAAAAGATAAAAAAGCTGTAAGATCTCTGACGTCTGTTGTTTTATAGACTTGATACACAATATGGTGTATAGCATCCCACTCAAACTGCCTCTGCAGCCTCCTCAATTAATAGCTTTCTTTTCTTCCACTCAAATACCATTGGAGTATATTCCGAGTGCAGAATTTAAGCCTATTTGAGCTGGGAAATAACAGCTAAACCTGAAGATACTGTTCTCCTAGGGTGCATTTAATTCACTATCTAAGCGCCGCCGCACACATCGTCGCCATGTAGTCCATAGGACTCCATTGAGAATACAGCGCCGGTCACATGACCCGCTGGATCTCACCTCGCGAGATCTGGCAGGTCGGCATAGTGATCCACAGAGGGAGACTGTTGGGACATTTTCCCCCAGTCTCTCCCTGCTCCCGCTGGACAGAGGAGGCAGATGAGGCTGCGGTCCTCACCGCGGGATAGTAGGTGAATATCTGAATAATTTTTGGGGGGTTTTGGCTGGTGCTAACGGATTCTGCACCAGCGGAATCCATTAGCACTAAGTCCAGGCTGTGGTTACTTTTTGCTAACCGCAGCCGGACATTAATCAGCGTTAGGACTGTAATTGGTTTGTAAAAACGCTGATTAACACTTTGTGCTCCCTATACTTATCATGGGGAGTGCAAAGTACAGTAACCTCACGCTGAAAAGCGCAAGGTACCAAACGCTAACGGGTTTCTTAAACTGTTAGCGTTTGGAATGTAATATGGGTGGCCCGCGTTAGGGCCACCAGGGCTAACGTTAATACTCACGCAGGTGAGCGCTAACGTTAGCAACAAGTATGTAATGTGGCCCATGGTGTTTCCTTCCACCAAGAAATTACTAGAAAGTACAAAAAGCTGAAGGAACATTGCTTCCTTGAACACCCACACTTATTGTGCTTATTTATAGGAAACACTAGCTTACGTTCCGAATATGCAATATGTCTATCGAATGGGGCCTTCCACTGTCCGGTCTATATTATTTTTAGTCTTTTCCACATATCTCAAATAGAAATACAAATATGCACATAGTGTAAATAAAACATGTAGGCAACAAATGAATATACAATCACACTCATTAAGAGCTACCCAGCTCTAAAGGTATCGCCTTTCAGATTGATATTGGCCAATCCGTCTGCCACACTTTCTCCCAGGAGTCACTTCTCTTGTATCCTCAAAGGACAAAAGGGGAGACATTCATGACATTGTACAAAACTGCCTTTGGTGGATATAGGTAAGTATAGAACTTACTCAACCTTTTAATCAGCTTTTCCTAGCTCAAGGGACCCAACGTAGATGGGGCTGTTAGGCACAACCTTATAAGCCTTATGATTGTAGTGCTGTCACTCTCCAGTCAATAAATATTCCCGGACTTCAGAGGGTATACTGTGGAAAATTTATTGTTTAAAAACCAAAATGTAAAAAGTTAGTAGCTAGAACGAAATACAAATTTGAATCAGCCAGGCGCATTTCGCACTATCCAGCACTTTCTCAGTGGCAATAAAATAATACTTATGAGATCCTGGAGCTCACAGGACTCCATGGAACCGTGCACAACCTCAATCATGCTCTGCAGGAGCTTGTTCGAGCAGGGTCACACTGGGATGTGGAAGGGTCTGCGGACAAAAACTGGGAATGATTTTTTCCCTCAGTGTTCCGTGGTGTATGAAGAGCGGAAGCATCAGGTTGCGCCACTCTCTTCATGGAGTGATCAGAGGGGAGTTTTGAATTCTTACGTGGCTTAATGTGTTATGTGATTTTGAAAAAGCGCAATCACTTAACACCATGGTTTAAAAGTGATTATTCATTGCTGAGTAACAATCAAACAAAGGGCAGGTGCTCAGCGCTCACAGGATATAAACAAAATCCTTTATATTTCTTAAAGATACACATATATATATATACATACATACATATGCTCTGATATTCAGTACATGTGGCAGTTCGTATTCGTAAAGTAAAGTTCGTCAAGGTATTCCTAGAAAGGAAGAAAAAGGTGTACAATAGTGAAGTCCAGCTTTCACAATGTGATAAAAAAAGGGGGGATGGACCCACTCACACTTTCAAGAGCCTCGTTAGGCTCGATCACTTCGCTTGCGGGTATTTCAATCGGCTCACCCAATAGCCCTCAACGGTTCACCGGTCGTGTAGCCCTGGTGTCCTTAGGAGTCCCTGGTAGTAAACAGATCCTGGGAGGACTGCACAGCATGTGAAGAATACACAGCGAACCGGACATGAATAGAGAAGAATCTCTTTTATATCACTAGATGGTACCTATCTAATTACTGAGCATTCCAGTGTCGGACTCTCCCAGGATCTGTGGACTACCAGGGACTCCTAAGGACACCAGGGCTACACGACCGGTGAACCGTTGAGGGCTATTGGGTGAGCCGATTGAAATACCCGCAAGGAAGTGATCGAGCCTAACGAGGCTCTTGAAAGTGTGAGTGGGTCCATCCCCCCTTTTTTTTATCACATTGTGAAAGCTGGACCTCACTATTGTACACCTTTTTCTTCCTTTCTAGGAATACCTTGACGAACTTTACTTTACGAATACGAACTGCCACATGTACTGAATATCATAGCATATGTATGTATATATATGTGTATCTTTAAGAAATATAAGGATTTTGTTTATATCCTGTGAACGCGTGAGTGCTGAGCACCTGCCCTTTGTTTGATTTTTATTGTATTTGTAGTTTGGGAACTGCATTTTGGGTGCTCTAAGAGACGGGGTTCCTGTATCATTTTCTTGTGTATTGTCTGTTTCCTACATCCTAAACTGTATTGCTGAGTAACAGCTGATGTAAATGAAGATTGAGCAAGTATGAAATAGCTCATTCTTCATCTGCTAGGTGCACATTAATGGCTCCTATATAAAAAAATAATAGCGTTCATGTACAGTAAGGAGAAGCAAGGACCTCAGAAAAGAACCCGAGCTTCGCTTCTAGAGCAACCACGTTTGCATATACACTCACTGGCCACTTTATTAGGTACACCTGTTCAATTGCTTGATATCACATGGCAGCAACTCAATGCATATAGGCATCTAGACATGGTGAAGACAACTTGCTGAAGTTCAAACCGAGCATCAGAATGGGGAAGAAAGGGGATTTAAGTGACTTTGAACGTGGCATGAATGTTGGTGCCAGACGGGCTGGAATGAGCATTTCAAAAACTGCTGATCTACTGGGATTTTCAAGCACAACCATCTCTAGGGTTTACAGAGAATGGTCTGAAAAAGAGAAAACATCTAGTGAGCAGCAGTTGTGTGGACAAAAATGCCTTGTTGATGTCAGAGGAGAATCGGCAGGCTGGTTCCAGATAATAGAAAGGTAACAGTAACTCAAATAACCATTCGTTACAACCAAGGTATGCAGAATACCATCTTT
The DNA here is from genome assembly GCA_009667805.1 of Leptobrachium leishanense. NCBI lineage: Eukaryota > Metazoa > Chordata > Amphibia > Anura > Megophryidae > Leptobrachium > Leptobrachium leishanense. The sequence continues at coordinate 78,024,728 of CM019066.1, read as the reverse complement.
GAATGCACTACATGTCGCAGATGGGCTACAGCAGCAGAAGATCACACCGGGTATCACTCCAGTCAGCTAAGGAACAGGAAACTGAGACTACAATTCGTACAGGCTCACCAAAACTGGACAATAGAACATTGAATAAACGTTGCCTGATCTGATGAGTCTCAATTTCAGCTGCGACATTCAGATGGTAGGGTCGGAATTTGGCATAAACAACATGAAAGCATGGATCCATCCTGCCTTGTATTAACGGTTCAGACTGGTTGTAGTGGTGTGGGGGATATTTTCTTGGCACATTTTGGGCCCCTTAGCACCAACAGAGCATCATTTAAACGCCACAGCCTACCTGAGTATTGTTGCTGACCATGTCCATTCCTTTATGACCACAGTGTACCCATCTTCTGATGGCTACTTTCAGGAGGATATTGCACCATGTCACAAAGTTCAAATCATCTCAAACTGGTTTCTTGAACATGACAATGAGTTCACTGTAGTCCAATGGCCTCCACTGTCACCAGATCTCAATCCAATAGAGCACCTTTGGGATGTGGTGGAGCCAAGAAATCTGCAGCAACTGCGTGATACTATCATGTCAATATGGACCAAAATCTCTGAGGAATGTTTCCAACACCTTGTTGAATCTATGCCATGGAGAATTAAGGCAGTTCCGAAGGCAAAAGAGGGTTCAACCCAGTACTAGCAAGGTGTACCTAATAAAGTGGCCAGTGGGTGTATATTAGGTATGGGCACTAAAAACCTTGTTAATATTTCAAACTACAGCTTGAACAGTCTTATTTACTTAATTATCACTCCAATTTAACTGTATAATAGGTAAATATGTTTTTTTAGTGCATCAAGACATTTACTAGGTACACAACAAATCATTTCAAAGCGTTATACTCCAAGACAATGAAGAGTTACAGGGTTATTCAGAGAAAAGTGAAACCCAGGGGAATGGCAGGAGAAGAGAAAAATCTAGACAAAAAAAGCCGATTTGGAAAGTGAGATAAATGGGAGAATTTTTCTGGTTTGGCTATTTTGACCTAGAATTTTCATTTCTCCAGTCATTCTACTGAGTTTCACCACTCTCTGAATAACCCTGTTAATCTTCTGGAGTATCTTCATTAAAACAAGCATTCGGACACCGAGAACAAATGCATCTTTAGCATAATCAGTTAAATATTTGTTTATATGTTTCTATTTTCGCTTCTTCTAAAAGTTCTGTTTGAACCACATAGAAAACAGAGCCTTGATGGATCAAATCCTTCTACGCCGTGATAAATGCCAATATCTCTGTCCAGTATCTACCAGCAAGCATTTTGTCTAGTGTTATGACCAAGTGTTTACATGCTTTGAAATTAGACACTTTCAAGCTGCCCAGCCAGTAATTCTGAAAAATAAGACTGGACATGGACCAAATTTTTCATGGCAGGAGTCATCCTTGCGGTGTTTACATCATACAATAGCTTCTTAGTCACGGCCAGTTTACATCCTTTGCCGTAACTGGCAGCCTGTCGTTCCATGCTATTTACCTAATGACACACAATATTCTAAAACGTTACAGGTGCTTTATTTATACGTTAAGTTATTCTATTTTTTTTTTGGACTGCTTGCCAGGTTTATTTGCAGACGCTGACAGTTTTGCACAAAATACAATTTATTAAGATTTATGAACTAAAACCTTAGGACAATTTTGACAATGAAATTACAAATTTTATTCCCAAATAGATGAATGTAAAAATGTTTATTTCTAGGTTAGCCATTTTATCAATCCAGTATACCTTGGATTGAAATTTGCAATTTCCATGACAGTAATTTAAGACGAAGTCTTAGTTACTATTTATCTACATATAGGAGTATGACATCATAAAGTATCATAGCAAATTGTCATCAATATTTTTAAGAATGACCTTAAGCAATCTTATGCTCTCCCCACATTGACCAAGTAATACTAATATTAGATATGTAAAGATAAAAGACAAAATATCAGGCGATAACTCCCCAAAAAACACATTGATCGAATGATTCTGAAAAATAATTAACATTCATTTCACCTCTTTAAAGTAAAAATTGTGGGTTTTTTGGTTATTATTTATCTATTTATTTTTATTTTGAATTACAGTTCTATAGCTCGTTTGCCTTAATATCTTCGCTCACAGATGGAAAACACCAGACACGCTATGCATAGGATTATCTCTGCAGAGGTATCCCTCGTAAGCATCATAATTGAAGATTTTCTGCTTTTCTCTATATATAACACTGGTGGTGATGTAACAGATATCAGAGGCATTGGGGAAACCCACGAGACGGATTACCATATTCCATACATTTACTTCAAAGCAAATAAATAAATGACTTCATGGATTAAAGGCATAATATCTCTACTAAATGTGTCTTTGCAGCTTGTACATCCGAGCTTACAATGTCGCTCGTTAAATAACACAGATCACCCATATAAATACTGTAAAAAGCTGAGCACATTTTTGTCCTCGATGCCAGTATATAGTGAAAAATGCACCTTTTCCGTTATAAATAAATATAAAATTAGCATGAGTGAAAGACTAAATAAGGCCCTGTTCACACTGTGCGATTTTCCGCGCGATTTTCATATTCGTGATCTACAGCGATAATGCCGTGCGATTTCGCGGTTTTGCAAAGTACCACCAATGCAAATTGCAAAATCGCAAAAAAGGGTCATGTACCAGCGACATGCTACCGTGAAATCGCGCGGCAAGATGTGAACAGCTCCATTGCGCGACGTCGCGATAAAATCGCACAGTGTGAACGGAGCCTCAGGGTCTTGTAAAAGTCCAAAAATTTATTCAATATATTAAAAAAAAAATCAGACCTTTTGGCTCCTGGAGGAATTTATCAAGGAAAAATATAATTACAGACAATATAAAAATATATAACATGGATTACGCTTACCAATCCTGTCCCCCCATCTGCTGTGTGCCGGCCAGAGCCTCCCCCCCCCACAAGTGCTGGGAGCTGCTGAGAGGTCCGGCGCAATGGTGTCATCAAGCCACGACACAGTTTCGTGTTGCCATAGCAATAATAATTGGTATAGGAAGGGGGACGCGGATACCAAGTGCGTGCAGATATATATATATATATGTTACGGGTAGAGCCCGAAGTGCGGTTAATCATAGGATTACCCGGGTAATCCTGACATTACCCAGGCCTCATTAGCAAAACTTTACCCAGGTAATCTGCAAAGTATCCAGAGGTCTCTGGGTACCCTGCTTTTCTGCTCTATTTTAACCAGGTAATTCGCAGGTTACCCTAGTGGTGCTGGATAAAGTGTCATGTGCAACAAAACATCGCACTTTATCCGGGTAATCTGCAAAGTACCCAAACACCTCTGGGTACTCGGCTTTTCTGGGGTTTTCAGCAGGTTACAGTTGACTGAATTTCGAGGATTACCCGGATAAAGCTCTGACTGATAACAAAATTGTGGTTTTTTTTTGTTCATTTTTAATGAAATTGTATCCACAGTCACAAACCCCACTCTGTGCATTAATTGTCTGAAAATGTATTTATGAAGATAAAGATATTATATAAAGAGTAACCTGATGATTATTATGTTTTATAAATGATATATAAGCACATATGACACATAATAAAGATCATGTAACTCTTTCACATTCATATAAGAAACATATCCTGTTACTCTGTATATTCATTATATACGCAATACATTTTAATGTTTGTCTTTTGCCATTTTCATTGATAATATCCATAGATAATAGCAAAATTCACTGTAAGGCTAGGGTCAGACTAACGCATTTTTCGCGTTGTCCGTGAAAAAGTGCGTTCGAACGAATGGATGTATTTTTTCACGGAATACGCGACAGCGGTCATACAATGCGCATTTTCATCCGTGATTTTGTACGGATCATCAAACACTTTTTGCGTCTGGACGTTATGTTGGCCGGACATTAGCAGCGTCTGACGTCTCCTAATCACGCACACACGCCGCTAGCGGACGCAGCGCACTCTGTACGTCAGTACTAGCGGTTTCACTTTCTCAAATGCGTTTGTTTGCCGCTTGCGTTGCGCGGCCATACTTGCCCGTCATTGGATGTCATTTGCTGCTACTGTGGCCGTGATAAAGTGCGGCTGCACGCGTGTTCGCACTGCGTTCGTCTGACCCCAGCCTTACCAAAGCGGGGTTGGATGCTCTGCAGATTACCCAGGTGAAGCTGTGGATAGTCCTCAGATTACCCGGGTGAAGCTTCAGACTTGCACATTATCCGGGTAAAGTGCAAATTTTTCATCTCTTCCAGACCGTTACCCAAGGGCAGTTGGTTACTCCTAAAATTACCCGGGTAAAGTCCGAAATTTTTATTTTTTTGCAGCTTTACCCAGCGGTTTTGGGTAATGTCAGGATTACCCTGGTAATCCTAGGATTAACCGCACTTTGGGCTTTACCCGTAACACACACACACACACACACACACACACACACACACACACACACAAAAACACACATACATATAAATCGATTGGTACAAACTCCTGAACAAATTTTACCTGCTTGACGTGTGTATATACTATTAATATACTAGAAGTCAAAATATGTCCTAACAAAATAAAAATCAACCACAACAAGTTACTTTACAATTCTCAAAAAATAATTATCGATAGGCAACAAAAAGAGGGCGAGATATGAATTACAAATTCGGGTATAGGAAGAAAGCCTCAAACTATCAAATAAAGAAGACCGTTTATATGAGGACGAGTGGGGCACATTTCTGTTTGTATCTCACAATATTTCAAAAATTGTTTAGATTTTTGTCCACACATTTACATGTGACAATCAGATACCTCAGAAATGAATAGAAATGTAGAACATACAAAGACAATCTTTTCTTGACCCCAACCTTGCTTCTCCTCTGCTGATATTTTTGCATATTGGGGAGATTGTGGAATAATTTTGGAATATTGATTGTCTTATTTATCGAGACACATTATTTTACAGTATTATCGTCAAAAAAAAGTCAAGAACATCGCTATCATCTTGCTCTGCTGCATGTCATCACTTGTGGTAAGCTGGAGGAGTCTTGGTAAAAGTGATAGACGTAATTGTATCTATATTTGTTCTCATTACAGATATGCCGGCTGACATATTTTGTGCAGTTTCTCAGTGAATACAAGCTCACAAGGAACAGAACAGGCATGAATAAGCATGTATGATCTCTGTGCTACAGTCTTCATGCCATATTAAACCAGTTTAGGGACTAAACTGGAGTCATAACAGTGTGAGGCATATTTGTCTTCATCTTATTTACCTGTGACTTACATGAACCCTGTGTAATAGGGTTTCTTCTTGTACGTTCCAGGATACAGTTTAAAATACTGACACTCACGTTCAAATCGCTCAATAACTCAACTCCTCCCTACATTTCTTCATTACTCGACAAACACATCCCATCCAGACAACTCTGGTCATCAGGCGATCTCCACCGGTCATCGGTCTACACGACGCGCACAGCCAAATCTAGCCTCCAAGACTTCTCACGGGCAGCACCGGTCCTGTGGAATGACTTGCCTCGTCCTATCAAACTCTCCCCTGACCTTCAGGCCTTCAAGAAACCCCTCAATACCCATCTCTTCAGATTAGCGTATCACATCACTGATGCAACTCATCCCTCTGCTCACCTACTCACACATGATTGAAGCTGCTTCTATGGCCTCACCATTCCCAAACCACTGGCACTCATGTTCCTGCCATCCAGTAAAATTCCTCTCGTCTTCCTCACCCCCAATCCCTCTAGACTGTAAGCTCCTATGAGCAGGGCCCTCTACACCTCGTTTCAATCATATGTCCGTTTATCTCGTTCCCTTTGGTTATTGTAAAGCACTGCGGAAACTGTTGGCGCTATATAAATGATGAGAATAATAGTAATAGTAATAATTAGATACAATGCTCTGCTAGAAACATGTCTAACACGACACTGTCATGCCCAAAACAAGTTGTGCTCATCTGAAACGATTCACATCCTTTATAAATGTGTTTGATTTTTTTATTTTTTTTGCTGGCATATAAAATTGAAAAGAGAGTTATTCCCCGTCTATGTTTTGCTGGCCCTCATATTCATGCAGCGGAGGGACAGCTGAGTGGAGCGCCTTCCTAAAAAACAGTCCTCTGCTCAGTCTGTGTGGATGTTAGACTATTGGCAAGCTAGCCGACGTCACTGCTGATGGGCAAGCGTGCAGCGCTGATGGCGGTACCTATTTAGCTCTGCCCATGGAGGGTGAAGGATGGCAGTACCCATCGCTGAGTCAGGCGAGTACAGACTGCGATATGTCGAAGGATGAAATAATTAATAATCTTTAAGATCAATGCAATACCCATCGCCTGATTGTTCGTTCTGATCTACACTTAAGTATAGCGCCACAAAGCCGGAACGTGTGTCATTAAGTATAACCACTTTATTTGGTGTAGGTTAATGAGTCAGTCCATCATTATTAACCACTTACAAGAGACACAATATGCTGTGAAGAGCAGTTTAAAGCACAACATATGGTTGAGATATAGTACTTACTCTCTGCCACACTGTAGCTTGGTAGCTCGGGATAAACCTTTGGCGCCGGTCTGGAATCTGAAATATTAATTCATTATGTTAAGTAACATGGTATGTTCTGGATCCTGATAAGTTTTAGAACAAGAATTTTAGACGTGCAGAATTATCACAGAGTGCAAGCAGGGGCAATTGTTAGTGGATATGCACGATGACCGGTTAGATTGTGCTATACAGCAGAGTTTGACAGTGTCATTCCTTCACATGTCAGCGGCAGCTGGTTTTCCTTCCAGGTATTTCAGCGCAGCAGAAGCAAACAGCATGGTCTGTTAGTTGAGCATATTGAAAGAATTAATCTGCTCTGAAAGGAATTCGGGAACAAAGGTGTTGTTCCTCAGATGCGGAGGATCTTACCCATACTGGAGTCAGAGTCAGTGAGGTACTCAGGGAAACCTAGATCTGGAGAAGCAACGTCATTCAATAGTTGATACAAATCTGGACTATAATTGCATGAATAGGATAGTAGATTGGGTTTAAACAAAACCTATATTTAGAAATATAGCATCTGTGCTATTACAGGAGCTTTCCTTTTTTAAGTACTGTAGATACTCAAGTATATCGCTAGATTTTGGTGACAAAAAATTACCTCATAATTGGAGGGGTCGCGTTATATTCGAGACATCTGCATCGCGTGTAAAAAAAAAAAAAAACAAAAAAAAAAAATTGACTTGCTCATGGATCACAAGTCCCTGTGACTAGTGGTGGATGAGTCTGCCTGCTAGAGCCGGAGGTCAGAAACGACACCTCCTAGCGTGCTGGCTATTGGTGAATGATTCAAAGTGTTGGTCATCTTGCTCCACCAGACATCTTATCACAAGTAAGAAGATGGGTGGCCGGCAACTTCATACTTAGTAACAACTACAATCATTCTAGAGCAGAGCATCCTGGCATGAGGGGTATTCTGACTGTGTTAAGAAAACCTGGAAAGATTTTAATGGTTTCCAAGTATAGTATAAGTTTATAATTTTGCTCCTCGCTTTATATTCTCTCATTTCCATAATAAATCTCTATCCATCGCGTTATATTCGGGTCGCACTATACTCGAGTATCTACGGTAACATAATCATCCATTCACACACTGATCTCCCTGTAGCAAGCATCTGAAGAACACTCCAGGGACACACATAGCCAGGATCCATTCACACACTGATCTCCCTGTAGCAAGCATCTGAAGAACACTCCAGGGACACACACAGCCAGGATCCATTCACACACTGATCTCCCTGTAGCAAGCATCTGAAGAACACCCAGGCATCCAGTTTTCAACATGATGGCCACCAGCGCACTCCACAATGTGCTATCCTCACAATTGTATTTTGTATCTGCATTTCTTAATTTTTGGCTGATTTTATTTTCTAAAAATCCCGCTTTTTTCGATAGAATTTTGACCTGTGCCCCCCCTGTCCCCCTCCCCCCATTTCAAAGGCCTCTGATGCCTAACACTTACCTGAACTCATTTCCTCTTCACACAGGGACACACACAGCCAGGATCCATTCACATACTCGGCAGTCCCACCCCCCACCCAGGACCCGCCTCTATTTTCAGGCATCCTTTCCAGCTGTCTACACTTCTTTCTCTAATTACTCTTACTAATCCCAGGCTTCTAATTCCCAGGCAACCATCAATCACTCTCACCTTGCAGTCCTCTCCTCCTGTTTCCAACCCCAACCCTTCTAGATTGTGAGTTCCTACGGGAATAGGGCCCTCATCTCCTCCTGTATGGATTGTCAAATGTTGTTCAATGTATTGTAACCCTGTCTATACTGTGCCTATTGTACAGCGCTGCGCAATATGCCGGCGCTTTATAAATAAAGAATAATAATAATAATCATGAGGTCCCCAGGAAGTGTAATGCAGACTTGCTAAGTGTTTTTTTTTATTCAGAGAGGAGGAAGTCACTTCTTTTGCAGTAATCAGTATGATATTAAAAAGGAACACACTACACATCCTGACCACTTATTATTTTTAAAATGGTCAGTATGTGAGGAGTGCCCCGCCTTCTCCCAGCCCCCCCCATTTTTGCTAAAAAGCTGGGTGGAGTGAGTTTCCTCCTCCCCACCCAGTGTCACAGGAAATTTGAATTTCCCAGCTTCCAGTTACTACTCGTGACGTAGGCATGCAGGGAGCGTGCCGGCGTCACTAGCTCTGAGACCAATCGCATTAGCGCAGGCGCTACTGGACTTATGTGTGTAAAGTACGCAAGTCCTGTTACGAGGCACAATTTGCGTTCCCTACGGTACACAAGTAGCACAAATTGAGCAGAAAGGCCTCAGAGACTTCTGAGTTCAGGAGTCCCTGAGCCAAAGAGGAGGAGATGCGCGCGGCGAGGGGAAAAAAGGTGAAGTAAAAAGTGGCAAGATTTAAAAAAGAATAATAATAATAATAATAATAATTGGGCAGAAGCTGTCAGCAGCCTCTGCCCAATTATTTAAAGGCAAAAAAGGGACACTCTACTTTTCAGTTTAAATTGTTTCTCCTCACGCTGACCATCAACCCTATATTTAAAAATGTAGGAAAGCGTTTTGGTTTTAAAAAGACAAGTTTCATTCTGTATTATGTTTTATTGCAAAAATAAAAAAAAGTTGCTTGTAAATAAAGTTTTTGGGAACAGAAAACAGAGGCTACAATTCACACATTGACTCCCCAAAACTGGGCAAAAGATGATTGGAAAAACGTTGTCTGGTCTGAGGAGTCCCGATTTTAGCTGCGACATTCAGATGGTAGGGTCAGAGTTTTGCATAAACAACATGAAAGCATGGATCCACCCTGCCTTGTATCAACGGTTCAGCCTGGTTTTGGTGGTGTAAAGGTTTGGGGGATATTTTCTTGGCACACTTTGGGCCCCTTATTACCAATTGAGCATCGTTTAAAAGCCACGGCCTACCTGAGTATTGTTGTTGACCATGTCCACAGTGCACCCATCTTCTGATGGCTACTTCCAGCAGGATACAGCACAATGTCACAAAGCTCAAGTAAACTCAAACTGGTTTCTTGAACATGACAAAAGGTTCACTGTAGTCCAATGGCCTCCACAGTCACCAGATCTCAATCCAATAGAGCACCTTTGAGAAGTGGTGGAACGGGAGATTTGCATCATAGATGTGCAGCCGACAAATCTGCAGCAACTGTTTTCAACACCTTGTGGAATCCATGCCACAAAGAATTAAGGCAGTTCTGAAGGCAAAAGGTGGTCCAACCTGGTAATAGCAAGGTGTACCTAATAAAGTGTCCATGAGTGGCCGATGGAATGTATATTTGCCCAATTCTAGTACAAATAGTAGGAGAATCTCTGAAGGTACCTGCCATTTCAGTAAAAGAACTGATTGGATATCATGAAGATATATCCAAGCTAAAGGGTATAAATATTTAAATATAAATTGCACATCATGCATTATTTCCAAGCTGTAATAAGGTACAGAAAATGTTCTGTATTTTGCTTGCTTTACCCCAAGTACCTCTGTGCAGAGGTTTGTGATGACTACCTTTCATAAAGCATGTCTTTTTTACTACTGGAGTTCTATATATTACAAGAGGGATGCTGTAAACCAGGGAACTACAGCCACTGTGGACAATTCAGTAGACATGCATCAATTTACTGTTTTTTCCCCCATTAATGCCCTTTACATGAGATATACATAAAATGCATTATGGATTTCAGCTTAAACCTGTATATTTAGGAGATCTCCTTACCATCAGTTTTGTTTGCAGCTGGATAAGAACGTGGTCGGTTTGACTTTGCCTCTTTAGATGCTTGCTAGATTACACAGAAAAAATTGAATCATTGAAAATGTACATTAAAAATACACATGCTTTGCTTGAATATGTTATTTTTTTATATTGAAGTGTTCAATAAGAGAGAAAGCGATTCTACAGAATTAATGCAGAGCATAGTACATATGCAATCTACAGTATGTTGGATCTATGATTGGAAAAGTCAAATAATAGAGAAAGCATTAAGTGGGTAGGAAATAAGAGGTAATTAAATAGAAAAACAGGGACATGCACGTCCCATTCCCAAAGGCATAAGGATTGTGGCACTGTACAGAGAAGTCCAGGAAAAGTGCTCCTCTGCATATTAATAAAATCTTATCAAAACAGGTTAAATGTAGCTCATCACTCACTTTACACACCAAAAATGCATGTAGAATGTAAGGTATTGAGAAACAATTACATACATTCAAAGCCATAAGTATTAGGAGGTTCGTACATGTTATGATGCAAAAAAGAAATTGTTGAGCCCGTTTATTGGGGGTTGTTGTATCTCTTGTGCAGAGGACACGTGCTTGGCATTTCACTTCTGGTCACCCTTTTTGATGTTATTAATCTGATTTCCATATAGTAACCTCTTCTCTGTATGGTTCCATTGAGCTAAAACCCACTGTAGGTCAAACCACTTATGCCGCTGCTCTCATAAACTTTGTTTTTGCTTACTTGTCCCATTAGGCCGGGTTCACATGAACATGGAGGGAAAATCTGTGAGAAGAGACGTTCTTTACGCTTGGACGCCCGTCTGACCACCTCGTTGAGTGCACGTTAGTGCTCTCAGCCCTACAAAGCACAAGCCTCCTATGGAGGATCGTGCTTTGCAGACCAGTCCAATGTCCGCTGTAGCGTTTTGACGGGGAGGATTTCCCCACGCCTGTTACAACGTGCGATACTAGTACGCACGTTACACAGTATGGCCCTCCCAGTCGAGTTGTCATAATGCTGCGACGGACACTGGGAGAAGGGGTAACTACAGACGCACTTAGGGCTCTATTACATTCTTCGCGCAAACGTTAACGCGTGCGCAAAAACGCATTAACGCGAGGGGCAAGTCCCTTTGCGCAGAATGTTAAATTACAATGTCCGTGCAAAAAATGTGCAGTAACCTTCCTGGCGGTCCGATTCTGACATATTTTATATGTCAGAATCGGTCCTATTTATTCTGGCCCCCTAGCGGTATACAGTTGTGTTCAAAATTATTCAACCCCCAATGCTGTAAAGGGTTTTAGGGAATTTAGTGTACATTTGTAATTGTATTCAGAATGAAATCCTACAAGGACTTTTTAAAGAACCATATGCAACTAAAATGACATCAATTGGTTTTGTAATACAGTAGTAAATGTTTCTTTTGTGAATTCTTCATTGACACAATTATTCAACCCCTTAAAGACTACCACTCTGAAGAACAGAGGTTCATTCAAGTGTTTTCAATCAGGTATTGAAAACATCTGTGGATGTCACGGAGCAGCAATAGATCAAAATAAGCACCAATTAGGCAGCTTTAAAATGACTGTGATACTCAGCTCCTTCTAGACATTTACTGGTGTGGTTACAAACATGGTGAAGTCAAGAGAATGGTCCTGGAAGACAAGAGAAGAGGTGATTACTCTTCACAGGAAGGGCAGTGGCTATAAAAAGATTGCAAAGATGTTAAACATACCAAGAGAGACCATAGGAAGCATCATTCGCAAATTCAAGGCAAAGGGCACTGTTGAAACGCTACCTGGTCATGGCAGAAAGAAGATGCTGACTTCGACTGCTGTGCGCTACCTGAAGCATAGAGTGGAGAAAAGTCCCCGTGTGACTGCCGAGGAACTGAGAAAAGATTTGTCAGATGTGGGTACTGAAGTTTCAGCTCAGACAATACGGCGCACACTGCGTAATGAAGGCCTCGATGCCAGAACTCCCAGGCGCACCCCCTTGCTGTCTCCAAAGAATAAGAAGAGTCGACTGCAGTATGCCAAAAGTCATGTGGACAAACCACAGAAGTTTTGGGATAGTGTTCTGTGGACTGATGAAACAAAATTAGAACTGTTTGGGCCCATGGATCAACGCTATGTTTGGAGGAGGAAGAACAAGGCCTATGAAGAAAAGAACACCTTGCCTACTGTGAAGCATGGCGGGGGGTCAATCATGCTTTGGGGCTGTTTTGCTTCTGCAGGTACAGGGAAGCTTCAGCGTGTGCAAGGTACCATGAATTCTCTTCAGTACCAGGAGATATTGGATGACAATGTGATGCAGTCCGTCACAAACCTGAGGCTTGGGAGACGTTGGACCTTTCAACAGGACAATGATCCCAAGCATACCTCCAAGTCCACTAGAGCATGGTTGCAGATTAAAGGCTGGAACATTTTGGAGTGGCCATCGCAGTCACCTGACTTAAATCCAATTGAGAACCTCTGGTGGGACTTAAAGAAAGCAGTTGCAGTGTGCAAGCCTAAGAATGTGACTGAACTGGAGGCTTTTGCACATGACGAATGGGCGAAGATACCCGTAGATCGCTGCAAGACACTTGTGTCAAGCTATGCTTCACGTTTAAAAGCTGTTATAACTGTAAAAGGATGTTGTACTAAGTACTAAGATTGAATGTCACTTGGGGGTTGAATAAAACTGATAATGATGTGAGCACAGAAAAGACATTTGTGGTTATTTCATTATAAATGTTATGTTATATTTGTCTGACCTACAAGTGCCTCTTTGATTTAATTGTAAGCAAGATGACTGATCAAAATCAATGTCAAACTGGCCAAAACACGCATTTTCAGTGGGGGTTGAATAATTTTGAACACAACTGTAAGTGTGGCTCGGGGTTAACTTTCAATACTGAAAGCGGTATCCCTGAGCCACACTCGGGCCGATACTTACATGTCCTGCACTCCCTCGCTGTCCCCGCAGTCACACTGCAGTCGATCGCGATGTTACACTTCCAGGTTCACTCCTTGCGAGAAGAGAACCAGGCAGTGTGACTTTGCGAGCGGCTGGAGGAGACTGCGGGGATCAGCGAGGGAGCGCGGCACATGTAAGTATCCAGCCCGAGTGTGGCTCAGGGATACCGCTTTCAGTACAAAAAGTTAACCCCAAGCCACACTCGGGAATACCGTCAGGGAGGTTAACGGCTACCGCGGGTGAACCTGGGCGAACCCTTTGCGAGCGTAATGTACTGCGTGCGTCCTGTACTTAACATTGTGAGCGCAAATGCGTTTGTGCGCTGGTACTACAATCTATGCACAAAATTTAACGGACAATGTTTGCGCGCATAATTTTAACGTCTTTGAAAAGCTGGTGGTAACTGCAAATCTAAACCTCCTGGCCGAACCCAATCACACCAGCCCAAAAAAATAAAATACAGCACAGTATAGTTACACATTCTACGCATACCCAAACAATAAAATTGATAAGTTGTGCGTGTTTTTTTTATTATTGCTGCCGCATATATACTCAGATTGATTTTGGCAGGCGCAAAAATTTTATGGGAGACAAATGTGGTCCTTAATTCTGATTGGCTGAATCGCGTGAAAAAGCAGTGCGCACACCGATTTCTGCGCGCAAGGCTAATGCACGCGTGTTTTTACGCGTTTTATTTTTTGATGGATGAAAAAAATGTGCGCAGATTGTAATACCAGCGTTAATTTACAAGCGTTAACGTTTAACGCTCTGCGCACAAATTAAAGCGCTACGCAAGCTTTTTTGCACAAGGAATGTAATAGAGCCCTTAGTGCGCTCGTGTGGCCCTGGCCTTACGCTCAGTCAACCTTCAGGCTGAGCAACCAATGGACATGTAGCTCCATAATATCTGAGTATACAGAGGTTCGTCATAACGGAGTATAGACATAAGTAATAGGCCAGAGTATTTTCCAAATTTTCGTATAGAAAAAGAAAAGAAAAAATCACAATGAACCTTGACAATTAATTCATTAAATGCACATTGTGTGTGGTGGTAGTTTTGCCAAGAAACGGTTTTAAAAGCAGAAATTTGAATTCCGCTTTTATTTTCCACAATGCTCTTTAGATATGCACTTCCTTAAATATACAAAAGTTGAAAGTCTATATCATTTCTTTATTCAGGGTGTTTGTTCCACAGACATTCACACATTGAGCCATCAAAAGATTTTTCCCACACAGACATCAAAAAGACTTATCGTCCTTTTAGTTCGCCAAGTCTAATCTTGTCACTTAACACCGCTAATATCTCTGCTCCAGAAGGGACCGAAGAGATGTGAGAACATATGAAAATTAGAACTTTGTACACCATGAAGGAAGACATTAAAAAAAAAAAAAAAGGTAGGTGCAATATAAACCACATGTACTCTACTGAGGACAGATTTTATGATATTAAAACATGATTGAACACAGATCTGCTTCTAAGGAATATCATGGAAACAGATGTGTAAATGCATACATTTTCATACACGCGAGGACGCTTTGCCACCAGAGAATGATCATATTAATACACTTTAAAGACAGTTTTGCACTCACAATTTTTTATCAAAGAAATCTCTCCTTTATGGGATTTCCAGTTTATTAAAATAAAAAAAACTTTAAATGAAATTGAAGCTAGAATAAAAGACTATCAGGGTTATTCAGAGAAAGGTGAAACTCTGGAGAACTTTTGGAGAAGTGAAAATTCTAGGTCAAAATAGCCGATTTGGAAATTGAGATAAATGGAAGATTTCTCTGGTTTGGCTATTTTGACCTAGAATTTTCACCTCTCCAAAGGTTCTCCAGAGTTTCACCTTTCTCTGAATAACCCTGTATAAATTTGTCCATAAAATCTCACCAACCACACGACATTCATTTTGACAGCGCTCTTAACTAGAATATAATATTTTATTTAGCTTTCTTTCTTAATGCTTTTTGTCTCAAACACCCTCCTTGACCCTTCTTTTTATGGGACTATGGCCACTTTACATGGCAAAAACCTTGCACAATGGAAAATGGGCTTAATCTGCTTTAATTATGTACCCAAACACTCTTTAGTAGTGTCTTATACACAGTGTATATGCTGGTTTTCAACTTTATCTACAATATATGTCATTTTAAGGTACACAAAGATTAAATGCAAAGATTTGAGCGCAATAAATCGCTTAATTCTAATTTATCTGCCTTCTTAATGTCCTATTGCGTAGACTTCACCGCCTTATCCTGGTTGTAGCATTTTAGATCTCAAATTATTTAACTTGATGGTGGCATTGCAGAGCACATACCATAACAAAATTTACCTGCTTCCACCCAAAAAGAACTGAACTGAAATGCCAAGGAAGAATCCTCAGGGCAAGACTTTCAGAAACATCTGATGATCCTTAGTCAGTCCTTGTCAGGAGGGTGTAGCTGATACAGATCTAGGCCCCTTGGGCAAAGGGTGCACATACCCACTTCACTTATAAAGTATTGGCAATAGCACTAGTGACCTGCACTTCTTTGTGTAAGTTATATGGGAAGATAAGATGGCTTATTCTGATAAGACACATCAGTCTTATCTATGCAACTGGTATTACTAGAAAATGTCTTGGCTCATCCACATCAGAAGTCGGGTTGAGACAGGTGGGACAATAGATCCTCAGTTGGACATGTAACATTGCACTGATCACCTTTGACTGCTTCCTGGCTGCGATCAATAGATTTTTAGCTCATACACCCCTTTCCAAATTCCTTTTAGTTTCTTCTCTTTTTCATTTCAATGGCCCCCTCCACTTGTTTGTTTGTCTCTTTCCCTCTTCCCTCCACTCCCATCCTGTATCGTTTCCCTCCTTTTCCTCTCTCCTTCGAACTGCTTAAAAGGCTGGTTTAACAGATATAACTATCTAGTATGATATGCTAAATTACTCATTGTCAAATCAGATTTTTGTTTCAGTTATCTCTTGCTTCATTTTACACCATTTCTGTTCTGTATCCCTTTAATTCAGGGGGGATAAAATTATACTAAAAGGTGCACTTCCATTAAAAGAAGAGGCAGAATCTGTTACCTAAAAAAAATCTAAATCAAGCAAAAGAGGAACACAGTATTAGTGGTAGAATTTAGGGTTAAATCTAACACCAAACCTAAAATTATAGTAAAAGGTGCGCTCTCATCAAAAGAAGAGGCAGAATCAGTTGTATCAAAACTGAAGCAAAAATGGAACAGATTGTTAGATCCAACCCTAAACCCTGCCTCTAACACTAAACCCTAAAATTACAATAGCAGTGTGATCTTGTCAAAAGAAAGGGCAGAATCTGTTGCAGAGCGGAATGTTAGGGTTAAATCTAACCCTAAAAGAAGCTCAAATGGTAACCTAACCATAATCTCTAACCTTGACTCTAATTTCTATCCCGAAACCCAACACTAAAACCGAAGAATTCAGTGACGGCTGAATTCTGCGAATTTAAAACCGTCAGTGTCCTAATTGGAGAGTCATTATTAAAGACTCGCCTTTTTAAACACGTCGAGCCTGATTCCAACCAGTACGTTAAGGTGACGTCTGGAGCAGGGAATAAAGAATTGCCCAGACGTTAGCTTATTATAATTATTATTAAATTGACCCAAGCTATCACAAGCCCTTCTTGCACATCAGTTATTTTGCAAGCATACCTTAAATTCACGCCTCCTATACTTTTTTATAGGAGATGTATATTTGTGCTTCCAAAGGAAAATAAGCTATTCCAACCTAGCTCTTCCTCCTCTAAACGAGATGGCATTCAGTAACTGATTGCAGTCTTTAAAACCCTGTTGTCATGTAATGTTGCTTTTGCAAAATCACTTAAGGCTGGCCGTCCACTGGCAACATAGTTGGGGGACCGACTTGGCCACCTGACTACGGACAACGCCATCGGCTGATCAGGGTCATCCACTGGAAGTGTCTGTGGATGACCCAGATCGGCAGGCGAAAAGGTGAAAAAGGTGTGGGGGGGGGGAATAAAAAAAATAAAAAAAAACTGCTGCCGGGAGAAAAACAAAGACTGTCTTTGATGCTGTAACAGAGTTTCAGCATCAAGGATTGCCCCCGATTAGAGCATCCGGGCTCGTAGTGAAAAAAAAACTCCCCAGGTTGCAGGGGGCAATTAACTCCCCTCCCCCGCCTCTCTCCCTGGTGCTGAAATATGTGTCAGCAGCACCAGGGAGAGCAACGCAGAAGCCAGCGAGCAAAAAAAAAAGAAAAACAGCCTAGTCTGTTTAAAATAAATAAATATCGAAACCCAAAAGTAAGCCTAAAAAATTCCAGGAAAGTACCGAAATAAAACCCTAAAATATCAATAAATAAACAGGCTTTTTTCTGCGGATTAAAAAGTTTAAATGGTCGAATAAAAAATTAAATAAAATTGAGATTTTTTTTCTCCCATTGAATCCTATGGGCTGCCACTTCTCTTGTACCGTGTATCCTCCCAGCATCATCCGATATAAATCAATTGAAATTGAAAGGATCGCTAATCTTTTGTAACCGTATAAAATCATCTGAAATTGTCCAATGGTGGTCAGATGCAGTGGAAGAGGGCTGATTCCCCTGCATGTTGTAGGATCTGTTGAACAACTTCAGACAATATCGGATGATTGCAGCATTGCACCAATATGGACCCAGTGGACGGCCAACCTAATACCTCCATTTAACCCGTCCCAAAAAAATCCCATACTCACCCGAGATCCTCTGGTGCAGAGGGCGTTGCAATCCCCTGCTTTCTCTGGCCGCGAGCAACGTGAGAATGGGAACAAATACGTCCATGTCCATCCGCGTGTCCCCTGCACATTCGAGCTGCGCTTCGCAGATATTCCAAGTCCAGACGCACATAGTGCATCTGGGTTGGATTAGCATGGGTAACAGGGAGATGGTAAGGGATATCTTCTTGGTGCAGATTTTCTCCCTTACAGTCTTCCTGTGTGCGCGTCGGTTGGAATCGGGCCCTTCATTTTTTTGACACGTCTTAAAAAACACTCTTTCCCACAGGATACAGTTTAAACCAGTTAAAAATGTTGCAAATAATTTCAGTTTAATTTGACTATTTATACCTTTAAGAAGCATATTGTGGCTAGTTCCCCAGCATTCATTACTGTGCGCGCACCACATTAAAACATACCTTTTTTTGTTCTTTGGCAGCTTTTCTCAGGTTATTGCTTTGCTCCGCATGTTCGTATTTCTCAGTGAAGGAGTCGAGGATCTCATAAAGTTCTTCAGCTTGTGCAGGGCGATGAACTTCCCCAAACAATATATCATAAGCTCGTATGTCATCTTGACAATAAAATCTAGTATAAAACATATAGAAATTCTAGGAGAATATCATACTACAATAATGCAAGACTTACAGGTAAGAAGTAAGAAAACAATTCAACAACTACAAGATTTATTCTGATAGATTATATATACATATAAATCACTGACCAGCTGTACTGGCTGATTTATTAATTGTACAAGGTGACAAAATTATCATTAATATATAGGATTAATCTGTAAATACTGTACAATGGCTTCCTGCTTGTTTGGTGACCTCCACACCGCCCCAGTGTTTGACAGTTGCTATAGTATCATACAAAAAAAAAAAACTAACAGCACTCACCTTCTTAGGGACATGTTAACCCCATGGAACCTAGGATTTGCCGTGTCCATACAACAAGACAAAGTACCAGCGCTCGTGGGTTCCATAAATATATCGACTAATTAGGTGCTCACACAGAAGATTGAGCATCACAGGCGTTTCAGCCTCACGCCATTTTAAAAGCTCATTATCTTGACACCAGTTGCATTAAAGGGATATTATAGTACTGAGCAAATTCAACGTCAATATAACCGACTACCCAACTGCTTCATGATGCCCTTCAACTCTGAAAAGGATAGCTATATAATGACATTTATAGCTGGAAAATAAAGTAAAGTATTTATAAAGCGGCAACAAATTCCTTAGCGCTGTACAACAGGAGAGACAGAATAACAAATACACATTACACACACAGAACAGAAGGAGGAAGGACCCTGCTCAAGAGCTTACAATCTAAGAGGAGAGGGGTGACCCATTGGGTGAGGGTGAATAGGGTAAGTGAAGTGGCGGGATGCAGGAGGGCTGAATGGGAAGAGGAGCAGGAAATGAGAGTGGGGAGATCATGGTGTGAGCCTATAGGCTTCTCTAAAGTAATGCGTTTTCAGAGACTTCTTGAAGGACTGGAGAAACGGGGAGAGTTTAATGTTGCGGGGGAGGGAGTTCCATAGAAAGGAGGCAGCTCGGGAGAAGTGCTGAAGGCAAGAGTTGGGGCTGTGGTTACGTGGAACTGATAGCATCATTGGCCGAGCAAAGTGGTCGGACGGGATGTACCTGCTAATAAGGCAGGTGATGTAGGCAGGGGCGCGGTTATGGAGAGCTTTGTATGTGAGCACCAGTATTTTGCAGAGATTGACAAAGGGGTGAGGTGTGAGAGGTAGGGATGAGCTGTTCGGTTTGATCGGTTCGGAGTTCAATTCGAACATTGGCCATTCGAAAGTTCACAAACTTCGAACTTTTCTACGTGTTCGCCGCATGTCCGCCCACAATGGACCGCAATGCACTTTTCCAGTGGCCTGAAGCTTGTAATTGGCTACAGCCTTGCACCTGACCGCAGGTCAGGTGCAAGCCTATGCCAATCACGGCTTAGAGTCCTGATTGGGCAAATTTTGTCCAATCATGGGCTCACAGAGCTAAGTCCCGCAGCACACTATATAAGGCTTCACACAGCCTTCAGCAAGTGTTTTTTGAGAGGAGATTGTTGTGTTAGTGTGTGTTCTCACTGCCAGTCTGCCACCAGCTATGGGGGGGGGGTCTCACTTCTACAAAATATCTGGGAATTGTTGTAATCTGTATTCTCACTGACACCAACTATTTTGGGGGTCTCATTTCTACAAAATATCTGGGAATTGTTCTAATCTTTGTGTTCTCACTGCCACCAGCAACTCTTCCACAATACCATAAAAGGGTTACGGTGTGAAGGCACTTTCTGCCACCAAAGGCACAATATTTGGCTGCACTGACACTGACGCCTATATTACCAGATTTATATCATTTTAATTTTCTGGACCACAGGGTCCAACCCTGCACTCTTCCACAATACCACAGAGGGGTTACGGTGTGAAGGCACTTGCTGCCACCAAAGGCACAATATTTGGCAGCACTGACGCCTATATTACCAGATTTATATCATTTAAATTTTTTGGACCGCAGTGTCCAACCCTGCACTCTTCCACAATACCACAGAGGGGTTACGGTGTGACGGCACTGTTGCCAACACTAAAGGTCCAATTTTAAAGCACCTATTGTTACTTTCATCCAAAGCCTGCATAAGTTTCACCATAATTTAGCCAAAAAAAAAAATCACTAAACTTCTTCTGCGTGTCCTAAAATGTCTTTTTCATACAGGCTGCCGCCCCCAAGCAGTTGTTTATGAATAGATTAAAGGAAAACCGGTTACCCTCATTTGAAACGTCATTTTTTGTTTTTAAATGTTTCTATACATCCTACAAATCCGCCACTTCACAGGCAGGTTATGGGGACCTCCTAGGCACGATATTTGAAGGAATTTGTCGTTTTTATTTTTAACCCTTATTTCATGGAAAACTCACTGTTCTTTTAAAAACGTTTTTTTTTTTTTTACTTTTTGTCCAAATTTCCTGTCCCCCAGGGCACTACCCGGACTCCCATACACCTTTAATGGCAAATATCTTGCATATATGCCCTCTTGCAGGGCACTCTAAAAAAATCAAACTTTTGAGTCCCATTGACTTGCATGGAGTTCGGTTCGTGTTCAAACTCGAACTTTTGAAATTGTTCGAGTTCGAATGCGAACCGAACACGGGCGTGTTCGGCTCATCCCTAGTGAGAGAGGTGCAGGAAGTGAGGTGGAGGAGTCTGGCACATGCATTCATTACAGACTGTAGAGGAATAATCTGAGATATGCACTTTCTGTCTTCCTCGCTCTCAACTCTGTAATCTGTGCTCAATGCACAGAACTGTTGGTGATGTATAAGAAAGAGACACTGGAGGCCAGTGAGAATGCAGTATTAGGCTTTACTTACATGGATTAAAAAAAAAAGCATTTAGTGAATATTAGATACAAATAAACAGCAGCTAGCACAAAAGAGAAAACAGAGATCACAAACAATACCTCCTTCTGCGTACAGACCAACAAGTCCATAGATACCTCATGTACAGACAGTCACCTGAACTAGACAGCGCCATCTACAGGTCAGAACATGGTACACTACATGCCGATTTAATTCCCAACAAGAACAGCAGTAACTCCCATCCTGTACTGTGAGCAAGAGAGAAGAAAACCAAATCCGCGGTATCCTAAAGGCTGCTGAATAAATAGGATTAACTCTTGTAGATAGATTTTTTTTTAGATTTTAAATAGCTAAATGCTTCGGGCTCTATTCCATAGTTGGTGCGAATATAGCATCTCGATATGTAATCGTTAGAGCTAGGATAAGTAAGTTTAACGTTTGGCAGCGATATTCCAATCTTGACCAGTCAGGTGAGAATGTTTTGCGCCGTCGCAGCTTGCGCGAGTTTACTGTACTTAAATGCCAAATTAACATCAAGGCGTGCAAATAAATCATTTTAACACCTAAAAGCTGGTACTAAATTATTTAACACACCAACCCCCCCTTCTAAAAGATCCCATACTAACCTCTCATCCCAAATCCGCCGCTTCTTCTCCCCGGGAGCAAATACTTCCAAGTCTCCCTCCGCACTCACTCTGTAACGCTACAAGTTCTTGCGAGAGCGAGTTCGCACAGAGGTCGAGGCCTAGAAGTGTAAGCCTCAATGGATTCCTATAGCCTCCAGGAGCTGATACTCACGGTGGTGCGATAGAGCTACTGTGCGTATCAGGGAGGTTAGCGCTGCGTTCCAGGGCAATGTGCCGATATGGCACCTTCCCCTAGTGGTGTATTTAGGTTTTGTGCTGCCCTAGGCCTGACTAAATTCGTGCACTCCCCAATTTAAATTTGAGGAACCCCTTCCTGTCAAGGGCACACCTCTTCCTGGTTAATCCCCATACTTCCTCTTTAAGCTCCACCTTTTCCTCCTAGAGCTCTGCCTTTTCCTCTCTTTATATTAAAAGTGGATACCAAGTGCCTACTTGTATATTTTGTATACCATTTCAAATGTATCTATTGAGATAAATAAAATTATGAAATGTTTAACTTCAAGCATTTTTACAAAGAACAGCCACGTATATCAAGTATACTGGATAACAGCCGCTCTAATTGGTTGAACAATAAAATCCACAGAAACTTGCACTGCATATGAGGGTATCACAGAGCTGCACATCAATAAAACCCACAGAAATGTGCACTGTGTATGAGCATATCACAGAACTGCACAGCAATAAAACCCACAGTAATGTGCAGTGTGTATGAGCGTATCCCAGAGCTCCAGGGCAATAAAAGTCACAGTAATATGCAGTGTGTATCACAGAATCCACAGCAATAAAACTCCCAGCAATGCAATGTTTGGTGTGTGTCAGCGCATCAGAATCCACAGCAATAAAACTCCCAGCAATGCAATGTTTGGTGTGTGTCAGCGCATCAGAATCCACTGCAATAAAACTCCCAGCAATGCAATGTGCGGTGTGTATGAGTGCATCAGAATTCACAGCAATAAAACTCCCAGCAATGCAATGTGTGGTGTGTGTCAGCGTATCAGAATCCACAGCAATAAAACTCCCAGCAATGCAATGTGCAGTGTGTATGAGTGCATCAGAATCCACTGCAGTAAAACTCCCAGCAAACCGAGTGTATATGAGCACACAGCAATTATGCTGTGGAGCCATCTTGTCAGCAGTGGGGTGCCACTGTCAGAGGGTGCACTGTAGCTTTGATTCCCTTCCCGGTGGGTGTTCAGTCCAGAATAGAGTCTGTGTTAACGAAAGGGCGGGCAGCTGCGCACGTGCGTTTCACGTGGTTCAGCCAGTCATGTGGTACTGAGACTCAGAGAAATGGCAGTGAAATGCCCTGATGTTCGGTGGTTTCAATCAGCAGGTTTATTCCGGCGAACCCCATAGGTTTCAATGTTAAAAATATTCCCGTTTTTATGCAATATCGAATAAATCATTTATTATTTTAATCTGCAGTAAAAAGTCTTTATTTATTGATTTATTTATTTTTTTAGTACCTTTTATTCATTTTTTAGATTTTTTTTGGGCAAAATTTCTCCCCTTTTTTTTAATAGCGATTTTTATTTTTTCTGTAACAGAACTTTTTATTATCAATCATAGGATCTTATATGTAAATTCCAGACATTTTCGTTCAGTAGTTCTTTTGAAAACAGCAGGCCACGGGTTTGCGGTGGCAGCATTCAGCTGCCGACTCCATGCACTTTGGGGACCCTGCGGTGAATGGTGAATTCACTGCAGGGTGGGGAAATTTTATTCCCCGAAGTGCAGGGAACTACAGAACACCAAAAAGTTGGCGTCATTTCGGTGCTCTGTGAGTAACCCATTTAGTGGTGAGGTTTCTTGCTGCCCCCTGGAAAGTGAAAGCCTAGGCCTTGCCTACCCAGGACATAGTTGAAAATTAGTGAAATCTCAATGTATCCTTCCTGGTAAAATACTTTGCAAAAGTAAAAAAAAAAAAAAAAAAAAACATTTTAATTTTTTTTAGGGGTGGGGCCACCCAGTGCGGGCCGCCGCCCCCTGGAAAGTGCCGCCCTAGGCCTGGGCCTAGTCGGCCTAGGCCAAAATACACCACTGCCTTCCCCAGAATACAACGTTAACATGGAGATAAGGGAAAATCCGCAAGCGCGCATTTTGCTGCTTACCATCTTCCGTATTAGCGTTAGGAATGGAATAGTGCCCGTCTTTTCCCAGACTGGCTTTATTAAGGCGTACTTTAAATGCCCCTTTAACATCAGTATGGCAACGAGATATAAACTCGTGCTTTTGAAAAATCTACACTTACTTCCGATTGGTTTCCTTTCTTTCAATCAAACCCGACCCTTCCAGTGATATTCCTGCAAACAATCCACGTGACTTGCAATAGGTGTACACGGCAGCCGAGCTTCGTATTGCAACATCACCCTCCAAATTCCTAGAAACATATATATAAAAAAAAAAACACAGCAAATCAGTGAGTTCCTACATACCAAATAAAATATATACTGTTTGTTTGATGTCAGATGAATACAAGGTGAGGGTATATATATCTAAACCCATCTTTTTTTTCTCTTAGCTCAGACGCAGCGAGAGGACATGCAGCTGCCGGTAGCCAATTTGTAAATTCATTAGGTTAGGACCCACCTAACAAGAGGTTGCTGTGCTGTGGCGGGTAAGCTTAACACTTTAATGGCCATTATAGTAAATTAAAACCTGTTTCGTTTCGTATGGAGCCTTAGGGGAACCTTTTTTTCTTGTCATGTTTTATACATGAAGTGAGATGGATACTTCTGGTTTACGCAGCCACCCTGGTAGGGAATAGGCGCGAAACCACTTTTTGTGCACAGACGAATACATGGATCTACCTATCTATGACATTGTTTATGCGCTGACTATATGTAATGATTTATAATGTAAAATACTGGGGAGTTATTCAGGTACTGCTGGTGTTTGTTGAAATTGCAAACACTGGCAAAAACTAATAATAATAAAAAAAATAATAATAATAAAATCGGTGAAAATCACCAGTACTGCAACTACGAAAAAAACGAGTATTTCACAAAATTAAATGCAAATTTAATGAATTTCCCTGCCGACACAACCGCCTCCCTGGTATTGCTACCCTAAATATTGGAGCGTCCAACCATTCCCCCACCTTTTAAGAATATTACCTTCGTGGACTCTTGCTGTCTACATGTTTTTTTTTTTTTCTTTTACATTTGTCTGTTGTACTGCTGTCTTTTTATTATTGCAAAATAAAAAATTTGAAAAAAAAAAAAAAAAATTTGTGAATTTCCATCATTTATTGGAATTGCAGCACTGGCAATTTTCACCATTGTTTGCAACTGCGACAAACACCTGCAGCTACTGAACAGTCCCCAGGGTATGTCATGCAGGTTTATATATTTGGGGGTACATTCCTACCGTGTAGAATCTGTACATCTTCCACATACAATTCAATTCAGAAATGCCGATTACCCTTTATATGCTGGTTACTGCTAAATATAATAAATACAGGGTTCCAGGACAACAAAAACTTGGTACAAAGCAGCTTGATGTGTTTCAGAACATGGAGGTATTTGGCAGATAAAAATACTTGGGGTAACCCAAATTGGTTTGTTCTTTTATTCAATCTGATTACTGCTAAAGCCTTAGGTCAACAACCGGCTTAGTACTTATAAAGGGCATTGGAGAAGCAATATCTGATTTCTCCTCTGTAATTCAGTGAATTCCATCAATGCATGAAGATAAATCACATACAGCTACTACCAACATGACGTAAACATTCCAGTAATAAGCAACCTAATCTTTATTCTTAGGCAATTAATTACAGAAGAAAAGAAAAAAAGAATGGTGATAATCTAAACACCAAGGGGGTTACTCAGAGAGCACCAAAACATTCCTGACATTTCGGTGCTCTGTCGTTCCCTGCACTTCGTGGAATCAAAGTTTCCCACCCCTGCAGTGAATTCAGCATTCACCGCAGGGTCCCCAAAGTGCAGGGAACCGGCCACCGAATGCCACCACCAACCTGCCGCAAACCAGCTGAACATCCGCCGCAAACCCACTGAACATCCGCCGCAAACAGGCCGGACAGCCGCTGAGCACAGTGCCAACCATCCACATGAGAAAGCCGACAAGCCGCCGGACGGGTCAAAAACCCCCCCAAAAAAACACGATACGAATGAAAGTGGCGTTTGAAACGCGGTTTGCAAAAAAATACTGAGCGAAAATGTCTGGAATTAGCATAGAAGGTCCTATGAATAATAATAAAAAGGTCTGTTACAGAAAACCGAGAAACCGCTATAATAAAAAAAAATAAAAGGGAAAAAGTTGTTGCTGAAAAAATACTAAAAGTGCCTAAAAGAATCTAAAAAAATAAATAAATTAGATGAGACTTTTACTGCAGATTAAATAATAACCGGTTTATTAGATACTGGATAAAAACAGGAATATTTTTAACAATGAAACCTATGGGGTTCGCCTGAATAAACCTGCTGAATGAAACCACTGAATATCAGGGCATTTCGGCAACTTTTCACTGCTGTTTGGTGTTCTCTGCATAGGTTAATCATTGCTTCTCTATGGGGATTTCACTGCCTTCGAACAGGCACCGTACTTTCTGGCAGTTCCATTAAATCCTAGCAGTCACAGGAATGAGTATGTATTTAAGAATACAACGTGGCGTTTATAGCAGCTAGCCAAAAAAAAGAAAAAACAACTTAAAATTTGGACACAAAATAGAAAAACATGGTTATTTTTATAGAAGAAAAAAGCTTGATTGCATTAATGTTAATATTAGTAATGATAATAACGAGTTCATACGATTCATAAAGATTTCTTCAAAATGATCAGAGCAGTATTGCCGTCATATGTACGTTGTGTTTCATTTTTTATGAAAGGTAATGCAGATTGTTACTGACTAGTTAGTGTGTCTCCATGATTTACACGTAAGAATGATGTGTTTATAATCTAACTGTGGATCATTCAGAATAATGGACAAGGGATGGAGAACGAGGTAGCAATTCTATATAATTTTAAAACAAACGATACCAGTATTTTTGTTGTCATTTGCTGTGACATGCTGAGTATTTCTGCTTTAATATTAATGTGTCGCAAAATGCGTCTGAAACACAGATTGAGCCATTTTATTGACAGTACAACCATCTCTGGATTGAAGAAAGTTTATTGGGGGCATTTCCATGGTTTGTAAAGTGGAAAATAAATAAATAAATAAATAAAAAAGGAAATGCTCTGTAAAGCCAGTTTTGAATTAAATAAAATATGTATGTACTAATTAAAGTGCAAGAAATATTCGTAAAGAAAATGCAGAGAAAACATATGTATTGGATCTTCTAAGAATGGAAAAATAATAATATACAATAATACAGAAAATAGATTCCTCTGACATAATTTTAATATATATGAACATAGAACCCATTTTTGAGTTTGCCATTTTAGTATTTTTTTATGTTAAATATTTTTTTTGATTCGATTTATTTAACAAGGTGTTTTAATTATACATCTGTTAAAAATAAAAAAATACTTTCTCAGATTGCATCCTTACTATTCCATTTTCTGTAGAGTATCCTATTGTAATGATACGGTTTTTAAGTTGTGACAAAAAAAAGGAAAAAAACTTGGTAAAAAAGTTGCATTTTTACCAAAGACGCTCTAAGGCTAGGGTCAGACGAACGCATTTTTCACGTGCGTTTAGGCTAGGGTCAGACGAACGCATTTTCGCGTTGTCTGTGAAAAAGTGCGTTCGAACGAATGGACGCATTTTTTCACGGAGTACGCGATAGCGGTCATACTATGCGCATTTGCGGCCGTGATTTTGTACGGATCATCAATAAAACCCTTTGTGCATCTGGACGTTATGTTGGCCGGACATTAGCAGTGTCTGACATCTCCAATTCACGCACACACGCCTCTAGCGGACGCAGCGCACTCTGTACAACCGTACTAGAGGTTTTACGTTCTCGACAAAATGCGTTCGTTTTCCACTTGCGTTGCGCAGCCGGACTTTTGTGCGACCGTACTTCGTATATTGGCCGTCATTGCCTGGCACTTGCTGCTACTACGGCCGTGATTAAGTGCGCCTGCACGCGCGTTCGCACTGCGCTCGTCTGACCCTAGCCTTAGCCGCACGAAATCACGGCCGTGCTAGCAGCAAATGGCGTCCAATGCCGGGGAACATACGACGAACGGCCGCACGAAAGTTCGTCCATGCAACGCAAGTGGCCAACGAACGCATTTTTTCGAGAACGTCAAACCGCTACTACTGACATACAGAGTGCGCTGCGGCCGCATAGCGGCGTGTTTGCGTGATTGGGAGACGTCAGACGCTGCGAATGACCGGATAACATAATGTCCAGACACAAAAAGTGTTTTATTGATGATCCGCACAAAATCACGGACGAAACGGCGCATCGTATGACCGCTATCGCGTATTCTGGGAAAAAATACGTACGTTCGTTCGAACGCACTTTTTCACGGGCAACGTGAAAAATGCGTTCGTCTGACCCTAGCCTTATACAGCCGCGGCCGAGTTGGACACTCAGGAAAAACGGAGTGTCTTTTTTCAAAGTTAGGGTTACAAATTAGTGTTGGGTTACTATATGAGCTTCTTTAAGGCCCGCGTCAGACAAGCACACTTTTTGCGTCCTGTTTGCTGTCTGCTTTTCAAAGGAGTCAATAGAGAACAACACACGAAGCACGTGCGCACTTTTTCACACGCGCGCAACACATGTTGCAACGGACGCCAAAATGGCATCAACGTGAAAAAGCTAGACGGACGTAGAGAAACAACTGCATACAGTTTTTTTTTTCTTTCTCCAGGTCAAAATTAACTGATACAATGTAACCACAATTTCATCAGTTATTAAGTGATCATTACAGTGCGCAGACAGTGCGCTAGTCTGACCCCAGCCAAAGGGTTACGGTTAACCCTAACATTTTGATCCATTCTTGCATTTTTTTTTGCAGCATCTGTTGCCTACAAATAAAGCAAAATATTAAGGTTTACCTTAACCCTAAAGCAAGCGCAAATAGTAACCTAACTCGAATTTGTAACCCTAACCATGTAAAAGTGCTCTATTTCTGTAGAGTATCTGATTTGCCTGCAACAGATATCGAAGAGTCAAAATGCGGGCGCACCCGAATTGAAGCGTTTTTGTCAAAGATGCTGCTTTTTTTACCATTTTATTCAGAGAAAGTTGAAAACCAGGAGAACTGGCAGGAGAAGAGAACAATGTAGACCAAATAGCCGATTTGGAAAGCGAGATAAATGAGAGAATTTGTCTGGTCTGGCTATTTGACCTAGAATTTTCACGTCTCCAGTCATTCTCCGGAGTTTCACCTTTCTTTGAATAGACGTACGTGTCATTTTTTGACGCAGTTGTAAAGCCGCATCTTTGTAGTAGTAAACCTTTTAATTAAACATATTCTAATTAGTTTAATTGGGACCATAACTCGTATAAACCTGGGCATGTATTTTTAGTTTAAATCATCAAAGAGGAAAATTGAATTCAATATTATTTTAAACAGGGCTATTCGCTTTTTATTTTTTACTTATTTTCCAAAACTACTTAACGCACTCACCTTCCTAGAGGTCCAATGGCCACAGTGAAATTCCCACCAAGGGTAAGGTTGCCACCTTTTGCGAAAGCTTCAACAGCTCTTCTATGATTTAATATAACGACTAAATCAGACACCTGTTATTAAAGATGATAATTAAAAAATAAAATAAAAATAATCTTATAATTACAGGTAAAACAAAGAATGACTCCTAACTAATAAAATCCTTTAACTAAATACATTACTGATGCAAACACACTCAAAAATAAATCTGGGTAAGCGGTTACTAATGATAGGTCACCAAGGCATGATGTATGTATCTTTTGGCCCCCACAAGCTCTCATCTAATCTTTACCCCAAACTTGGTGCCCTGTACAGAAACAAATCCTGCCCGAGCCCCGCAGTAAGAAAGTGGATTGTACAGCAAATGCTTATGCCAGTCATTGAATACGAAGATATAGTGTATGCAGCTGCCATGCAAACACACCTTCATAAACTTACTACATTGTATAACTCATTCTGTCGCTTTGTGCTACAGTGTAACTACATAATCCACCATTGTGACATGTTAAAAGAACTAAACTGGCCGTCACTAGAATCACTGGCCCTTCACCTTTCCAACCTGTTTAAGAGCTTTTCTGGGAAGCTACCACCCTACCTGAATAGACTGCTTCCCCCAGCAGCTCCCTCATCCTATAACCTCCGATCCAGGACCAGCACCTTACTTGCAATACCACAATACAAAAAGAAAGTGGCTCAATCCTCATTTTCCTACAGAGCTCCACAATTATGGAATAACCTCCCAGACGCCATCAAATCTTCCCCCAGTCTAAAGTCACTTAAGAGCTCCCTATTAACATACCTCAATACAGAATGCACCTGTAAACATGTAACATAGTGAATATATTTCCTACATATTTATTTTCTGTTAATCTGTATATTTGTGTTTTTTTTAATATCTTGCAATTATTACTTTGTAATTCTCTATCCATCGCGTTATATTCGGGTCACGCTATACTCTAGTATCTACGGTAAGTTTAAATGATGTGATGGCATCCATGCAATAAAGCTTCTTCATGGTCCATCCTGAGTGCCCAGTCCTCTTTGTTTCTTCTACAGGACTTTAAACAGTGACCTACGTAATACCTGGACTACTCTATCTAGAATGGGGATGATAACCATGAAGAATATCCTTTTACTCATTTAATTTCCTTACAAGCATTTGTGCTTACTAATGAATTCTTCTATAGTTCATAGGTTTCTCCCGCTTTATATTGTTTTTAATAACTTTGACCCATCATAAAATTATGCTGATGAATATTGGGACATGTACTCTTCCCAGTGTGTTTATTTAGGTGTTCTGAGCTTCCTTTTACAAATTAAATAAAGGCAAAACAGCAGAATAATTCTAAATCCATAAAAAAATAAAGCAAATTATGAAATCCCAAAAGCATTAAATGTTTAACAATGGGTGGTATTAAAATTACTGTAGGTCTGTTGAAACCTTAAATTGTAAAGGGACATGGGGATTTACTGGAGTATCCAGTGTATATTTTTCATTGCATATTATAAGCAATGAGGTAAGCGCAAAAATAGGTTTAAAACAACACTCAAAATAAAATATCATGGCGGGAGTGATGGGTGCATCAAGAGGTGCTGACTAAGAAGGTTTACCAAGCCCATGCAACAATGAGCGGAACCTGGGCTATTTCGTGGGGACTGATTGACAACAAAACACACGGTTCACAATAATGTGGTCGTGATGGCTAGAGTATAACGCATGTGAGCTTCTGGGGGCAGTATATACCCATGTGTGAGCTGCTGGGGGCAGTATATACCCATGTGTGAGCTGCTGGGGGCAGTATATACCCATGTGAAGCAAGCACCCACTCAAAACAGGGTGGGTCGTGGAGTGGCAAGTGATTACTATAGCCTCTGAGTACTACCAATCGTCCACCAAAAACTTGCAGGACTTAGCCCGAAGGAGGAATTGGTTTCCCAAGAACCCAAAAGGAAGGTGGGAACAAATTATTAAAATTCTAAACCTTTATTGGACTTCTGAGAAAAAACGTACACACCCACAAAATGTATAAAAAACACACAAAAAAGGTCATAAATTAGAGACCATAACTCAAGGTCAGTGACCAATCACAAAAGGCATCTAATGCAGGGTGCATCTAATGCAGTCTGTATGAAAAGAGGAGACATTTTCGGACACGCAGAAAAAGTTTACTGATTTTTTGGCGGTGAAAAGCAGGAGAATGACTGGAGAATGGAAAATTCTAGACCAAATAGCCGATTTGGAAAGTGAGATAAATGGGAGAATTTTTCTGGTTTGGCTATTTTGACCTAGAATTTTCCATTCTCCAGTCATTCTCCTGAGTTTCACCTTTCTCTGAATAACCCTGTCAGGGTTATTCAGAGAGCGGTGAAGAGCAGGAGAATGACTGGAGAATGGAAAATTCTAGGTCAAAATAGCCAAACCAGAAAAATTCTCCCATTTAGGCTAGGGTCAGACTAGCGAATTTTTAACATGCGTTTAGGCGCACTTAATCACGGCCACACTAGCAGCAAATGACGGCCAATATACGAAGTACGGTCGCACGAAAGTCCGGCTGCGCATCGCAAGTGGAAAATGAACGCATTTTTTTCGAGAAAGCAGAACCGCTAGTACGGACGTACAGAGTGCGCTGCGTCCACTAGCGGCGTGTGTGTGTGTGATTTGGAGACGTCAGACCCTGCTCATGTCCGGCCAACATAACGTCCAGATACCCAAAGTTTCCTGGTTTGGATCCATAAAAAAAATCACGCACAAAAATGCGCATCGTATGACCGTTTTCGCGCAATCCGTGAAAAAATACGGCAATGCGTTCGGACGCACTTTTTGACGGTCGCTGCGAAAAATGTGTTAGTCTGACCCTAGCCTCATCTCACTTTCCAAATCGGCTATTTGGTCCAGATTGTTCTCTTTTCCTGCCATTCTCCTGGTTTTCACCTTTCTCTGAACAACCCCGAGAGAGAGGTGAAAGCCAGGAGAACTGGCAGGAGAAGAGAACAATCTAGACCAAATAGCCAATTTGGAAAGTGAGTTAAATGGGAGAATTTTTCTGGTTTGGCTATTTTGACCTAGAATTTTCACTTCTCCAGTTATTCTCCTGCTTTTCACCGCTCTCTGAATAACCCTGTGAATGTTTAATCCCGAGGTGAAAAATAACATTGCTTTAGATTTTTTTCAAACACCAGTTAACCACTTGGCTGCTATGGACGCGCTCAGTGCATCCAGCCAAGTGGTTCTCCTGTGCTATGGACGCGCTGAGCGCGTCCATGCACAGGAGGCAGCAATCCGCCGGATTCCGGCGGATTGCTGCGCCCCCCGGTGCGGGCTGACATCTTGGACATCAGCCCAGCACTCCGGGACCCCGGCGGAGCAATCAGATGTCATCGCGGCGGCGCGATGACATCTAATTCAGGCCCCCCCCCCCCGCATGTGCGGAGGAAGTGCCTGAAAGGGAGGGGGGGAGGTCCTTCGGACCTCTCTCCCTCCCGATCGCCGGGGGGCAGAGGGTTAATCCAGGCACCGTTTAGAAGGGCACAGCCTGCCCTTCCAAACGGTGGCTGTGATTAAAACCCGGGGAAGCCGGATCACGAATCGGCGCTGAAAAGCGCCGGATCGTGATCCTCTCCTGGAGCTGGCCGACATCTTGGATGTCGGCCAAGCCTCCAGGAACTCCCCCTGAGGACTGGCGTCATCATGCATAGCACGATGACGCCAGTCCTGGAGTTAACATCTAGCTGCCACCAATGAACCCCCTATCTCCCGATCAGTGGCAGCTAGGGGTTAAAGTTTGATACCGTTGGATCGGCCAGAGCATGGCCTTTCCAAGGATACTAAACATGAGTATGAAAAATGTTTTTTTTTTTTAAAAAAAATAAAATATATATATATATATATTTAAAAAAAAAAAAAAAAAAAAAAAAAAAATAAACAAGTTTTTTTGTTTGTTTTTATTTTGTTAATGCAGCAATATTGTTCCCATTTCAATTATAATGTGAACAATAATGCTGCACTAACGATTTTTGTATGCGGTGCGGTTGTTAAAAAAAGCAAAATTTCTCCAAAAAAAAAAAAAAAAAAAAAAGTAACGAGACCCCATTTCTAATTTTTTTTACAAGCGCACCCCATACAAAATATAACCGCAAACGATCGCATGTTAAAATGTGAAAAAAAACACTTTACACATAATAAATTATTGAAAATTCGAATTTTATTGAATTTTTTTGTTATAATATACAGACATGACATAGCGTATACATATAATAATGACATATTATTAATCTGCCAAGTCTGCCAGAAAGAACGATATATAATATGTCTGGGTCATATATCAAAATATGGCTACAAAACGCGGTTAAACATGATGAGCGAAAGCGGTAAAAATGACCTCAGCACAGAGGTGTGAAAAGCCTCAGCAGTGAAAGGGTTAAATGCAGCATATTAGGATGTTTTATGGAAATTAATTCTCAAATCTCAATCAGAAGCAGACACCACCCCACCCCCTCACTATATTGTACAATGTATCAAATTGATTACCAGACTAAAAACACCTGGTGTTATGCCCGTTTGTGAACAGAGGTCATTTAGAGTTGATAATCTTTCCACGTACACATTAGTTTTTAATTCAATATCTAATAAACCGTTGCTTAGAATATTCTGCAGTAAAGAGTCTCTTTATTTCTAGATTTTTTAGTATTTTTTTTAAGCATTTTCTATACTTTATTCAAAATTTCTTTTTTTTTTTTTTCGAACTCGAACCGAACACGCCCAATAAGTTCGAAATTCGCGAACTTTCGAACTGCAAAAGTTCGGGTCGAACTCCGAACCGTCCGAACCCGAACAGCTCATCCCTAGTCAGGGGTAGAGAGGTAGATCTGAGTGTCATCAGCGTAGAGGTGGTAATTAAAGCCAAAGCTGTTAATGATTTTGCCCAGGGAGGAGGTGTAGATGGAAAAGAGCAGAGGACCAAGGACAGAGCCTTGAGGTACGCCAACAGATAGAGGCAATGAAGAGGAGGAGTTACCAGCAAAGGACACAGAGAAGGACCTGTTGGATAAATAGGAGTCAACCCAAGTGAGTGCAGTGTCACCGAGACCGAGAGTTGAGGGTCTGTAGAAGCAGGGGGTGGTCAACAGTGTCAAAAGCAGCCGAGAAGTCAAGCAGGATGAGAATAGAATAGTGGCCGTGTTTTTTAGCAGTTAGGAGGTCGTTGGTGACCTTTGTGAGGGCAGTTTCAGTTGAGTGTAGGGGACGGAAGCCAGATTGCAGGGGGTCAAGTAGGGAATTGGATGACAGGAAGAGGGAGAGACGGTTGAAGACTAGCTTTTCTAAGACCTTAGATGTGAAGGGAAGCATGGATACAGGACGGTAGTTGGATGGAGAGTTAGGATCGAGGGATGGTTTCTTTATTAAAGGGGTAACTAGCTGCTTTAAAGTCTTCAGACGGTTAGAATCCAGAAATGTAACTACTAGGGGTGCAGAGGGTGCCACCGCACCTGGGTTCGTGAGTCTGGGGGGGGGGCACACTCACCTGCCTGGGGGCTTGCTTAGAATACTTTTTTAAATTTATTTTATACATATTTACTTCGGAGCTCTGTGTTACATTCATACACACCACATATTACTGTGAATTTTATTGCTGTGTGGCTCTGTGATTGGCTCATACACAACAAATATTACTGTAAGTTTTATTGCTGTGCAGCTATGTTATACGCTCATACACACTGCATATTAATGTGAATTTTATTTCTGTGCTGCTCTGTGATACCTTCATACACACTGCACATTACTGAGTTTTATTGCTGTGGAGCTCTGAGATATATATGGTGCACATTACATTAAAAATGGGATGAATTGAAGAGGTCATAGTGGACCTGGAAAAAAATGGGACACTGATTGTCTGGAGTCAACATTGTGGACTTGGAGGGGACCAATGCATGTCGATGGGTGGGGGGGGGGGCAAAATATGCTTTTGTCGAAGGTGGGGATTGGGTCCGTCATGGTTCCTGCACCTGGGCCCTGAGGTTTCTAGTTACGCCTCTGTTAGAATCTCAAAAGGACCAAGAACATTGTCAGTGAGATAAAGCACCAGAAATAGTTTAAACACAACTTCAACCACCCATCTCCTCCTCAGACGACCCATACTGCATCTCGAGACATCTGCATCTACAACTATAGAATGCCATCTCACTCGTAAAGTTATAGGGCTAATATTAGAGATGTCATTCTGTCAGCACAAGATGTTTTGTCCATTTACTGAAGCATACGCTACGCCAAGGGGCAGAAATACAGGCAGAACAATTAAAAAGGGGTTATTTACTAACTACCATTCCTCCTTTAAATAAAAAGTGGTTTTAGTTCAAACTACAGTGAACCACGTACAGTGACTTCACCATTTAGGAAACTGCTACTTTCCTTCTAGGGTACCATTTACCATTCTTTCCACTGTAGTGTCTGCCTAGCGCAGATTTCAGTGTAAGTTTCAATGTGGTTGCCATTGTTGCTTACAAAGCAGTTTCTGCCAAAATTACTTAGCGTAAAAGTCACAGTAGAGTTAAATGGAGATTGCAGCTTTAAAAATTGCCAAAATATAGTCCCAGTATTGGAGTTATACTGTTAAATTGTAATTTAAAGGACAATTTGTTGTTACTAAAGAGAAATCGTTGAAAAAATCTAATAACCACCTCAAATCAGAAGTATTTTTAATACATTATGAAGAAGTGAAGAACAATAAAAATGAACATCTGCTTCTGTGTAATGGACATTTTTAAATTTATTATTACACAATAACCTTTGCAATTTGATTAGGATCATTTATAGGAAAGGGACATCTCTGCTACTTTTCCTGGTTAAAATAAATATTCCCAATTTCTCCTGGAACATATTTGACCATAAAATATGTTTTTAATTAGATTATGTGTTTATACAACGAGAAGCAGGACAAGGTTCTTAGAAAATGCCCTCTTTCCCTTTCCTTAAACAAATAGAGAAATTAGACAATTGAGACTTGGCCGTGTTACTAAATTCATAATGAATTTCCAAGGTAAACGTCAGAAACCTGGAGAAATCAGACTGAGCGTAGAACAGAAAATGTTGAAGATCTGCTTACCAAACTGTCAGGGTGGGTGAGGGTATGAGCCCAAGGTGCAGTGACACAATAAGAAGATGCGGGAGTAAGGTCCAAATGGGGATTTAATATGGCAAACATTGAAATAATGAATGGCAAAGATGAATGGCAAAGCAATAATATGGGAAGATGGTGAGGAGCAAGGCAGGACAAGGGCTGATTGTGGGACAAGGAATGGACGAGAGACAAAGAAAGGGTGAACTGGAGACAGGACACCGAAACAAGACATTGAGGGCAACACACTAGAAACTACAGATGTTAGAGACAGCAGACAGGACAGGAAAAGGGCTGGCTAGATACTAGAAGTAAAACAAGGGCTAGCAACTATGGCTGAGCAGCAACACTGATGGACAGCTGACAGGAACACGGATTGGAGGCTGTTGAAGGTAGAGGGCACAACTTGAGGCTTGAGGGAACATGACTGGAGGCTTGAAGAGGCTTCTTAGGGAGCACACACACCAAGTGCTGGCAATGCTGAAGCACAGGTAGAGGGGCGTCACTTCGTTTTAAAGAATGTCCTTCAGGGCTGCTGACCACACCTGTAGTAGCCAGGGAACAACAGGGAAAACCCAGCATGGATCATGATTGGGATGAGGTGCACCTGAGCAGCAGGGAAAACCAGGTGTGGAACAGGGAATGGAGTCCGCCAGCCGGTTTGACCTTAGAGCTAATACAGGTCTTGGGGCATTTGTGTCTCTCAAGGCTGGCTTTCTGACAGATACGTTGTGACGAGAGTCACTTTGTTCTGGGGGTACCTGGACTTGGCATTACAATTGGGGAATGTAAGACTGTGGGTTCTCGGGAGTATGACATGTCATTTTATTCCCTAACCCTCTCTTATGTCCAAGTCGCTCTGTGTCTATACAGGGTGTGCGTGTTATGTGAGAATATTGTTAATATCGTCATTGTCTTCGTTTATATATTTACTGCTGTTATTCTGAGGTCACTGCAGCCCTTTCTACAACCCCCCCTCCACTGTATGGAACATGTTATAAATCTGTGAAAGGTTTGAATTGCTGGTCATTGCTGGTCTTGTTTACCAGATATTGCCCCGTTATCAGTGAAGAGACAAGTTTGCTGGCACCAGTTATTGTTTGTATTGTCTGGTGGTTATTAGGTTAATGTTTTAATCCTGGAGTTATCAGATTATGTAAAATCTGAATCCCTTGTTTATCCATTGAAGCTACTATTGTCCCTTGGGAATGTGAAGGCCACCTTGTTCTGTGATTACATGGCACCCTATTAATCATGACTGGAGAGTAAAATGGGCTACAGCTAGGACCACCAGGGCGTCATGTTCCATTGACCTACAAACCATTCTTTGCACTGTATAGATCTTTTTCACGTTTGAGTAAAGGGCCAAAACCACCAAAAAATTAAATGTCCTTATCTTCTTTTAGGTTGCTGATATCTTAAATGTGCTTTATGTTTCTTTGTATGTTTAGTTATGACAATACATTACTCTAGATGTGAAACCGGGTGCATCCATTTTGTGATCTCTTGTGTTGTAAAATGCCCCCCCCCCTGTATTTTCCCATCGCTTGCTCTTCACTCTGTGGCAATGGCCACAGAATGGAGTCTATGGGTCAATATTGTGTGGGATGTATTCGAAGGACATCACCGGGGGGGGGGTAGATAAGAAAGGGAGTTTAAAAGTCTTCTAATCTCATTCAGCTGCCATATTTTATCTTCAGCAGCCTGAAGAAGAGTAGCCTGTTGCCTTAACTAAAAAAATCCCTCCTCCATCTCATTAAACTGTTAAATACTGTAGATTAGATAAGCCACAGAAGTAAAGAAAAACCCTGGGTAAATGTTGCCTCATGGGGAAAAAAAGATAAAATGGTAGCTAGATAACAAGAAAACTAAATTTTATTTTTCCTTTTTGCATGCAATTAGCTCTAACAAAAAGAAAAAAATAGCAGTATGTGTTTTATAATGTGGTTTTATTTGTAATGCACAAGTAATCTAGTTACATCTTATGTAAGTGTTAGTGTCCCTTTAAAGAGTTCAGCTCCTTTCTGTTGTACTCCAAGATCTTGAGTGCTGAATCATTTCTGGGGTATTAGTGTACCTGTCCTTAACCCCCTTCCCTACCAAGTGATTTTCCTAAAACCTGGTGAACCAATTCTTGCCATTCTGGTATTTATATGAATTGACATATGGGCAACTAATGCATTGTATGAGGTTTGACCCTGTCGAGTAAATGTATATAATACTGACCCCTATGGGTTGGATGCAAGACTTGTCGCTGTTTATTGATCATCAGGTTGTGAGGTGGTTACACTCACATGGCAGCAAGAGGGCAAGAGCAGAAATCCACAGATATTAGGATCAAATCAGTGCTTAAATGGGTTTTGGTCACCAGGGTTTGCATGTCTGACGTTGATTGGTTTTAAATGTTCCTGGTTTTGCCTGATTTTTTTTTCAGAAAGATTTTGGACCTTTCCCAGTCCCCCCACCCCCTTTTCCAGTGGGCTTGTTTTCCAGTCCACTGTTGTTTGTTTGTTAATAGCAGGTTCAATCCTATTGGGGGCGGCGCATCCCAGTGTGGGTTGGAGGGGAACACCCCTTTATGTCCCGGAAGGGACAATTGTCTCCAAATAAACCTCTGTCAGAAACCAGTGTATTTTTGTAAAATACTTTTTAATTAATTATAACTTAAGAAATATTTGCACTTATACCCATTGTATTTCTTACTATAAATAAACTATTTTGGCCAGTAGAGTGTGCCATCTATACTGACAAATTGCGTTACAGCCTGATATTTCAGAGCTTTCATCAGCCGGTTTTTTCAGTTTTATCTCTTTGGGCATTATGCCCACAGGGCTAAAACTCTGGGGGCACTTTCGCAGCCCAAAAGCAAACCAATTTCATTTGCTTTTTGGCTGCAGAGCAACATATCGAGATGTCTCAATATTGGGGCACCAGATGGTGCCTTTAAAGCCCAAGATATCTCGATATCGGTAGTGAAGGGGTTAAGCTTCGGCTAAGGGCTGGAGAAGGCACAAAAGGCTGCTGGTGGGAGAGCAGGGGGTTCAACAAGGGAGCAGAATTAACAGATGTGACCCAGTTGGGGTACTGTCACGTCCCACCACGGGAACCTGCTGACCTCGGAACTCACCTGGTGCCGCCTCGGGGTCCCGGCCGACACCTGCTGTGATCGCGGTAACGCTGCCCCGACCATAGGGATTCCCTCCTCCGGTGTTTGGCGGGTCATGCCACATTCGAGCGGCCGATTGAGTCTGTTGCGGTGCGGGGTCCGAGGCCTCGGGACGCCACGGTGTGTGGCTCGGGGGGCATGGCCCAAAATGGCGTGCGGGTCAGGGGACTCCTTATGACAAGTTGGGGGGCGTGGCTGAATCTTGACAGGTAGAAGCCGGGATCGCTCCCGGCTGAGCTTGCCTCCCTAGTGAGAACCAATAGGGAGGCGAGGCATTACTGTTCAGGGGGGCGTGACCACCTCATCTGCCTATAAATGCTCAGACCTTGCAGATCATCATTGCCACAGCGTCGCTTCTCTTGAGGAGTAAAGTACCTGCAGCAGACTACCTATTCTATTACCTACTATTGTCCCTCTCGTGCACCAAACCCGGATTGACTCCAACTCTGATTGATTGCTGCCTGTCTCGACCCGGCTCTACCTCGAATTGGATCTTCCTTATCTGTACCTCGCCTTTCTTCTACACCTGGTTCCTGCCTCCCACTTCCACGACCCTGACAGGGATCTGTTACATAAGTGACACCAACAGAGTGTGCATGGGAAATAATGAATCTACAAAAGTATGTGACATTTGTTTTTACAAGCTGATGAAGCCGGTTCACCGGCGAAACGCGTTCTGGATATACACTTTTTAATAAAAGCGCAGTGATTTTACCCTGCTGTTCCTGCATTTGTATGGGAGAGGTTTTGTGCATTTTCCAATTAAAATCCTCTTGCGCTTATTCCTAGAGCCTGGAAGGCTCCAGTCATAGTAAGGGGAAAATTGGCAATCACTTATGTATGAGGTGTACAACTGTATTGCACTAGGGAAGTTTCCGGTTTTATATTTTACATATAAGGACCTGTCCAGATGAATCTCTGAGGGTTGATGGGTACCCGTGAATAAGAAGACAAATACCCATAAAGAGGACAACACTAGGGCCAGAATAGGCTCTTTATATGTGAGTGTGATAATATCGTACCACTAGTAGTCCACTTATTATTACAGAAACGTATTGCACAATCATTTCTAAATGTTTTTTCATATGCTACGAGTGGATACAGAGAAGACTGACCACTACCACACAAGGTGTAGTTTATCCATAATATATTGAGTGCACTTTATCATCGCTTTATTGTTCTGGATTACCCTCTAAACTTGTAGTGAGAAAAAGGTGGATTTGGGAGGGTCCCGAGAACGAGCAATGGCACTAGTAGTCTGAGAGATGACATCCTTGGCATTCAGTACTGG
The DNA here is from genome assembly GCA_009667805.1 of Leptobrachium leishanense. Classification (NCBI taxonomy): domain Eukaryota; kingdom Metazoa; phylum Chordata; class Amphibia; order Anura; family Megophryidae; genus Leptobrachium; species Leptobrachium leishanense. Next base: position 77,983,590 of record CM019066.1, on the reverse strand, counting down.
CTGCCCTTTCTGGGTGATTGCAGTCTGTTTTGCATATGGAGCAGTTGTCCCTGTAAATATGGCACAATCGAGTTAAAGCCTTGTGAGACCTGAGCGGAGCCCAACGTAGAGCAGGCCACTAGTGCTGTTGCTCGTTCTCAGGACCCTCACAAACCCCTTTTTATTGCTATTTTTCCTTGCTCTCTAATCAGGGCCGGATTAACATAGGGGCTGATGGAGCAGCAGCTCCAGGCCCATGGCCCAGAGAAAGGATAAATATGTCTGCATTGATGGGCATTTGGACCCCTGTATCTCCAACTCCATAGCAGCTGCAGGGTCTTTTCTTTCTAGCACAGCAATATTTTTCACTTTTCAATCATAAAGTGAACAATGATGCTGCACTAACTCACCATCTCATTTCTTATGTCACCAACAAGTGTGTAGGTGATGGCACAATCTGTTACGAATTGTTACATCAAAACCCTAAACCGCCGCACTGCAGCGATGAGCAGGGGGGGACTTTAGAACCCTGTGTCACTAATCTTTACACCTCACAATGTCAAGTGGGGTGACAATGGAAAGGACAAAGTCTGGCCTTTGCATTGATACCAAACGTGACCATGTAAAATCTAAAAGTATAAGGAACAAAAAAAACACTTTATTTTTAGTTTCAAAGCGATGGCATTGTCAATTTGTCACGTATAAAATGAGCAATACCACTGCCATTACTCACCTTCTCATTTCCCACGCTGGGAGCAATGTCAATGTTTTATACATAGTCAAATTATTTATAAAGCACTATCCTCCAAAACACGGGAAATATTTCATTTTTTGTTTAAATTTTATATTTTCTCTTAAAAATGCAGTGACAGATTCCCTTTTCAATTTTTTTTAACAATTCCCTATAGAATATATAAACACAAAGGTTTGGATGATAAAATGTAAAGAAAATTTTTTTACACCCTGTAAATGATTGAAATCTGAATGGAAATTTCCTCACACAGTAACTGCCTTGTTAGATATACCCGTATCTGCACGATTAAATAACCTAAATATGTTTTTCATTTCACTAAATTCCAAAAAAAGCCACCAAAATCTTCAGCTCCAGGCCCATAAAGATCTTAATCCGGCCCTGTCTCTAATGCTGCGAACTTCCTGCAAGATGGAGCATGTCACATGGCTGCGGTTGGAGCTGGATGCTCTATGGAATGTCCACTCAATAAAATGGCCGGAAAGGGAGGTGGGACCTAAATCAGTTCAGATTGTGTCTAGAAGGAGTCAAGCGTCTGCACTCAGCAAGCTGAATTCACCACCCAAGAGCCCACCCTCAGTAGGAGAAAATGGTTGAAGACGCTCAGAACACGCACTATTCAATTTATGTTAAGTGGTCACAATGTCTATAGCAGCGATTTCAAACTCCGTCCCCCCAGATGTTGACACCCTACAATTCCCAGAAGACTTTGAATGCAAAAGAAGGGCAAAGAATCATGGGAACTGTAGTTTAGAAACATTTGGGGGGTCAACGTTAGATAGTCCTGGTCCACATTGTACTTTTAACAACTATATATGCTTGCAATTTCAACAAGACAATATAATGGTAGATGCTATGCAAACAGGGCTGGATTTGCATCACAGGAGCCTGCAGGCACAGCAATGTGGAGTGCCCCCAAACAAAAAAAAAAAAAACACGCCAAAATGGGGCAAACTAATTTTTTTTTTTTTTTAAAAAACTGGAAAACAGTTTCTCTGCGCTCAAATTAAGAGAAGGGTCAGAATCTGTTGCCATAGTTGAGTTAGTGCAGTGGCATTGACTGTTTTATATGTAAAATCATAAATTTGACTTTGCTGTAGAACAGAGAAAAAAAATAATTTTGCATTTACTTTTTTCAGTTTTTTATTTTTACACAAGACCAGACTCTGACCTTTCCAATGACACCTCACTTAACCTTGTGCGGTGCACAATTCATAGATGCCGGATCAGGGCCGTAGGGAGGGCGAGGCGAGGGAGGCACCCGGCTCGGGTGCAGCAGCTGTGAGGGGCCGCAGCCAGTGCTGGCTAGGGCCGGTTTTAGCAGGCACAGTGGGCCACGCTATTTTCCCCTCAGCTCCCGAGCTAATCATCTCCACTGATGTTTGGTTGGGGAGCAAGGAATCCAAATCTCTAGTCCGAGGGATTTGGATTCCTGCTGACTGCGCTGCCGCTCTGAGCATGCTGGCTCTGTGTCTGCCCCTTCCTCCATTTCACACTGTGTAGTCTGAGTCAGTGAGGCTGTAGAAAGAATACAGGACTTCCGGGTTTGACTCCACCCCCTCTGTCCTGTCATCATCCTGTGCCGGTGCTGCATTCAGTGCGTGCATGGAGGCTGCTGGGTGGAGGCTGAGGGACGAATTCCAGCCTGTCTGAGACCTGGGACAGGAGAAGCTCCATGGAAGTGCAGGTCTGGCAATGATTCTTTTTTTAAATATTGTCTGCCCATCACACTGTATGTGTGAAGCTCTGAATGCTGCCAGGGAGGGGGTTGAAAGGGTTAATCAGGGGTGCTGCACTGGATGCTGCTGGGGAGAGGGAGGGGTTGAAAGGGTTAATCAGTGGTGTTTGGTCTGGATGCTGCTGCGGGGGTATGCTGTTCCGGATGGTGTGGGACTGTCTGCCTTTCTCCTGTCTCTTCGCTAACATCCCTCACATTCTTTACTTTAACCCTCACTATCCCTCCTCCCTGTCAGCTCACTGGTTTTCCCCCTCTCTTGATTGCTTCCTCCCTGTCCTCCTGTCTGCATATCTCAGTGACTGTCACATTAAGCTGCGGCTCTTTCTTCCTGCCACCCCCCCCCCCCGCACTCATGTCTCCCACAATATTTTCTGGTGTTCAAGGGTCACCACAAGCCTAACCTGCCCTCCACCTCTCACCTTCCCCATCACCTTACTTCCGGTAATAATGATTATTCTAATAGTTTTTAAACAATATTATTTAACCTCCCTGGGGGTCTGATTATATGATTTTTTTTGAAGCGGTATATTGTTTTAATTGGATTTTTTTTTAGAATCTCCACCCGGTCTCGCCCCCCTGCGTTGCGGAGCTCGCAGGGAAGGGAACCCGGAAGCAGGATGACACGACCGGCCGGAGGAGACTGCGGGAGGAGATCAAGGGAACGCAGGGACAAGGTATGTACCAGTCCGAAATGTGGCTTGGGGTTACTGTTTTTGGCTCTGAAATTTAACCCCGAGCCACACTCGGGAATACCGCCAGGGAGGTTAATAAATATTAATAGTTTTATGCATTTTAATATGTACTTACACTGCACATACTGAGTTTTATTGCTGTGGAGCTCAGTAATGTGCAGTGTGTATAAGCGTATCACAGCTCCACAGCAATAAAACTCCGTAATGTGCAGTGTGTATAAGCATATCAGATTTTTATTGCTGTGGAGCTCTGTGATACGCTTATACACTGCACATTACTGTGAGTTGTATTGCTGTGGAGCTCTGTAATGTGCAGTTTGTACAAGTGTATCAGTAATGTACAGTATCTTTATAAACCTGAAAAGTGATCGGCAGTTTGGATAATTATTTGGCACTTTGTTATAAATTTTACAGATCTTCAGTTCTAGTTCGTTCTTCTGAGTGTGCAATTGCTTTGCTGCACTGCTGACGGTGAGTTTGAACTGGAACTGAAGATCTGTAAAATTCAAAACAAAGTGGCAAGTTATTATACAATCTGGGGTTAGCATTCGCAGCCAACCAGATGTCATGTTTATGGGGCGCATGCGTAGAGGGTCCAGTGTGTATATATATATATATATATATATAATTATATTTCTCTGTAAAAAATATTGTGTGTGTGGGGGCGCAATTTTCTGTTCTTGCCTCGGGTGCCAGATCCAAAGTCCCCCTGTCTCTCCTCATTGCAGTGCCACGGTCTAGGTTAAATATGAAACCATAGAAACATAGAAAAATGTCGGCAGATAAGAACCTTTCGGCCCATCTAGTCTGCCCAATTACATGGATACTTTACCTGGATTTATCTTTTGCCTATCTCATGCTTGCTTAAATTCAATTATGGTTTTGGCCTCTACCACTTCAACTGGAAGGCTGATCCATGTATCCACCACCCTCTCAGTAAAATAATGCTTCCTGATGTTACTTTTAAACCTTTGCCCCTCTAATCTAAGACTATGTCCTCTTGTTTTGCTACTTTGTTTCCTTTTAAATATACTCCCTTCCTCTACCTTGTGGATTCCCTTTACGTATTTAAATGTTTCTATCATATCTCCTCTGTCTCGTCTTTTTTCCAAGCTGTACATGTTAAGATCATTAAGCCTTTCCTGGTAACTTTTCTCCTTCAAGCTGTACACCATTTTAGTAGCCCTTCTCTGAACTCTCTCTAAGATGTCTATATCCTTCTGGAGATACGGTCTCCAGTACTGCACACAGTACTCCAAGTGAGGTCTCACCAGTGCTCTGTACAGTGGCATGAGCACTTCCCTTTTCCTACAATGGGTTGCATCATCAACTCCATGCTGCTGGCAGTGCGGGGAATGAGAATGTGAGTTAGCGCAGCATCATTGTTCACTGTATACTGAATATCAGTGCAGTGTTAAAATAATATTTTCTCTTTTTTTTTCTAATTGGCATTTAATTTTTATAGAAATCTAACTGTCTTATGTTTGCCATCACTGGAAAGGACATAATCTGACCTTTCCAATGATACCTCCGATGTGCCTCTAGCCTTTAGGGCTCCAGAGATACAGTGGTCTAAATGATTGTAAAAAAAAAAAGTGGTTTTTTTTCCAGAGCAAGGTACCACCTTGTGGCAGGTGCCTGTACACATGCCTACTCTGCCTAGTTCTAAATCCAACTCTGTATGCAAACCTCTATTTGGTCACTTCCTGTACATGTGTTTTCCCTTGATTACCTCGCAAGGCTCATGACATGCATGAGTTTTGAGACTTAGCTTCCCTATTAATTGACAGGTCGATAAAGTATAGGAAATTGAATGTTATGGAAAGAAATGAAAGCGGCAAGTGATGAAAAATATGTAGTTGAACACAATTAGTTTAGATCCTTCTAAAACACTGAACATCTCAAAATAGAATTGTTCATAAGTACCAGTGGTTTATTTCTCAGTATCTGGCATGTTGCTTTAGTCGAGAGAGACCGTTATTTGTGTCATCAGAAAAAAGATTCTCTCTAGTCAGTCCCACTTGGATTTTCATTGAGTGATCGGAGGCTCGTGAGATCCATATCAAAAGATCAACTAACATCATGACAGGAATGAATTGCATGAGGAGAAGTGCGTGCACCTTTCCCACTATTACAGGAAGAGCAGGACGCTGTGTAAATCGAAACCATTAAAAAGACAAAAAGGTCTTCAATTAATAGAATGCATTATGAAAACTTCTATATTGAATTATGAGCTGTCACCGGTGTGAAATAAATTGAATCATGATTTTCTAATAAGAGCGACAAAAACTGTAAATCGCATAACAAATGGCTTAGAGCCCCGGCGTCTATTCTATCAGGAAGCATCAAATCATGGCAGTATGCTAGGTCACAACTATTTAACTTAAGAAATAGACATTTCCTTCACAGTTTATATTTTGCAATGATGCTAAATCCATAATGGCGCTAAACAAGGGATTTACATTCTGCTCATGAAGTGTACAATTTAGTATAGCTGTGTAAATCTTACAAGAGCAAAGGGGTTATTCAAAAACTGCCGAACTGGCCACCGAATTGCACCGAACTGTGAATTTCCCCATACGGTGCAATTTCGATTAAATTCTGTTATTCAGAAAGCTAGCAATTCGCCCAATATGGGCGAATTGCCAGTGAAATACAGTGCAATTTGGCGGCAGTGAAATTCCCCAGAGTGAAGTAATGATTCATCTATTCAGAGAATGCCGATGAGCAGCGAAAAGTTGGCGAAATGCCTAGATTCTTTGGTTTCGTTCGACAGGCTTAAATCAGATGAATCCCATAGGTTTCAATGTAAAAAAAAAAAAAAAATCCCTGTTTTTATATAAAAAAAAATATCAATAGTTTATTTCTTTTCCTTTGCAGCAAAAAGTCTCTTAATTTAGGTTTTAGAATTTTTTAGGTATTTGCAAGCTAAATGTTTGTTTCAGATTTTTTTATGGCGTTTTTTTATTCTGTAACAGATCTTTTTATTGTTATTTATAGGAACTTATGTATTATTTCCATACATTATTTCTGATTAAAATGCCTTTTAAAAGTTGCGTTTTTGTTTTTTTTCCTTCCTATGAATTTGATTTGCATGAATGGAAAACCAACTGTCTTTTCACAATATAACGTAAACCCACTAAAGGGGGTTATTCAGAGTTTAGGTCAGAGGTGGACAAAGTTTAAAATTAGACAGAGGCATAGTATTGATCCTTGGATTGTCTGTAATTGTAGGTGTCTCTCAGGCTCTTCTTCTTACTCTCCTATACCCACAGACTCACGAAGGCCTGTAAGGCTAGGGACAGACGAGCGCATTTTCCACGGACTGTGCGCCCGTGCAGTACGGACGCACTTTTTGACGGAAGACGCAGTAGTGGCCACACAGTCCGTTTTTGTGGCTGACGTTATTTTTGACGGATGTAGGAGGGAAAATAAATTAAAATGAAAAAACATTTTGGCTGTCAAAAATGCTGGACGTATAAATGCAGTCCGTCTGACCGCGTTCCATCACTCACAGACAAAGCTATGCAGACGTTGCGGACGTGGCGCACTCCGCACGTCCATCCTAGCAGTTCGACGTTCTTGCTAACCTGCGTCCGTAGTGCGTCCGCACTTCGGTGCGGACGTACTTCGTGTGTGGGCCTTCATTGGTCATGATTATGTTACCTCAGACGTACTAAAGTGCGGCTACACGGATATTAACACTGCATTCGTCTGACCCCTGCCTTACCTCTCGACTCTGCACAGGGCCTCAGCCTGTGCTGTAGTGCAGGGGTCTTGGATTTATAGATGCTTTTGCCCACACTTTCTGGATCACCATCTCAAGTGCCTATCCATGAATTGTGTAATATATATATATATATATAATGTGTAGATGTATTTTGCACTGACTGGGCAAGTGACTGGAGTGGATATGTTATCCTGTCTTTATTACACCCGTCTTTTGTTAGTGACCATAGGCTTTATCATTAACTAATCTACTTCTGTTCCGGCATTTGATAATCCCCCCTCCCCGCACAGGTTTTCCTTGGAGCAGGGGTCAAGTCCTGGGAAAAAAAGTGAGGGAACTCACCCACGAATTCCACAACCCCCATTACCTTAAGAAAATATATATATATATCTCACGAGTATAGCCGGACGAGCCGGTGATACCATTTTTATTGGGTTAACTTTACATTTAAAAGACAAACTTTCAAGAGTGTAAACTGGACACTATACTGATCAGTGAAAGGTATCACTACGTACAGGTATACTCGTTGATTTTGGCAACTGACTAACGCATTATATATATATATATCTCCAGGCACAGACCCCCAGAATAATATACACAGCACTGAGCCCCCAGAATAATATACACAGCGCTGAGCCCCAGAATAATATACACAGCGCTGAGCCCCCAGAATAATATACACAGCACTGAGCCCCCAGAATAACATACACAGCACTGAGCCCCCAGAATAAATACACAGCGCTGAGCCCCCAGAATAACATACACATCACTGAGCCCCCAGAATAATATACAGTGCTGAACCCCCAGAATAATATACACAGCACTGAGCCTCCAGTATAATATATACACAGCACTGAGCCCCAACAATAACATAATAACATGCACAGCACAGAGCCCCCATAATAATATACACAGCGCTCAGCCCCCAGAATAATATACACAGCACTGAGCCCCCAGAATAACATACACAGCGCTGAGCCCCAGAATAACATACACAGCGCTGAGCCCCCAGAATAATATACACAGCACTGAGCCTCCAGTATAATATACACAGCACTGAGCCCCAACAATAACATAATAACATGCACAGCCAAGAGCCCCCATAATAATATACACAGCACTGAACCCCAAGAATAATATGCACAGCACTGAACCCCAAGAATAATATGCACAGCACTGAACCCCAAGAATAATATGCACAGCACTGGTTATATGGATATATTTTCCCCAGTTCACATGGATATAATTGCCCCCCAGCTCTCATGGATTATAAATGCCCCAGGTCTCATGGATAATGCCCCCAACTGTCATGGATAATGCCCCCTGTCTCATGGATACTGCCCCCTGGTCTCATGGATATGCCCCTGGTCTCATGGATAATGCCCCTGGTCTCATGGATAATGCCCCCTGGTCTCATGGATAACCCCTGGTCTCATGGATATGCCCCTGGTCTCATGGATTGCCCCTGGTCTCATGGATATGCCCCTGGTCTCATGGATACTGCCCCTGGTCTCATGGATAATGCCCCCAGGTCTCATGGATAATGCCCCTGGTCTCATGGATACTGCCCCTGGTCTCATGGATACTGCCCCTGGTCTCATGGATAATGCCCCCAACTCTCATGGATAATGCCCCAACTCTCATGGATAATGCCCCTGGTCTCATGGATATGCCCCTGGTCTCATGGATATGCCCCTGGTCTCATGGATATGCCCCTGGTCTCATGGATATGCCCCTGGTCTCATGGATACTGCCCCTGGTCTCATGGATACTGCCCCCAGGTCTCATGGATAATGCCCCCAACTCTCATGGATAATGCCCCTGGTCTCATGGATATGCCCCTGGTCTCATGGATATGCCCCTGGTCTCATGGATATGCCCCTGGTCTCATGGATATGCCCCTGGTCTCATGGATATGCCCCTGGTCTCATGGATACTGCCCCTGGTCTCATGGATATGCCCCCAGGTCTCATGGATAATGCCCCTGGTCTCATGGATATGCCCCTGGTCTCATGGATATGCCCCTGGTCTCATGGATAGTGCCCCTGGTCTCATGGATATGCCCCTGGTCTCATGGATATGCCCCTGGTCTCATGGATAGTGCCCCTGGTCTCATGGATATGCCCCTGGTCTCATGGATACTGCCCCTGGTCTCATGGATAGTGCCCCTGGTCTCATGGATAGTGCCCCTGGTCTCATGGATATGCCCCCTGGTCTCATGGATATGCCCCTGGTCTCATGGATATGCCCCCTGGTCTCATGGATATGCCCCCTGGTCTCATGGATATGCCCCCCAGGTCTCATGGATATGCCCCCTGGTCTCATGGATATGCCCCCTGGTCTCATGGATATGCCCCCTGGTCTCATGGATATGCCCCCAACCCAACTTACCGCTGCTGCTGCTGCTGCTGCCGCCGCCGCACACTGCCGGCGGCCACGTGTTTCCTGCTCAGCGGCCGCTGACAGGAAGTGCAGCGCTCGCCTGGGATCTAGGAAACAGCCAGGCGAGCGGCTCCACTTCCGGTCACCGGCGCTAGAATAGGAAGCACGCGGCCGCCGCCAATGTGCGGCGGCCGCCTGTTAAGCGTTCGGGCTCGGGCCACAGCGGGAACGCTGCGTTCCCGCAGCGTTCCCGCTGTCGGAGAAGTGCGGGAACGCCGTTCCCGCGCGTTCCCGCTCGACTCGAGCCCGCTTGGAGACTGATTTTTCTGAAATTTAATCAATTAAAGATTGAGGAGGAAACCTATTAGTACACGCTCCATGGAAAGCCACATAATCTTGCAAAATTGCACTTTACTGCGGAAGGACACAAGAGAACCATTTGTTCTCCATTTCCTTATGTTAACATAAAAGGGAGGAAGCAGAATGCTGAAGGATGAGAGGTGAGTTATAAACTTACTAATAAAAGACTTTTTTAGGTTTGACGCTACAACAGCTTTTGGGAGCCTCACACTTGAACAATGGTTTGCAGGTACCACTTGTTAACTGTCAGCTCCCACGACAATTGTTCTTCCCATACGAAGTCTAGGAAAAGTACAATGAACATAAAGCTGCTGCCTAAGCTGAATTGTAACAGATGTTAACGTCTCACTAGCACAAATGGCTTGTCTTGGCATAATCAGTCAATGTAAAATAATGTAGTGCTCAACTATTGCAACGTTTTAAAGTCACTTGAACACTTACTTCAATTCCAATCTCAAATCCCCCTCCAAGTCCAGCTATTCCAATTGCAGAAGGTGCAGACCATGCTACAATAAATGAGAAAAAAATTATATATATTATTTTCTCAGCATACTTAACCCCATAGTGACCAGGCAATTTTACCATTGTCAGTCTGAAAATACCCACTGCTGGTTTTACATTCCAACGCTGTTTGTGTTTAGCTCCAATTTTTCTCTTTCTCGTTTATGGAACCCACACATATTATATACCGTTTTTCTCGCCATCAAATGGACATCCTAAATATACCATTATTTTCATCAGATTTTATAATTTACTATAAAAAGTTTATGAAATATGATGAACAAAAAGGAACAAAAAACACTTTTTTGAACTTTGACCCTCAAAATCTAAGCTGACAAAAAGACCCCATCTAAATGGTTTAGAAATTTTTTCATGAGTTCAGAAATACCTAAATTTTTACTAAATTTTTCTTTTTTGCTTTTAACCCATTCACTGTTCATTTCATCTCTGTGTGCTGAGCTCATTTTGATAGTTTTATGATCATCATGTTTAAATGTGATTTAAAGTCCTATTTTATTATACCCCCAATTTTTTTCCACAGACCAAATATGGCCAGGTTTGATATCATTGGAAAGGCCATGCTCTGGTCTTTCCAAGAATACCAAACATGACCCTCTATCTGCCGCTAATCGGAAGATACGGGGTCCAAATGACTCCGCCCATGTTCACTTGGCAGCTATTATTTAACTGGTCAACTGACATCATTGCACATACAGTATGGCGACAAGGTCAGTGGGTGGGGGGGCCCCAGAGGCTTGGCTGACATCCAAGATGTCAACCACCTCCTGGAGAGGACCGCGAACCGGTGCCAAATCACGATCAAGGACCTAGGGGGGTTAAAGAGAGGCACTGCTGGAAAGGGAAGACTGTGGCCCCCCTTTCATCCTCTACCACTGCAGCGTGCCTGAAACTGACGTCATCGCGCCCGGCGATGACATCAGTGCGACGGCCAGGGCCCATAAAACTTATGAACTGACTTCAAGGAAGTCGGGCCAATGTGGGACCCCGACCAGAGAGGTGAATATAGGGAGGTAGGGGGGGTTAGTGGACCATGATGTACATGGTACGTCCTTGGTCCTTAACAGGAGTTTTTCTTAGGGCATACCATGTAAGTCATTGGTCCTCAGTTTTCCTCAACTTCATAAGCTTTTTCACAGTATATTTGCTAATTTGTTTGTAGAGTTTATCTGCATAGCATTTTTTTACATTTTCTATACAATCTGCTGCAACACTTAGATAGGAACACAAGGTTATAAAGAATTATCAGTTCCTTAGGATTTTCTCCTCATTATGTAGTGATTTTTTCTATAGTACTCAAAATGCCCAGTTATGAAATAGAGGAGTGTGTGGGGGGGGGTCATCTTACCTCCAGTAGGAAGACGAGCAAGTACAATTCCACTTCCACCTCGAGCAGTTACCAAAAAGCCTGCTTTTATCACCGATAAAATAGCCAGACCTTGTGCTTTGGCTATAACGTGAGCTGTGAAAGAAATTGCTGAATACTTAGAATATCAACACATATCAAGACTAGTTTAATCACTGCAAAAATCTGTATATGGAGTGTAGCTGGTTATTACAGGCCACGCTGTGGAATTTACACCTGAGTAATTGAGACTATGTCTTGTGCTTCAATAATTATACACGTTTCACTGCACTGTAGTGATGACTTATATAGATACCCATCTCTATCTCAAAATTGAAGCACAAAACAAAAAAAGCAAAACTTTTTGCGGACCAGGGACGTGCAGTCAGGGGCGGCAGGTGAGGCCCTGCTGCTACATAAAATAAAAAGTTCACATCCGCAGTCTGTCTCTGCTCCTTCACTTTTTGTTTTAGTTGCATAGCTCAAGCTAGCTAATAGATTCATTAAAGTCTGCAGCGCACGTCTGGCGATGCCAACTTCCTGAATCTACGCTCTTCAGTGCCGCAGAGGCACTGAGAGCAATGGAATTGCTTGGACCAAAGGGAAAATGCCAATGATCTCAAGCAATTCAAAAACGCCTCCATGTGAGGCAGGCCTCCCACGCTTTGATTGACACAGGACAGTCATGTGACTGTCCTGCTCAGTCATGGGGGTGTGCCGCCGGACTGTGTGCCTTGAGGCACATCCTGGAGAGCAGCAAAAGATCCTGGGGAGCCCTGAGAACAGCAAATGATCCAGGGGAGCCTTGAGAGAGCAGCCACTTTCTGGAGAGCATTGGCAGCAGCCAGTTTCTGGGGAGCGTTGGCAGCAGCCAGTTTCTGGGGAGCGTTGGCAGCAGCCAGTTTCTGGGGAGCGTTGGCAGCAGCCAGTTTCTGGGGAGCGTTGGCAGCAGCCAGTTTCTGGGGAGCGTTGGCAGCAGCCCGTTTCTGGGGAGCGTTGGCAGCAGCCCGTTTCTGGGGAGCGTTGGCAGCAGCCAGTTTCTGGGGAGCGTTGGCAGCAGCCCGTTCTGGGGAGCGTTGCAGCAGCCAGTTTCTGGGGAGCGTTGGCAGCAGCCATTTCTGGGGAGCGTTGGCAGCAGCCAGTTTGGGGAGCGTTGGCAGCAGCCAGTTTCTGGGGAGCGTTGGCAGCAGCCAGTTTCTGGGGAGCGTTGGCAGCAGCCAGATCCTGGGGAGCGCTGGCAGCAGCCAGATCCTGGGGAGCGCTGGCAGCAGCCAGATCCTGGGGAGCGCTGGCAGCAGCCAGATCCTGGGGAGCGCTGGCAGCAGCCAGATCCTGGGGAGCGCTGGCAGCAGCCAGATCCTCGGGAGCGCTGGCAGCAGCCAGATCCTGGGGAGCGCTGGCAGCAGCCAGATCCTGGGGAGCGCTGGCAGCAGCCAGATCCTGGGGAGCGCTGGCATCAGCCAGATCCTGGGGAGCGCTGGCAGCAGCCAGATCCTGGAGAGCACGGACAGCAGACAGTTTCTGGGGAGCACTGCACCTGAACCTACGTAACCCTGTGTATATCTGGCTCTGATACAAGTCAGTGCCTCACCAGCCACTGACCTCACCGCACGTCACTGTTGCGGACTTAAGGAACACAGTTGTTTATTGTTAATTGTTTTGTATTACTATATATGGACATATGTGTGTTTTTATGCTATGTTGAAAGCTTCATGTTAGGGATTCATGGCGTTCTTATATTAAACATTGTATGCGCACCTACTACACTACGAGTCGATGTCGCCTGCTTCATTGTTTATTTGCCTCTTGCTTTCTGCAGAGGGTACCTGCATTGATGCTTCTTAGACAACGCCTCTAAATCGTGACTTGTATTTTATGCTTTGAATAAAAACTAAATTAAAAAAAAAAAAAAAAGGAAAAACAGTATGGCTTAGTAGAAAAAACACCAACAACCTTTTATGGCACAATATACTTAAACACGTGTAATTTTGGCTAGTTCTGATTCCCGTTGTGCCCTAATCTTTCCTATTATATAGTTCCCTAGGAAATATAATATAAAGTTATTGGTAGAAGATTCAGCCATTTCTTTCCGTTTCTTTTCCCCAATCATTGATTAGCTGAAAGAACTGTGGTTTATTTAAACACCACATTATACAATGACATGAATCAAGGGATGATTATGTAAATAATAAGATAAAAACAGTCACATTTTTAATGTGCATTATTATAACTAAATAAAGTGATGCTCACGTTTCACTGTATTATTATCATCATCATCATTTATATAGCGCCAACTGTTTCCGTAGCACTTTACAATAACGAAGGGAACGAGATACAGATAGACATAGGAAGGAAACAGGAGGTGTAGAGGGCCCTGCTCATAGAAGCTTATCTACAGTAACCTTATGTTTGAGTCAGCGGAGTGAAACAAGTTAATTCACAAGTGAAGTAAACCGTAATAAAACATAACTTTCAATAAATATCCAATAAAAGAACATACAGACAAATCATAAAATCAACTCAGCCTAGCAGACATAAAAACATTCTAAGCTTACGACACTTTCAAACTAGGTAGAACCTATGCCTCTGGTGGTGTTGCCCCTTGTAGCAGAAAAGGAGGGGGCCACAACCAGTATTGCTGAGCAGATATCACAATGCAAAATGTAGTATGCTCAAAGTGAGTAAGTGGTGGGGAGCTCCCGCTGTTCTAACGTGGTGAATTTTATCCCCAAGCAAACCATTCCTGCTCTGAATTATAAACTGGTCAGGCCTAACGGAGAATTCTCAAGAGTAGAATGGCTAAGTAGATTGTGCAACCTGGTTCCTATTCATTGAGTTCAATTACTACAGTAGTAAATCACCCAAAAAAGGAAAAAAGTAGGATACCAATCCACAAATAACCAATGGACCCCATTCAGGCCTGAGTGCACTGAGGGGGATTTCTAGACTGGAGTACCATCAGATAAATGCACATATCACTGCCTAGAATTCAACAGGAACTTCGATAGAATACCTCACAATGAGGGTATATATTAGTACTTATTTAAGTTGTAGTGGAGGGCAAAAAAATGAGATTGAAAAGCCTCCACACTGCAAATAATAAAGTTTATTATTGCAGAAGCCATTTACACATCACAGCAATTCAAAGAACTGCATCCCAGAGCTCATGTGCTACATTCCCCATATGCAGCACAGAAGTCTGGGTAAGACATGCAAATGGCGTCTACAATTTCCCATTTTTTGCATCCTGGGTCTGCTTTCACACAGAACCCTTCAATCAATGCCTTGCAAAAATGATAACTTATTTAGTAGAGATCAGGTTTATTAAATTAAAGGAGGAGGCGGAGAAATGAAGAGGAGGAGGAAGAGGAGGAAGTGGTAAATGAAGTAAAGGGGAGGAGGGGGAGAAATTAGGTAAAGGGGGAGGAGGGGGAGAAATACTGTAAATTAAAGAAGTAGGAGAGGAAGAAATAAATTAGAGGAGGGGAGAGAAATTAATTTAAGGGGGGATGAATTAAAGGAGGGAGAGAAATTAATTAAAAGGGGTGAATTTAAGGAGAGGGGGAGAAATGAATTGGAGGAGGAGGGGAGATAAATTAATTAAAAGAGGTGGGTGAATTAAGGGAGAGGGGGAGAGAAATTAATTAAAAGGGGGTGAATTAAAGGAGGGGGGAGAGAGAAATTAATTAAACGGGGCCCTTGGCAGTAAAACGGTTCCCTACCCCTGGTGTAAATCATCAGCGCACCGGAAGTGACGCCAGAACCAGCGCCGCTACAACTCCCGTGAGGGGCCGTAATTGGTGAAATGGTGGCATAGTAGTTTGAGGTTATGCAAAATAAATCTATTTATAAAGAAAGAGATGATACGGAAGGAGCAAAAAAAAAAAAAAAATGGGGATGAAGTATTGCACACTAATATTAATTAATGGATTCATCTGTATAAGCATCCAAGGGGAAAACGGACTCTAGGGTCTTCTAACTTCTATTGAGTATTAGGTTCCCCTTGATATATCAGATGCATAAACCCCAAATTAATTTGGTCCTAAAAACTGTTGGAGAGGTGTCTGTACTTAATGGAAGATATTACTTGGGTCTGATGTCTGGGTATACATGTATCTGGGGTCTCGGTCTGGTTATTAATGTTATTTTGTTTTTCAAGGCAATGGTGTGAGTGAGGTGCTCGCCTTAATATGTGAAATGTGGGAGGACGTACTCAATATAGGCAGTTGCTGCAGGCCAGAAAATGTGTGTTTACAACCTCAAAAACACTGTTAAAAATTGAAAATAGACAAAAACAAATCCGTGCGCACCTTAACTATTCAGACACTGTCAAAGTCTTAACAGCATATATATGTGCAATATATACTGCAATGACAATATAATGTGTATCTCACAGTGAATTATTGACAAATAAAACAGTGTGACTTGTTTTATGATAAATAAAACATGTTATTTTATTTTTGTAACTTTATTCTGAACAAAACCTTTAACAGTGTAATTTCATAAAGATAATTTAAGAGGGTGTGTTTATGGGCAGTGTTCAGGGCAGGGTAGGTGGGGCAACTGGTGGCGAGTTGCGGTCTGGCTAGTAGCTTGGGACTTGAAATTTTGAGCCCTGATATATATATATATATCACACACAGTGTTCACATAAAAGCAATCATTGCCTCAGCTGCAAATATGACATTGCTGCTTATCGTAGAGTGAAACGTTACCAGAACACCTCATGCAGAAAGATTGAAGATTTTGGAAGATAAAAAAAAACAACAAAAAAAAAAACAAAAAACGCACAGCTTCAAAATCAGGACAAGACATCCTATAGGCGAGCCCCGGCTCAGTCAGCGTGCTCTGTCAGTCACAAGCTGAGGGATAGTAAAACCAGCACACTGCATGAGTGGGGGCCGACCTGCAGGACAGCTCCCTGCTTGCAGCGGTCCCTTCAACCAGCAACAAGGTGCTGCCTTGTGGTAGAAGGGGAATATTTGAATGCAGATATCTGCTTTTCTTCCATTATACAGTCCGGTGAAAAACCATTGATTTATATAAAGGGAGTGATACACTGTCAAATAGGCAAAACCAGTTTTGTCTATCGCAGAGGCACTTTAAATTAGCAGTTACATTTTTGTAATCTTTTAACCAACTCAGAATACAAATCTTTTGGCAAATTTGTGATTTTACTTTTACATTTAAAAGGAATACCTACACAATTCAGGTTACAATTATATTTCTCCTGCACCTCCAACAAAATGAGCTTTGGTGTAAAAGGGTTGAATGGCACTTTTGTATTTCACCGGTATACATAGAAGTTTATGTGAGTGACATATTCGATAATGAAAACCATATATAAAGTTAAACATACATGTTCTAGAAAGAAGTTACATTTGGAGAACATACCTGGAATAATTATATCTGGCCCATTTCTAGAACTGATTTCTGTAAATTCTCTCAAAATCTTTGCTGCCTTTTTGGCTTCGGACTTCAAGTTAGAAGGAATTGGATTATTCACTAAAGAATAAAGAAAAATAATAAAAAAAGTGCTGTTTTAGTATTATGAAAAGAGGAACCCATAAGGAAGAATGACAAATATTAAACAATACATAAGAATGGCCATATCTCTCATGCAGAAGAGACCTCCTTGGTATTTAAGTTCGGGACGCTTTTTAGAGTAATAGCAGACTAATTTGCATATGGCAACGCTTTACCTGTAAATGGCACCATCAAGCTAAAACCTTGAGACCTGCGCAGGAACACACCCATAGGGAAGACCATTTATGGCTTTGCCCATTCTCAATGCTCTCGTAGGCTTGTTTTTGATAATACCTGGCCCACTTTTATAAGCGATTTTTGCAAATTCTTTTTGGTTTCAACCTTCAAGATAGAGTTATTCACAAACAATATATAAATTTAAAAAAAAAAAGGAAAAAAGTATCTTATAAGGAAGAATTTTTCTTTTTTAAAAATATTTAAAAACATATCCTCATCCTGCTTGACCTCTCGGCTGCTTTTGACAAAGTCGACCACCCCCTCCTTCTGCAGCTCTCTCAAATTCTGACACTGCACTCTCTTGGATTGACTCTTATCTAACAGGTTGTTCTCTGTGTCACTTGATGCCAACTCCTCCTCTTCAATCGCCTTTGTCAGTTATTGTATTCACTGGCTCCCCATCCACTGAAGAATTAAATTCAAAATCTTTAGCTCCCCAACTACTTGTCCTCATTATTCACCAAATACACCCCAGCCTGCTCCCTAAGATCAAACAGTGACCTGCGTCTAGCTTCTCCTCGCATCACCTCTTCCCATGATAGACTGCAGGACTTCTCACGCGCAGCTCCCATCCTCTGGAATGCTCTCCCTCATACGTTCAGACTTTCCCCTAGTTTCCCTTCCTTCAAACGCTCCCTTAAGACATTCCTATTCAGGAAGCCTACCACCCGACTCACTACTACACCTCACTGCCCCAACCAGTTCATCACGCTCACCCTGCAGTCCTCTCCTCCTGTTTCCACCTCTAGCCCTTCTAAATTGTAAGTTCCCACGGGAATAGGGCCCTTGGTTCCTCCGGTACTGGTTTGTCAAAATGTTGCAACCCTATCTATATTGTGCCCATTGTTCAGCACTGTGGAATATGCTGGTGCTATTTAAATAAAGAATAATAACAACAATGGTGTAATGGTGTAATGAGGACACTGCTCCCTCCCCTCACAGAGTAACGAGGACACTGCTCCCTCCCTTCACAGAGTAATGAGGGCACAGCTCCCTCCCCTCACACTGTAATGAGGACACAGCTCCCTCCCCACACACTGTAACGAGCGCACAGATCGCTCCCCACACACTGTAACAAGCACACAGCTCCCTCCCCTTACACTGTAGTGAGCACACAGCTCCCTCCCCTTACATTGAAGTGAGCGCACAGCTCTCTCCCCTCACATTGTAACAAGCACACAGCTCCCTCCCCTTACACTGTAATGAGCACACAGCTCCCTCCCCTTGTACTGTAGCGAGCGAACAGCTCCCTCCCTTCACACTGTAATGAGCCCATAGTTCCCTCCTCTCACACTGTAACGAGCACACAGCTGGATTGAATAAAACTTTATTGCTGATTGGTTAAATGAAAAGTTATAATCTCACTTGTTATATTTGGTGGATTTTTGTACACGTTACCCCATTTTTGTACACGTTACCCCATAGAACAATTTGTTTCCATAGACCTGGATACGTAAAATCGCACCAAACTTCGCCTACGGTTCTTTTAGTTTCCCTATCTGGACCGCCGAAGTTTATTGCGATTGCAAAAATGGCAGCTTGTCACCATTGTTCGCAACAACGCAAAACAATAGCTACTAGTGGATAAGCCATTAAAGTAATCATCTGTATGGGAGAAGAAGAAACCCCCCCCCACACACACTAAACCTGGATCTTTAGAGACATATTGCGCTGTCATTTACCATTTCATTTTCGTCTAATAAAAAGGTGCGTCTGTCGTTCGCAGATTATAAATAAAATCTGATAATAGTGTATAATTGGTTATTATGTATTCAGTGGGGGCCGAGGAAAGATATCAGGTAGAAATCAGCACAGAAATAATTTCTGCCAAGAGGATTTACAGAATTGATGGCTTTCAAATGCAGTGATTAGTGACTGCTCTGTTGGGAGCAAGTTTCATTTTCTTTGTCGGTTGTTGATAGAGAGAGAAGCTATTGAGCAGGTTTGAGTCAGCAGAGGAGTTTATTGGGAAAAAAATTGGCTAACTGTTTAATTTGTAAGTTATAAGGCAAAGTGTGTCAACACAATGTAATTTGCATTATGACTAACAGAGGGATACATCTTCCTGTCTGAAGTATAGGCAGGATACATTAAGCAAAATAAAAACTATTATGAACAAAAGAAAAAAAAACACCTTTGACTTTTACGATACAACGTTCATATCGTGCAAAACAGTTACAGGTTTTCTGGAAATGCCATTAAAAACAAATTAAGAGATCTAAGGGAAACGAAGAGTATAATTGCTTGAAATTACAGAGATGGGGAAAAGGGAAAAAAAAAAACACAATAATAAACATGAGCTAATTTTATAATATCTAAAAGTTTGCCAGGAACTAAATGAAAAACATTATGAATAAATTCTGTATATAAATATGTGTGCCAGCATTATAAATATCCTTTGTTGGAAAGCGAACTTGTTTAACACGGATTAAATGTATGACATTTATTTATAAAAAAAACCTTTAGTGGAATTGGAGACACTGATCATATGGTTTTAATGTCTATAGGAAATACTTATAGAGGCAGTAAACAAAAAAAGTCACCGGATTCAGAAGAAAAACAAAACAAATTTTAAGGCATGTATATCAACGGTACTATCATTGTTTGAATAGCAGTGCATGATTCAAGGAAAAAAAACAACAACTGGCATTGCTGTTATTTGAAGTTCCCAATTCAGAACAATGGTAGTAGCTTTGTCATTGGTTTAATGAACTATGGAGATATTTGAAGTTAACTGTATTTGACATTAAAAAAAGTATTTATTCTTTTTAAACAGGTAATGAAAGAGGTCAGTCACAAGGCGACAACCAGTAAAATACCGGGGTTTTATTTTTCAGCTTTCAGGATTACGAATATATGGAAAAAGAGCACCTTGTAACACAGGGCTTGACAAATTTGCTCAGAATCTAGGAGCCAGCTATAAAAGTTAGGAGCCAGTTTTTGCCTCAGACTAACAAAGCTTTACTTTCAACTAAAGAAACACAATAGTAGGAGTACGAGAACCAATATTCGTTTTGCCAGGTACTCACCAATACTTATATTAAAGTCACGTGACGCTTTCCAATAAATAATTAACGTTTTTGTGGAAAGCCTGTCCAATTTATGATAGTATTAAAATGTAAGGCCAGACACCCTATTTACCCACTGCACACACAGACACACAACAAACCTCATATATAAAAAATATACACCAGGGCTGAATATATTTACATTAAATGTAGGAGACAGAAAGAAAATATTGAAGCCAACTAGATGTTTTTAGATGCCAGGCAAAGACTGCTGTAAAATAAATAAACTGGAAATTTTAGGAGCCAGTGGCTACCAGGCCCATGGATTTGTCAAGCCCTGTTATAACAGGCAAAAAAAAAAAAAAAATTAAAAGGGGTTGTTCAGCCACCCTACAGTGCAATTTTGTGGCAGTCCCTTTCAAAAAGTTTTAAATTCGCCAAATAGTGGCGAATTGACAGCGAAATGAAGTGCAGTTCGCTGCAGAGCACCGTCCTTCAGCAGCAGGAAAATTGTCCCATAGAGAAGTAATGCTTAATCTATTCAGAGAAGGATGAACAGCACCGAAAGGTCAGTGAAATGGCCTGATTTTTTTTGATTCAGTTGGACAGGTTTAACCTCCATGACGGTCTAATTTTTGCAGAATTCCATGTCTAAAAGTGGTCTGATTTTTTTTTTTGGCCCACCCCCAGCAGTATCCTGAGTGTGGCTCGGGGTTAAATTCCTATGTTGGAAGCGGTAACCCCAAGCAACACTCGGGATGCCACTGGATACTTCACCTGTCCCTGCGCTCCCTCGCTGTCCCCGCAGTCTACTCTGAAGATCGCGACCCTCATACTTCCTGGTTCCCTCCTCGTGAGAAGGAATGCAGGAAGTAAAATGCCGCGATCGCCGGAGGAGACTGTGGGGATCAGCGAGGGAGAGGTGATGTATGCAGCCCAAGTGTGGCTTGGGGTTACCGCGTTCAGCGGTGAAATTTAACCCCGAGACACACTCGGGAAAACCGTCAGGGAGGTAAAACAGGCGAACCTCAAAAGGATTCAATGTAAAAAAATAATACATCTTTCTAAAAAAATTTATTCAATCGTTTATTCTTTCCATTTTCAGCAAACCGTCTTATTTATGTATTTATTTGGTGAAATTTTTGACAGACATTTTCTTAATTTTTATTATTTACACACATTTTAATGCATTTTTATTAGGGCTGGGGAAATTAACGATTAATTACTCGATTAATCGTTCAAATTTTAGAATTCGATTAACCACTTGGCTGCGGCGGACACGCTGAGCACGTCCTGCCAAGTGCTTCCCCTGTGCTATGGACGCGGTCAGCACGTCCCGGCACAGGAGGCAGCAATCAGCCGGGATTCCAGCGGATTGCTGCCCCCCCCCCCGGTGTGGGCTTACATCTTGGATGTCAGCCCGGCACTCGGGGACCCCGGCGGGACTAATAGATGTCATCTCGCTGCATCTATTTCAGGCGCCCCCCCCACGAGTGCAGAGGAGGTGCCTGAAAGGGAGGGGGGAGCGGCTGAAGGCAGGCACGGTTTGGAAGAGCATAGCCTGCCCTTCCAAACCGTGCCTGCCTTTAACCCCTTGTGTGCCGGATCACGATTCGGCACCGAAAAGCGCCGAATCGTGATCCTCTCCCGGAGCTGGCCGACTTCTTGGATGTCGGCCAAGCTTCCGGAAATGCCCCCTGACGACTGGCGTCATCGTACATAGCACGATGATGCCAGTCCTGGAGTTAACCCCTAACTGCCACCAATGGTGGAGATAGGGGGTTCCAATGAACCCCCTATCTCCCAATCCGTGGCAGCTAGGGGTTAATGCTAATGTTAATGTTAATGCTAGGGGTATTGCTGGATTGGCCAGAGCATGGCCTTTCCAACGATACCAAACATGATCATGTAAAATTAAAAAATAAAAATATATATATTTTTTAAACATATATAAAAATAAAAAAAATAAACAAGTATGTTTTGTTAATGCAGCAATATTGTTCCCATTTCAATTATGATGTGAACAATGATGCTGCACTAACGATTTTTGTATGCGGTGCGTTTGTTAAAAATAGCGAAATTTCCCCCCCCCAAAAAAAAAAAAAATGTAATGAGTCCCCATTTCTAATTTTTTTTAACAAGCGCACCCCATAGAAAGTATAACCGCAAATGCTCGCATGTTAAAATGTGAAAAAAACCACTTTACACATTGTAAACTATTGAAAACAAAAAATGCAATAAAATTTGAATTTTTTTTTATAATATACAGACAGGACATGACATGACATATACATATAATAATGATATATTCTGAATCTGCCGAAAAGAACGATATATAATATGTGTGGGTTATATATTAAAATAAGGCTTCAAAACGCGGTTAAACATGATGAGCGAAACCGGTAAAAATGAGCTCAGCACAGAGGTGTGAAATGCCTCAGCAGCGAAAGGGTTAAAATTATTTTGATCTGGGGCGCCCTTACTTTCTATCAACTCCGGTATCGGACTCTAGGAGTCTGAATCCAGAGCTGTACTGGCTTCCTGGTTCCCCCGGGTGGCCCTACAGCAGTGTGCTTTGGCGCCGTCCTCCAGTCACGTGTGCGACGTGAGTAATGCACGCATCACACAAAGCGACTGGCGCAGGAATTAGACGGCAGACGAGAAGGCAGCGGAGGAGCGAGTATGGTGCTGCCTGTCTCAGTCCAGCCTCGGACCCAGCCAAACCCCAGCAGGGCCCAGACCCCAAGACTCAGACTTTTATTATTTGTTCAGGAGTTTTTTGTTTTTTTTTACCCCTTCACTACCGATAGCAAGATATCTCGGGGTTTAAAATCCATCTGGTGCCCGGTTATCGAGATCTCGATCTGCAGCTCTGCAGCCCAAAAGCAAATGAAATTTGTTTGGTGCAAATTAATTTTGTTTGCTTTTGGGCTACAGAAGGTGCCCCCCAAAGTTTTAGCCTTGTGGGCATAATGCCCAAAGTGCTAAAACTGTAAAATCAGCTTCTCAAAGCTCTATCGGGCTTTCAGCAGCTGGTGCTGGGAGAACAAGAAGAAAATAGACCAGCCGCTCAAACATCTAACTCAATTTGGCAGTAGATGGCGCCATCTACTGGCCAAAAATAGGTCATTTACATTAAGACATAAAATAGTTATAACCTCAAATATTTCTTTCATTTTAAATAAATTTAATTTTTTTTTTAAAAAAACACTGGTTTCTGACAATGTTTTTTGTGGGAAAAAAATAAATAAAAATCACTTGGTAGTGAAGGGGTTAAGGTTCTTCTTAGGCTGGTGTCAGACGAGCGTAGTGTTCACGTCCGTGATTGCGCCTAAAAGTACGTCCGTGATAGCATGAAAGTAAGTCCATTGGAGCCTGACACATGAAGTACGTCCGCACTGAACTGCGGACGCACAACGGCCGCGGCAAACGGACGCAGGTTAGGCAAGAACGTAATACTGCTAGAACGGACGTGCGGAGTGCGCCACGTCCACAACGTCTGCATAGCTTTGTGTGTGAGTGATGGAGCGAGGTCAGACGGACTGCATTTATACGTCCAGCATTTTTGACGGACAGAATGTTTTTTCATTGTAATTTATTTTCCCCTCCTACATCCGTCAAAAAATAACTTCAGTGAAAAAACGGACTGTGTGACCACTACTGCGTCATCCGTACTGACGATGTCCGTACTGCACGGACGTACAGTCCGTAGAAATCACGCTCGTCTGACCCCAGCCTTAAAGCGTGGCCTTAGTATCCCTTCCTCTGACCCCTTATTATGCTTTTTTGTCATTTCTGACTGAACCGGTTTACTTTTATGCTTCAGGTGTTTTCACTTCTCTGCACACCTTGTTAAAAGGGATACTATTTAAAACTGAAGGGAAGGCGGCCAGAAGGCATTGAGAGTCATCGGTGGGACAGAGTTCCCAGTATCCATCCATGGCCCGAGTGTGAGGTCACATTACACTCCATAGCGGCATGTGGACTCTGGAAGCCAAGACAAGCTGTGGCCCATGGTGCTCCTGATGGCATCTATAAGCTGCTCGGAAATATTCTGGCTTATAAATGCCAATACAGCCGGTAACAGTGAGCCATGACTCCGTGAGAGAATGACTTGTGCACAATTCAAGCCCAGTTCACACTGTGCGATTTGAAAATCGCGCGATTTTCATATTTGCGACATAGTGCAATAATGTTGCGCGATGTCGCGGTTTTGTACGATTTTTACAAAGCACCACCAATGCAAATCGCAAAATCGCAGATAGCAAATCGCAAAAAAAGGGTCATGTACCAGCGACAGGCTACCGCGACGTCGCGCGCCAAGATTTGAACAGCTCCATTGAAATGCATTGGAGAAGCTACACAGCGCGACGTCGCGATAAATCGCAAAGTGTGAATGGGGCCTTAACCGTTTGCGAGACACTATAAATGGCTTGGGTGGAATAGGGCTCCAAATAATGTAATGTGATGAAATGTGTTGTCAAATGTGCTAGTGCTCTCCCACTTCACTTTCTCGAACATTCACCAATGTACATTTTCTATTTCTCTTTGTCATTCTTTATTTTAAAATTTGACATAAGATGCAAAAAGTAACACGGAACACATCAAATATAGCACAGAGAAAGCGGGTCCCAGAAAAAATGCCACAGGTACAAAAATGAAAAAATGCCTCAAAAACGGGGGTCCAGGAAAGAAGTCAGCGGGCACAGGGAGAAAGAAAACCCCAAAAAATTAGGAACAAATCAAAAAAAGAGGGGAAAGGGTGGGAGTGAGGGAATGAGAGGGGGAGGAGGGGAAAGGGTGGGAGTGAGGGAATGAGAGGGGGAGGAGGGGAAAGGATGGGAGTGAGGGAATGAGAGGGGGAGGAGGGGAAAGGATGGGAGTGAGGGAATGAGAGGGGGAGGAGGGGAAAGGATGGGAGTGAGGGAATGAGAGGGGGAGGAGGGGAAAGGAGAGAAAAAAGAAAAGAAAAGAACACCTTACACAAACACAGATAGGGGGGGGGGGGGTTGTCATTCGATAACCGGGTCACTTCTTGTACAATTCGTACACATATTAGAACAAACCAAATAGAAAAGACAGTTGTAAAAAAGGCTTCCATCTCCCAAGAGAAAGTTTAAAAGGTACAGCTGTAAATCTGAACACAATAATAAAAGCATGGGAAACAGGAGCAACGACTCATTTAAATTATCGATTATTCACTGTGAAATCCTTAAAACCACACAAAAATTATACAGTGGCTGGGTGGGATAGACTCGGTAACGTGAAGCTGCATGACGAGACGCACTTGATCTGCCCTTAATTTTAAATACATTTATGGTTACTGTTCATTTCTGTGTAAAATGTGCATTACACACAAAATTACTAGGGATACACCAATACCACTTTTTTAAGACCGAGTACCGATCCTTTTTAAAAGTACTCACCAATACCGAGTACCGATACTTTTCTTTAATATCATGTGACGCTTTCCAACAAGAACAGACCATATACAAATGCCCCCAGCTCACATGTATATATCCCCCAGCTCATGGATACTGCCCCCAGCTCACACATGGATAATGCCCCAGCTCACACATGGATTTGCCCCAGCTCACACATGGATTTGCCCCAGCTCACACATGGATTTGCCCCAGCTCACACATGGATTTGCCCCAGCTCACACATGGATATGCCCCAGCTCACACATGGATATGCCCCAGCTCACACATGGATATGCCCCAGCTCACACATGGATATTGCCCCAGCTCACAAATGGATATGGCCCAGCTCACACATGAATATGCCCCCCAGCTCACACATGGATATGGCCCAGCTCACACATGGATATGCCCCAGCTCACACATGGATATGCCCCAGCTCACACATGGATATGCCCCAGCTCACACATGGATATGCCCCAGCTCACACATGGATATTGCCCCAGCTCACAAATGGATATTGCCCCAGCTCACAAATGGATATGGCCCAGCTCACACATGAATATGCCCCCCAGCTCACACATGGATATGGCCCAGCTCACACATGGATATGCCCCAGCTCACACATGGATATGCCCCAGCTCACACATGGATATGCCCCAGCTCACACATGGATATGGCCCAGCTCACACATGGATATGGCCCAGCTCACACATGGATATGGCCCAGCTCACACATGCATATGGCCCAGCTCACACATGGATATGGCCCAGCTCACACATGAATATGCCCCCCAGCTCACACATGAATATGCCCCCCAGCTCACACATGGATATGCCCCAGCTCACACATGGATATGCCCCAGCTCACACATGGATATGCCCCAGCTCACACATGGATATGCCCCAGCTCACACATGGATATGCCCCAGCTCACACATGGATATGGCCCAGCTCACACATGGATATGGCCCAGCTCACACATGGATATGGCCCAGCTCACACATGCATATGGCCCAGCTCACACATGGATATGCCCCAGCTCACACATGGATATGGCCCAGCTCACACATGGATATGGCCCAGCTCACACATGGATATGGCCCAGCTCACACATGCATATGGCCCAGCTCACACATGGATATGGCCCAGCTCACACATGGATATGGCCCAGCTCACACATGGATATGCCCCAGCTCACACATGCATATGGCCCAGCTCACACATGGATATGCCCCAGCTCACACATGGATATGCCCCAGCTCACACATGGATATGGCCCAGCTCACACATGGATATGCCCCAGCTCACACATGGATATGCCCCAGCTCACACATGGATTTGCCCCAGCTCACACATGGATATGCCCCAGCTCACACATGGATATGCCCCAGCTCACACATGGATTTGCCCCAGCTCACACATGGATTTGCCCCAGCTCACACATGGATTTGCCCAGCTCACACATGGATATGCCCCAGCTCATGGATCCCCCCCTCCGCGTTCATACTTACCTTCCTGGGCGACGCCGGGAAAGTCTTTGCGCGCGCACTCGTTGGAAGGCCCCCAGCCGCGATCACGTGGGACCATGTGATCGCGGCTGGGGGCCTTCCAACGAGCGCACGTGGGGAAACTTTCCCAGCGTCGCCCAGGAAGGTAATTATCATCGCGGAGAGCAGCTGCAGGACCTGTCTGAATGCTCTATCGGCATTCGGACAGGCCCTGCAGCTGCTCTCCTCACCGTGTTTATACTTCCCTTCCTGGGCGACGCCGGGAAAGTTTCTGCGTGTGCGCTCATTGGAAGGACCCCAGCCGCGATCACATGGTCGCACGTGGTCGCGGCTGGGGGCCTTCCAACGAGCGCGCGCGGAGACTTTCCCGGCGTCGCTCAGGAAGGCAAGTATAAACACAGTGAGGAGAGCAGCTGCAGGGCCTGTCCGAATGCCGATAGAGCATTCGGACAGTCGCCCCAGCCTCTCTGATGCCGGCAAGCCGGCTCAATGCCGGCTTCCGGTATCGGGAAAAATATCGGGGGGTACTGCAGGAGTACCAAGTACTCCTGCAGTACCCGGTATCGGCCCCGATACTAGTATCGGTGCAACCCTAAAAATTACATTATAAAACACATGCTGCGGCTTTTCTTTCTTTGTCTGAAGTAATTTCATGTAGCATTTGCAACATTTTACCATTTTAGATATCTTGTATAACAGTGTAAATTTACTGTCCCTCAAAGTAACTCAACTCACAGCCATTAATGCCTAAACCGCTGCCAACAAAAGTGTCTACACCCCTAAGAGAAAATGTCCAAATTGGGCCCATTTAGCCATTTTCTCCACACAGTGTCATGTGACTCGTTAGGGTTACAAGGTCTCAGGTGTGAATGGGGAGCAGGTGTGTTAAATTTGGTGTTATCGCTGTCATACTGGTCGCTGGAAGTTCAACATGGCACCTCATGGCAAAGAACTCTGAGGATCTGAAAAAAAGAATTGTTGCTTTACATAAAGATGGCCTAGGCCCTAGACTATAAGAAGATTGCCGAGACCCTGAAACAGAGAAGCAGCACGGTGGCCAAGACCATACAGCAGCTTAACAGGACAGGTTCCACTCAAAACAAACCTCGCCATGGTCGACCAAAGAAGTTGAGTGCACGTGCTCAGCGTCATATCCAGAGGTTGTCTTTGGGAAATAGACGTATGAGTGCTGCCAGCATTGCTGCAGAGGTTGAAGTTGAAGGGGGGGGGGCAGCCTGTTAGTGCTCAGACCAAAATGTCTCACACTGTATCAGATTGGTCTACATGACTGTCGTCCAAGAAGAAAGCCTCTTCTAAAGATGAAACACAAGAAAGCCTGCAAACAGTTTGCTGAAGACAAGCAGACTGAGGATATGGATTACAGGAACCATGTTCTGTGGTCTGATGAGACCAAGACAAACTTATTTGGTTCAGATGGTGTAAAGAGTATGTGTTGGCAACCAGGTGAGGAGTACAAAGACACTTGTCTTGCCTACCGTCAAACATGGTGGCGGGAGTGTCATGGTCTGCGGCTGCATGAGTTCCACCGGCACTGGGAGCTACAGTTCATTGACGGAACCATGAATGCCAACGTGTACTGTGACATACTGAAGCAGAGCGTGTATTCCAACATGATAACAACCCCAAACACACCTCCAAGACGACCCCTGCCTTCCTAAAGAAGCTGTGGGTGAAGGTGATGGACTGGCCAAGCAGGTCTCCATACTTAAACCCTATTGAGCATCTGTGGGACATCCTCAAACAGAAGGTGGAGGAGCGCAAGGTCTCTAACATGCACCAGCACTGTGATCTCGTCATGGAGGAGTGGAAGAGACTCCACTGGAAACCTGTGAAGCTCTGGTGAACTCCATGCCGAAGAGGGGGTTAAGGCAGTGCTGGAAAATAATGGTGGCCACACAAAATATTGACACTTTCGGCCCAATTTGGACATTTTTACTTCGGGGTGTAGTCACTTTTGTTGGCAGCGGTTTAATCATTAATGGCTGTGTGTTCAGTTACTGTATTTTGGAGGGGACAGTAAATTAACACTGTTACACAAGCTGTACACGCTACTTTACATTGTAGCAAAGCGTAATTTCTTCCGTATTGTCACACGATAAGCTAGAATAAAATATTTACAAAAATGTGAGGGTTTACATATATATATATATATATACACATACATACATACATACATACAAACACACAGAAATTGATTTCTGAAATATACATATTAAAATGTGTGGTGTCGCGTACATGCACAGGTAGCGGGAGACAGTATCTGCTCGCCATATCAACTGGCGTTACGTCACTCCTGCACATGCGCAGCTTGTTATCTGATGATCGGCATTATTTGACAAAATGGGAAAGGAGTACGCGAGGTGTTGCAGTGGCATTGTTTGTTTAGAATTAAAAGCTGAAAATGCTGCTGCTTTAGAACCTTTTTTTTCCTTTTACATATTACATGGATGATGACATTTCTGAAGACATCTCACATATGGAGTGTATACATATTTTAATTGTATTTATATTTTATTTTTACCCTGGACATGGTCAAATGGGTGATGGTTTAGTAAAAAGACAGCAAAGAAGACAATTGCTGCACAGAGAGGCTGCATTATTTCAGCTGCCTCAACCGGAAAGAGTAAAGGTCATCACACAATGTGAAAACAGCTGTGATTGGTTGGAAAATACATATGCAAGATTACAAAAGGTTTAGGGATGTAAATCAATGTTGCAGCAACAAGAGCAAGGATGGCAAGAGATTTGATGTGAAAGGATTAAAAGGAACAGGAACAGATTTAGACGTTCAGAGATAGGGGTAGAGATGGGTTTGATGGCAAATGTTAGAGTTCAGAATAGGGCTGCAACTAACGATTATTTTTATAAAATCGATTAGTTGGCCGATTAATTGGATAAAAGAAAACATACGCAAATTGCATACTTTTCACACCCAATGTACACGAGCACCTGGCAACAGTGATGGATTGATGCTGCGAACACAGTTTAAGCCCAAGTCTGCTTTCTTCCCAAACAAGCGCTGCTACAAGCACTCAGATAGACATGATGAGGTCAGCACGAAATCAGGGTGAGAAGGGGGGGCACTCCATGCAGCCTGACCACTTTAGCTTATTAGAGTGTCCCTTTACAATAATTTCATGAACGAACTGAGAGTAAGGTCCGGAGGTGGAAGGGAGGGGGTTTGGGCAAAAGATCGGACCTGAGCGCGAGAGGGACTGGGTTTGGGCAAAAGATCAGACCGGAGCGTGAGAAGGAGTTGTGGAAGGGGCCAGACCAAAAGGAGTGAATGGCAACTCCAGACCAAAGAGGGGGTGACAGGCAGGTTGGGGTGGTGGCACAGGACAAAAGCAGAATCTGAGGTTATAACAATTAAACACACACTGACTCTAAACAGTGTGTGCTGAGCACAAAATCGATTAAACGTCAGCTGATTAATTGATAATGAAAATAGTTAACTATTCTCACTATTGAAAAAGAAAAAAGAGGGGGTGAAGCGCCCACCGGAATAGTGTCTATCCCACTCGCTGAATGCTGTGTATGGGGGTTTCTCTAAATACCAGAGTGACAATTATGTGAACAGGAAAACAACACAGCGCTTTAAGAGACCAAAGTCCAAAAAAGACAGTGGGGTAGACACTCAATATGTCCGTAAACAGAAGTCGCTGTCTTTAGGAGTGGATCTTCTCGAAAATGCAGATGAAGTGTACACTGTAGGGAGGAAACACAAGAAGGAGGGACCAAAATTGCGCAGTATAACAGCACCCAGGATGAAAATAGTGTATATTGATGATAAACTCACATTCTGTGGAGCCTACAACCGGCTCTTAGGAATAAGGCGAGCTGGGACTTTATATTAGGTGCCCATAGGACCTTCAACCGACTTCTCCGGGAATCCCCAAAAATAGGAACACTCTCGGAAAATTGGCAGAACCCAAAAGAAGGGCACCTCCTAGTGCAATAAATCACAAACAACTTTGTATTTTAGAAGGGAGTAGCCAAATTCAAACTCACACTCGATTGAGCCTCTATTGGCTCTGTCACAGTACGCATAGGGAATCATAAGGTGTTCCCCAAACCTTCTTTGCAGGAGTTATGGAGGCAGACAGCAGTTAGAGTTGTTTAAAAATTAAAAACATTTATTCACTTTAAAATAGATAGATCATATCTACCAGACCAAAGACCAGGACGCGTTTCGCCAAAAAAGGCTTCCTCAGCTGGTTATCATGTGTCTGCTCTTGCTGCTGCCTTTTTATACAATACACATTTAATTAACAATTAAAAAATCAATCACTTAAAATTCATTATACCTGAAATCAGGTGTGCTTAAGTGGCACCCGCCATTTTGCGCATGTTTGGAGGGTCTGCGTGTCACCCCGAAACGCGGAAGTGATAAACATACACGGAATAAGAAGAAATTTATTCATCCTGTTAAAAGCATTGCGCCCGCCATTTTGCGCATGCGCAGTTGTCCCGCGTTTCAAACTGAGACGCAGGATCTCCAAAGTACCGCGCAACTCCGAACATAACCACGGAAATAACTATCCCTGATCAAAAGAGGGGACACAGACCCAACAGCCATCACAATGAAGGGGCCCATTGATCAAATAATCACAATATAAAGTAAATGTTAAATAAAAGCATTATGTTTTTGTGGGACAGAGGGGTCACCATTAACATGATGCCACAGTACTACTGAGCACAATGTATAACAATGTAAGAAATAATATCCTATAGCTACTGATGTTGTCGAGCTAATGGCTATATAGGTGTGTATACAATACATTAAATTATCATACATTTATACATACACTCAATTAAGAAGGCTTTAGGGATGTGGCCATAATTGAACTAAATAGCATGGATAAAATCCAATATCCTTAGACAATGAATAAATATGATATAAATAGTAAAAAGGATAATACAAAAATGTGGTCCATACAAGAGCTATGAAGTGGAAAAAACCCTAAAGGGTGGTGTGATCTAGAATAAGTGTATTATCACATTATTGTGATAAATTTATGAATATATGGACAATATTTAGTGACAAAACGCTGTATGCGTGGACAGTACATAACATTAAAACTTAGAGAAATACATATGATGTATTCAAAATATACATATTAAATAAATTATATTAGTGTGTAGTCAATAAAGTGCAATATAGGTGCTTTAGTATATGTATAAATAAGGGTATTAAGACTTTGGTCTCTTAAAGCGCTGTGTTGTTTTCCTGTTCACATTATTCTCACTATTGATTAGTTGTTTCAGCCCTAGTTCAGAACATGTACAGAGTAACCGTGTAGGGTCGCAGGGACTCTTTTGATTGCAAGTACAGAACAGGTACCATCCCTAGACCCCAACTCTCCATCCAACTACCGCCCTATATCCCTGCTTCCCTTCACATCAAAGCTCTTAGAAAAACTAGTCTTCAACCGCCTCTCCCTCTTCCTGTCCTCCAATTCCCTACTTGACCCCCTGCAATCTGGCTTCCGTCCCCTACACTCAACTGAAACTGCCATCACCAACGACCTCCTAAAAAACACGGCCACTATTCTATTCTCATCCTGCTTGACCTCTCGGCTGCTTTTGACACTGTTGACCACCCACTCCTTCTACAGACCCTCAACTCTCTGGGTCTCGGTGACACTGCACTTGCTTGGGTTGACTCCTATTTATCCAACAGGTCCTTCTGTGTGTCCTTTGCTGGTAACTCCTCCTCCTCATTGCCTCTATCTGTTGGTGTACCTCAAGGCTCTGTCCTTGGTCCTTTGCTCTTTTCCATCTACACCTCCTCCCTGGGCAAAATCATCAACAGCTTTGGCTTTAATTACCACCTCTACGCTGATGACACTCAGATCTACCTCTCTACCCCTGATCTCTCTCCCCCTGTCCTTTCAAAAGTCAGTGACTGTTTATCTGGCATCTCCTCCTGGATGGCCTCCCACCACCTAAAGATCAACATGTCAAAGACTGAGCTCCTACTTATTCCTCCCTCTAATACCTCCCCACCTCCTGACTTCTCTATCACGGTGGAGGGTATCACCATCTCCCCATCAAACCAAGTTCGCTGTCTTGGAGTTACACTGGACTCTGCTCTTTCCTTCATCCCCCACATCAAGTCTCTTTCCTCCTCCTGCCGATACCAACTGCGTAATATTTCCAGAATTCGGCCATTTCTTACCGCTGTCACCACAAAACAACTCATACACGCCCTGGTAATCTCCCGACTCGACTATTGCAATAATCTCTTATCTGGCCTCCCTCTGTCCCGCCTCTCCCCCCTACAATCCATCCTGAACGCCTCCGCCAGGCTAATTCACCTCACCCGCCGCTCCCCTCTGCGAGTCCCTTCACTGGCTCCCCATCCACTGCAGAATTAAGTTCAAAATCCTTACCTACAAAACCCTCACTAACTCAGCGCCCCACTACCTGTCCTCACTAATCACCAGATACACCCCAGCCCGCTCCCTAAGGTCAAACAGTGACCTGCGCCTAGCTTCTCCCCGCATCACCTCTTCCCATGATAGACTGCAGGATTTCTCACGCGCAGCCCCCACTCTCTGGCACGCTCTCCCTCGTACTGTCAGACTTTCCCCTAACTTCTCTTCCTTCAAACGCTCCCTTAAAACATTCCTATTTAGGGAAGCCTACCACCCAACTCACTGACACAACCATCAATCACTCTCACCTTACAGTCCTCTCCTCCTGTTTCCAACCCCCAACCCTCCTAGATTGTGAGTTCCTACGGGAATAGGGCCCTCATCTCCTCCTGTACTGTTTGTCAAATGTTGTTCAATGTATTGGAACCCTGTCTATACTGTGCTTATTGTACAGCGCTGCGGAATATGCTGGCGCTTTATAAATAAAGAATAATAATAATAATAATAATAATAACAACAGGTAAAAAAAAGAGAAAGACTGAGAGGTTTAGGAGTACAGTGACAGAATAAAGATGAAAACAGTGACCAGTAACAGCAATGGATTCATGACCTTGGGGGGGGGGGGGGAATCATTGGTGGAACAACTCTTTATTCCGGCTAGTAACAACACAACATTTTGAGTCCTGACTATATTCACCAGTGAAACACAAAGTAAATGGAGAAAAGATGCACGTTATGCTTTTTTATGAAAGAATAGCAATGGTACAGCTGTTCAATAGTTTGCAGGAGGTTTACCGCCGTTGCTGTATTTAGCCTCCCTGGATAGCCGAAGCGCACCGTAATTGCAACAACGGCGATTTTTACCATTTGAGTCAGCGATGAACGGTGCTTAGGGAATAACCTTGTAAGCACCGTCCAGTTGTTTTCAAACTACACTTCCCATGAGTCTCTTCTAACCTAATGGGTGTCTAAGCATCAGAAAACATGGAGTTCCAAATCATGTGGAGGATCACAGCTGCTGACCCCATGTGCTAGTGTCTGAAACAGAGCAAGCCTGTGGCAAATAGCCCTAACACAGGTCCTTACATCAGCCTCACAGCCAGAAGGATGGATAATAACATGGCATGCAGGGGGGGGGGCACACATACAGCCTCCCTATAAAAGCCTTGGGAAGTCACAGGAGCAGCTGAGCCTTACAGCCATGGGATGATGAGAAGAACACGGCATGCAGGAGAGTCACACAAAACCACAGCAACTATCTTATCAATATGGCGCCCAGGACAGGCAGCTTGCTGCTATCTGTGTAAATACCCCCTCTCCCCTGTGCCAAGCTGCACTCACTTGCTGAGTCCTCACTCAGGGCCCCCTTCCTGGGTGTGCTGGCCGGGGAGCAGTGTGCAGACTGGATGGAGCAGCAGGCAGAGCTCGCATGGCTGGCTGCTCCCTTATCTGAGCACCACACCCCGCAAACACACAGGTAACGCAGGAAGTAAGGGGGCGAGACCTCACCTGCCTGCCTCCCCTCACACATTACACACAGCCTGGCCGTGCTGCCACCCGGGGCTAATGCTACGGCGACACATCATATTCTGCATTTCTGCCGCCCATAGGAGGGGACAATACCCGCCGCGGAGTGATATTACTTTTAGGTCCTGTCAGGCAAAACGCCCGGCCGGCTAAATGCCGTAAAGTGAGGTGATTCTCGTAAAGCGAGGCGATTCACGTGTCGCAGACAGCTCGGCTGTGTGTGTATGTCCAGGAACTGCATGAGACTACTGGAGCACAGACACGCACACAGCCAGGACCTGTCATGGCAGCCTCCGACACCAAATCCGTCTTGTTTGTCTGCCTGGGTGAGTGGTGACACCCGGGGGAAGCTGGGCTGAACGGGATAGGGCGCTATGTGCAGTTTCTGCGATACAAAATAGTGCAGGCTCCCAGGAACAGCTTCGGGAAGTTCCCATACAGGGCACCATGATGTCCCTCACACTCAGTGCCAGGGGGTGAAGCTGACACTGGCCACCAGCTTCCTCTCACACACTCTCTCACATCCCCTAAGCCTGTTGGGAATTGTAGTGTCACGGCTGTCCTTTATTTTCAGGCGTTTTGTTTTTTCATAGGGCTAGATATGAAATTGTAAGGCAGAGTTGGGCACTCACACTGTGCCACCCAGGCTGGGGCATTATTACTTACTCCTGATTTCCTGCAGAGCTGTTTTTAGTAACTTTTTTTGGATTCTCTAGCTCTGTGTAAAATAACTGTTATTCATTATCCTGGTAAAATACTTTGCAAATAAATAAACATGCACCCTAGTAAATTTTAGAGTGTCTTTTAAATCTGCAAATTAACTCCCATCACTTTTTGTAACGGGTGATAAAGTATTGTATGTATACACAAGTCAAAAAACCCTGTATGCAAAATGACAAAATCTGTATATGGAACAATTCCCATCACCATCATACTGCTAAAACCACAGAAACGCCAGTTATACTGTGTAGCTCGCACAGAACCATATGTGTGCTCAAATGCGTCTTGTTTTTGGGTTATTTTTTTTTTTTTTTTAATATAGATCGCTCTTTCGCCACTGGGGGCCGCCCCCACTGGCACCCTCCAGCTGGGTTACACCTTCTTGCTTTACCTGTTGGTCCTGAGTTTCTGCATTTTGGGAATAAGGATACATACAGGGTTATTCAAATAGAATCGAAAAGTCACTGCACGTTCAGTGACTTTTTGTTCAATTCGGTTCGATTTGCCGATCCCATTTCGTCAACCCTGTGCTGTATTCAGCAAGCACCACAAGGTCCCCCGTATTGCAGGGAAAAGCCGCCGCAAAACCCAGCGAAGGCACACTGAAACACTCAAAAACATCTGGATTAACCCCGCCGAAAACCCTGGAAATACCCGAGCAGGAGCCGATCACACGCAGCGCAGCTGCCGGAAAAACCCGGAGACGAATGAAGTGAAAAAAAAACAGTTTGCTTGAATGTTTGAAAAGTGAAACGCTGTTTGCAAAGAAACTACTGAGCGAAAATGTCTGAAATTTACATATGAGGTCCAGGGAATGATAATAAAAAGGGCTGTTACAGAAAAAAGTTAACTTAAAAAAAGATATTGAATTAAAACAGGAATATTTTTAACATTCAAGCCTATGGGATTCGCCTGAATAAATCTGCCGCATGAAACCACCGAATGGCAGGGCACTTATCCAACTTTTCACTGCTGGTTTTTGTTCTCTGAATAGCCGAACCATTGCTTCTCTATGGGGATTTCACTGCCCTCGAACAGGCACCGTATGTGCAGGCAATTTGCCAGGATTTGGCGAACTGCTTGCTCTCTGGATAGCCGAATGGCCAAGAAAGGTAACCGAACGCTGATAGTGTTCGGTTCCCTTTCGGCAGCCATTCGGATCTCTTTGAATAATCCTGCTAGTATTGGCAGTGCCTCCACCTGTCTTTGCATCCTTGGTACGGACTGTTTGCCCAGGCAGGAACATAACTACTACAGTGGTACAGTAAACATTATAAACTTGTATTAAAAGATAAACGGCAGCATAAAAGTATTTGCAGGTAATACATTAACTAACTAGACACACCAACTGCTGTCTAACCTCCCAGCTCAGGACCCTCCCAGACAACCTGGAACCACCCTGATCTTCGTCCTAATGACAGCGATGATGGATACCTGTTGGTGCACAGAGGAGTTGGGGTCCTTTTAGCATAACACCCGGTTAACTCAGCTGACAGTGCAGAAAAGGCTGTGGGTAAAATCCGCTCAACGGCTCTGCGATTCTTCCTTAGTGTAGAAATGGATAGAGTGCCCTTGCTCAGATCCTGGAAGGTGTGTCTCTCATGCGACTGCTCACTCTGTTCTCCTCTGCCCACGCTGCATGCAATGCTCTTCACTTCCTGGCGCCAGAGCTTGTTTCCTTCCTCTCTCCCCAAAGGTTTCTGGGGAATGTAGTCCATCAGTCCATTAGTCTTTCCCCGTACGTTGTACTCTGGCTCCCCCTAGAGGCATAACCGCTGCAGTCCTCAGAGCCAAACTAAAACACAGAGCTATATATATATTCTCTGAAGTCTTGGTTATACAATGGCAAATTTTAGGGCAGGACACCTGTAGAGGGACCTACTAAAATGAATGACAGAGTGGAATGCCAGCGGAGAATGATGAGACAGAGTTGAATGCCCCCGGAGAATGACGGGACAGAGTGGAATGCCCACACAGAATGACGGGACAGAGTGGAATGCCCACACAGAATGACGGGACAGAGTGGAATGCCCCCGGAGAATGACGGGACAGAGTGGAATGCCCCCGGAGAATGACGGGACAGAGTGGAATGCCCACGCAGAATGACGGGACAGAGTGGAATGCCCACGCAGAATGACGGGACAGAGTGGAATGCCCACGGAGAATGACGGGACAGAGTGGAATGCCCACGGAGAATGACGGGACAGAGTGGAATGCCCACACAGAATGACGGGACAGTGGAATGCCCACACAGAATGACGGGACAGTGGAATACCCACGGAGAATGACGGGACAGAGTGGAATGCCCACGGAGAATGACGGGACAGAGTGGAATGCCCACACAGAATGACGGGACAGTGGAATACCCACGGAGAATGACGGGACAGTGGAATACCCACGGAGAATGACGGGACAGAGTGGAATGCCCACGGAGAATGACGGGACAGAGTGGAATGCCCACGGAGAATGACGGGACAGTGGAATGCCCACGGAGAATGACGGGACAGAGTGGAATGCCCACGGAGAATGACGGGACAGAGTGGAATGCCCACGGAGAATGACGGGACAGAGTGGAATGCCCACGCAGAATGACGGGACAGAGTGGAATGCCCCCGCAGAATGACGGGACAGAGTGGAATGCCCACGGAGAATGACGGGACAGAGTGGAATGCCCACGGAGAATGACGGGACAGAGTGGAATGCCCACACAGAATGACGGGACAGTGGAATGCCCACACAGAATGACGGGACAGTGGAATACCCACGGAGAATGACGGGACAGAGTGGAATGCCCACGGAGAATGACGGGACAGAGTGGAATGCCCACACAGAATGACGGGACAGTGGAATACCCACGGAGAATGACGGGACAGTGGAATACCCACGGAGAATGACGGGACAGAGTGGAATGCCCACGGAGAATGACGGGACAGAGTGGAATGCCCACGGAGAATGACGGGACAGTGGAATGCCCACGGAGAATGACGGGACAGAGTGGAATGCCCACGGAGAATGACGGGACAGAGTGGAATGCCCACGGAGAATGACGGGACAGAGTGGAATGCCCACGGAGAATGACGGGACAGAGTGGAATGCCCACGGAGAATGACGGGACAGAGTGGAATGCCCACGGAGAATGACGGGACAGAGTGGAATGCCCACGGAGAATGACGGGACAGGGTGGAATGCCCACGGAGAATGACGGGACAGGGTGGAATGCCCACGGAGAATGACGGGACAGAGTGGAATGCCATGCAAATGAGGGGACACCATATGGTCAGTCCAGGCCTTAGTGAGTTTCAACTGGAAAGATATGGGGACAGGGGGAATTAAACCAACAGGACAGGATCTGTACCTGTACATAGACACACTGCGATATATATGGGGGGGGGCCTTCCACGCACAATTGGGAAGCTTTCCGTCACAAGGGGTAACACACTAGGTAAGGGTTAATAGAGAACCTGAAGTAGTGGGGTGCATGTCGGCTGGGTGGGAAGGTGGTGGGAGAACAACGGGGAAACATGGAGTGAGCCGATAGGCTTCTCTGAAGTATTGTTTTTTTTAAAGCTGTCTAGAAGGACTGGAGAGACGGGG
The DNA here is from genome assembly GCA_009667805.1 of Leptobrachium leishanense. Taxonomy (NCBI): domain Eukaryota; kingdom Metazoa; phylum Chordata; class Amphibia; order Anura; family Megophryidae; genus Leptobrachium; species Leptobrachium leishanense. Next base: position 77,944,151 of record CM019066.1, on the reverse strand, counting down.
AGAGTCTAATGTTGCGAGCGAGGGAGTTCCATAGATAGAGGGCAGCTCGGGAGAAGTCCTGAAGGCGGGAGTTGGGCTGTGGGTACGTGCAGTTGATAGCATCAGATCACTGGCAGAGCAAAGTGGTCGGGGTGGAATGTTATAACCTTCTAATGTCAGACGAACGCAGTCTGAGCGCACTCTGTGTCTGTGCACAACGGACAGACGTACTGACGGAAGATACTGTAGAAACCACATGGTCCGTTTTTGTTGACAGACGTAGAGAAAAAAAGGGAATTATGGGAAACAAAATTTAATATGAGAAATGCTAAAAACTTGAAAAGGATACGAAAAGCCATTTTGGGTGTCAAGGTGCTGGACGTCACAAATGCGCTGCATCTGACATATCACTCACACAGAACGCTACGCGATCATGGCGCATTCTGCTCGTCCGTCTAGCGGTTTCGCGTTCTTGCCTAACTTGCGTCCGTTTGCCACGTGCGTTGTCGTGCGCAGTTTGGTGCGCACGTACTTCGTGTGTGGGTCTCTATTGATCATGATTCTATGCTACGACGGACGTTAAACTGTGCGGCAACACAGACGTGATCACTGCGTTCGTCTGACGCCGGCCTTAACGTAGTCTGACTCTAATCGATTTTGTGCACAGCACTCACTGTTTAATCAACAACCAATAAATCGATACAGAGAATAGTTGACAACTATTCTCCTTATCGATCAGTTGTCGATTAATCGACTAGTTGTTTCAGCCCTACCATGAACTTCATCTGGGTGGTAAGGTCCTGACTCTGTATAAAGTCTCATGGGACATTCAGAAAGGTCATTATTTAATATGTAACCACTTGCAGTTCCTCTCATTGTGATTGTAAGGCTTATTTGAAGAAGTCACATGATAGACGGCATATTAAATGAATTCTTGCCCGCACACTGCCATCCATTCTTTACCGTTACTCGGAGCATGCTTTTGGATAAGGAGATTGGATTCGGTGCATGTCATTTCTAAGCACGTGAATATGCCAGAACACAAAACAGACACTTTTCAATGTTGTCATGTAACTGGGCTATGTGTTTTATGATGGAATTTTTTTTTGCAGCGGTAAGTCACAAATAAAATTCTATATGTCAAATGATCTGCAGCAGTAGCTCAATCTAGCTGTCCCTCAAGGACAATCTGCTTGCCCGAAATATACAAAATAATTTTTAAGGAAAGCTGCACAGGACGTTATGTGCCTGTTGGTATGTTTTGTGAGTGAATGTGTAGGGTCGCCAACTCTACTACGGTACGTTCTTATGGACAAATAATATCCACCTGGTGACAAGCACGTGAATGTCCCTCAGCATTTCAGAGAATTCATGTGCTGCATGAATTTAATCCTAAAACCTTTTAATTATGGAAATAATTTCCCTCCACTACAGTGTATAAATTCACCGGGTGCCAGGCACACATACTGTGCCAGTGACTCCTGTATCAGCTCGGACTGATTTATGCCCTTCTCAGGCTGCAGATGACATTTCGTTTGTGCCATGCTGATTGTGGGCCACCTCGACGTCTCCAAGACCTGGCTGAGATGCACAATGGGGTCCTAAATGGTGAAAGGAGGTTAAAAAAAAAACTGCCTCAATTGGGAGCCCTGAATAGGAGCAAGCGATAAGCAGTTTAGGGTGGTGTGGAGACATTGGCCTCTGGAAATCATGGACGAACAAGGCAGTTGTGGCTACTAGGTCGGGAAAAATAAAATGATCTCGTCAGAAACATGAATTTACATGCCCCCGGGCTTTTGGGCGTTATGAGGAATTTCTATCTAGTTGGTGTAATGCAAGCACAGTAAGAGCTGAACACTCCAGACATAAACACCAAAATACTAATCGACTCAGGTTGAGCTTTAATTTTCTGGGTGAGGGAAGCCCTGCCTTTCAGAAGAATGAATCAGCCTTTTGGAACGTCTGCAATTCAGGAGAGGAGCTGAGCTATCTAGGACCATTTAAAATACGTTAAATGTGCACTGTGGCTAGATTGTCCATTTTAATCTTTGTATTCCTGTAAATCCAACTATTTGGTTACAAAGCGACCCAGATAATGAGGGTTCCAGTGGTCTCTCAACCAAACGCATTAGAGCGTGGGCCGCCACCTATACACCGTATAGAAACAACGATGTCCTGTCTTACAGGGTGATCTCCATGCCTGTGATATGTTTGAGTGCGTGGTAGAGGAAATCATGTGGATAGGATCCTTGTTGGTTTTAGAAATAAATCTGATTATGAGAACGGAAACTGGATCCAGGACTCTAGATGTATTCTTTAGTGATTTGGCATACATTGTGAGGCCGTATTTACCACTATTGGTCATAATTCACTTCCCTTTTAGAATAGGAAGAAGCAATGTTTTTAGGGGGGGGGTTCCTTTCAATCTCCTTTCTAGACTTGTTGCAGAGACCAATTCAGAAATGTGCTAGCCAGAGTAAAATGTCAGAAGCCATTGGATGGCTTCTCGTTTTGCCAAGCCCTGAGCTTTTCCTTTTGTACAAGTTGTGGGGTTGGCTGCTGGAGTTGTGTAGCTCCTCTTGATGGGAGTTGGGCATGCAACATTTTGTCTTTTCGAAGCTCTGAGCTGTTGACCATTATTAAAGACTAACAAAAACAGGTTCTTGAAGCTACAACGTTCTTTGTTGTGGAGCCCACAGACGTGGTGATGTTACGGCTCGCCTTTTTCAATCGGAAACCTCTCTCCATCTCTTTGGGCTCCACAATAAAGCTGTTTGTCCTATCTAAGGTGTATCCGTTGCGTAAGCTTCACTTGTCTGTAACTTATAACTTTTTCTTATTGTTTTTGTAGCTCTGATCATGTTAAATTTGTATTCTTTTGCATTGTTTTTATTTTAGGGAACATTTGCCGTTCTCCCATAGCTGAAGCAGTTTTTCGAAAACTGGCAACGGATGAAGGAGTATCCAACCAGGTACGTTTTTGTTCCTGGCCAAAAGACATTCCGACATCCTCTTCACTCATCCAGTTCTTTATAATTTTGATTAGACATGTTGGACCCTAATCCCAGAGGAGTGTCTACCTGCGGCCAGTAGCTGCCGAATTGCCGCTCTTGCTACGGCTCTTGGGTTACCACTGCTATTCCAAGCTAAGCAGCACTATATAGTTTCTTGCAGAAAAAACAAATGGGGGGGGGGGGAATACAGATAAGAATATTTATATATGAACACTGGGAGCTAAAAAGTCTTTGTGTGCCTTGTCTGAGTTGCCCTTCGGGATGACTCCTCAGCCTTCATCCATTTTGGAAACAGTCAAGATAGGAATACTACCGGAACTTCACTAAATGTGAAAAACGGAAATGGTACATAGAGTAGTACTGTAAAACCTTTTATATACAAGCTTTAAATCCCTGCTGGAGTGCTGCTCACAAGAAGGTACAGGGTGAAAAGCGCTCCTAATCGGTTCAATACTCTGCTTCCCACGACCCGGACTGATTCTATTAGGCCGGGTGCACACTAGACTAGAGTAGACGTTTTTTGTAACGCACTAACGCGCGTTAAAAAAAAAAAACATCGTACCCGACGCTCGTCCACGCCCCCTTGCGTTATCTTCCATAGGAGGATAGCGGAGCACCCGTCGACGTGAATCCTAGCGTTCTAGAATGGCGATGCGCTAGGATTCGCGTCGACGGGTGCTCCGCTATCCTCCTATGGAAGATAACGCAAGGGGGGTAGACGAGTGTCGAGTACGATGATTTTTTTTTTAACGCGCGTTAGTGCGTTACAAAAAACGTCTAGTGTGCAGCCGGCCTTAAATCCTCCACTGGGTCTACACTTCTGAAGTGTGTGTGTGTGTGCGTTTGTGTGTGTCTACACTCGCGACCGAAGACGCGCTATAAAATATCTACTTTATTATAGGAACGTAAATTGGCTCTTGAGGAAGCCGTGTGTGACGACGAAACGTGCGTCGAACGCATCCTAGGGATGCTGTTTATCTTTTAACGGTTATTTGTTCCATTGGGGGTGGAGGTCCAGCTGTGCTGGTTATTTTAGTTATGTTTTCATTGCTTCTTTGTTCTCTTCAGGAGACATGCGTGCCAGGGAGAGAGGAGAAATCTAACTAGATTTAGGGCTTTGTAGGAGGTAAAATATTTTACTTACACTGATTTATCTTTCCTATACTGGCTCTGTGTACATAAATTTACGTTCTGCTATTCCATTTATGTGCCTTTACGCTATTGGGGTGTAGCCAAGAGTACATATACTAAGGGTGGGCAGTGTGCACTATTTCATCACTTTGTTGTGCACCTTTTGTATTACTATGATTCACTGATGGATTTATTCCCCCTTATGGGGCGCACGTACACCCTTACCCACATGCTCTTTTTTTTTTTTTTCATCTGTTGAAACGGAGGCACTTTATATCGGTTCAGATTGTGATTACTCGGCTGGTTATGACTGACGTTTAGAAAAGGGAGAAAAAAAAGCTGCATGCGTGGGTCTCTACGGCCGTTGTAGCTTTTTCACGACGATGCCTCCATGGCGTCTGTTGCAACATGCGTTGTTTGTGCGTGGGGAATGTGGCTAAATACACTGGTCCCTGCACCAGTAGACCGGGGGGGATCTGTGTGTATTAAAATGGTTGAGGGGCTTGTGTTTGAGAGTGACTATTTCATCCTCTTTATGACCTACAGAAACATGTGATCCCGCTTTGGAAAGGGGTCTCGCTATTCTAATTCACGTTTGTCCATATAGAGGGCAGGGGATTGATATAGAACATGGCAAACAAATCTGCAGAAGCGGTTACTTATAAAGTATTTTATCGGGAAGGATACATTGCGATTTCTCTCGTTTTCATGTATGTCCTGGGTTCAAGAAGATTGAATTGTTACAGTAGGTACAGGAATACAAAGTAATAAAATGCAAGAAAAACAAAACACAAATATACAGATTTACACACCATATAAATATGTAGGAAGTATAGTCACTATGTTACATGTTTACAGGTGCATTCTCTATGGAGGTATATTAATAGAGATCTCTTAGGCTGGGGTCAGACGAGCGTAGTGTTCACGTCCGTGATTGCGCCTAAAAGTACGTCCGTGATAGCATGACAGCCCATTGGAGCCTGGCACATGAAGTACATCCGCACTGAACTGCGGACGCACAATGGCCGCGGCCCACGGACGCAAGGCAGGCAAGAACGTACATCCCCTAGAACGGCCGCACAAAGTGCGCTGCGTCCGCAACGTCCGCATAGCTTTGTGTGTGAGTGATGGAACGTGGTCAGACGGACTGCATTTATACGTCCAGCATTTTTCAAGGACAAAATGATTTTGCTTTTTAATTTATTTTCCCTCCTACATCCGTCAAAATATACGTCAGTGAATAAACGGACTGTGTGGCCACTACTGTGTCTTCCGTACTGACGTATGTCCGTGTGCACGGACATACAGTCCGTAGAAATCACGCTCGTCTGACCCCAGCCTTAAGTGACTTTACACTGAGGCAAGATTTGATTGTGTCTGGGAGGTTATTTCATATTTTGATATGTTTTTTACTGGGGCTTAGCAGGGCTGTAATGCATGTCTCGCACTGCTTTACTTAGATGGCTTACCCTGAGCTAAATGTATATAAACACTACATATAAATGAAAGGTCAATTGCCTACCACAGGAGCAGATGATCATCGTATAAAAAGATGACTACCTGCCCCTCTGGGTTGCTTGAAAGAAGAGCATCCCTTCTTTTTTTTAACGGAGTGTTCATGATTATCATAGTGATACTTCTTGGTAATTGTGATTTTTTTTTTTCCTCCCCCTCCTTCCTTTTTCTTTTTGGGTAGGGGGGGTTAGATGGTCATTGTCAGCACTTTTAAGTACTCTTAAATACATTGGAGTACACACGGGACCATTTGGGATCCTGTTTTGGAACGAGGAGAGCCCTCTTCTTAATAAGTTCAGAGCAATGGTGTTTAACAGGAAATCACAGCAGCTACAGTGATCTACTATTTATTTATAAAGGATTTTACCAGGAAGAATACATTGAGATTTCTCTCGTTTTCAAGTATGTCCTGGGTTCAAGAACATTAAAATGTTAGTTGTTACAGAAATACAAAGTAATACAATGCAAGATATTAAAAAAAAAACAACACAAATATACAGATTAACAGAAAATAAATATGTAGGAAATAGTCATTATGTTACATGTTTACAGGTGCCTTCTGTATTGAGGTATGTTAATAGGGAGCTATTTTTATATCCGTCAAATCAGGAGGTTTGGGAGAATAATAAATCAGACGGGTGGGGGGGGGGATCAGGTGGGTGGGTATTCACTTTGCTGTTCTCCATAATACACAGTTGGGAGCATGCAATCCCTTCTTTGAAATCATTTTGTCTTTGTGTCTGTCCCACTACCAGATGATTGCCTTAACGATGACAAATCACTTATAAAATGGATATATTGGGGAATTCTGAGCGATTTTAAAAGGGCCCATATCACATCCTACTTGCAGACATGTATCACAAGACCCCTTCTCTGAAAAAGGGGTTGCCTGCCATTCAAATGAAGGGGATTTGATCCCCCCCTCTTTTTATAGCTGTCAAGTGATCATCACCATGATGGTGACCTCCCAAAAAAGTTTATAGTTTTGTGGTAGGATCCAGATTTCCCTGGTTTTATGGCATGACAAAAAAAAACGGAATGTACAACGTTCAAGTTTGCGATCTTCTATGTATTCAGAACCTTAAGAGATCTCAAGATATAACCCAAGAAGTTTATTTCTTTCAAATCATTATTGGTAAAAGCCTCAATAAGCCTAAATATCAAGTATCTCCTACCCCGAAATGTACTCTTTGGCAAACACCATAAGGCTTCCCAATACGGAGTGACATCACAGTATCTCTTCATGCTTTTCTGGCAAGAATATCTGTAACACCTACCATTCCCTCCTCTAGATCTGTGCCCGCTCCCATCCCCTTGGCATTCCTTAACCACACATTATTTGGTTACCTGAGCAAGTCTTGTAGGTCAAAGCTGCAACCGCGATCTCCCAATACCATGTTTATAAGCAGGGATATTCAGAGAGAGGTGAAAATCAGGAGAACTGGCAGGAGAAGAGAACAATGTAGACAAAATAGCCGATTTGGAAAGTGAGATAAATGGGAGCATTTTTCTGTTCTGGCTATTTTGACCTAGAGTTTTCACTTCTCCAGCCATTCTCCTGAGTTTTACCTTTCTTTGAATAGACCTGATGGAACAGGTCACCACTCTGGGAAAGGATAATAGAATTTCAGGTAAGAATGGTCATCGATTTACTCATGAAGTACTCCTAAATACGGAATCCTGAAATCTTTGGCTCCCTTGCTTTTTTTTAATTTATTTTTTTATGCACACTGTCAAAATTACCCAAAAATTCACTTTTTCTCCTTCCTATAATGTGACATTTTTCTATATTTTTGAAGAATTTAAGCGGTCTAAAAGAGGAGGGGGGGAGGCATGATTTGTGTAATGGCTAAAATTGACTATAATCAGTGCAAACTGTCCTGAAGGGGTTAAACATGGTTTTTCAATTAACTTCACGTTCTGGGATGCTGTGTCTTGATCATATAATGCAAACCATAGAGACTGACATGATGATGTACACACGATCTGCTTGTAGAGCAATGCTGCCGTAATGCCTGTGGGAGCCTACTCTCCCACATCATCGAAGGAGATACCAGGTGTGTAAATGTGAGCTTGAGAATAGCCAGAATTTATTTTCAATGTAAATCCTTATTGAAAGTGTCCAGATCTTTTTATTCTGCACCGACCATACCAGTGGTTTAAGGAACACTCTATAGAGAAATACACTTTTTGTGTACTGAATAACACAAAAAATAAACCTAAAATATGAACTGCACTTCTTGCAATAACTCAATGAACACTGGTACCTGTTGGTCCTGTCACCTGATAAAGTACAGTATATATTTTCCTATGAGCAGGTCCCTCTACATCTCTTGTTTCCATCATACTGTATGTCCGTTTTATTTGTATTTCCTTCCCTTTGGTTATTGTAAAGCGCTGCGGAAACTGTTGGCGCTATATAAATGATGACAATACTAATAATATTAAGGGAATGCACTCACTTCAGAAAAGGATTTCTTTCAAGGCAGATGCTCAGGGATCCGCGAGAACCACCCCCAACCTCTAATATTCTTCGTAAAGGAGTAACCCGGCACTCCTGTCCAATTAGAAGACCACTTTATTGGATGCTCAGCGGCTGATTGGAGCGCCTGGTTCCTCCTTTTTATAAGAGTAGAATAAAGGGCAGACGTGTAAATCAATGTTTATATCACCCTGCTGGCATCCGGCTCCCAAAGACCATCGTTACTGCTCACAATCTCAAGAATAGTGCTTTCTTCACGAAATGCTAAAGCTCAAACGTATTAATATGAAAACGCTCAAATATAAAAACCTGATTTCTTAAGTCCAACAGACTCAGTGAGCAGAAGGTCTATCTTAAAATAAGACCGGCTAGAATCCTAGGTGAGATTACAGCCAGCCTTCACAAAATGTGTCTCATTTACCTGAAAATATAGTCTCCATGGCTCTTGTAGGAGGAAGCCTTGGTGTCTTGACCCTATGTCATAAATTGTTGCTTCCTCAGTGACAGGGGTGTCGTGTTCTTTGTGATCTTGCATAATGTGTGGTTATTTCAGATTTTTATTTTTTATTTTGGTTTTATATATAGTTGATCTTTTATTGCGAGGCATTAACCCCTTAAGGACGCAGGGGTGGCGCCCTTAAGGGGTTGATTTCGCCGGCAAGGCGTACAGGTACGCCTCGCCGAAAGGTGCCGTCGCGCGGCACTGATTTTGAGCCCTCCCCACAGCCGGCGTGCAGTGCGCGTCATTGGCTGCAGGGGACGGCTTGATTTCAGGCCGTCCCTCTGCAGCCAATGACGCTCGCCACGAGTCAGCGCGCGCAGGCTTCAGGGAGGGGCCGAGGCAGTCCCATTGAAGACAGCGGGGCGTACATCAGGGGTGTGGAAATTTAAAAAAAATCTACTTGTCCAACGGTCTAAGTAGTAGTCCAATCTACTTGTCCCTCAGGATGATCACCTTGTCCTGATAATTTCAACAAAATAGTGTTTAAATAGAGGTCTTTATTCATAACCGCCTATAGAGGCAGCGTCAGATACATGTGATGAATAAAGACCTTTATTTAATCACTATTTAGTTGTGTGTATGTATGTATGTATGTATGTATTAGGGATGCACCGATACCACTTTAAGACCGAGTATGAGTACCGATACTTTTATTTTATGTCATGTGACCACTTTCCAATAAGAACAGACCTCATAAAAATGCCCCAGCTCACATGTATATATCCCCCCGAGATATATGGATATTGCCCCAGCTCACATGTATATATCCCCCCGAGATATATGGATATTGCCCCAGCACATGGCTATTGCCCCAGCTCGTGGATACTGCCCCAGCTCGTGGATACTGCCCCAGCACGTGGATATTGCCCCCAGCTCGTGGATATTGCCCCCAGCTCGTGGATATTGCCCCCAGCTCGTGGATATTGCCCCAGCACATGGATATTGCCCCAGCACATGGATACTGCCCCCAGCTCATGGATATACTGCCCCCAGCTCGTGGATATACTGCCCCCAGCTCGTGGATATACTGCCCCCAGCTCATGGATATACTGCCCCCAGCTCATGGATATACTGCCCCCAGCTCATGGATATTACCCCAGCACAACGTGCGGAAGCGCGGAAACTTTCCCGGCGTCGCTCAAGGAAGGTAAGTATGCCGGAGAGCTCCAGGGACGGCTGTCCAAATGCCGATAGAGCATTCGAACAGCCGCCCAAGCCCCTCGGATGCCAGCAAGCCGGCTCAATGCCGGCTTCCGGTATTGGGGGCATCCCTGGAATTAGTCCGCAGTCCGGCGGGCTTCTAGGACTGCACCTCAAAAAAAACTACTCGCCCGGATCTTCATGTCCCAGGCGTCGGGCGATACAATTCCCACACCCCTGTACATGTACGCCCCGCGTCTTCAAAGCCCGCCCGCCGCCAGGACGTCATGGAACGTCCTGCGGCGTTAACGGGTTAAGGAATACTCCCCATGTCGATGACACAGTGATGTTATTGAACCTGCACAAGCTCAACCCCTGGAAACTGCCTATGGACAGCCTTCCCGGCAGGGAGTGGCCATGGACGGCTAGGAGGGTGTGGGAGACACTCATAACCCCGTCAGCACTTGACACGATGGTGAACAGCGGTAGCAGACACAGCAGCCTGAGATCGTGCTAACACCATCTGGGGCTGTGCTGTATGATTGCAAATGAAATTCATTTGGTTGCAAACGGATTTCATTTGCTTTTGGGCATCGGAAGGTGCCCTCAAAGTTTTAGCCCTGTGGACATAATGCCCAAGGTGCTAAAACTGCTTAAAATCGGCTAAGGAATGTTGCCTGACATATCGGGTATTCCTCAGCTCACACGGAGACGGGAGCTGCAATTCAAACTGCAGGAACTCTATTTGGCCAGTAGATGGAGACACCTGCCTGCCAAATAGTTATTGCAGTAAGAAATACATTGGGAATATTCCCACATAGTTCTTACACTAGATTTAAAAATGAATTTCCAAAAAATCACTTGTTCCTGGCTGTGGGTTTTTGGAAAATCACTTGGTAGTGAAGAGGTTAAAGTATCGCTTTTAAAAGCAAACCACTGCTGAGTTCCTTTTTGAACAACTTATGTGGAAACCCGATTTTTAGAAATCATTCCGGCTCTGTGACCGGAAACAATCCTGATTTCTGTCGCTCGAGCTCTAACGAAACTCTGCTCTTTGGTCCGCGCACCGTGCCCCTGGCTCCGATAGTGATCGCTAAGTGTACTTCCTTCAGTCCAGAGTCAGGTGGCTGGATTTAAATGGCGCTTTGTTATTAGGATTCTATTTGATCAGTGTGTATTTTGTGTGTTATTTCTATCTGATAAGGTTATTGTTCCGATTACTCTATAAGGAGATTGTGTCCTGTACATCAAAGAAATTCCAAAACTATGCTCTGAGCCAATTCGTTGTTTATTTCATGTAATCTAAGTTTTATGCAAAGATCTTCTGTTTTATGATCCCTACATGTGACTTTGACATTTTTTTTCTTCCTCTGGAGGTAGTGTATATGTGTGTGTTTTATATAATATATATGTTTTATAAAGCTACACGCTCTTAAATTTTGGCTTTGACATCTGAACGTGGAGTCCCTTATCTTGGAGTTTCTGGCGTTGTAATTTGCTGGCTGGCCTGTCAGTCTTTTGATAAATACAGCCTCTTTAATGACCGCCGCCGCTGAGGACGTTCTTAAATAGAAAGTGGAGCTGTTCTGGGAATAGCAAACAGTCTTTAATCATGAAAGATTAAGTAATGATTGTGCAAACTTCCCTAAACGTTTCATTATAGGATTGCCATGGCTACTGTTTTCTCAACACTTTTTTTCATAAAAATCTATTTAATTTCTTTTGTGAGCGGTCATACCGGTGTCATTTGATGTGTGCGCCTTTTTGGGAGTTGTTAGAGCGGCTCGATCTGCTTTCATGTTGCTGTGGAATGCCTCCCGTCAGTAAGCATGCATGATGGGTTTCATATGCACGCCTGCTAAAAGCTGCGGAGCAATCCCTGAACGCGTTTCAAGGTATTGCCTCTTTTAGTTTTTACAGATTCCAAAATTAGTATTTAATATATTTCCTCTGGATATATGGCCAGTTACACATTAACCCATCAAGGAATGTTACCCCCCCGTACACTACGCTTCCGCATCAATTCAAACAACCTCCTATGATTTAGTTTTAAAAGGACTTCCAATCTTCGTGATCTTTTGGTCAAAACGGATCCGTACAATTCATATACGTCAAACTCTAGCATAATTAAAGTGGGGTGCTTTAAATGCTTAGGTTGCATTACCTGCAGCCACATGCAAGCAGGAACATCCTTCGTCCATCCATATTCGGGACGTAGATTTAACATCAAATATCGGATTACTTGTCAAACTCAATTTGTCATATACCTTATCACATGCCCCTGTGGTTTGGGGTATGTTGGAAAAACTGATCTCACATTGCGTGATCGCATACGTGGCCATCGCTCAGCTATAAATACCGCCTACAGAGACAATCACACCGACAAGCCAGTGGCAAAACATTTTTTATCTTGTCAACATCGCTTACCCTCTCTTAGATTTATAGGCATTGATCATGTCCCACCACTTCGCCGTGGTGGGAATAGATCTCAGCTTTTATTGCAGCGTGAATCTTTTTGGATCCATAAATTGGATACTCTCACTCCACGTGGACTGAACGAATATAATTCATACACTTGCTTTTTGGCTGATAGATAATCTAAGTAAATGCATTTATATTGATTTGGTAACATGCAATCTCTCTTGCAAAAGTAATTGTGTTTTCTTTTTTTCTTGTTTTCAGGTTCTTTTTGAGGATTTTTTTGGTTTTTTATTTATTATATTTTTGAGTTATATTTTGGGGTACCCTGAATGGGGGCACTAATTTTCTTTATTTATTATGTTTTTTTCTTTTCCCTCCTAAGAACGTTCGTGTTTTTGAATAGTTTGTTTTTTGATTCCTCCATGATTGTTTTTAAATGTCTGTGCTATAGATCCATGCTTGTGTTTATGTCATCACTGTGGTAACCTTTTTTCTTGGGCGTGTGATGGGTCACATGCAGCGATGCTTATGTGATTTGCATATATAATTATATTGGATGCACATGCAGGAGGGCTGGCATTTCAATCTGATTGGTGAGTTCATTCTCTGTCTTGCATTTAAGTGGTATGTTTTCACTATGTACAGTTGTGTTCAAAATTATTCAACCCCCACTGAAATTGAGTTTTTTGGCCAGTTTGACATTGATTTTGATCATTCAGTTATCTTGCTTACAATTAAATCAAAGAGGCACGTGTAGCTCAGACAAATATAACATAACATTTATAATGAAATAACCACAAATGTCTTTTCTGTGCTCACATCATTATCAGTTTTATTCAACCCCCAAGTGACATTCAATCTTAGTACTTAGTACAACATCCTTTTACAGTTATAACAGCTTTTAAACGTGAAGCATAGCTTGACACAAGTGTCTTGCAGCGATCTACGGGTATCTTCGCCCATTCGTCATGGGCAAAAGCCTCCAGTTCAGTCACATTCTTAGGCTTGCGCACTGCAACTGCTTTCTTTAAGTCCCACCAGAGGTTCTCAATCGGATTTAAGTCAGGTGACTGCGATGGCCCACTCCAAAATGTTCCAGCCTTTAGGCTAGGGACAGATGAGCGCATTTTCTGCGGCCACCGTCAAAATGTACGTCGATGCGTGCGCACGCATTTTTTCACGGAATACGCTTAAGTGGTCAGACGACCACAGTCGCACAGTCGCAGGTACTCACCAACGCAATTCTAGGGAAATCCGGCTGTTTGAACGTTATGTAGGCCGCACACTAGCAGCGTCTGACGTCTCCTAATCACGCACACACGCTGCTATGCGGCCGCAGCGCACTGTACTCTGTAGCAGCGGTTTCACGTTCTGAGAAAAATGCGTTCATTTGCCGGTTGCGTGGTGTCGGCGCACTTTTGTACGCACGTACTGCGTATATTGGCCGTCATTGGCCGTTATGTGCTGCTACTGCCGCCGTGATTTAGTGCGCCTGCACGCGCGTTCCGACTGCCCCACTCTGACCCTAGCCTAAATCTGCAACCATGCTCTAGTGGACTTGGAGGTATGCTTGGGATCATCGTCCTGTTGAAAGATCCAACATCTCCCAAGCCTCAGGTTTGTGACGGACTGCATCACATTGTCATCCAATATCTCCTGGTACTGAAGAGAATTCATGGTACCTTGCACACGCTGAAGCTTCCCTGTACCTGCAGAAGCAAAACAGCCCCAAAGCATGATTGACCCCCCCGCCATGCTTCACAGTAGGCAAGGTGTTCTTTTCTTCATAGGCCTTGTTCTTCATACTCCAAACATAGCGTTGATCCATGGGCCCAAACAGTTCTAATTTTGTTTCATCAGTCCACAGAACACTATCCCAAAACTTCTGTGGTTTGTCCACATGACTTTTGGCATACTGCAGTCGACTCTTCTTATTCTTTGGAGACAGCAAGGGGGTGCGCCTGGGAGTTCTGGCATGGAGGCCTTCATTACGCAGTGTGCGCTGTATTGTCTGAGCTGAAACCTCAGTACCCACATCTGACAAATCTTTTCTCAGTTCCTCAGCAGTCACACGGGGACTTTTCTCCACTCTACGCTTCAGGTAGCGCACAGCAGTCGAAGTCAGCAGCTTCTTTCTGCCACGACCAGGTAGCGTTTCAACAGTGCCCTTTGCCTTGAATTTGCGAATGATGCTTCCTATGGTCTCTCTTGGTATGTTTAACATCTTTGCAATCTTCTTATAGCCATTGCCCTTCCTGTGAAGAGTAATCACCTCTTCTCTTGTCTTCCTGGACCATTCTCTTGACTTCACCATGTTTGTAACCACACCAGTAAATGTCTAGAAGGAGCTGAGTATCAGTCATTTTAAAGCTGCCTAATTGGTGCTTATTATGCTTTATTGCTGCTCCGTGACATCCACAGGTGTTTTCAATACCTGATTGAAAACACTTGAATGAACCTCTGTTCTTCAGAGTGGTAGTCTTTAAGGGGTTGAATAATTGTGTCAATGAAGAATTCACAAAAGAAACATTTACTACTGTATTACAAAACCAATTGATGTCATTTTAGTTGCATATGGTTCTTTAAAAAGTCCTTGTAGGATTTCATTCTGAATACAATTACAAATGTACACTAAATTCCCTAAAACCCTTTACAGCATTGGGGGTTGAATAATTTTGAACACAACTGTATGTAACCTTGAGAATGGCTCACACATGAGCCGAAACGTCGGTCAATTTTATAAGATTTAATAAATTTGTTATTTTATTTACACGTGTGCGGCTCCACTCGTGGATTCAATAAAAAATATATATATATATAATTATAAAAATTATGCACAATTTCTTTTCTTCCTCCCACAATTACTCGTTCTCTTGTGTATTTAAATATATGTATATAAATGAAGGACAGACAAAAGGCCCGGGCACTCTGGGTCATCAGGAGCCTTTACCTTGTGGTATCTGTGTAATAGAGGTCCCTGATTGGTCAGAGTGCCTGGTCTTTTTGATTGTCAGTTTGAGAATTGAGCCACCCTGGTCTGTGTGGCATCAGGAGTATTGATGAAGCAGCAGGTGTATGCCCTTCCTGTTTTTTCCACGGGTTTCTATATTTTTAAGAGCACTCAACTTTAAAACTACATTAAAGTGGGTATGTCCCGATCTATATTTCTGAGCTGCCGATCTGACCCAAGTCTTGGGGTGTTTGTGATCAGCGGTTGCAGAGTCTGGATCTGATACTGCTCCGCTGGCAGCTCCGTTGTCGGATTCCCGGAGCCTCAGCATTCACTGCCAGTGTCTTCCCTGCCTACTTGCATCTCGTGTAGCAGGCAGGGAAGACGCAAGAATGAATACGGAGGCACATAGAGACCTGCAATGTCTTTACCCCCTCCATGTCTCGCAAGCAGACAGAGAAGATGCCGCGAGTCAGAGCCGCAGCTGCGGGACCCCAGCTGAGAGTGTTGCTGCCTGGCAGGTCCCCAGGCTGGGATCGGATCGGATCGTATTGGAAAAGCCGCTCCCCGAAAAATGCTGCGATTGGGTCCCAACTCCAATTTTATAGACTTAATCATCTAATTTAGTAACTAATGATGGGGATGTGGTTCCAAAAATATGATCCTGCATTGCAGAAGCCTGCTGCTACATCACTGTGTGGTGTATTCCTAAAATCAAGGCAAGTTATAATCATCTATTACAAGATGCGTTCCATCAGCTTCGTGTGTGTGTGTGTGCGTCACTTTATTTTCAAGGTTTACTTTAAAGTGTCACAAAAAAGCACGGAAGTATGAATCTCTCAGTCACTGTAATGCCCCGCGCCGCGGTCGGACCACAGCCGCCATGTTGGGACGCCTAACAGACTCACCTGAGGTCCCTCGTGGCGCGTCGCTCCCTGGTTCCGGCCTGCAGCTCGAGGGAGGAGAGCCAGGATGTGTCCCACGCCGTCTCCGGGATCCAACTGAACAGGAGGCGAGCGCGCATGCGCGATCATCCATCCCAGAGCATGAAGACCTAGGTACTCTGGCGCCCTCTGCTGGTCAAGTTAAGGTACTGCACCCCACCTGCACTGGAGATCCTCGCATACCACCAATCAATCTACCAAGCACTCAGGTATCCCTACTCCACCTGCGAATCCCAGGTGAACGGTGTTCGTATGATTCCATGAACCCTATTTAAACCTGCCGCCTTCTTCAGTTCACTAACCAGGTTATACTGTGGTTATACCACGTTACCCAGTGGTTCCCCTCCGTGTTCCTCTAAAAGGATTCTGACTTCCGTTCCTGTTGCCACGGTCCAGCTCCGCTCTGGTTCCTGTTGCCACGATACATCTCCGCTCTGGTTCCTGTTGCCACGGTCCAGCTCCGCTCTGGTTCCTGTTGCCACGATACATCTCCGCTCTGGTTCCTGTTGCCACGGTACAGCTCCGCTCTGGTTCCTGTTGCCACGGTCCAGCTCCGCTCTGGTTCCTGTTGCCACGATACATCTCCGCTCTGGTTCCTGTTGCCACGGTACAGCTCCGCTCTGGTTCCTGTTGCCACGGTCCAGCTCCGCTCTGGTTCCTGTTGCCACGGTCCAGCTCCGCTCTGGTTCCTGTTGCCACGATACATCTCCGCTCTGGTTCCTGTTGCCACGGTCCAGCTCCGCTCTGGTTCCTGTTGCCACGGTCCAGCTCCGCTCTGGTTCCTGTTGCCACGGTCCAGCTCCGCTCTGGTTCCTGTTGCCACGGTACAGCTCCGCTCTGGTTCCTGTTGCCACGATACATCTCCGCTCTGGTTCCTGTTGCCACGGTACAGCTTCGCTCTGGTTCCTGTTGCCACGATACAACTCCGCTCTGGTTCCTGTTGCCACGGTATAGCTCCGCTCTGGTTCCTGTTGCCACGATACAACTCCGGTTCCTGTTGTCACGGTTCCAACTCAACTCTGGTTCCTGTTGCCACGGTACAACCCCGCTCCTGTTCCTGTTGCCACGGTACAACTCCGCTTGGTTCCCGTTGCCACGGTACCACTCCGCTCCGTTCCTGCCACCACGGTACAGCTCCATTCAAGCTTGCCATCGAGTGCCAATTCCACCTCTCGGCATACTTCTACCCCCTGGACTATTTCCAAGATTGCAACCGTATTTATCTATCCTTACAACTCTCTGTTCTGGACTTTTATTTCCGTCAAAGAAACATTACATTATTATATTTTGGATTTATATTTTGTTATCTTCAGTAAAGTCTGATCAATCATATTCCCTCTGGTCTCCTCCTTCGGCTTGCCATTGGCTTCCATACACCCAACACCATACAGGGGTCAAAGCCTCTGTCCTTACAGTCACTAAGGGGTTAACGCTGTTCTTAAACTTAACTTTAATAGTGCAGTCTCTCCCTGACTCCAGTTCCTAAAAATACGTTTACATCCAGTCCTAAAAGGTGACTCTAAACTGATATCTAACCCAAACCCCAAAACCTGAGTCTCCTATCTCGGTGATGGTTAAGAGAGCAAATTGCAATTGAAGAGCATTGGGATTGGCTGTGATTGGCTCCCACCCCCATATGTCGTGATCTGGGGATTAATGGATTAGCTGCATGTCTGGCCTCCTCATCAATCATTGGGTGGTCGCTGTACGCTGATGTCTGGCTGGACATAAGAAAATCCATAGGACTACTTGTGCAAGAAGTAGTTTTTCAAGCTTTTATTCAAACCCCTGACTGGCTGTAGATCCATTAGGAGTCAACCTCTGGAAATAAACTTGGAGTGACGGAAGTGGAAATGTGCTCAACATGTGATGTCTCTTAAGCACAGCACATTTAATACAAGTCCTGAGCATCTCCCTTGTTGATGGGTGGCCTCACATACTGCTAGTGCATAGACCCCCCCCCCCATGAAAAACCTATAAAAAACTATTTATCAAGCCAATACATGGTATGCTGCAAAGTAGCCCCTCTTCTATCTTTTCATCAATACTTTTACATTTTGGGCTATTAACCCCTTCACTACCAATATTGAGATATCTCGGGCTTCAATGGCACCATCTGGTGCCCCAATATCTCGATATGCTGATCTGCAGGCCAAAAGCAAATGAAATTTGTTTTTGGGCTGCAGGAGGTGCCCCCAAAGAGCTTAAACTGTAAAATCAGCTGCTCAAAGCTCTGAAATAACGGGCTTTCAGCAGCCGATGCAGGGAGAAATTGAAGAAAATAGACCAGCCACTAAAACCTCTGACTCCATTTCACAGTAGATGGCGCCATCTACTGGCAAAAAATAGGTTATTTACAGTAAGAAATACAATAGGGAGAAGCTCAAATATTTCTTACTTTATAATTAAATAAAAAATATTTTACCAAAAAACACTGGTTTCTGACAGTTTTTTTTATTTTGACAATCACTTGGTAGTGAAGGGGTTAAGAGTTGGGCAGAGCATGCCTGCTTAGAAATCATTGGGGATTTGTTCTGTTCTTATTTTGTAATGTCATAAAATCAGTGAAATATTAAACAAAAAACAAACTGTGCAAAATGCTTTCAAGTACTGATGTATTTAAAAAAAATAAAATTTGGCTCCTGAAACTGAATTTTGTTTTGAAGAATAATGCAATTCTTTCTTTATTTATTAAGGTCTTTTGTGAATATTTAAGCTGCGTGGAATAAAGCAATATTTTGTGTAAAGCCGTATTATTCAGACTAACGGAGGAATGTTTTATCCTAGTGGAACATAGACAGTGCGGCCACCTCGACCTATGAAATTGGAAATCCTCCTGATTACCGAGGCCAAACCTGCATGAGGAGGCACGGTATCTCAATGAACCACACTGCCAGGCAGGTACGGTACCACATTTTCATCCTTTTTAATTGAAGCATATCAATTATGTTTTGTGTTGCAGTGGTCCATAGACAGCGCTGCTACTTCTGACTGGAACGTGGGTTGCTCCCCAGATTCAAGGGCCCTAAACTGCTTAAAAACTCATGCTACTGAAACGACTCATAGAGCAAGACAGGTATAGGACAGCACATTTATATCTCTTATTGTATTGTAAGAAATACCATGAGTAACTTCTTTTATTCTTAATGTTCATGGGAGAAGAAACACAACTTTTTCTTCTTTTTTTTTTTTTTTTTCTTCTACTTCCAAAATGTAACATTTCTTTTTTATCTGGTTTTTATTTCTCCATATATCATATTTTGTTCTATTTGTGTTGTAATCCTGCACTAATCTTCCCAAATGTTTGAAGAATGTCTTGACATGTCTGCCCGTAATGTTTTTAAATGCATCGATTGAAACCGTGTGGAAGCAAAAAAATGCTGCAGACAAGAGGCTGGTTTTTGGAAAATAGATTGCATGTATGCATGTGGTTAAATGAGAACTACTTCATTAAATCCGCATTCCGACTGAAAAGTACTCAGAACGAGTTTGTTAGAAGGCGTAAAAACATGAGAACATTGACAGTGTCATTTCAGTGGATTTTTATTTAACCCCTTCACTACTGAGCCATTTCACCCATGTGCTGAGCTCATTTTTACCGGTTTTGCTCATGTTTAAACGCGATTTTAAGCCACATTTTATTATACGACCCAGACACCATTTATATATATTATATTATATTATACAGTGGCAAGAAAAAGTATGTGAACCCTTTGGGATTACGTGGAGTTTTGCATTAATTGGTCATAAAATGTGCTCTGATCTGCATCTAAGTCGCAACAATTTGAAAAACACAGTCTGCTTAAAATAATACAACACAAACATTATATGTTTTCATGTGTTTATTGAACATATCATGTAAACATTCACAGTGCAGGGTGGAAAAAGTATGTGAACCCCTAGCCTAATGACTTCTCCAAGAGCTAATTTGAGCCAACCTTGAGTCCAATCAGTGTGATATTATTGGATGTGTTGCTGAAAGCTGTCCTGCCCTTTAAAAACACACACCAGTTTTTGGTTTACTGGTTTCAAGAAGCACTGCCTGATGTGAACCATGCCTCGCAGAAAAGAGCTCTCAGAAGACCTACGATCAAGAATTGTTAACTTGCATGAAGCTGGAAATGGTTACAAAAGTATCTCAAAGCCTTGATGTTAATGTGTCCATGGTAAAACAGACTGTCTACAAATGGAGAAAGTTCAGCACTGTTGCTACTCTCCCTAGGCGTGGTCACCTGTAAAGATGACTGCAATTGCACAGCGCAGAATGCTTAATGAGGTAAAGAAGAATCCTAGAGTGTCAGCTAAAGACTTACAGAAATCTCTGGCACATGCTAACATTTTTGTTGACACATCTACAATAAGGAAAACATTAAACAAGAATGGAGTACATGGGAGGACACCACGGAGGAAGCCATTGCTGTCCAAAAAGAATATTGCAGCACGTTTGAAGTTTGCAAAAGAGCACCTGGATGTTCCACAGCACTACTGGCAAAATATTCTGTGGACAGATGAAACCAAAATTGAGTTGTTTGGAAAAAACACACAACACTATGCGTGGAGAAAAAAAGGCACAGCACACCGACCTCAAAACCTCATCCCCACTGTAAAACATGGCGGAGGGAGCATCATGGTTGGGGGCTACTTTGCTGCCTCAGGGCCTGGACGGATTGTTGTCATTGATGGAATAATGAATTCCAGAGTTTATCAAGACAATTTGAATGAAAACGTAAGACCATCTGTCCGCCAACTGAAGCTCCGCAGAGGATGGGTGATGTAACAGGACAATGACCCAAATCATACAAGTAATTCAACAAAAGAATGGCTTCAACAAAACAAAATACGCCTTCTGGAGTGGCCCAGTCAGAGTCCTGACCTCAACCCGATTGAAATGCTGTGGCATGACCTTAAAAGAGCGATTCACACCAGACATCCCAAGAATATTGCTACACTGAAACAGTTTTGTGAAGAGGAGTGGTCCAAAATTACTCCAGATCGTTGTGCAGGTCTGATCTGCAACTACAGAAAACGTTTGGTTGAGGTTATTGCTGCCAAAGGAGGGTCAACCAGTTATTAAGTCCCAAGGTTTACATACTTTTTCGACCCTGCACTGTGAATGTTCACATGTTATGTTCAGTAAACACATGAAAACATATAATGTTTGTGTTGTATTATTTTAAGAAGACTGTGTTTTTCAAATTGTTGTGACTTAGCTGAAGATCAGAGCACATTTTATGACCAATTCATGCAAAACTCCACGTAATCCCAAAGGGTTCACATACTTTTTCTTGCCACTGTATATATATAAATATATGTATAATATTTTTATTTTTTTTGGCAGACTCGACAGATTCATAATATATCATTATATGTATAAGTCATGCCCTGCCTGAATATTATAACAAAAAATGCCACAAGACTAGAATTTCCAAACCTCTGCAGCGTGTAAAATGATTTTTCCTTGACATATCATCCAAGCCTTTGCGGTGATATATTCTATGTGGTACACTTGCTAAAAAAAAAAAGTTAGAAATGGGAACCTGTTACCTTTTTTGCTCTGAGGAATTATGTGATTTTTAGCTAAAACACCCCCAAAACAAAATCGTTATTGCAGCTAGGGATGTACCGATACTTTTTAAAAAGTACTCACCGATACGAGTACCGATACTCTTATTTTATGTCATGTGACCGCTTTCCAATAAGAACAGACCTAATTTAAAAATGCCCCCAGCTCACATGTATATATCCCCCCCGAGGTTATATACAGTTGTGTTCAAAATTATTCAACCCCCACTGAAATTGAGTGTTTTGGTCAGTTTGACATTGATTTTGATCATTCAGTCATCTTGCTTACAATTAAATCAAAGAGGCACGTGTAGGGCAGACAAATATAACATAACATTTATAATGAAATAACCACAAATGTCTTTTCTGTGCTCACATCATTATCAGTTTTATTCAACCCCCAAGTGACATTCAATCTTAGTACTTAGTACAACATCCTTTTACAGTTATAACAGCTTTTAAACGCGAAGCATAGCTTGACACAAGTGTCTTGCAGCGATCTACGGGTATCTTCGCCCATTCGTCATGGGCAAAAGCCTCCAGTTCAGTCACATTCTTAGGCTTGCGCACTGCAACTGCTTTCTTTAAGTCCCACCAGAGGTTCTCAATCGGATTTAAGTCAGGTGACTGCGATGGCCACTCCAAAATGTTCCAGCCTTTAATCTGCAACCATGCTCTAGTGGACTTGGAGGTATGCTTGGGATCATTGTCCTGTTGAAAGGTCCAACGTCTCCCAAGCCTCAGGTTTGTGACGGACTGCATCACATTGTCATCCAATATCTCCTGGTACTGAAGAGAATTCATGGTACCTTGCACACGTTGAAGCTTCCCTGTACCTGCAGAAGCAAAACAGCCCCAAAGCATGATTGACCCCCCGCCATGCTTCACAGTAGGCAAGGTGTTCTTTTCTTCATAGGCCTTGTTCTTCCTCCTCCAAACATAGCGTTGATCCATGGGCCCAAACAGTTCTAATTTTGTTTCATCAGTCCACAGAACACTATCCCAAAACTTCTGTCGTTTGTCCACATGACTTTTGGCATACTGCAGTCGACTCTTCTTATTCTTTGGAGACAGCAAGGGGGTGCGCCTGGGAGGTCTGGCATGGAGGCCTTCATTACGCAGTGTGCGCCGTATTGTCTGAGCTGAAACTTCAGTACCCACATCTGACAAATCTTTTCTCAGTTCCTCAGCAGTCACACGGGACTTTTCTCCACTCTACGCTTCAGGTAGCGCACAGCAGTCAAAGTCAGCATCTTCTTTCTGCCACGACCAGGTAGCGTTTCAACAGTGCCCTTTGCCTTGAATTTGCCTTGAATGATGCTTCCTATGGTCTCTCTCAGTATGTTTAACATCTTTGCAATCTTATTCTAGCCATTGTCCTTCCTGTGAAGAGTAATCACCTCTTCTCTTGTCTTCCTGGACCATTCTCTTGACTTCACCATGTTTGTAACCACACCAGTAAATGTCTAGAAGGAGCTGAGTATCACAGTCATTTTAAAGCTGCCTAATTGGTGCTTATTATGCTTTATTGCTGCTCCGTGACATCCACAGTTGTTTTCAATACCTGATTGAAAACACTTGAATGAACCTCTGTTCTTCAGAGTGGTAGTCTTTAAGGGGTTGAATAATTGTGTCAATGAAGTACTACTGTATTACAAAACCAATTGATGTCATTTTAGTTGCATATGGTTCTTTAAAAAGTCCTTGTAGGATTTCATTCTGAATACAATTACAAATGTACACTAAATTCCCTAAAACCCTTTACAGCATTGGGGGTTGAATAATTTTGAACACAACTGTATATATCTATCCCCAGCTCTCATGGATATGCCCCCATCGAACGTTGGGGAAGCTGGCGCCGTGCATGAAAAGCACGCGGCCAACATTCCCCTCCGGCGGCTGCAATACTCACCCCTTCCGAAGGTCCGGTCGCGCTGCTGTGATGCGTTCACATGGCCACCGGGCGCATCTGTGACACTGCCTCTCGGCTGGAGGCAGCATCACAGAAGCGCCGGTGGCCACGTGATCGCGCGACTGTTCCTTTGGAAAGGGGGAGTATTGCAGCCGCCGGAGGGGGAACGCTGGCCACGTGCTTTTCATGCACGCGGCCTGCTTCCCCAGCGCTGGCTTCCGGTATCGGGGGGGGGTGTATCGGGCCATTTGCACGAGTACTATCGGCACCGATACTGGTATCGGTGCATCACTTATTGCAGCATCATTGTCCACATTACTGAAATGTGAACACGACCGCCCTCACACGACCGCTCTCTCACGGACATTTTTCACTTTCAGCTTCATAGTCCTATTGGAGCTCATGGAATTTTCGTATTCTATATAAAGGATACTCTACCGGTGTAATTTTTTTTTTTTATTCTATCTTCTGTTTAAAACCCAAATTAAGTGTAAAAGAAAGATGTGCTGGAGTTGGCGCTTCTTGTCCTGTTAGTGGTTCCTTCTGCTGCACCCCGTGGTTCAGAAGTGTGGTTTCCTTTCAGAGTTACCATCCTCCGTGTCCCTCAAAATATAAAATGACTCATAAAATGAGCAATATTGTATAAAATGGAGTGCAAACAAAGGAGAAGAATGTCGAACTCACATTTGTTGGTGTCTTATCGATCAGACACCAGATTTGTAGGCAGCCGGTGACTTCAGAAGGTGCACCGGATCAAATATCAGCCTCAGCCACCTCCTCGGCGAATATAAGCATTCAGGACCCACGATAGGTGTAAAATAAGGCGAATTTTATTACTAATAAAATATACAGTATACCAAAACGCGTTTCGCATAAAAAGCTTCATCAGTTGGTGCTACTGTAAAACCCAAATAAAGCAGGCTTCGATATAGCGGGTTACACATCGGCCATCAGGAGCCGCCTTTGTTTTAGGGGAAGCATGGAGGCTTCCGTGCAAGGCTTAACATGGAATACATCTTCTAATAATGTGGCCTTTTATCACTGACTTGGTGTGGATTGCTGCTTCCTTTTATCTCTGTTTAAAAAGGTCATTAGTTTCTTTAAACTACTATTAATATTCAAGGAAGTATCACAAATCCGACTGAGCATAATGAACACATTGTGCCTCTTCCTATACATGTGTCCTTTTCTCCTATTGAAAGCTCGATGTAAAGTATACATTTGACACGGGCTCTGTCCTTTTATCGTAGATATGTTCCCCCTGTTCTTAGAAATGTGACTGCAGGATGACATCCAGCACACCAATACGTGATTGTCCTCACTCATTCTGTTGCCTCTTTGTTCGATTATCATTTAAAATTCTGTTAAAGGAGAGGCCTGGCCAGTTTTATCACAGTGATCATCTGTTGGAATCTTGAAGGCCAGCTTGTGGCCAAAACATGTCCCCCCTAGGTTATTCCTTGTTCCCCCCCCCCCACCAGGGATCAGCACCCAGCTTCCCCCACGTTATTGGACGGCGATATCTCTGGCCCCATGCATTGTATTTGATCGATCTCAGTCTGACCTTTCCAATGATGCCAAACATGACCATATTCAGAGTATTGACAAAATCATAAAAAAATAACTTACCACTTTTTTTCCAAAGATTGGAAATGGCTCAGCAGTGACATGGTTAATGGTCAGACTATATATCACGTTGTGTATTACTTTAGTTTTTGCCTTGGTTTAATTATTATTAAGGGTTAATGGGCAGGTTTCATCCCTCACAGTATACATTTTAGATTTTCCTTTATTAATGGCATTTTAGGGGTTAATGAGTTGGCTACATGCCTCACTGTCAGGTTATGTACAGGGCGGTAAGAGGTGGCAGGATACTGAGCCCTGGATGCGGTGATGCACCAGTACAGGGGTGTGCGGTGAGTTGCTGCAGGAAGCAGCATAACAATTGGTTTGGAGATGAGGAACAGGACACGTATAGGGCTTGACAATAGGGAAGCAGGAAACAAACCAGGACAATGGGATCTTGGACACACTGGATACTGGAGGGTATGGAGACCAAGGAAAGGCTGGTAACCATGGTAAGGTTTGAGGTTCAGGATCATGCAGCAGAGCCACAGCATAGGTCCTCTCTCACTTTTAGTGGTTTGGCAATGCTGGAGCAAGGAAGTGCGTGGGCGTGACCCTTTATTCAGGTAAGTTATGTGACCTATGCTGTGTGTATTTTAACTGAATGTGACAACTATTTTCATTGCTTTAGATATATAGATTAGATTGATTTATTTTAATTACATTCTGCTTTTGCAGTGTATGTTATAAAGCCTCACAGTTTTATCCTCGGAGCATGTCTTCTGGTGTGTGGTTTAGTCTCCATAGGGGTAAACTAATGTAAATATTTTTGTTTTCTTAATATGCAGATTACCAAAGATGATTTTCTCTCCTATGACTATGTCCTGTGTATGGATGAAAGTAATTTAAGGTTCGTATTCAAACGTTCATATTATCTTGAGGTGTTTGCATGTGTTTTTATTTATTTTTTATAGCTTTCATGTTCAGGGCTTCCTTTCTTACCTGCAGCCTTTTTACATAAAAAAAAAATAGATCAGATTTAGAGTAGTGGAGGGAAAAATAATCTGTGCAGGATGCTTCAGCGTTGCCTCAATAACCATTCTCAGATGAATGCCAAATTCTCATCTTATGCGAGGGTGCATCAGTAAAGAAAAGATCAACCTGGGGTTACCTGCCGTAGTCATGTGGTATGCCCCCCTCCCCCACAAATGTTATAGGCCAGCTAAAAAACACTGACCTTTTTAAAGTGGGGTGATGCCCCGTCAAATGGGCAAAACCTGATATGACTGTGACCCAAATAGATTCTTTAGCCTTTTTTCCTGTGTCACGATTACCTTGTTTATGCTAAAACTGTTGCTTTCAGGTAATGAGAGTAAATGGAACACCCATTAGCCCAACACCCCAAGCTCGCTGCCTTGGTGTCACTTTTGACTCTGACCTAACATTCTCTTCCCACATCCAGACAGTGACTAAATCCTGTTATTTTCAACTCAAAAACATTGCCCGTGTCCGCCCCTTTCTCACACAAGATACCGCAAAAGTGCTGGTTCATGCTCTTATCATTTCACTACTTGACTACTGCAACTCGCTCCTTATTGGCCTCCCCAACTCCCGTATCGCCCCTTTGCAATCTGTAATGAATGCAGGTGCAAGGCTTATTTTTCTCACTAAACGCACCTCACATACGTCCCCACTCTGCCGGTCCCTCCATTGGCTTCCTGTACATTTCAGGATACAATTTAAAATACTGATGCTCACATTCAAATCACTCAATAACTCAACCCCTCCCTACATGTCTTCGTTACTCCGCAAGCACGTCCCATCTAGACAACTCCGTTCAGCAGGTGATCTCCACCTGTCATCGGTCTACACACGCACAGCCAACTCTCGCCTCAAGGACTTCTCAAGGGCGGCACCAGTCCTGTGGAATGACTTGCCTTGCCCTGCCCTATCAAACTCTCCCCTAATCTTCAGGCCTTCAAGAAATCTCTCAAAACCCATCTCTTCAGATTAACGTGCCACATCACTGATGCAACTCCTCCCTCTGCTCACCTACTCACACTTGATTGAAGCCGCCCTTATGGCCCCACCATTCCCAAACCACTGGCACTAATGATCCTGCTATCTAGTGAAATTCCTCTGGTCTTCCTCAACCACCAATCCCTCTAGATTGTAAACTCCTATGAGCAGGGCCCTCTACACCTCTTGTTTCCATCTTACGTCCGTTTATTTGTATTTCGTTCCCTTTGGTTATTGTAAAGCGCTGCGGAAACTGTTGGCGCTATATAAATGATGACAATAATAATAATATATGATTCGTTGGTATTCTTTGATTTGTAGAGATCTAAAAAGAAAGTGTAGTCAAGTTAAGGACAGCAAGGCAAAAATTGAACTACTTGGAAGCTACGATCCCCAAAAACGACTCATCATCGAAGATCCATATTATGTAAGTTGGATTTTTCTATTGTTGTCAAATACCAAAATACAGTTTAAATGGAATTTGATGTTATGTCATTTTATTGTGTACATTTTTTTTATTCCTCAATCTGTTACAGTAATTTATATTTTTAATGTTTCAGGGAAGCGATGAAGACTTTGAGACTGTCTACCAGCAGTGTGTCCGATGCTGTAAAGTCTTTTTGGAGAAGTGCTCTTAGTATTCCTGAAGGCCCTAAACATTAAAATCTAGACTGTTGAATGATAAGTGACTGCTCTATTTGTTTTACACATCTTTTTAATTTCATTGTGGAAAGATGCCTGACGTGTACTTTATCAAATGATGCTTAATTTTGTGTCCCGCCCTGGCACTCCAGAATGTTAACGAAATGCCCAGTCACACAAGCCGTTCATTTTAAAACGATCCTCTGTGTAATAAAAGATACTTTAACAAGTAGAACTGTCTCTCTCTCTAGTTTATGTACAAATTTTGCATATTGAAAACGAAATACAAGAATGTGGTTGTGTTTTTTTTTTTTTTTTTTTTCGGGATGCACCGATAACACTTTAGAAGACGGAGTACAAGTACTGATACTTTTTTCAGGTACTCACGATATCGAGTACCAATCCTTTTTTTTGCAGGTACTCAGCTATCCTTTTATTTAAGGTTGACCGCTTTCCAATAAATAATTTAGGATTTTTGCTGAAAGCCCGTCCAGTTCATGTTAATATTGAAATGTATGGCCAGACACCCCATTTATACACTGCCTGACCACACACACACCAGGCCTCACCTCCGACACCTGTATACCCCACACGAGCCTTGGGCACATGTACGCTCCACACAGACCTCAGGCACATGTATGCCCCACACGGGCCTCACTGCTAGAATACATTAATCGCATTCAGCTAGCATTCCCCTCTGGCTGGTCCCGTGGTCCAAGCACCGGCTGGCCGTGTCATGTGGTTCTCCAAGCGGTCCCTGGGCTGTGATGCCTACAGCTGAGATCTCTCGATCCACGTGAGATCACAGCCTGGCTACTGCTCGGAGGACCATGTGACACGGCCAGCCGGCGCACATACCACAAAGCCAGCCGGAGGGTAATGCTAATGGGATGCTCTTAATGCATTCCGCTAACAGCCCCAGCCCCTCAGATACCTGCAAGCCGGCCCAGCGCTGGCTTCCAGATATCGGGGGCTGTATTGGGGCATTTGCGTGAGTTAAGTGTACTCGTGCCAATGCCGGTATCGGTACAGATACTAGTATCGGTATCGGTGCATCCCTAGTGTGTTTTCTTTTGTGGGCTTAGAGCCTTTTTAGGTTATATTTTTCTGATGTATGTCCAGCATGTGGGGGTTTTTTCTTCTCTGATCTAGCCCTGATGTACAAAACCTTAAAGGACCCTATATTATCTTACTAAAAAGTATTATTCTGCTTTTATGTTTGCCTTGTATAGACTTTTAAAGTTGTATCCTGCGCAAAAGCTTGAATGATCCTTATAAAACATCTGTAGGAAGGGACACTCCAAGCAGGAACCCCTGCTCAGTACTCAGGTTATGGTTTCTTGTTCCTGCTTCCTTTTTTAATAACTTTAATTGCAGCTACAATCCTACCCTGTCATTAATTGACAGTAAGGAGATTCTTCTGATGTCATCCTATGGGGCTCCTGCCAAATACTTAACTTGCATATTCCGTCAAGGCAGTGTTCATTTCGTTGACTAATGGTTTTCAAAGACTTGGTCGACTAAATTGTTTTTGTGACTAAAACGATGTTATTTCGATTAAAACTGTGACGAAAAATCATTGACCTTTTAGGCCCGTGTCAGACGAACGCAGTGATCACGTCCGTGTTGCCGCACATTTTAACGTCCGTTGTAGTATAAAATTATGACCAATAGAGACTCCCACACAAAGTACGTCCGCACAGAAGTACGAACGCATGTGGCACCGAATGCAATTTGGGCAAGAACGTCAAACCTCTAGGACGGACGCACAGAGTGTGCCACGTCCGCGTAGCTTTGTGTGTGAGTGATGGAACGTAGTCAGACGGACTGGATTTTTGACGTCCAGCATTTTTGACGGACAACATGGTCTTTCATATCATGTATCAATTTTTTTCATTTTACATATTTTATTTCCCATCTACATCAGTAAAAAAAAAACGGACCGTGTGGTGTCTACAGTATCATCAGTCAGAAAGTATATCAGTTGTGCACGGACGCACAGTGTGCTCAGAATGCACTCATCTGACATTAGCCTTAGTTGACAAAAACTAGACTAAAATGTTTGGGACTATCTAGGAAGAGAACCAATCAAAATTATGCAGAAATTCTAGAGAGATGCTTAACCTAATACACTTTAGTCGCCTTACATTTTACTTAAATCTAAAGTAGATTTAGGCTGACGACAGACGAGCACACTATGTGCACCAGTACTGACGTGCCGTCTGGCGTCCGTTGCAGCATTGAGATGCTGCGACGGGGCCAGCCACACGCTGTAGCGTGCGCACGAATTGTGCGCGCAACAGCGGCTGTGCTGCGTCCATGCAGCAGCCCTCCAAAGCGCTAGGACGCGTGTTGACGGAGCTGCAAAGCGCAATCCTCCATAGCAGGATCGAGCCTTACAGCGCTGAGCGCACGAACTGCGCTCAGCGATGTGGCCAGACGGGCGTCGAGTGGAAGGAACATCCACTCTCACGGACATTCCTTCCGCTCTTCAAATACGCTCGTCTGCCTCCAGCCTAAGTCTACTAAGGCTAGGGTCAGACGAACTCATTTTTCACATCTACCGTCAAAAAGTGCGTCGATGTGTCTGAACGCATTTTTTCACGGAAGACGCGATAGTGGTCATACAATGCGCAATTTCTGCCATATTTTATACGGATCCAAACCAGGAAACTTTGGGTGTCTGGACGTTATGTTGGCCGGACATGAGTAGCGGCTGACGTCTCCTAATTACACACACCTGCCGCTATGCGGACGCAGCGCACTCTGTAGGTCAGTACTAGCGGTTCGACGGTCTTGCAAAAATGCGTTCGTTTGCCGCTTGCGTTGCACGGCCGAACTTTCATGCGGCCGTACTTCGTGTGTGGGCCTGCGTTGGACGTCATTTGTTGCTATCACGGCCGTAAAAAAGTGCGGCTATACGCACATTCGCACTGCGTTCATCTGACCCCAGCCTTAATGTCACATGATTTTCGTAAACTAAAACTAAATGGCGTTTTAGTCAGAAGGCTATGTCTAAAGCTAAAATTTGCTGTCAATTCACATTGCTTAAAGGCCAAGTGGAAAGTTGCCCATTTTTACTTTTTGTATTAAATTCTATGTATAGTTTCAGAGCGCAAGGGTTGAGCCTAAATCTGAGCTGTAGAAAAGGTTTGGATGTGATGTAGGATCCTGTCTACACTACTCTACGTGCACAGGGCAAGCCAGCATGGATTGAAGCAGGACAATTTGATGGAAATAAAGGTTTTAAGAGGGAAATGGCAAATGCACACGTGTTTGGGATGAGGAGAAGTGTTCTCAAAGATGCCCAGATTGGTGGTAACATATATATATCTTCCTGTTGTTAGTTAAGACTTAAATTGGTTGAATTATTATAAAATAATTTTTGAGAAGTCTTGAGCACAATAATATCTGTGCCTTAAACCGATTTGGTTAATTCATAATTAGAGAACGTTCCAAACTTGCAGGGTTATTCAAAGAGAATCGAAAAAGCCACGGCATGGTCAGTGACTTTTCGTTCTCTTCAAATCGGTACGATTTGGCGATCCCATTTCGACGACCCTGCAGTGTATTCAGCAAGCACCACAGGGCCCCCGTAATGCAGGGAAAAGTTGCCGAAAACTCACCGCAAAACGAGGGCGAACGCACACCGAAACCCGCAAAAACATCTGGATTAACCCGTCGAAGACGCCGTAAAAACCCGAGCAGGAGCCGATCACACGCAGAGCAGCCGCCGGAAAAACCCCGACACTGCAGATGAATGAAGTGAATAAATTTAAAAAAACAGTACGCTTGAATGTTTGAATCTATAAATAGACTGCAGAATTTACAATCAACGGTTTATTAGAAACACACAAAAAAATGGTCAGCGCCCAAATTTGTACCACCACCAGTGTCCCGATGTCAAACCAGATCTATAGAGGTTTCCCCCAAACCAGTGTAACAACAAGCATAGATATACGTATCTGGTAGCGCGATGATAATCGCTTCTCGGTACTCAGGTGGTTCTCATAATTTGCATCCACATGGATTTTATATAAAAGAAGCAAAAAAAATACATATAATAGTGCAGGGTGTATTAATTGAATATTGTAGCATTACTGTTAAGCTGTTCCACTCACAAATGTAGAGCCCTATCGCTGGCTCTGAGTGGTTGAATGCACCTGGGTCCTTTTTCTTATTATTCTGAAGGTGACCCACACCTTTCACAATCGATGGCTCCTCTTATTCATCAGATATAGATGGAAACATAGAGACAGAAAGAAACTTTCTTGTGCAGATCCACCAATCAATGTTAAAATAATGCAGATAGAGTGTCAACTCACATTTGATGGAGCTTTTAGCCAAGCTCTGGGTGATAGCGCCTGTGGATTTGATTAGTGGGTCAAATCCACGAAAACCTCAATGGATTCCAGGACATAGGGACCAAATTGTAAAAAAAAAAACTTTAATTAAAACATAAAATAATAAAATATACTAAATCTGGCACAGCCAGATAGCCAGGACGCGTTTCGCCGCTGAGGAAGCCGCAACGTTATATCTATAACGGTTTATTAGATATTGGATTAAAACAGGAATATTTTTAACATTGAAGTCTGGGATTCGCCTGAATAAATCTGCTGCATGAAACCACCAAATGGCAGGGCAATTCGGCAACTTTTCTCTGCTGGGTTTTGCTCTCTGAATAGCCGAAGTATTGCTTCTCTATGGGGATTCACTACCCTCGAACAGGCACCAAATGTGCAAGCAATTCGCCAGGATTTTTATTTATTTAGAAAGTATTTTACAGGAAAGATACATTGAGATTTCTCTCGTTTTCAAGTATGACCTGGATTTGGCGAATTGCCTGCTGTCTGGATAGCGAATGGCCAAGAAAGGTAACCGAACGCTGATTTTCATCATTCGGTTCCCTTTCGGGAGCCATTCGGATCTCTTTGTATAACCCTGTTAGTGTATCCTACTCGTCCTGACTTCAACAAACACAGTGATTTGTTGTGAATACCCCACAGCAACTTTTTTATTTAAGAATCCCCTCCGCTACAGTGTTGGAGATCTTTCAAAAGATCCATTCGTGGGTGTAAGAATCTGCAATAAATCAACTGCCCTTGTCCTTACAGTGGGGAATCTGTTTACTGACCAGTCACATCATATTAGGCAGGTGGTTTTAATGTTGCAGGCCTTCTTTGTCCACCCAAAACAGCCCTGATGTGTCGAGTTATGGACTCAAAGACCTCTGAATAAGTCCTGTGGTATCTGGCACCAAGACTGAAAGGGTTAATTTCCCTACCCCCTTATCAGATCTATTCAAAGAAAGGTGGAAATCCTGAGAATTGGTCAGGAGACTAGAACAATCTAGACCAAATAGCCGATTTGGAAAATAAGAGGATTTTTCTAGGGATAGACCGATATAATTTTTTCAGGGCCGATACCGATTAGCGGCGGCTATTCTGTCCGATAGCCGATATTTGGTGTCGATATTTTGTAAATTTAAAGTTGTGAAAAAAAAACAGCACAAATCTCACATTATGCCATGAACTCATAAGTTTTTTTTAATTTAAGCTTTTATTTTTACAAACAATAAGACCGTGTCTTTGGCTTTCTTAAAGATCCCTCATATGACCCTGTATGTAAGGGGTTCAGCAGCCTTGGCCCTCCAAGGGTTAGAATACAAAGTTGGTGCTAACGTAACCAGAGCTGTTGTAAACTTAACAACCCCATAGACTATAATGGCTCTGGTAAGTTTACAACAGCTCTGGTTAAGTTAGCACTGACTTTGTAATATTGCCCCACATGTTTTGGAATTACATCTGCCATGATGCTCATCTTCTCATTAGGTTCTTGGAGCCTCATGGGTAATGCAGTTCCAAAGCATCTGGAGGGCCCAGGTTGCTGACCCCTGCTGTAGGAAATAGACCCTGCATCTCCTGTATTGGGAATTCTGTGCCAGATGGGATGGAAGCCCCATTTCTGTTGCCATAACGCTCAGGCGCAATACGGTCAGTGAACAAGGGTCGTTCTGCAGTGAGGGCTTTCAGGCTGATGTGGGAGAAGCCCCGGATTCGCACAGTTCTGTGGGATCTTGTGTGTCGCAGCTACAGTGAGCTAACTTGTCCAATTATCGGCAATATCAGCAAATAAAATGCTGATAACGATATCAGTAATTTTCTGAATATCGGCAGCCGATAATCGCCAAAACCGATATATCTGTCTATCCCTAGATTTTTCTGGTTTGGCTATTTTTGACCTAGAATTTTTACTTCTGCCAATTCTCTGGAGATTCACCTTTAGTGAATAGACCTGTATGGACTGAGTAGTCAGAGCTGGGCAGACGTTCGGCAGGGGGAGGCCTGGCTGGGCAAGAAGTGCATATCTCTATTTCAAACTTGAACACATCTCAAGGACGTGTCTGCTAGCATCCCAATTAGTATGGTTTACCAAAATTTACCTGACTTCTGGGAATCTATATAATAAATGCCATAGGTGATTTCCGCTGTATTAAGATGCATGCCTTTCCTACCTCGTGTTTTGTGATTTATTATCCGTTATTTCTATAGCGCCACAAATTTGGCTGTGCTTTACGAGATCAGTTTTCAGAAGGAGTTGATACATTGAAATACCACACATGGACCTGATTCAGGGGATCCTGTTCCCAAGGGAACTTACAATCTATGAAATGTACAAGTATTTTGTGAGGTAGGTGAATCCATATCGTTAGGTGTCGTGCCCAAGGACACTCGCTGGGAGTCTGAGTGGGATCGAGTCGGCTTTCCATGATTGTAAACTAGTGGCCAAAATTGTAGATACACCGTCTGATTTTGTCAGTTTTGGAAACAAGAAAATTCCTCAGCTTCCCTGGCCTGGAAATAGCCCTGACTTGAATCCCATCGAAAATCTGTGGTCAAGATTGAAACGCATGGTCTCGAGCAAGAATCCAAGCAACAAGCGAGGACTCGTTGAGGCTATAATCAATTCCTGGCATCATTTGATCACAGGAGAGGATGTCAAAAGACTTGTAGAGACATTGCCTAGAAGGTGTCAAGCAGTAGTTAAGGCCAAAGGCTATCCAGCACATTATTGAAAAAAACACATTGTGACAAGCTTGACATTATCATTTTTATGCTATTTAATAGCCAAGATGCATTATGGGACATTTCCAGCCAAAATTGAACTTAATGATTTTTTTAAGGCATTTACTATATTAAATTTTACCTTGTGCTATGACTTTTATATAAAAAGTACTTTAAACTGCAAAGGTTTGTAAACATTTAAAGGTGTATCCACGATTTTGGCCACCAGTGTAGATCAGCAACCTGGTGGTTAGGTTGGACCAAACAGTTGTGCTGGAGGGATGTGCTGAATGGTATTTTGATTTGCTTCTCTACGGTCAAAGGGCAGAGACGTTACCACTGGACTCCACAGCCGATAGTGTGGTAGGCAAGTACGTACCTTTAAGGGATTTGCAAAATTTCACAGTGGGACGTTTTGTAAAGCCTTTACATTTTGCACTATAACTACATGAAAAAGACAAATTAATAGACTTGACGGTTTCCGTGGGAATTTGGAACCGGGTTGATGGGGACTTGAGTCAGGGAATAAAAAGTGATCACTGGATAACGTGTACAGCAGACAAAAAACTCAAGACTTCAGTGCCGCATATCCTGTGAAGTGCAGTCTCTGGATCAGATTGGAGGCCAAGGTGACACCTTGAACTTTGTCATGTTAATCCATTCCTGAACAACTTGGTGTGTATTGCTGAAAGAGGCAACTGATCAGGGAACACCCCTCCCCTGAAATTATGTACTTTCAGGGATATTCAGAGAAAGGTGAAAGCCAGGAGAATGGCAGAAGAGAACAATCTAGACCAAATAGCCGATTTGGAAAGAGATAAATGGGCGAATTTTTCTGGTTTGGCCATTTTGACCTAGAATTTTCACTTCTCCAGTCATTCTCCTGGTTTTCACCTCTGAATAACCCTGATAATACTACCTACAGATTGTGTCAGACTATCAAGTATGGTTACTAGCATTAGGCTTTTAAGCAATTTGTATATACTAGACAAGTGAATATTATGACAATCTTAAACGCAGTCATCACATCCGTGTCGCCGCACAGTTTAACGACTGTTGTAGCATTGATTAGTGCTCAAGAGACCAACACATGAAGTATGAGGGCACCGAAGTGCGCATGCACCACGCAGGTGGCAACGGACGCCATTTAGGCCTCGACGTAAAAGCGCTACGATGGACGCCCAGAGTGCTCCGCGTAGCGGCCTTTGTTCATGATGACGCAATGTCACACGCAGCGCATTTGCGACGTCGACTGGCTGACTGTACCGGTCTTACATATTAAATTTTGATTTCCATATTTCCCTTTTTTGTTCTACATCCGTTAAAAAAAAAAAAAGGACCATGTGGTGTCTACAGTATCTTCCGTCAGTACGTCTGTCTGTTATGCACGCACGCAGAGTGCGCTCAGACTGCGTTTGTCTGACATTGGCCTAAACCTGATCTAATAGTATCTGATAAAATACCAAATGCTGCTATAAAATAGAAACCAATGTGACTTATCTCCCTAGTGGTCACTTAAAAGAATTTACTAGAAAAAAAAAAAAGTTCCCTTAAAAGCGCAAGTGAAGAGAGTAAACAAATAATGTATTGCGCGATATAAAATGAGAAAATACTTGGGTGCTTTTCGCCAAAACATGGTGCGATGTGCTGGTGAACAGCATGGTACTCTCCTCACGGCTGACCAATGGAATGATCCTCTGCGTCAGAGCCCCCTGATGGAATCCGGCTTTTGAAGTGGAACATTCCTGGTATCCAAACGGCACTTTATAGGGGTATATGAACCATATGAGCAACATGAGGAACACCGGGAACAAATGGGTTTGTGAAGAAAAAAATAGAATACAATAAAAGATCTTAAATAGTAAAACTCTATGCTTAGTGGGGGGGGGTGTTATTTTTTTAACCCTTTTCCTGCACAAACCCATTTGTTCCCGGTGTGCCCCTATAAAGTGCCGTTTGGATACCAGGATAGCAACGAACCTTGGGCGCACAAAACCCGGATGTCAGTTACTCTTCCTCGCTTCACTTTTAGTACCGGTAGGTACTAACCACTTCATACGGGGAACACCCCACAATAGGTTTTATAGAGGTGCTCCGATCCAGGTCATCTGGCCATCACTATTTGGCCCTTGTTGTCCCCCCCCCCCCCCGCTTTCAACAGATTAACCTCCCTGACGGTTATCCCGAGTGTGGCTCGGGGTTAAATTTCACCACTGAAAGCCGTAACCCCGAGCCACACTCTGGTTGCTTACATCACCTTTCTGCGGTCCCTCGCAGTCTCCTCCGGCGATCGCTTCATTTTACTTCCTGGATTCCTTCTCGTGAGGAGGGAACCAGGAAGTATGAGGTCACGATCGCCGGGCGGAGACTGCGGGGACAGCGAAGGGAGCGCAGGGAGAGGTGATCCAGCGGAATCCCGAGTGTTGCTCAGGGTTACCGCTTCCAGCATAGGAATTTAACCCCAAGTCACAGTTAACAAACTGACTTTTCACTTGCAGCCTATTATCTCACCCCTTGCCACCATATCAATATCATTCACTTCAGCTGTCAGTGGTTTTAATGTTATGGATGATCAGTGTAGACTAGCATAGATATGAAGGATTGAAGATGAGCGGGGGGGGGGGGTGATGTGATCTGTTTGAAACATGGCGATTGTATGGAACATGTTGCAAATTATCTGAAGAACCATAATAAATTGTGGAATAAAAACTAAGATGGCAAATCCAATAAAGTATATGTACCAAACACTTTATTATGTATACTGTATTTACATTTATTTACATATTGCACACGTTGGAATGTTTTATACATATAATGTACAAGAAACTAATGGCACTATCCTGGGTATGTCTATAAACCTGTATTTAATACGTTTACTCACAATGTTCTACCAGAAGTTACAGAAAATGAACTGTATGTAGCACGATTTGTTTGTTTTTTTACCGTAATTGTCTCTGCATAAAATTACGTCGTCTTTAGCAGACAATGAACAAAGCAGTTGTCATGCAAACATGAAATGAAGACTCAAGGACTACTTTACGATCCTTTATAATGAATCAAATAAAAAAGGTTGGAACCCAACATTGCTGTTTGTTGTATGAGCCAGTGATAGAAAGCAGAACCTGGTCTAGGTTTTTGATACACGTAAAATTGGCACCATATCGTTAGGTACTCTTCGATCCCACACTTATGTACTTTGGCAGCGCAACGTCAGACCTGAAGTGCCCTTTTTGTTTGGTTTTTAGTACGTGGTAGAAATTACATAGAGCTTGCACACAAAATCCACTTGCATACAGAGCAGACACCATAGAAAATGCTTGTGAGAGGAATTATGGAAGTACAGTTCTCCATCAATATGTAAAAATAGAACTTTTTGTTTTGGTTTTTTGGTGTTCATGGAATATGCGAGAAACCATCGTTTCCTTGTTGGTTTTCCAAGGCACTTTTCACTAGTTCTTGGGTTTTTGTTCTTTGTCGTCACTTTTGTTCAGACCTGCAAAATAAAATAAAAATCACAAAGAGTCAAACTCTGAACATGAAAAAGTCATTGTCATCAGGAATGTTAGAAAGCGAAGAACGGGGGGGGGGGCTAGTGGCCGTTTCATGTTCAGGTGATGATGCCTGCATTGTGCACATAATACATTCATCTGTTCTCTTTTGTAAAAACTGTTATTAATCTCCAGTAAAACGCACAGGGTTATTCAGAGAACAGTGAAAAGCAGGAGAATTGGCAGGAGTAGAGAACAATTCAGACCAAATAGCCAATTTGGAAAGCGAGATAAATGGGAGAATTTTTCTGGTTTGGCCATTTTCACCTTTCTTTGACTAATCCTGTCAATTTTGACACACGTCATCCTCTCAGATTCTAACGATACAAATATTGGCAATGGCAAATCATTGGATTAAGCTTAGATGACAGACGATTTGGGAAGGAGTCCTTTTTTTGCAGGGACTGGGTGATACAATGTGACAACTGAATTTGAAAAGGACAGAGACGGTTAGGTTATAAAAAGGTATACTTTATAAATTATACAAAAATCTAAATGGATTGAAAGGGCTTGTAACACTTGGATACAATATATGATGTAATATACCGACATCAGTTCCAACACAGTGACTTTAAGGCTCGTGTCAGACGAGCGCACTTATCACGTCCGTGTTGCCACACATTTTAATGTCCGTTATAGCATATAATTATGACCAATGGAGGCCCACACACGAAGTACGTCCGCACGCGGCAAAAAGGCGCAGGTTAGGCATGAACGTAAATCGGCTAGAACGGATGCACAGAGTACGCTGTGTCAGCAACGTTTTGTGAGTGATGGAACGTAGTCAGACGGACTGCATTTTTACGTCCAGCATTTTTGACAGACAAAATGTTTTTTTCATATTAATTAAAATTCCCCTTCTACATCCGTCAAAAAAAAGTCAGTCACAAAAACGGACTGAGTGGCCACTACCTTGTCGTCTTCAGTCAGGAAGTACGTCCGTTGTGCATGGACGCACAGAATGCGCTCGTCGAACCCTAGCCTAAAAGGTGGGGACATTCTAGTAGTTTTTGAATATACCCTAAATAAATTCAGAATGGTAAAACAAGCATTTTCCCCCATTTACATCTATTATATTCTACCTTTAACAAGTTATTCTCACATCTGAGCCAAGTGCATGCACTCCACTTCATCTACGCCATCTGAGTCCCTGTGCCGTTTCCGGCTTCTGCGGTGCACTACTGTAGGAGCTACATAACCGGAGATGTCGAAAGCAAGAATCGCCACATCTGGAATGTCGTCCTTCATACTCTGAGTAAGTGGTAGGTCTGCCCCTACCATGAAAGTAACCCACCCTCACGCTAGTTACCTTGTAGAAGAGTTCAGTCTTTTACACGTTATCTCTTGAAGTCGATCCAAAAGCAGGCAAAAAACCCAGTCTGAGGCGTTCGCCAATATGCAACACACTGGGAAAAAATTCCTTCTTGACCCCAGAATGGCATCAGATTTCTCCTTGGATCAAGAAGCTTTTACTCACATATTAAATATTATAACCCTTAATATTAGGTTTTTGCAGGAAGTCATCCAGTCGTCGTTTAAATGTCTGTACAGTTTATGACCCAACCACCTCAACAGGCAGAGAATTACACAGCTTTATTCTCACCGTAAAATAACCCTTCCTATGCTTTAGGCTGAATTTCCTTTTGCCAGTCAGAATGTGTCTAGCGTGACAGGTGCACTTTAAGGAGGGGTCAAGTCGAGCAGAACATGTGAGAACGAGTTCCCATTGGTCCCACACATTAAACATTTTTATTCATATGGTCAAAGGTTTCCTTGTTAATCACAGTAAACATGTGATTATACATATTTTTCCCCTTAAACCCCAGCCTATACATATAACTAATTTGAGTGTGTGGTTGGTTACATGTAAGAGAACAAACATTTTTTAGGGGGCAGAAATCTTAATGAGTTTTCCATACTTGGGGTAGCTCTAAAATAAATACGATACTGAGCTTTCTAA
Source organism: Leptobrachium leishanense (assembly GCA_009667805.1). Lineage (NCBI taxonomy): Eukaryota > Metazoa > Chordata > Amphibia > Anura > Megophryidae > Leptobrachium > Leptobrachium leishanense. The sequence continues at coordinate 77,903,797 of CM019066.1, read as the reverse complement.
GGACTTCATTCCCTTTCTTGTGAAAACAAAGCTCCCTCTCTGACGCCAAAAGAAATTCTTTGCCATTTATAAAAAAATAAAGTTTTTCAATTGTCAATATTTATTAAACAAATAAAAGCTTGCCCTATGCCAGGCCTTCAAGCTAATGGATACAGACACCTTCAGATACGGTTTACTCGGAATTTGAACATCTGCACAGGAAGTTGGCAAATAGGTTTAATGGGTTTTCTTTTTATATTTATTTTGAAATGGAATCAGCCAGGCAACATCAATAAAGCCCGTACGCTGACCTGTAAGAGCATTGTTTGTTTACGCACGTCTTTTTATTAAGAGTTTTGATTTGCTGTCCAAAACTTTGCAAATGAAATTAAATTTAGTTTGGATATTTTCAGATGTTTAGCTTTTACATTTGGAGTCTTGGCACATTTAGTTAACATGCAAGATTTCCTAGGTTATAGCATATTTCTTCATGACAAAAAAAAAACAAAAAAGCAAAAAAACAGCAGGAACATAGATGTCAAGTCCGAACAAATGGTGTCAAAAAGGGTTTCAGTTTGGAGCCATCATTTTTATCAATGATTTATAACGTCAATGATGCTTTTTGTGGCTCTTTACAATAAATGGAGAATTATAAACGAGGTGTAGCAGACCCTGCTCACAGGAGCTTATAATCTAGTCACAGTGTAAGAGAATGAGAGGCGTTACTATTTTATTAGTGGTTAGGATTGTGATGATAGTCACTTTGAACTTTAGGTACATGGACCTAGAGATGCATTGGGGAAGTGCGGCCTGATTTGTGTTGATTCCCAGCCCCCTGTGTTTCAGTTACCCTTTACCTACAGTTCTAGGTACAGGGTGTTTGTGTTTTCTGTGTTCTATTATTATTCCCTTATGCAGTCATGGTAGAGTTTCGTGTGGTATATACTGTCCCGTTTGCCCTATGTGTGATCTGTATGTGAACATTTGCTCTGTTTCCCCCCAACCTCCAGGAACTGGCTTAAACCAGATATCTCTGCCCTCAGCCTTGGTTTCTTTAGGGCGTGTGTGGAAGAGGGAGGCTCTTTAGTAAGGAAACGCTGGGCGTGTTTTTCCATTATTTTCTGTACATCCCCGTGTGTGATTTTGTGTTACGTCTCGGCCCTGCCCCCTGGAGGTGGGAGCAGGGATTTGCCAGTTGCTGGCTTTCAAGCTCAGGCTCTGCAGACTGTCTCTACTGGGTTAATGGTCTGCTCAGCCCTATATATAGGGCCTACTATGCATTTGATCCTTGGATGAGGATAGACTAAGATCCACTGAGTTCCTGTCCCTTGTGTCATTTCGAGTTCTGATTCTGGATATTCTGTGTAGGACTTCTTGCTTTGGTTTCTGGATTAGTCTCTTGTCTGTCCCCTGAAGTATATCTGCATCTTGTTTATATCGTGAATGACCTGGCTTGGTTTCTGGAACCTCTTCTGTATGTATTTTGTCTGAGGACTTCTTAGTTTTCTACTCACAGGCATTTGGCCACAAAGCCATTTGGTGTGAGCGATACTCAGGCCTTTGTTTGGAACTCCCTGGCTGGGAGTGTTCGGATCAGCAGTGTGCTGCGGTCATCATGTTTTCAAGTATCAAGTTCTGTCCTGCAGTGTGCTGAATTCATTGTCTACCCCAAGTCCTGTGATCTGTCTAGCTGAGAAATTCTACCCAGTGCAGGGCTCCCTCGTGTGTCTGTATCCTGCTCCATCTTCCTTGTTTTCCTAGTGCTGCAAGTGTGTGCCGGAGTCTGAAAACAAACCATATACCTGCCCTAAAGGCTTTAATCTACAGACTAAAGGCTCCCCATCACCCTATAGGGGGCCTACTGTTACATTTTGCAACCGTAAACGCCGAATTAAATTAATTCTCAGTTTTGTTTTCACCCAGCCATGAGCTCCAGCTATTGACTGGGTGGGTTTTCGCCAGAATCCGTACTCCTTTGGAATAGTGACGGCGGGGGCTCCCTGCACATGGGTACCGGACCCCACATTACATGGATCACTAGTTCTAGCATATAGAAAATCAGAAATGGTGACGGGCTTGTCAGTGAAGCAGGCAATGAACCCTGGGGTCAAGTCGAGCAGGAAGACGTGAGAATGCATTTCCTCCGGGAATGGAGTCCCTTTTTGGCCCACACACGGAGGGGTTTTTATTAGGTTCCAATCATTAGGTTTTATTATTGACTCACCAGAAATATGAGACGTATTACACGTAAGAATTCTAAGCCATAAAACCCAGCAAATCTTTAAGTGTAAAACATTAATATCAAATTTGCATGTGGAGTGGTGGGTTACGTGTGACATGTCAAAAGTTAATTGAGCAGAAATCTTCCTGCACTTATTATTTTAGGACAAAACCCCTGGGAAAGACCTATAATTATGTGCCAAAGGCAAATGAAGAGAGGGATTAGAAATAATGGTTGAAAACTGTGCTTGTTTTTAATGCTCGTTTGCCAAACCTGTGAAGTTTTCTTCATATGTGCAATTTCTTTGCTTTTAGGCTAGGGTCAGACGAAAGCATTTTTCCCCACGAACGTGAAAAAGTGCGTCCGAACGCATTGACGTATTTTTGCACGGAATGCGCAAAAAAAGTCAGACGACGCGCATTTTCGGGCGTGATTTTGTACGGATCGTCAATAAATATCTTTTTGCGTCTGGACGTTATGTAGGCCGGACATTAGCAGTGTCTGACATCTCCTAATCACGCACACACGCCGCTATGCCGCAGCTGCGCACTCAGTACGTCAGTACTAGCGGTTCAGCGTTCTCAAAAAAATGCGTTCAAATTCCACTTGCGTTGCACGGCCGGACTTTTGTGCGGCCGTACATCGTATATTGGCCGTCATTGCCTGTCATCTGCTGCTAGTGCGGCCGGAATTATGTGCGCCAGAACGCACGTTAAAAGTGCGCTGGTCTGACCCCAGCCTTAAACTAATAATATAAAATAATAAAAACATTCTTTAGGGAATTTAAAAAACCATGTACAATACAGGACCGACGAAAAAATGATGAGCATATTAGGATATCACATTTTATATTAGGTTCTATTCTTGTGAAATAACTTCCGGTATCAAGTTTCCATCTCTGTAAATCAGGCGGTCCAATACAGGGAATTACTAATGTAGATTTATGTGTACAATATGGATTCTACAGATCAATGGATAGCCGGATGTATGACATTAACCTTTTTGACTAAATGCATAATGCAAAAATTATCCATATCCCTACACATTAACCCCTTTCACTGCCAAGTTTTCCATAAAACCACTACAACAATCCAGTGGATTTATGAAAACCAGCATTTCATTGTAAACCACGTGAAAAGTAGTCTACTCTTAACGTCTCTGAAATTTGTTAAGCTTGACAGGCAGAGGGCTGGCCAGAAAACGCTACTACATGTACAATGGTACAGCTGGGGATCCATGCTTCCCAGAATGAAATGACCCGAACCCCAAGCTATAGCTTCAGTACGTCGGGTGTCATGGCCAAAGTCCTGAAAATTTGGAGGCACATTCTGAATCCCATTTGCAAATGAATTTTGTTTGCAAGAAATACAATTCTTTGGCATTGCTTCAGAATATAATCAGATCGAGTTTACTCTATGTTGGGCTCCAACAGGAGCTGTTGAATATCAAGGGTACTCAATAATGGTAGTGAAGAGGTGAACAAAAACCCTTCATGTTCTGTAACAGCCTCATGAACATCCTCACACCAGACAAAGCCCAGTATTTGTCAAAATATTGTCTGGTCCTTGTGAGGACATTAAAATTAAATACTGTTTTTGAATATATAGTTGGAGCAATATTTTGTTTTAGGATCATCTTAATCTTGCTATGATGCAACATTTGTGTAACAAGTTCTGGTAATACACTTCACACTTTGCATCTTCTACCCACTTTAAAATCGATGCAGAGTTAGCAAAACATTGGTTTTGTAAATTATCTATGCGTCGAGTTTAATGTAATGTCACACGACATTGTAATCTGAGAATTCATAACACCAGCTGGTAAAAAGGACTCTGGCGGTGGGGGGGGGGAGGACGCGATCTGCCATCTCTTTTTGTAGGTGAAAGGACACCAAACAGTCCTCCAGTGCGATTCCGCCAGGCTCATGCGATCTTGCGAGACTCATAGTTAGTAATATTACACATTTTTTCATTTCCTATTAAAATAATATACATATTTAATGCTGGTGAATTCAATAATTTAACATCATTAAATTATTTACTTAAGAACCAAGATTGGGCAGGTTCAGCGACAGGAAACACTGTCAGCATTGCAGACACAGTGCTGGACTCTTTAAGAACAGGGGTTAATACTAGATATGTGATTTAGTATTAATTATTAATAGTAGAGGGTGTGGGGTTGCCTGGTGATCAAGGAGGAAATACTTCCATTCTACAAGCCCCTTTAAAAAGGAACCACTAAAGTCAATGTTATCATTAATCAGCTTTCGATGCACACTATGCTACTTCACGTCTAGTGGTAAGGCCATGAGGTCATCAGTCTGGGACGTCAACTCAAATGAACCCGAATTATGTCCAAGACTGTGCAAATAGGCAAGATGAGACACAGGACTGAGCCAGCATGGATTTCTGAAATTACCCATCAACCTCTACATCAGTGTTTCCCAAACCTGTCCTCAGGACACTCTGCCTCGCCACTTTTGCCAGATTTGCTGCTCAGTGATTGCCGGATTCAGTCTGCATTTCCAAGGTGATCCTTAAAATTTGGCCTGGTTGAGGGTCCCGAGGACAGGTTTGGGAAACACTGCTCTACATCAATGGTTCCCAACTACTGTCCAAGTTCCCCTAACAGGCCAGGTTTTAAGGATTCCCTTTTGGAAATGCAGACTGAATCCTGCAATCACTGAGCAGCAAATCATATCACCTGTGCTGTGCTTCACATATCTGCAAACCTGACCTGGTAGGGGGCCTGAGGACCGCGGTTGGGAACCACTGCTCTACATAATAATTTAGACAGAGACTGGGTTATTATAGTAATTATTACAGACCTGCAGATGACACATTATGCTGATAATCCCTTATAGCACAGATTTCAGACTATAACCTTCAAGATCTTGGCGAACTACAACCATCTATTGCACTGAAAGAATTCTGGGAACTGCAGGCCCTCAGCTTCTGTGGAGGGACTGGATGGCAGAGGTTGACATCTCTGTTTTATGAACATAGGACCATATACGGATTGAACTGAACCTAAGAGCAAAAACGAATGTGCGATGGAAATCTAAAACTAACCAGTCCGGCTGCTGAAGGAGTCAGTTAAAGAATACAGGCAGCGACACAGATATTCTATCATGGAGTCCTCAGGACCTTGGAGTTGCTCGTGATTCAATGGCTTCCAGTGCATTTCCGATTCGGATACAAAATATACAAAGGAATATAGGAAACAAAAAAAGCAGTGTCTTTTTTTGTCCTTAAATAATTGGGCAGAGGCTGTTGACTGCCTCTACCCAATGTTTTTTCTAACATTTTATCCCAACTTTGTTCACCTTTTGTCCCTCGCAGCACGTGGCTCCTACTCTTCAGCTCAGGGACTCCCAAACCCAGAAGTTTGAGGCTTTTCTGCGTTACTTGTATAGCATAGGAAACACATTGCGCACCGCAACTGGACTTGCAAAATTTATGTACGCAAGTCCCGTAGCACCTGCAAAGAATGCTGGATCGGAGCTGCACACATGCACGGTTCTGATCTATTGTGGTCTCGGAGACCGCTCGCTAATGCCATCTGTAGTGACACTGGCATGCTTCCCGCTGTCGACGTCACTAGTAACCAAGTAGTAACCGGTAGCTGGAGAATTAGTATTTCCTGGCTGCTGGGTGGGGTGCTTTTTAAAAGTATAACGTGGTCAGAATGTGTAGCTTGTTCCTTTAACTGGGCCAAAACTCCAGTTAACCATAAAGACTTCACTCGTTAAAGTTGATTGCTCACCCTTTAAAGGGATCCTCTGCTGAAAATAGAGTTCCTTTTTTTGCCCTTCTATAATTGAGCAGATGCTGCTGACAGCCTCCACCCAATGTTTTTATTTTCTATTTTAGGTTATTTTACTCCCCATTTCTCCCCTGCCGCGCACAGCTCCTCCTGTTCAGCTCGGACTCCTGAACCCAGATGTTCCTAAAGCTTTTCTGTGCAATTTGCTTGCATAGCATCGGAACCTCTTATTGGCCACCGCTACAGACTTGCGTCGTCTTCATCATCAATCTATATAGCGCCAACAGTTTCTGCAGCGCTTTACAATAACCAAAGGGAACGAAATACAAATAAATGGACGTAAAATGGAAACAAGAGGTATAGAGGGCCCTGTTCATAGGAGCTTACAATCTAGAGGGATTGGGGTTGAGGAAGACAAGAGGAATTTCACTAGATAGCAGGATCATTAGTGCCAGTGGTTTGGGAATGGTGGGGCCATAAGAGCGACTTCAATCAAGTGTGAGTAGGTGAGCAGAGGGATGAGTTGCATCAGTGATGTGGTACGCTTATCTGAAGAAGAGGTGGGTTTTGAGGGATTTCTTGAAGGCCTGAAGATCAGGGGAGAGTTTGATAGGGCGAGGCAAGTCATTGCAGAGGACTGGTGCCGCCCTTGAGAAGTCCTGGAGGCGAGAGTTGGCTGTGCGTGTGTAGACCGATGACAGCTTGAGATCACCTGCTGAATGGAGTTGTCTAGATGGGACGTGCTTGCGGAGTAAAAAAGGACATGTAGGGAGGGGTTGAGTTATTGAGTGATTTGAATGTGAGCATCATTATTTTAAACTGTATCCTGAAACGTACAGGAAGCCAATGGGAGGGACCAGAGTGGGGACGTATGTCAGGTGCGTTTAGTGAGAAAAATAAGCCTTGCCCCTGCATTCATTACAGATTGCAAAGGGGCGATACGGGAGTTGGGGAGACCAATAAGGAGCGAGTTGCAGTAGTCAAGTCGTGAAATGACAAGAGCATGAACCAGCACTTTTGCGTTATCTTGTGAGAAAGCGGCGGACACGGGCAATGTTTTTGAGTTGAAAATAACAGGATTTAGTCACTGTCTGGATGTGGGAAGAGAATGTTAGGTCAGAGTCAAAAGGGACACCAAGGCAGTGAGCTTGGGGTGTTGGGCTAATGGGTGTTCCATTTACTCGTAGAGCGATAGGTGGTATTGGGTTCTTCTTGGGAGGAATGACGAGAATTTCAGTTTTGGCAAGATTGAGTTTAAGGAAGCGGGAAGCCATCCAATTTGAGACAGCAGAGAGACAGTCAGTGACTCGATCCAGGAGACCTGGAGAGAGGTCAGGGGAGGAGAGGTAAATGTGGGTGTCATCAGCGTATAGGTGGTACTGGAATCCAAAAGGAGCTGATCAGTTTGCCTAGAGAGGCTGTGTAGACTGAGAAAAGTAGAGGGCCCAGTACTGAACCTTGGGGCACCCCAACAGAGACAGGCTGCCAAGAGGAGGTACATCTAGCAAATGAGACACTAAACGATTCGTGGGACAGGTAGGAAGCGAACCATGAAAGAACAGCACCTTGAAGGCCTATATCACTAAGAGTTTGAAAGAGGATTGAGTGGTCAACTGTATCAAAGGCGGCAGAGAGATCAAGAAGGATCAGCAGTTGAGTAGCACCCATTGGATTTAGTAGTTGCAAGGTTATTGGTCAGTTTCACACGAGCCGTTTCTGTTGAGTGCAGTGAGCGAAAGCCAGATTGCAGAGGTTCAAGGAGAGAGTGGGTGTTGAGGTAGTCAGATGGGCGTACACAAGCTTTGAGGAGTTTGGAGGCGAAAGGGAGCAGGGAAATGGGGCGGTAGTTGGAGGGAGCAGTCGGAGCGAGATTTTTGTTTAGGATATGGACTACTGTGGCATGTTTGAGGGGAGCAGGAAAGACCCCAGATGTTAAAGACAGATTAAAAGGTATGGGTCAAGGATGGTACAAGAGAAACAGAAAGGGTTTTGGTAAGATGTGAGGGAACGGGGTCGAGGGGGCAGGTAATGGGATGAGAGGGTCGCAGTAGTTTAAGGACCTCTTGTTCAGTAGCTGAAAGGAACGAGTTAATCATGTGAGGATAGACATGGTTAGCATCTTCCTGTATAGGTGAAGAGGGCATTGTGGAGATTTCAGTTCTTATTGGTTCAATTATTGCTGTGAAAAAGCATGCTAGGTTTTCAGCTTTGAGGTCAGTGTGAGGAACAGCCACCGCAGGACGGAGAAGGGAGTTGAAGGTGGTGAACAGGCGTTTTGGGTTCCGGGAGTGGGTTTGTATGAGGGCTGTAAAATATGACTGCTTGGCTAGGAAAAATGCAGAGCTGTAGGACTGGAGCATAAATTTATAGTGAAGAAAGTCAGAGTGGGAGCGGATCTTTCTCCAATAGCGTTCAGCAGTTCTAGAACCTCTTTGGAGATGCCGGGTCAATTTGTTGTGACAGGGTTGCAAGTTTTGTCGCCTCACTGACCAGGGTTTTGAGGGTGCCAACTTATCAAGGGCGGAGGAAAGAGTAGAGTTGTAGCGGGTGATGGCTTCATTAGGACAGGAGAGAGATCGGATGGACGAGAGCGGTATGGATATATTGGGAGAGAATTGCTGTGGACCCAGAGAGGGGAGATTTCGGCGAGTCTGATAAAGTTTAGGTTCAGATGGAAGAACGAGGGGAGAGTCGAGTTCACAAGTCAGAAAATTATGGTCAGAGAGATTGAGAGGTGTAATAGTGAGGTCAGAGATAGGGCACGAGTAGGAGAAGATAAGATCCAGAGTATTGCCAGCTGTGTGGGTGGGGGAGTTGGACCACTGTTTTAGGCCAAATGAGGATGTAATGGAGAGAAATCGCGAGGCAGTGAGCTCCGTGGCGAGTCGACAGGGATGTTCAAATCCCCAAGAATGAGTGATGGAACATCAGAAGACATGAAATGTGGGAGCTAAGAAGAGAACTGGTCGAGGAAGGGAAGAGGTTGGCCAGGGGGGGGGGCGGTAGATAACAGCAATACGAGCGGCTAGAGGCTTAAACAGGCGAATAGTAGGGACCTCAAATGTGGGGAAAGTAAGATGGGCATTGAGGAATGTCCTGAAAGGAGCAGTGGGGAGAGTAAAAACCCCACACCGCCACCTTTTTTGTCACTCGGTCTAGGAGGGTGTCAATTGGAGACTGCCATGTGTTAGGGATGCAGGTGTGGCAGTATCGCATGGAGAGAGCCAGATTTCAGTTAAAGCCAGTAGATGTAGGGAGTAGACATGCGCATTCGTTTTAGTACTAAAACGATTTAGTCCGAATTTTGGGATAATTTAGTTTTCGTATGACAAGAGAAACGAAACTGCTCAGTACAAAAAACAAAAGAAACTAAAATAAAATGCATTACATTTTAGTTTCAGTCCTTTTTGTGATATTACATTGAGTGAAGGAGACCAGCAATGAAGAGCGCAACATCCGAAGTTCTGCACCTCCACATGCCAATGCAGTAGGATGTTCTATACAGAGAGGGGCATTAATTAATGCACGAGGATGTTCTATACATTATACAGAGAGGGGTATTAATGCAGGAGGATATTATATACATTATACAGAAAAAGGTATAAATTGAGGAGGATGTTCTATACAGAGAGGGACATTAATTCAGGAGGATGTTCTATACATTATACAGAGAGGGGTATTAATTAATGCAGGTGGATGTTGTATACATTATTCAGAAAGTGGTAATACAGGAGGATGTTCTAAACATTATACAGAGAGGGGCTTTCTTTTTTAGCCCTTTAAATCCAGTGGTTGTGAGCGCTGAGATCAGCTGCTTGTTACATTATCTCTCAGTACAATGTATCAGGCTCAGCTGTTACAGTAACTGACTGTAACAGCGCTCAGAGTTTCAGTAAAACAAGGAAATAATATTGTTCTAACCTCTTTATATATAAAAATATTATTTACTAGTTTTACTGAAACTCTGAGCGCTGTGATGAGCAGCAGTCAGTTACTGTAACAGCTTTGCCTGACACGGGGCAGTATTACAATGTTGGTGCTAACTTAACCAGAGCTGTTGTAAACTGAAAACCTCCACAGGCTATAATGGCTCTGGGAAGTTTACAACAGCTTTGGTTAAGTTAGCACCAGCTATGTAATATGGCTCACATTGTGCTGAGAGTGAGAGATACTGTAACGAGCAGCGATCTCAGCCCTCTGAGGAGCCACTACAATAGTAATTGTATCCACTGGTTTTCGGATGAATGAAATTAGTTTTCATACTAAAGAACTGAAAACGAATTTCTTTAGCAACTAAATAAATTGCATTTTAGGACTAATCCATTAGTTCAAAACGAAATTTTGTGCTATGCACATGTCTAGTAGGGAGTGTGAGATGAAGAAGTCGTGGATGACAGTAGATTTCTTCACATTACACACTGACCTAGCATTCCAGAGTCCCAAGTGGAAGGTGGGAGTGGGGGTTGTGTTAATGTGTCTGAGGTTGGTTGGGTTTCTAGAGCTGGAGATTGTGTGAAAACCTATGCACAAGTGCCGTAGCGCCTGCGCAGAAAGATGGGTAAGACCTGCGCATATATGCACAGATCCGATCCACCGGGTGCCTCAGACCACTCGATTACAGCAGGTGATCTCAGAGATCATGTTGTCAGCAGGGCAGCCATCAGAAATGATGGAGGCCCCTTACTGAACCTCACGATGGGGCCTCCCGGCACTCCCTCAACCTCTAACAGCTTTTCTCCCCCTTCAAAAAAAACAAAAAACACCATAGCTCCACAGCAATAAAACTCACAGCAATGTGTGGTGTGTATGAGCGTATCGGAGCTCCACAGCAATAAAATGCACAGTAATGTGCTGTGTATGATGGCCTTTGGGCTTGGCTGGGCCCTGGGTCTGGTGTCTGTGCCTGGGCCCTGGGGTCTGAGCTGGGCCATGCTGGGGTTTAGCTGGTCTAACAGCACCATACTCCCCGTTCTGCTGTCTTCGACGTCTTCTTCCAACTGCGCCCTTCTCTGTGTGTGATGCGTGCATCATACTTGACTGGAGGGCGGCGCCAAGCCACTTCACACGCTGCTGTAGGGCCGCCCAGACAGGCAGGAAGCCAGTACAGCTCTGAATTCGGACTCCTGGAGTCCAATACCGGAGCTGATAAAAGGGTGCACCACTGCTGACGGTGGGGCCCTGGCAGGATGGGGCGTAATGCCCTGATGGCAGCCCTGGTTGTCAGCATAATATCTGCATACAGACATCACTGGTCACCAGCAACCGGGAAATTCAAAAGTGCTGGCTGCTGGTGGTGGAGAAAACTCCTCTACTTCCCCTACCGTTGTCACTCCATCGGGGCTGCAGGGGGTAGTGGAGGGAGAAGGTGAGACACGCCTTACATTCTGACCACTTTATCTTTTTAAAGTGGTCAGGATGAGTGTCCCTTTAAGGACAACAGCTCTGGGGGAAAAGGGCCCAATGTCTCTACATTTAAAACAAACATGTTCATATTACGTAGCCAACCATGTCATTGGTTTTCATAGATGGAACACATTTTTAAGAACCGCATACATTTTAGTATTCCACTTAGTGTTTGGATCATTACTTATTAAAGATGTTAGACCGTACAGAGCTAGACTAGAATAATTAATATTAACCATCTCAGTTTATGTACGTGACCGTTTGACCTTGGGTTTCTTATGATCCACGTGTTAATGGATGGAAGCAGACGCGTTTGCAACTAAAACAGTGGCAAAAAATAAAAATGGATTAGAAGATTGGAACAGATTTATGAAGTTTATCACTGTCTCACTTTAAGCATCTTTCGCTCGTTGAGGAAAAACACGTTCGGTTTCATCTAGAGTTCAGTAAAATGGTTTGACCCCTCATACATACATGTTGCACCTGTTACCATCATAAAACCAGATCAGAATTCATGGTGTCTGTTCAAAAGCAAACATCAATTGTAAATACGGACTACAATGGTTGTAGGGTATGGTTTTATTATTGCCAATGGTTACACCTTTACCAGCCATTGCGCCGCAGGCTGGTGTCAGATGAGCGCACCATGTGCGCCCATATCTATGTGTCGCCCAGCATCTGTCACAGCGTTGTGACGCTGCAACAGGATTGGCCACGTACTGTTGCGTGCGCAAGCGACACCAGCTGTGCAGCAAGCCTCCCCGTTGAAACACTACGACGTGCGTGCGACAGGGCTGCAAAGCGCGATTCCCAATAGGAGGATCAAGTCTTGCAGCGCTAAACACACTAACTGCGCTCAGCGAGGCGGCCAGACGAGTGTCAGAGTGGAAGCGACATCTACTCATGGACGTTCTTTCTGCTCTGCAAAATGCACTTCTGACTCCTTAAGTCCTTAATCCTGTCTGCAAAGTGACCCCAAACAGGTTGCATCAGAAAAAAACATTGTTGGATGCTCAAAATGCAGAAGAGCCTACATAAATGAGGTTTCTGTTAAGCTCACTCATCACAATAAGGTAAACCTCTTGAATGAGTAAAAAATAAATGGGGAAAAAAAAAAAACCAAAAACAAAACATATCAATAGTACAACTGTGACAAAACAGCAGAGAAATAACAAAAGAAATGCCTGGTAGGGAGACTAACGCTAAAAAGTGACAGGAACTCATTTCTATATTATAATGTGCAACTCAAAAAGCTACAATAAATTAAACATAAATTCGTATCAGAAATAAAAGTGTACCTTGTTACAGTTCGTAGCAAATGGGCCAACACCCCCAATGAACACAAGGGCTTTGGTCTATTGCAACACAAAAACGTAAACTTACATGTGTATAGAAAGGGTCCCACCTCATCCAAGAGTTAGTGTACACTAATTTTTGCGCCGAGGCGGGACCCTTTTCTTATACATGTATTATCTATGTGCAGGGGCAGGACTCCACTCTTTTCACCTGCACACAATCTGGCCGCATTTTCATTACCTTACTAGACAAACAGGGCGCTAACATAGGGTATTTTTTCTCCAGTACCCCAAAATATGAACTTGGTGGGATTTCTGCACCACCATCCCAGGTACTCCCAATTAGGGGCCAAGATGAGTTACCATGTGACCGGCTGACTGCCACTCACTTTAACCCTTTAAATGTCAATCTCTTAGGAGGCCAATTTAAAGAGATACTTGGGGGTTTTAAAAAAATAAAATTAGGGGAATGGAGGTGTTAAACCTGAATCTTTCTTAACCCCCTCTGCACCCTTCCCTTCAGTATTAATCCTAGACTTTGTCAAATCACAGTTGTCACGTAACAGGCAGTAGGCTGGACTCTTTAGCGAGGGCACAGCCAATCTGATGCCTCAATGCTGATCGCCTTGAGAGCCATTGGCAGGACAAGGGTCCCCACCGTCAGGAAGGTGAGATCACCGTACACTAATCTCAGCTTCTGGGTGCGGCTTAACCCCTGCACAGGAAAGGATGATTCAGCCCTACAAAGTATTCCTGACTTCCCGAAAGATGGGTAAGAGCACTCGTGTAACCGTCACCACTCAAGATACATCTAGTGGTCTCCCTGCATAGAGTATCCCTTTAACAGATATCTATCCACCTTATTTGATGACCACTGCATTATAGCCAGGAGCAATCTTGGCCCTCCAGGTATTTTAGAGCCTATGATGCTCAACCACTCACTTGTTTAATTCAACCTCATGGGAGATGTTGCGCCAAAACATCTGGAGGGCCAAGATTGCCGACACTTGATATATCGGCTTGAGCCATTAGCTTAACGGTTCGCTTGGAATAGGACTCCACGGCTTTGCTTTTATCGTAAATCTCACTTCTGCTTTGGACCAGAGTTTAAGGCTGGGCGTCCACTGGCACCGTATTTGTGTGATCATCCATTATTGTCCGTCGTCGTCCGTCTGATCCAACAACATGCAGGTGACTGGACCATCGTCCATTGCGTCCGACGTCTGACGTCCGTCTTCCTGCGACGGGTAGCGACGGCATCGGATGTGCGATCAGAACCAAATCACTCGTTTGCATCGCATGTATTTCAGCAGATCAGAGAAGATGGATGTGGAGAAACTGATCAGGGGAGTTTTATAAAAGCATTTAAAATAAACTATTTCTATCAGGGATCTCAAACTCTGGCCCCCAGATGTTTCTGAACTACACCTCCCATTAATCTCTGGCCATTTATTGCAAAGAATTCTGGGATTTGTAGGCAATATACATCTTTGGGGACAGAGTTTGAGATCCCTGATTTATATGTATGTGAGCTGTGTAGGGGTGAGGGGGTAGGGCAGGGAAGACTCCTTGGTTGATTGTAAGCTCTTGGGTCCTCTCTGCTACTGTTCTGTGTGTACTTGTATGTATATTTGTATTCTGTCTCACCCATTGTCCCACAAAGGACTGCAGTGTTTAAAAAAGCAGAATGAACTGTGTTTTATATGTAAAACCAGTTCATCCTGGTTTTGGCAGCCTCTGCACTCCACCTCTTCAGAAATCCCATCGTCCGACGGATCGCTTGCAGTGGACGACCCTCGGACGTACGACGTCGCACATAGTCGGATGAACGCATCGGTTGTGGACGCCAGTGGACGCTCAGCCTAATGGTTTTGGTTATTGGCTGCTTTTTATTTTTAGTTAAAAAGCATGAATGCTGTATTCCAGTTTCTCCCATTCGTATCTTTATAGGAAAGAAAATGAATGCGTTTGATTTCATGCCGAAAATACATGTTAATGTTGGAAGCAACCATTTCCATACGATTCCCCCGGTTCAATAAAAACACTGAAAGCAATCTCAGGGATGGAATGACGGATGAAAGTTAAGTGGTCGTTATTATACAATGCAGAGTCCTGGAGTTATCCCAGCTAGTGCATTATCTGATTTTACATGATTCATACAATCTATAATACAAGAACTGCCTCACTGTTCTAGCGTGAAGCTGCGACGAGAGCACAATGGTGACTTTAAATATTCCTAGTGCCTCATTTGAGGCCGACATCATACCTGCCTTTTTTTGCATTAATTGAAAATTTATTGACAATTATTGAGTAGAAAACTGTGTGCATCCCAGTCTTGTGAAGCCCATATAGATTTAACAAATCAGAGCATTGTATATGCGCTCTTAACTGCTGTTCTTGCTGTAAATATAAAGCAAGTGTAGGTGTTGTTCCAATAGGCATTCGGCAACGCTTCATTGACAAAATCGTTAGATTTAAAAACGAGGTACACGCTTAATTAAGCTTTTAAAAAGTTTCTAGAGAATTCTAAATTAGAAAAAACACTATTGGGTTATTCAGAGAAAGGTGAAACTCAGGAGAACTGGCAGGAGAAGAGAACAATCTAGACCAAATAGCCGATTTGGAAAGTGAGATAAATGGGAGAATTTTTCTGGTTTGGCCATTTTGGAGGTAGAATTTTCACTTCTTTTGCCAATTGTCCTGAGTTTCACCATTCTTTGAATAGACCTGTATATAATGGAGAATAAAGCAAGCTTGTTCTGGATAGGTCTGTGATTCTACATATTTTTCAAATCTAAACCCTCTTTCACCGGTCTCCCTTCAGATGAATGGTGCCTCCATTAATTCTTCCTCACAGGCCGTCACGCTGACCCTTTGGTTGGGCCATGCGGCCTTGATTCGTGGAGGGATGTAGCCCTTGAGGCAGGTTAGCTGCTGGCTGAAGAGGCGGATACAGCATATACGACAATACAGATTCCAGGCAGGAAAACCAGACCAACACGAGAGGAAGGAGGGCATAGAAAAAAATCTAAAAGGAAACCCTATGCTGGGGAAGATTTCTATGGAAACTTCACACAGAATACCAGAGTTAGGAGAGGAGGAAGAGCGTGGGTTAAACGAAACAAACACAGAAGAAACCGTAATACTGGAAAGAGGTCCTTAGACTGGACTCTATGCCAAGACAAACTATACACATTAGAACAAGAATGGTCAGAACTAGAGCCAAGGAATAAGAACCAGGAAAGAACGTCAGACTAGCAGAGGTTGGCAACAGATATCATATACAGAGCACAGGGAGCAGACAAATGGAGTAGTCAAGCAAGCCGAGATCAATACCAGGAAAACACAAGAATGCTTTGCAGGAAAAGATGACACAAATAGAACTCATGCCAGAGCAATGGGTCTCTTTGCTGCTGACATTTAAATAGGGAATTGGTCTGGGCAATTGGGTCATGTGATTCCAGACCTGAACAGTACAGTGAAACCCAGGAATAGCACTGGGTGGAATAGTTAGACCCAGACAGGGAAAAGCTGGCCTGGATTGCTCCCACCACTAGGGGGCACGGCTGAAACCAGTGACAACGTGACAGTCTCACTGCGTCGGTTTTCTCTTTCACTCGGATCTCTCCTTGAGTTCCCACATGCAGTCACTAACCAAATCTTGTCACTTTCAGCTTAAAAAAACCCCACATTGCACGAATCCACCACTTTCTAACCCAGGAGTCTACTAAAATGCTCATCCAGGCTCCTATTACCTCCCGCCTCGACTACTGTAACCCACTTATTGGCCTTACACAATCTCAGATTATTCCTCTACATTCTATAAAGGATGCCTCTGCCAGACTCTTCCACCTCACATCCTGTACCCTCACACCCCACATCTTATACCCCTCACCCCTTTGTCAATCTCTACACTGGCTCCCTGTTCCTTTTAGAACTCCATTCAAAATAATGGTGCTCATGTACAAAGATCTCCATAACTGTGCCTCTGCCTACATCGCCTCCCTTATTGGCAGGTATGTCCCATCCGTGTCACCTCACACTGCAATGTTCCTATTAATCCAATCCTCGTACCTGCACCCATCACTCTCATACCGGAGTTTTCTCAAGCTGCAACCTAGTTATGGAACTAGTTGTAAACCAACTGTCATTCCAGTATCTGAGAAGTAAACACCAAGGGTCGGATTCCAACTGAGCTGCAAACAGGGAGATTAAGGCCGGGGTCCGACGAGTGTACTACGTACGCCCGTACTGACGTGACACTTCGACGGGGCTGGCCACACGATGTAGCGCGCGCACTATTTGTGTGCTACAGCGGACGTGTTGAAAGCCTCCCCGCCGAAACGCTACGACACGTGTACTACGGGGCTGCAAAGTGCGATCCTCCATAGGAGGATCAAGCCTCATAGTGCTGAGCGCACTAACTGCGCTCAGCAAGGTGGACAGACATGCGTTGATTGGAAGGAACGTCCACACTCACGGACGTTCCTTCCATTCTGAAAAACACTTTAACCCCTTCCTAAAGGGGAAAAAAAGAATTCTGCACAAGCAGGTCTCCCTCACCAATGCTATTCTGACCCATAAACACCATGTGCGTCTGGGCTGCGTATAACTGAGCTGCAGCTGGATCCTTTGAGCAGTGTACAGCACCGCATTGAGCATAAACTCCTGGAGTCCATAGGACTACATGGAACCCTGCGCAAGCTTGAATGTGCCAGGGCCACGGAAGGGGATGCGGTGGAGTGGGCTCTGGAAACTATTCGTTCCCATTCTCACTCTGCCCTCTGCATCGCGAGATCTCAGGTGAGTAGGGGATTTGGGGGGGGGTTTACATAAAAGGTAGCGAGTGAGCTTGCAAAGGCAAAATCATTTAACACCGGTGTTTCGGAGTCGGTATACAGTCAGGTTGAAATGGCTCGTTCTTTAGGGAAGCACAAATGCACGTCTCCAAGACAAAGAATAGGAGTATAGTACAGTACAGTAAGCCTGCGCAAAAACCAAGGTGCACACAGGCCTGCGCCTCAAGCGTGACAGCTCGGAAGGATTGTATGCTAATGTCTGGGGTGATTGTCACTCACCCCCTCCAGACGTTGGCTTATCGTCCTTGTGGGCCGAGTGTCTGCCACATTGTGTAAATAAATAGTAATAGGTGCCACTGACATCCATGTTTACCTTTTATCTCCCTTTCTCACGGTCGCACAGCTAACCCCCTGTCTTAAATGACCATACATATCACAAGTTATTTTCTACGGCTTTTTTATCATCATTTGAACAATTCAGTATCTGAAGGAATCCTTTGAAGGAATCAGTTTAATAGAAATAAGAGAATATCAGACGAACACGCAAGACTGGATTAAACTGCAAACACCACAAAGTGAGGAGCAGTCACTGTACAAATAAATCTATAATACGGAGTTACACACAGATAATGAGCCATTTATAAAGGACTGGAAAAAGATATCTCCAACACTTTAGAATAGTGATATCTTCAAAAAAGGTTTATTCAAATTAAAAAAAATGTATGGGGCGCTCAAATGTCACGCCCATTACATCATGTAACTGGTATAACAGCCGTGGGATTAAAGCCGTCAGCAGCGCGCCGGATAAAGCACTCCCGTATTTCAACACACACCAAAACTGAATAAATGTATATCGCTTCAAGGATATAGAGATAGATATAGGTCTAGATCTATCTCAAATACTACTTTTCAAAGCATTTAACCCATTCACTACCGAGCGATTTGTTGAAAAAAAAAATTCTAACATTTTTTTTGAAACCTGGGAGGTGAAGTTAAAGGGACACTCTAACAAAAAATCACACCCCCCCCCCGTTTTTTAATCCTAACCTATCCCTATTCCCTAAATAGTTATTTTTTGTTTGTGTTTTTAACTGTAATACTTACCCTAAAATCCTCTTGTTTCCAGCGCTGGTTTTTTTTTTTTATACTCCCCTCCCTCCTCTTCCGCTCCCGTCCTTGTTTCTTCTTCTTGCCTTCTGGTTTACGTGAGAAGTGCGCATGTGCGCCTCTCACGTAAGCCAGCCAATCGGCAGGCTTCCTCCCGGCTCCCTCTGAGGATTAGTGTTGCGCGCAAGAGGATGCGCGCAACACTAACCCTCCGAGGGAGCCGCCAGCTTCTGCGGTGAGTTGGAGACATCATCGCGCTGAAAGTGCGATGACGTCTCCTACTCGGCAAAAGTCGGCAGAAGCGGGAAATAGGATTCCCGCTCTGCTGACTGACAGCTGGGAGGGCGGAGTAAAGTTCTCCGCCTCTCTCAGCTGTTTTCAGCTGAACCGCTGAATGGAGGGAGGGGGGACAGAGGGCAGGATATTCCGGGCATTATGACCACCTAAAATAGCTTAGGTGGACATGTTGCCTAGAGTGTCCCTTTAACAAATATAGGGTAAAATATACTGCTTGGCTTTTAGTTTTCTGAAATGCTGGTACTTGGCGCTACACTATGTGTGATTTTCAACAGTATTTGCAACAAAGACACTTTGGGACCTATTACACTCCTAACGCAAACGTTAATGCTCACTTGTGTGAGCGTTAGCCGCGGTATTTATCGCATATTACAATCCAAACGCAAATGGGTTAAAAAAAAAAAAAACAGTCTGCGTTTGGTACCTTGCGCTCCTCTGCGCAAAGTTACTGTACTTTGCGCTCCCTATACTTAACATGGGGAGCGTAAAGTGTTAATCAACGCTGGATTACAAAGTCCCAGCACTGATTTCTCTGCCCACAGCCAGGTGTTAAGTTAACCAGGACTTGGTGTTAACGGATTCTTCAGAAGCGGAATCCGTTAACCCCCGGGAAAAAAAGTATAAAATGAATCAGATACTCCCCTCCTGTCCCGCGGCGAGGACCGCGGCTCTGTCCGCCTCCTCGAGGCGGCGGGAGCAGGGAACGACAGGGGGAAAAGTCCCCCCAGTCTCTCCCTGCGTATCACTACGCCGACTGGCCGGATCTCGCAAGGATCTCATGTGACCGGCAGGGAGGAGCTCAATGGAGTCCTATGGACTCCAGCGAGTGGATGCTCGCGGCTGTGCTCAGCGCTGCCACAAGCATCCAACATTTTACGCTCGGAAACAATGCAGGCCGCATTTTTTGCGCCTGCATTGTAATCCAGCGTTAAAACGCGGGCGCAAGGGGGAAAACTGCGGGCGCAGTTTTTCCTCCCTTGCGCCCGCGTTTTAACGCGAAGAGTGTAATAGAGCCCTTTGTGTATAATCCCTTTTGTGTTTGTTTGGGAGACACCAGCTTGCTTGATCAGACCACAAATTGGCTTTGTAGAATTTAAAGTAACAATTCCACATTTTCCCTCTTGTAAAAAGAAATCTAGACAGTAACTAGAATAAGGCAAGAATCTGGTTTGTCATAAACGTTTACCTTGGGGTGTTATCCATCCATGCACGAGGGATTAACTGCCAACCTACTGAGGAGTCTTGCACATCTCTTATAATCTGCCAAACAAAACAAAACACAGGATATGAGTCTGGAAAAGGTAACAGTGTGACATAAATACATACTACTCAACGTTTAAGTTTTCATTAGTATTGCTGCTCCAGTTCTGTGATGTTTGAAGCGCTTCATCTCGTGGCACTTTGATAAATGAGCAACAAATTGCCAGCACACCAATAGTTAAGGATAGTGTGACGTAAGTCACTTTGGATTTGGGGTGCATGGACCTGGAGGTATGAGTGCAGGCTTGAGGTTCTAGATCATTTTCTTGGCCTCCCTTGTGTGCAGAGTGTTATTTAATCGGAGTTATTAAAGAATCAGGTTATTGTCTGTATTATATGGTCCATGTGTAGCTGTCATCTGTTGAGAGAGGATTAGCCTTCCAGCCTACCCTGTCTCAGGAACGTGTTAATATCTGTCTTTGTCAATCTGCCTTGTTTGTTAAAATACAATCAATAAGCCCAAATATTGTCATGATCTAGGGTGAACCTTATCTGAAGAGAAGTCAGTTTTCTCTGGCAACGTGATCCTAGGATGACCTGGTCATATTTATGTATTAACAATTGGTGGATATGGTATTGTGTGGGATGTATTCAAAGGACATCACCAGTGGGTAGATTAGAAATCTTTTAAACTCCGTGATATCTCATATCTCGGGTAGCAGAACAATAGCCTCCCTGTTGCCTTATCTAAACATTCCCTCCTCCACCTCATTAACTGTTAAATACTGTATGGGATAAAACACAGCCACAAAGTAAAATTTACCACAAGATTGTTAAATATTGCTCAATGTGAATAAAAAAATGGAATCCGGAAAAAATTTTTTTTCCCTTTTTACATGCCATTAGTTCAGAAAAAGAAAAAAACAGAGCATGTGTTTAATAAGGCCGGTGTCAGGCGAGCGTCTAAGAGCGGAAGGAATGTCCGTGAGTGGACATTCCTTCCACTCGGATGCCCGTCTGGCCACCTCGCTTAGCGCAGTTAGTGCGCTCAGCAATGCAACGCTCAATCCTCCTATGGGAGGACTGCACTAGGCAGCCCTGTCGAACACGCGTCTAGTGTTTTGATGGGGAGGCTTTCTGCAAGTCCGATTGTAGCACGCGCAATTTGTGTGCGCGCTACAGCATGTGACCGGCCCCGAATCGTCACAACGCTGCGACGGACGCTGGGAAGGCACGTCAGTACGGGCGCACCTAGTGCGCTCATCTGACCCCGGCCTTAGGTGCGACTTATGTAAGTGGTAGGGTCCCTTTATAAGGAAACCGCAAACTTTTTTCATGTTCTTTATCATAAACCAAACAAGAAAAACCCAAATCGGGCAGTGTATTTAATCCATTTAATGGCTGACAGAGGAGATCTTCTGGTTTTCTAAATTGTCCACATCATATACAGCCTGAAATTTAAGTAACTGCACAGAAAGCCAATACTGCAAGTGGCTCAGACAGTAAACGTTAAATGGTGGTAAAATGGCAAATAAATAAGGTTAAAAGGCCAAGCTGGAGAAATTATTCAATTTTAGTTTAGGTTTCGGCGATTTTGACAATGTGCAGTCCAAATAGATTTTGGAAAAGGGAGTTTTGCCGTGTTGGCTCTGATCTGTAGGATATTGGATTAAGAATACAAACAATGGCTAACATAATAAAGTGCTGTCAGGATTAATCAGTTTTATGTATACAGAATGTGACGGCTGGAAAATAGTAATAGTTCTCTATGTATACGGACACTTTTGTAGGGCTCGAAAACTTAATTTGACAAATTAGGATTTGTAGGATTATACAACCATACTTTGTACAAGGCTGCAAATCCTTTTTATTTCACAAAGGTCAAAGTTTCCATAAAAAGCTCCCAAATTGGGGCGATCTGCACTGTATTTCGCTGTCACTTCACCAGTATTTGGCAAATTGCCAACTTTCTGACCGGACAAACGGCCATGAAATTGCACCGTACAGACCCAACGGTGGCTCATACTCGCCACCCAGGACATATTTGAAAACGAGAGAAATCTCACTGTATCCTTCCTGGTAAAATACTTTCAAAATAAATAATAATTCACTATTCGGTGCTTATGAAAGAACCCCTTTTAGCCTCTGCTCAAACGGTTCTGACGCGCAGCTTTAGGAGGGTTCTTCAAATAAAAACGAAATAACTGGATGCACAGATAATTATTTTCAGTTTTCAAATGCGTAGACAAACAGCACTATTCAGAGAGAGGAGAAAACCAGGAGAATGACTGGAGAAGTGAAAATTCTAGATCAAAATATCTGATTTGAAAAGTGAAATAGAATTTTTCTGGTTCGGCTATTTTGACCTAGAATTTTCACTTCATTTTCCTGGTTTTCGCCTCTCTGAATAACCCTGAAAGTTATTCAGAGAAAGGTGACGCTCTTGACCTAGAATTTTTCACTTCTCCAAAAGTTCTCCAAATAGCAAACCAGAAAAATTCTCCCATTTATCTCAGAGTTTCACCTTTCTCTGAAAAACCCATGGGATGAGAGGAGAGTATGTGATTTTTGGGGGGGGTTCAGCTGGTGCTGACCGATTCTGCAGAAGCGGAATCCGTTCAGCTGTTAACCGCAGTGCAGTGGCGTAGCGTGGGGGGGGGCTGGGGTGGCCCCGGGCACAGTTCTTTTTCTTTTTTTTTTTTTTGGGGCGCATAATTTCAAAAGAAATTTGCGCTCCTAAAAGTTCCCAGCCAGCAGGCCCGGATGCCATGCAGGGGGTGCCCGGTCCTGAATAGCATGAGTCTGTTGAACGGGAGGCGGCTGCGTGCGTGCGCAGGTCACGCAGTCCAGCCAGTCAGGTGGTAATGAGTCTCTGTACCACCTGACTGGCCGGACCGCGTGACCTGCACATACACACGCAGGCACGCGCACAGCCGCCCGCTCTTTCCACGGACTCACGCTATTCAGGACCGGGCATCCCCCCTGCATGGCATCCGGCCCCCACCCCCTGCATGGCATCTGGCCCCATGCCAAGATATCCATGAGAGCTGGGCAATAAATCCATGAGAGCTGGGCAATATTGGGGTGGGGGGCGCACAATTCTTGGTTGGCCCCGGGCGCTGACAACCCACGCTACGCCACTGCCGCAGTGGGACGTTAGAGTTAGGATTACGCTAATGTTAAATCCTAATTAACTCTTTGCGCTTCCCATGTTAAGCATAGGGAGCGCAAAGTACAAAGTACAGTAAGCTCGCGTTGAAAAGTGCAAGCTCAGAATCGCTAACGGGTCGGCCCGCGCTAGGGCCACCAGAGATAACGTTTAGACATGTGCACAGCACAAAATTTCGTTTTGAACTAATGGATTAGTACTAAAATGCAATTTATTTAGTTGCTAAAGAAATTCGTTTTCAGTTCTTTAGTATGAAAACTAATTTCATTCATCTGAAAACCAGTGGATACAATTATTATTGTAGTGGCTCCTCAGAGTGCTGAGATCGCTGCTTGTTACAGTATCTCTCACTCTCAGCACAATGTGTCAGGCAAAGCTGTTACAGTAACTGACTGCTGCTCATCCCAGCGCTCAGAGTTTCAGTAAAACTAGTAAATAATATTTTTATATATAAGAGGTTATAACAATATTATTTCCTAGTTTTACTGAAACTGAGCGCTGTTAGTCAGTTACTGTAACAGCTGAGCCGGATACATTGTACTGAGAGATAATATAACAAGCAGCCGATCTCAGCGCTCACAGCCACTGGATTTAAAGGGCTAAAAAAAAGGCTCCTCTCTGTATAATGTAGATAACATCCTCCTGCATTAATACCCCTCTCTGTATAATGTATGCAACATCCACCTGCATTAATTAATACCCCTCTCTGTATAATGTATAGAACATCCTCCTGAATTAATGTCCCTCTATAAATAGAACAATCCTCCTCAATTTATACATTTCTCTGTATAATGTATATAACCTCCTCCTGCATTAATACCCCTCTCTGTATAATGTATAGAACATCCTCCTGCATTCATTAATGCCCCTCTCTGTATAGAACATCCTACTCAGTAGGACCTACTGCATTGCATGTGGAGGGTGCAGAATTTCAGAATGCAATGCTTATCCAGCACAGGAGAGGGAACTTTTACTTAAACTTTGCATCTCTGTGGGGGAGAGAGACAGGAATATAAAAGCAGGGGAGAGGGAAAATATTAACATAAATCGGTCTGAAAGCTCAGAGAAGAGATGACTGGTGCAAATTTATTTTTATAATAAAATTAAGCACTTTAAATCCAGGGAAAACATTCAAATAAATCACACTGACAGCTCCTAATAACAGAGTAACTGTGAGTTGGATACTAAATGTATCAGACGTAAAAAAAAACTTTATAACAAACCGCACTGGGAGAGGAGAGGGACTTTATATAAAATGTGTAGTATAGATGAGGAAAGTGGGATAGTGCTCCTGGATAATATAAAATGTATCAGATCTAAGCCCCTATTATGCAGAGCGGGAGGGGAGATAACACACATTTATAAAGTCCCTCTCTTCATTACTGGTCTTCATTACTGGTCTTCATTACTGGTCTCCTTCACTCATCAATGTAATATCACAAAAAGGACAAACTAAAATGTAGTGCATTTTATTTTAGTTTCTTTCGTTTTTTGTACTGAGCAGTTTCGTATCTCTTGAGTCATACTAAAACTAAATTATCCCAAAATTCGGACTAAATCGTTTTAGTACTAAAACGAATGCACATGTCTAATAACGTTAACACTCACAGGTGAGCGCTAACGTTAGCATCAGGAATGTAATATGGCCCAAGGTGTAGAAGACTTCTACAACCATTACAATAGTCACTGGATCCATTTTCACTCCAGAATGTAATTCAAGTGTTATTTTAAGGTTTTATTTTAGCCGATGTCTCCTTTGAAATGTTATGCCAAAAGTACGCGCTTCATATCTGCCAATAATTCTAATAACGAAGAACAACCAATCAAAAACATCAGTAAACCACAAACTGAAGCAGAGAAATATTAAAGCTTCTGTTGTATCAATGTTATTTTTTTTTTCTGTGTGATCTCATTCCAATCCTTTATATAGATACTCCCTAAATTTCCTTTGATATTTACCCTATGAGTGACGTGTGTTGGTATATTTTTTTCTGTAGTAACGCAAAGGGCCAGCCTTGGCTTGTGGGATGGCAGAGAGCATACGGAAGTCAAAGAGTCATAATGTGTCCTTAAGAAACTCATCACTATTAAAAATACATACACACACCCAGTGTAATATGAACCACTTAATCAAATGGATAGTTCAAAACAAAAAGTGTCTAAACCTAGTGACTTCGTTACCTACACACCCAGAAGTGTGAACACCAAGATGGGGAACCAAGCTGTTGTGGTATAGATACAATAACGCATAGCAGATACACAATGAAATACTAATTTTTACAAAACTCTGAAATTCGTATAACACTAATGTGTCCTAATGTCTAACTGCCAAAATAAAAAAAAAATGGAAGAAATACTTACAGGGATATGCAGTGTCAGCACACAATCATATATGAATGGCCACTACTGTGAGCTCCCTCTCCCCCCTCTGAGCATGGATGTAGAGGGCAGATTCAGCCATCCAAATGCAGGTGCTTAATCCTGCCCTGAACCTAAGCACAGGGAGCCCTCAACCAGGTTTCAGGGCTTGGAGACTTTTGGGAACTAGCTTTATACAATGGTATAAAAGCCTTCCTGTAGTGAGAGCCACTGGATTGGCTGGTGTATCCAGCCCCCCTGCGGTCATGTGACATGCCGAGTTAAAAGCAGGTCATAGCTTGCAGAGATCAGAGAGTGACCAGCACTGGATTCAGAAGTTTTAAAAGGAAAATAAAAAAGAAGGTTAAAATGGGAGAGGGGAATGCAGAGGTTTCCATGAAGCCACTGACAGCACCCGGTGATATTATGGAAAACTTCCCATTACTTGTCTACAATACAATACAGGAGTGCATGTGACAGGCAGGGGGTTCCCCCTTCTCATCAAATTTCACCACTGCAACATGTGTGCGTGAGATGATTGCAGGCAGACTAAAGGGTCTATTCGCAAAGCACCGAAATTGTGAGCAATCAACGTGCTTTGCGATTCGGCCCATTTGCAGCATTTTTGGCGATTTCATTTTACTGAAAATACGGTGAGTTCGCTATTCAGCGAATGGTCACAGTATTCGCTTGAAATGTGTGTCCTTGAAGCAGTTATTGGGCATCGGCGAAAACTGCCGAAGTGCACCAACAACTGCTGAATTAGCATCAGCGAAATCTGCGGAACTGGGGAGAAAAAAAAAAGTACTTTAAAAAATTTAAAAAGGTCTGTTACAAAATAAAATAAAAAAATGTATATATATATATAATTTATTTTATTTTGTAACAGACCTTAATATAATTTTTTAAAAAAAAAAAAGGTTTTTGCTGAAAATGAAAAGCATTGACTGTTTTTGTATTTTTTTCAAGAATACGGCCCCTATTACATTCTTCTCGCAATTTCGTTCGTGCAGCGCGAATTTTTTGCGCTCATCGTCCAGCGTTATCGCACGAAAAAATTAACGGTGGTATTATGATCCGAACGCATTTTCTCATCCATCCAAAAATAACGTTCGTAAAAAGGACGCGCAAAACGAAGAGTAATACGCGCGCAGTAACGTAGTGCACGTAAATCAGTGTGCGGACTGGTTTATTCGCGGGATTCAGCCAATCAGAATTAAGAAACTTAATTGATATCAATTTACCTTAATTGACTCCGTTAAGTTTTTGCGCCTGTCAAAGTAAATCTGAGTATACATGCTGCAGCAATAAAAAAACTACAAATTCACAATTTTATTGTTTGGGTATGTGTAGAATGTGTAACTATACTGTGCTGTACTTTTTTTTTGCCGTTACCACCAGTTTTTCACTGATGTTAAAATTATATGTGCTAACGTCGTTCGTAAAAAGATGCGCATCGATTGTAATACCATCCGAGTACCAGCGCACGAACGAATTTGCGCTCACAATGTTAAATATAGGACGCGCACAGTTCATCACGCTCGGCAGGTCCATCCGCGTTAAACAATAACGCGCATAGTTTGCACGAACGTAGTAATATGATGTTCAACGCAAAGGGTTTTGCTCCTCGCGCAAATGCGCACGCAAAACCAAATGTGCGAGGAATGTGATAGGGGCCTACGTTTTTATATTGAATCCTATGGGATTTGCCTGTTTAAACCTGTTGAACTGAAACACCGGAAATAAGGGCATGTCAGAATTTCAGTTCTGTGAATATTGGGCAATTTGGGTGGCGCTGAACGCCATTAAATTGCACTGTATTTTGCGAATTGACAGCTTAGTGAATAGCTAAATTGGCCCTAAATTGCACTGAACTGTGAAATTCACCATCTGGTGAAGGTTAGTGAATAACCTCTTAAGTGTTTGTTATGGACACAGAGCATATCTAGGAGCTGCAGCATATCGGCTGCTATGTCTGTCATGCTAAAATGTTTGGAACATGTTTAGATCATATGATAATGTATTTCATTTGCGTTCCTTTGCACCGCTCCAGAATAAGATTGATTGTGTTTACTCGATGGTGAGCTCTTGCAGGAGCTTTTGAAGATCAAGTATTCTCGATCATGGTAGCAAAGGGCTTATAGCATAGAAGCACGCTCTGGCTAGCGTGAAGGAACACTCTAGTAGTGTTCCATTGTACCCCAAATGCAGTCCAATATAAGCTGCATCATTAGTCTAATTGGGCGTTTCAAAAGGGTCGAATGATTAACATTTTTACCTTTTTAACTGAAAAAAACAGAAAAGTTAAAGAATCTTTTTGTGCGTCACTGCTGTGTTTTGTATTATTGTCTCCTCACTCTGTAATCTGATATCAGTGCCCTTCCCCTGCATGGAACAACATAAACTCCCACCCCCTGCTGTGATCAAGAAATATGAGGTGCAGAAAGTAGACTACAGTATCCTGAATAAATGGGATTAACTCCTCAAAGTTAATAAATCAGTGGTTTAAATTCCTGTAGGGGTTATTCAGAGAGCACCGAAACGTCGGCGACATTTCAGTGCCCTCTCGTTCCCCGCACTTCGGGAAATCAAATTCCCTGACCCTTCGGTGAATTCAGCATTCACCACAGGGTCCTCATAGTGCAGGGAATAGATCCAAAAATCCGCCGCAAAATGCAGCCGATACGATCTGAAATATCGGATCACTTCGAAACGCTGAAAAAACACGCCGAACAAGTCTGAAAAATGCGGACGATCTCCCAAACGCAGTGCCGACCAGCTGCTGGAAAAATTTATTTTACAAAAATGTCTGCAATTAACATACAAGAGCCTATGAATGATAATAAAAAGGTCTTTTACAATATAAAAGAAAATAAATAATAAAGGGGGAAAAATTGCGGGGGGAAAAAAAAATGAAAAATAGTCTTTTTGCTGCAGATTAAAAGAATAAACAGTTTATTAGATATTGAATAAAATGGAAATATTTTTATCGTTGAAACCTATGGGATTTGCCTGACTTATCCTGTCGAATGACACCAAAGATCAGGGCATTTCTCTGCTGTTCAGTTTTCTCTGAATAGATTAACCATTGCTTCACTATGGGGGATTTCACTGCTGTCGAACAGACACCGTATTTGCTGGCAATTCGCCAAAATTTGCTAACTGCCTGCTTTCTGAATAGCCGAATGGCCACGAAGGTGCACCGTAGAGAAAAATTCACTGTTCGGTGCAATTTCGGGGCCAGATCGTCTCTCTGAATAACCCGGTGTAATACTTATTTTAATAAACTTGAGTTAACCTCCCTGGCGTTTATCCTGAGTGTGGCTCGGGGTTAAATTTCACCGCTGAAAGCAGTAACCCCGAGCCACACTCTGGCTCCCTCGCTGTCCCCGCAGTCTCCTCTGGCGATTGCGGCGTTTGGCTTCCTGGTTGCCTCTCGTGAGTCGGGAACCAGGAAGTATGAGGTCGCGATCGCAGGAGGAGACAGCGAGGGAGCGCAGGGACAGGTGATGTATCCAGCGCATCCTGAGTGTGGCTCGGGGTTACCGCTTCCAGCATAGGAATTTAACCCCGATCCACACTCGATATACTGCCTGGGGGGGGGGGGAATATATAAAAAAGTAATAATAATCGTAACGATTCTGACATCTAAAAAGATGTCAGAATCATAACGCCAGGGAGGCTATAGATGGCTTTGAAAAGCATTAGCCTGTCCTTTTAAGTAAGGAATGTCTGTTAAGATAATTTGTAGCAGCTTTGCTTGTCTATAGCGTTAATGAAAGACTATTACTCAGGAGATGCATTGTAGTATATAAATGCATAAAACAAATTATCGTACTATGTTATGCTTAGGGTCCAATAAACAAATACTTCCCATATTGACTTACTCCGATGTATCAAGTATTTTGATTAATACTCCGTTAGGATGTCCAGCTACGGCTTCCCACATGCTTATGTATAAAGAAAGAACGAATATTCAGTTGTGAAAAAGCAAGCAGAGTCTTCGTAAAAGAAAACACAAGACCAGCTTTTAAAAGAATAAATAGTTCTAACTTGGCAGGAGTCTCAAACATCAACAGAATTTAATTAAATATGTGTTAATGCATTATTATAGCCTAAATATATGCCATAACAAGTAACTTCCCATTATTAAATGTGATTTTCTACATTTCTGAAATCGAGTTTTAGCTTAAAATTGCTGCCAGAATGGCTTATTCGTATGAGGGGTGACACATTCGATATTTACAGCTTAGGCTAGGGTCAGACGAGCGTGATTTCTACGGACTGTACGTCTGTGCACACGGACGTACGTTAGTACGGAAGACACAGTAGTGGCCACACAGTCTGTTTTTTTCACTGACGTATATTTTGACGGATGTAGGAGGGAAAATGAATTAAAAAGCAAAACCATTTTGTCCGTGAAAAATGCTGGACGTATAAATGCAGTCCGTCTGACCACGTTCCATCACTCACACACAAAGCTATGGGGACGTTGCGGACGCAGCGCACTTTGTGCGGCCGTTCTAGGGGTTGTACGTTCTTGCCTGCCTTGCGTCCGTGGGCCGTGGCCGTTGTGCGTCCGCAGTTCAGTGCGGACGTACTTCATGTGTCGGGCTCCAATGGACTTTCTTTCATGCTATCACGGACGTACTTTTAGGCGCAATCACGGACGTGAACACTACGCTCGTCTGACAGCAGCCTTAAACTGCGACTCGTAAGATTTTTGGTAGCAGTCATGTGAGCAGTTATCTTGATGGCAACATTAATTAAAAGATCGTTAAGTTTATAACATGTGTGGAGTGACGCCAACATTGACAGAAAAGGTTCTTATTAAAAGGAAATGCTCAGCTACAAAAGGCTTATCCCAAATGATGTGGTGTAAGTTTCAACTTATTTATAGTATACATTAAGGCTGGGGTCAGACGAGCGTTTTACAGAGTGGAAGAAATGTCCGTGAGAGTGGACATTTCTTCCACTCGACGCCCGTCTGGCCACATCGCTGCGCTCAGCACTGCAAGGCTCGACCCTCCCTATGGAGGATTGCACTTTGCAGCCCCGAGGAACCAGCGTCTTAGCACTTCGACGAGGAGGCTTTCATCAAGTCCTCTGTAACGCACGCAATTCGTGCACGCGCCACAGCGTGTGGCCGGCATTGATACATCACAATGCTGCGACGGACGCCGAGAGGCATGTCAGTATGGACGCACAACGTGCGCTCATCTGACCCTGGCCTTACCTGTTCTGGTGCTAATACTTCCTTCACTCCTTTGGGAGAATAGCAAGTAACACTTTTTAGTTATAATGGCAATCAATATCAGTTCAATCCTTAGACAGGTAGAGCCTACTTAACAGGCCGACAGCTGACTCCCTTAATCCCCATCAAGGAAACTGTCGTCAGGAACCATGGTGTTTGTTTTTTCCACAAACTCATTTTTAATTAATTATATACAGTAGAAAACATTAGGGAATACTCCCAATATATTTCATACTGTAATAACCTATTTGGCAGACACATGTCACCATCTACTGGCCAAAAGGAGTTACTGCAATTCTGGTCTCCATTCAGGATCCGCTGGAGATCGGGCAGATACTTTCCCGACTACATTTAAAAAGGTCGGGAACTTGGGCATCATGCCCACGGTGCTAAAGCTTTAGGGGCATGTTCTGGAGCACAAATGCATACAAATTTAGTTTGCAATACACACAATTCCTTTGCATTGCTCCTGAGGAACACCAGGTCGTCTATACTTGATATCTGGGAACCAGGAGGTGCCTTGAAGATCGAGTATACTCTAACTTGGTAGTGAAGGGTTTAAAATAAAGAAACATGTGATTCTATCATGGCTACAATCCAACTAATTGCAAGACCGTGGGTAACTGTTGCTTGAGTTGGTCGCATAGGCATGCCCAGCCCATATTTTAGGGTATGTAAACACGTTGCATTTGTTGACAGGATTACAAATTGTTAATTTTCAAGAAGCAAATAAAAACAAAGTGTACACAAGAACCCAAAAACAGAACAGGAGAAATTAACCACAGGTGCACACCCTTCTGCACACACACATATACCTAATCTGACCTCTTAACTTAGTATAAACATTTCTAAATGTAGCTCCATCAGTATTCTACATATTTTTTGTTTTAGGTAGACTGCATCCCATTTCTGTGAATACATTTCTCTTTCTTTGCAATTAGACGTATTCTGTATAGAAACGGTTATTGACTGATGAGATATCAGGGCAATCGAGCATTGGCACCGGACACGCTCCATGAGGATAAACAGGGAGGAAATCATGGGTAGTTGATCTTCAATGGGTCTTGTGACATAATTGTCCTGTGTTCCTAAAGGTCATTTTTTTAAATCCTTTATGGCCATGTAATTTTGCATATAACCATTTGTGGGAGCCATTGGTTTTATGGACATGGACACACAATCACAATACATTTAGAGACTGTATGCACTGTATGAAAAGAGGTGTCCCATAGCTGGTCAATCCCATTAAAGCACTGACACTGTCACACAGGTCTATTCAAAGAAAGGTGAAACTCAGGAGAATGACTGGAGAAGTGAAAATTCTAGGTCAAAATAGCCAAACCAGAAAAATTCTCCCATTTAGCTCATTTTCCAAATCTGCCATTTGGTCTAGATTGTTCTCTGCCAATTCTCCTAATTTTCACCTTTCTATGAAAAGACCTGACAGTCTTCTGAAGGAATCTCCATTAAATGCGTTGCCGTTCATTGACAGATATGTCCAATATACTGTAACAAGTGACACATTCTGGAGCCTATTTGCAAGGAAAATTAATTTACAATAATCAAAACTTGTTTGTAATTCTCCAGGATAAGTTCAGTGCGAGTCAACTCGATCTCAGGAACCTGATCAGTTCAGTTCACTTACTGGGCCCAATAGCATTGTGGCAGCAGAAAAAGCACAACCCAAGTTTCATAAGGAGTTGCATCGGGGGAAGAAGTTGGGTCAAAAAAACGTATTTGAGCCAACTCCGGTTAAGTAAAAAAAAAATGCACGAATGGTGTGTGCATACATTTTAGAAATGAACTAAAGGAGGAAATGTAAATATCCAGGCATTATCCTCACCCTGCTTAAATCTGCCACACTGAGCATGACATAATCCCTTTAACTTCCCTAACCTGACACAAGTAAATGGTGTGAATGCATGCAGAAAACTGCAGAAGGAAATGTAAATATTCAATTACAGTAACTTGCTACTTAAAGGGACCGTCCAGGTTAGACGTTACCCCTGATTCTAATGTATTAGAGACAAAAGGGGTTATTCAAAGAGCCGAACTTGCCACCGAATGGTGAATTTCTCCGTACGGTGCAATGTCGTGGCCATTCAGCTAGTCAAAAAGCTGGCGATTTTCCAAATACTGGGATAGTTTCCTTTCCAACTGCATATAAAGGGGAAAGGAAAATGAACCTATTTAAATGGCGCTTACTGTACTTCAACAGTTTCAATCAGGTCTTTTAAAACCCGCACCATAATGCTAATGCAGCTATCATGCAAGGAGAGCTCTGATTGGCTGCTTGGCCAAGCAGTCTTTCATCCTGGCCAGCATGCACAGCAGGATGATCAAACCCTTCTGGAGGCCCAGGCCAGCTCACATGGATATATTGCCCCAGACCAGCTCACATGGATATATTGCCCCAGACCAGCTCACCTCTGCCAGGCCCCTCCAAGTCATTGCCGGCCGCCGGGTTCTTTCCTTTTATGAGCGGCCGCCTGCATGAATATCTGCCGCTCGCCTGGGATCCATCCACTAGCCAGCCGTAATCTCGTGAGATTGCAGCTGGCTGGTGGATGGATCGCAGGCGAGCGGCAGATATCCATGCCGGCGGCTGCTTGTAGAAAAGAACGCGGCGGCTGCTGGATCCGCCCCTGCACCGCGCAGACAGCTCCGGATTCGGACTCCGAGAGTCTGATACCGGAGCTGTCAAAAATTAAAAAGCAAAGGGTGGCTGGCGATGAGGTGCCGGTATGGTGTACGGCCTCAAAAAATCCCTCACCACATCCCCTTCATGGACATGACCCCAACCTCCCGATCCAGACAGGTCTGATTTGGTTTTCGTTTCCAGTTGTAAAAGAATACATTGAGCAAACTTACGTGTAGGAATGGTGCAATCTCTTGTAGTATTGTAGAGTCTCCGAAAGATTTTATTGCAGTTTGGGCTGGGGAAGGACAATCGACCTGAAGCAAAATAAAAATGTCATAAGATTGATTAAGATGGATATATCGAACAAACAGGCTATTCAGCTTTCAGAGTAAAGAGCAATTACCTGTTAAATGCTTTAAAAACTTTTCTTTCATCCGCAAGTCTCTGGGAACTATTTCTGTATGGAAAAAGACACACAAATTAAGTGCACGGTTTGAAAAAGTTCTAGAGAGTGTTGAAAAGACAAGTGAAGACGTGACAGGCACCATAAAATGCTGAAACGTCTCTGCCAAAGTACACAAGAAAGGGAAATGCGGCCATCCAAACTGTTAATCTCAGCCTGTGCCATCACCATCTAGTTAAAACACAATTATTTCACTAAGGGTTTACTGCTGGAGTACATACCTAGCACGCTGTGACCTAGATTGGGAAAAGAGTCGTACATGGAAACTGTAAAAAATGTATACGTATCTTGATCAGCGCAATAAAAATTGCTATCAGGATCTTGGCGCCTCTCATAGATCAGCAGACCATATTATGGTACATAAAACAAAATCTAAGAATACACAATGGTGAAGTATATCAAATATATACTATAAATAAAATGCAATGAATGATGTTTCACTCACAAACATAGAGCCTAGCACTGGCTCTAAGTGGAACTGCACGTTTTGGGTTTTACGGGGACACTGATCCTTAACCAGCTGAGGAAGTCGCCTAGTGCGACGAAACGCGTCCTGGATACCTGTTTTAACCAATTGTTTTACATGTTTTTATTTTATTAAATTTTCTTTCGAAAAGAAGATCCAGCCTGTGTCTTTTTAGTGGTTTGTGGATTTGCCCGAGCCTGAAAAAACCCATATGTGCAAACCTTAGAGCTATTGAAGCTCCAACAAGTGTAAGTGAAAAACTGGCTGAAAAGCATATATACACTTATATTTTTCGTTCTGCACAAGGAGAGTTGCGCTGTCTTTTCTTGTCTTATATGGTTCCTTGATATGTGAAGGGAAACAGCCGTGTAAAGTGTGGGTCACCTGTGAACAATATAGAAGAAAAAACAACCCAAACGTGCAGTTCCACTTAGAGCCAGTGCTCGGCTTTGTGTTTGTGAGTGAAACATCATTCATTGCATTTTATTTATAGTACATATTTGATATAAAAATACGTAATGGTGAAGTATATTTTATGTACCAAAATATGGTCTGCTGATCTATGAGAGACGCCAAGATCCTGATAGCAATTTTTATTGCGCTGATCAAGATCCGTATGTTTTTTTCCTTCACCCGGTATAGGGAAGACCATTGTGTTTGATCAAGCTTATGGGAGATTGGTGGACGTGATTTGTGGCGCTGACCTGCTTGTTTTATATAACATTAAAAAGGTGTTTGTTCTACAAGGAAATCGAAAAAAAGAACCCTTCAAGAAAACGGTAGACTACTAAACTATACGCTGCTAATGGCAACTTGGCTTTATTTTTGCAAACTGTATCACTTCATTGGCAAATGGAGCCATGGTTACAGGCAGTATTTTGGGCCCCAACTAGGCACACACACATTACTGTGAGTTTCTATTGCTGTGGAACTCTGATACACTCATACATGGCACAGTTTTTTGGGCATCTGATTTGTTGCTCAGTGATTGCAGGATTCAGTCTGCATTTCCCCAAGGTAATCCTTAAGGCTGGGGTCAGACGAGCGTAGTGTTCACGTCCGTGATTGCGCCTAAAAGTACGTCCGTGATAGCATGACAGAAAGCCCATCGGAGCCCGACACACGAAGTACGTCCGCACTGAACTGCGGACGCACAACGGCCGCGGCCCACGGACGCAAGGCAGGCAAGAACGTACAACCCCTAGAACGGCCGCACAAAGTGCGCTGCGTCCACAACGTCTGCATAGCTTTGTGTGTGAGTGATGGAACGTGGTCAGACGGACTGCATTTATACGTCCAGCATTTTTTTCACGGACAAAATGGTTTTGCTTTTTAATTTATTTTTCCTCCTACATCCGTCAAAAAATAAACGTCAGTGAAAAAAACGGACTGTGTGACCACTACTGTGTCTTCCGTACTGACGTACGTCCGTGTGCAAGGACGTACAGTCCGTAGAAATCACGCTCGTCTGACCCTAGCCTAAAACCTTGCCTGCTCGGGGGACTTTAACAGGGTTGTGATCCACTGATTTGTCTGAACCAGAAGCCCAAGGATCAACTTGAAGTTGAACATAGTGATGTGATTTTTTTTTGTTGCGAGTTGGAAAAGTAAACACTAACAAAATATGTTTAATTACAAATTTATAAATGCTTCCAAATAACTTAGTGAGGTTCGTCTGGAAATTTCATATTGGAATCACTCACTGGCAGGAAAATATAGTTATAAAAAGGATGCCAGGGCTTTGTTGGGAATTGAACATGTGCTGTACTGTATTAAGATGCAATCGGCACCGGAAACTGTAGATGGCGCTGTTACACTC
This sequence comes from Leptobrachium leishanense, assembly GCA_009667805.1. Lineage (NCBI taxonomy): Eukaryota > Metazoa > Chordata > Amphibia > Anura > Megophryidae > Leptobrachium > Leptobrachium leishanense. Next base: position 77,867,561 of record CM019066.1, on the reverse strand, counting down.
CAGATAACTGCTTAGATAGGACTATGGACTTGTTGGTAAAGTTTACAGGAAGGAAGTTGTTTTTCCTGTTGTCTGATTTTTCTCCATCTATGCTGTTTGCTGTAACCAGATGTCTGAAACTGACTCTTTACCGTCTACTTCAGTTATTCTTCTACTGGTAATAAGATCTGGTGGCTGGGATCTAGAATTTCTGCTCCCTCTTTCGCATCATTTTACACAGGACCAAATTAACATGGGGCTATTGGAGTTGCAGCTCTAGACCCATGCCCTAAAATAGGCCCACCGAAAAGAATTCATAATGTCTGCTTCAAGCACCTGAATTATTCATATAGACATGGTCCTCCAAATAGCTTTGCATAGCTGTACAATCTCATGACAATCCATTTCCATAGATGGACACATTTCTACGCCACTATGGTTCTCGAAATATGTGTGTTCTCGGCATGTCGCCGACAGGGCTGGATTTGCACCTCAGGAGCCTGTAGGCACAGAAATGTGGAGCGCCCCTTCCACTCCCCCCCCCCCAAACAAACAAAAAAAGCCAAAATAAATTTTTGTTTTGAGGCAAAGAATACTAAAAAAATAAATTTTTTAAAAATCTGAGCATTTTTTTACCGCTCTCAAATCAAGAGGCAGAATCTGTTGCCTTAGTTGAACAAGTTACAGTTACAAGTATTTATAAAGCGCCAACAAATTCCTTAACGCTGTACAATGGGAGAAACAGAACAAACATAGATGTTCAACAACCAGAACAGAAGGCGTGAGGACCCTGCTCAAGAGTTTACAATCTAAGAGGAGAGGGGTAACACACTAGGTGTGGACGAATAGGGTATCTGAAGTAGTGGGTTGCATGAGGGCTAAGTGAGAAGATGGAGCAAGAAATGTGCAGTGGGGGGGGGGATTATGGAGTGAGCTGATGGGCGAGTCTGATTTTGCAGGGGAGGGAGTTCCGTAGAAAGGGTGCAGCTTGAGAGAAGTCCTGAAGGCAAAAGTTGGGGGTGTGGGTACGAGGAACTGATAGTATCAGATCGTTGGCAGAGCGAAGTGGTCAGGACGAGATGTACCTGCTAATAAGGGAGATGTAGGCAGGGTGCGGTTATGGAGAGCTTTGCACGTGAGACCCAATATAATGAATTGGATTCTAAAGTAAACAGGGAGCCCGTGTAGAGGTTGACGGAGAGGTGAGGTGTGAGAGGTGCAGGAGGTGAGGTGTACGAGTCTGGCACAGACGTTCATTACAGACTGCAGAGGGAGAATCTGGAATCTCTTAAAGTCCAGAGAGGAGGTTACAATAGTCAAGGCGGGAGATAATAAGCGCTTGGATGAGCATTTTAGTAGTCTGGATTAAGAAAGGGACGGATGCGTGCAATTTTTTTTTAGGTGGAAGTAGCAAGATTTGGTTAGAGACTGAATTTGAGGAGTAAAGGATAGATTGGAGTCCAAGAGAACCCGGAGGTTGAGAGGTTGAGATTTAGGAAATGGGAAGTCAGTCAGAGACAGCTGACAGGCAGGCTGTAACTCGGTCCAACTCAGAGGAGCAGTGGCGTCACTAGGGTTGGTGTCACCCCCTCGATTTAAACTATTGTTACTCACATTTAGCGTTATATGGGAGTGCTGCATATAAGACAATATAGTAGAGACATTAATTCCTAGCAAAATTACACCATAATATTACCAGAGCATATGAATACAAAAGAATTAGAATTTAAAACATTTAACACATGGATATATATTGCCTCCAGCAGCTCACATACGGATATATTGCCCCAGCTCACATACGGATATATTGCCCTAGGTCACATACGGATATATTGCCCCCAGCAGCTCACTTGATCCTCCAGTCTGATTCTTCCTCCCAGCACGCGCCGCCAAATGATGCTGCCCGGCCCCTCATTGAGATCAGCCGCGATCTCGTGAGATCGCAGCTGGTGGACCTCAACGAGCGGCCGGGGCAGCATCATTTGGCGCCGTGCGCTGGGAGGAAAAAGCACGCTCGGCAGTGAGGCAAGTCTATGGCTCCCGTGCCGACATTGTCGGTTCCGCGTGCCATAGGTTCGCCATCACTGCCTTAGGGTGACACTTGACCAAAGACTTTGATTTTTGGTGCGGCTGGTTCAGAAATCAAAGTCTTTGGTGTCACCCTGAGGGCGGGTGTCACCTGGTGCGGACCGCACCCCCTGCCCCCACGACGCCTCTGCAGAGAGATCAAGAGAGGAAAGGTAGATTTGGGTGTCATCAGCATATAGGTGATATTGGAATCCATTAGGAAGAGATGAGGTTGCCCAAAGAGGCGGTATAGACCGAGAAGAGTAGGGGACCCAGAACAGAGCCTTGAGGTACCCCAACTGAAAGAAACTAGTGGGGAGGAGACCGTGAAGGAGCGAAGATGTTTAGAAAGAACCAGGAGAGAGCGATGGCCCTGAAGCCAAAGTTATTTACTTATTTGCAAAGTATTTTACCAGGAAGGATACATTGAGATTTCGCTCGTTTTGACGCAGCGTGAGGAGCAGGAGAGGGTGATCAACAGTGTCGGATGCAGCGGAAAGGTCAAGAATAATAAGGATGGTCAAGCGAACTTTGCTTTTAGCAGCAGCTATATCATTAGTTACCTTGGTCAGAACAGTCTCAGTAGATTGTTGGGAGCGAAAGCTAGACTGGTGCAGATCGAGTAGAGAGTTAGCAGCAAGAAAACTGATGAGCTGGTTATAGACCAGACGTTCTAGGATTTTGGGGTCAAAGGGTGCAGAGATATGGGACAGTAGTTCAACATGGAGGTAGGATCAAGAGATTACTTTTTTAGAATGGTGATGATCATATTGCCTTTGCTTTAAAATTTTTATTTTTATGCATTACATGGTCAGGTTTGGTATATCATTATAAAGACCAGACTCTGACCTTTCCAATGACACCTCACTTAACCTCGTGCGTTGTACAATCCAGGGATGTAGGTTCCAAAGTCCACCTGGCTCTCCTCACTGCAGCACCACGGTCTAGGTGGTGAATGAAACAATGCTTTGCTTCACCAGATACACACTTGCTGGCAGTGTGGGAAATGAGGTGAGTTAGTGCAGCATCACTGTTCACTTTATAATTGTAAACTGAATAGTGCCGTGCTAGAAGAAAAAAAAAAATGTAACCCCTTTGCTGCGAAGGACGTGTGGAGAACGTCCTCATTGACTCCCGCTATATGCGGAGGACGTTCCCCACACGTCACCCGCAAGCGGGAGCCCCGGCGGAGATACTCACCTCTCTGTCCGGGGTCCACGGCGTTCTGGCTTCAGGGAAGCCAGGTGCTGATGATTGGCCGGCCCCCGACGTCATCACGCCATGCGCCATGGGTGATGACGTCATTTACAGGCGACCCCCCGATTGGGAGGGTTTACAGTAAAAAAAAAAAAAAAAAAAAAAAAAGGGGACCGCTTTGAAGGGCAGTATCTGCCCTGCAAAGCGGTGCCTTTTTTTAACCCCTTACGTGCCGGATCGCAAGCCAGTGCCGTTCGGCACCAGATCGCGATCTAGCTCCAGTGGGGGCCGCCATCTTGGATGGCAGCTCCACCTCCGGGTGTACCCTTGCCTCCTGATGTATCGCGCATAGCTCGATGACGTCAGATAGCCGGGGAAACCCCTAGCTGCCCGTGGAGATATCTCCAGAACCGTGGCAGCTAGGGGGTCATGGAGATTGTCATTTGAAAGGCCTGAGCATGGCCACCTTTTGAATGATACCAATCATTTTTTTCATTGAAAAAAAGAAAAAAAAAACGTGTGTTTTTTATTAATGCAGCAATATTGTTCCCATTTCAATTCTAATGTGAACAATGATGATGCACTAATGATTTTTTTCTATGGGTTGCATTTGCTAAAAATCACGTAATTCCCCAAAAAAAAAAATTTAACAAGTCCCCATTTCTAATTTTTGTACAAGCGCACCCCATAGAAAATATAAACGCAAACGCTTTACACACTGTAGATGATTAAAAATTCAAATTTTATTGCATTTTTGTTATATACAGGCAGGACATGACGTATACATATAAAAATTATATATTATGAATTTGCCGAGTCTGCCGGAAAGAACAATATATAATATGTCTGGGTCAAATAATAAAATGTGGCTTCAAAATTGCGTTTAAACATGAGCAAAAGCAGTAAAAATGATCTCAGCACACAGCAGTGAAATGTCTCAGCAATGAAGGGGTTAACAGATTTTATTTTTACTTAAATTAAACCTATTTTTTTTTTTTTTTTTTTTTTTACACAGAGCAAGGCGCCCCTTGTGGCAGGCGCCTGTAGGCACATGACTACTCTATAAATCGGGCCTGGTCGCAGATCTCTAAAAGGGGTTATTCAGAGAGCACTGAAATGTCACCAACATTTCAGTGTTCTCTTTCGGCAAGTTCAATTCGCCAATCCTGTGGTGAAGGTCAGACTAACGCAGTATTAATGTGCGTTTAGCTGCGCTAAATCACAGCTGCGCTAGCAGCAAATTACGTCCAATGCCGGGCAGCATACGAAGAACGGCCGCACAAAAGTGTGGGCGCGCAACGCAAGCGGCAAACAAACGCATTTTTTAGAGAACGTGATACCGCTAGTACTGACGTACAGAGTGCGCTGCGTCCGCATAGCGGCGTGTGTGCGTGATTAGGAGACGTCAGACGCTGCTAATGTCCGGCCAGCATTACGTCCAGACGCAAAAAGTGTTTTATTGATGATCCGTACAAAATCACGGACGAAAATGCGCATCGTTTGATCGCTATCGCGTATTCCTTGAAAAAATGCGTCCATTTGTTCGAACGCACTTTTTCACGGACAACGCGAAAAATGCGTTCGTCTGACCCTAGCCTTAGTGCGGCAAAAAAGCCGACAAGCCGCTAAACCGAAAAAACTTATAAAAGGTTTAGAAATTTTTGAAAAATGAGCGCATGAAAATGCCTGGGAATATAGAAGATCCTATGAATAGCAATAAAAAAAAACCAAAAAAAAAAAAACCATGTAAAAAAATAAATGTAATATTGGAATTAAAAATGTCGCTGAGAAAAAAAAATAAAATAATAATATCGACTGAGTTTTTGAGTTTTTGCTGCAAATGAAAAGAATAGTGGAATATTTACTAAAAACAGGGATTTTTTTTACATTGAAACCTATGGGATTCGCCTGCTTAAACCTGTTGAATGAGACCAACGAAAAACAAGGCATGTCTTTAACAGTTACTTCTCTATGGGAATATCACTACCGTCAAAGATCACCATATTTCACCAATATTTAGAGAATTGCCAGCTTCTTGAGTAGCCGAATGGCCTCAAAATTGCACCGTATGGTGCAATTTCGTGGATAATGCGGTGTTCTTTGAATTAGCCCTTAAGAGGAAGGGCACAGATCTCATTGAGGTTTCTTTGGGCACTGTATTGCTGTATACTAGAAGGCATTCTTTTGTTTAGGAAATGTGATGTAACCAGATTGGTGACAGTAAAAAAAAGCAATTATATCTGGAGTCCGAAGAGCCGCGACAGTTTTTTTTGGAGAACGTGGTATTTCTGTGGGAAATCCCATAATGCAAATAGAGCTATTGGTCAATGCCATTGGAGGGAGGAGTGCCCATCAGATGAGATTATCAACGATAAGCATATTGAAAAGGATTGTTAGACAAAACAAATGTGAACGAGGCAAGCGCTTATACCCTTTACTAGAGAAACTTCACATACACACAATGCATGTACATTTCCAGTAACCTGGCTTACGTGGAGAATATGTTCCTCAGCCTTCACTGGCACCTTACCAAAGATTTGAACACACAATTTGACAAAAATACTGCAATTTTTTTTATCATAACCATATGCTCAAAATAATACTTTATCTGAAAAACCGGCAATGACAGGTCTGATGTTAGAGGGTTCTCTATAGCACTGCTTGGCTGCAATGAAATCACCGATATCCCATTATACAAAGACTATTAGTGTAATTGGGTCATTATTTGGATAGTACTACTGCGTCGATGGTGAATGAATGGATATTAATGGATATAGCAGATGCTCTGGTAAATCATGAAACCATTTACCGTAGAATTACAGAAAAAAAGCCCCCATACCATTTTCTGGAAATATGTTGCTATTGACGAAAAGGTCCCCAAAGTCATAGAACTTTAATATATGTGGGCGTTGTGTATTAATTGACATGTCTTCAACACCCTATTGTAGAGATGAATGTTATGTGGGAGGGAATTTCATAAATAGGGGAAAGCCCTGAAGGTGAGTGAGGGGAGCAGGTACAAGGAGATTATAACAGATCATTGGCCAAGTGAAGTTGCTGGTATGGAACATACCTGCTAATAAGAGGCGATGTAGGCACGGGCACAGTTATGGAGAACTTTGTAGATGCGGATCATTATTTTGAATTTAATTCTAAAACAGTGACCCACTGTAGAGAATGAGAAAGTGGTGAGTTGTGAGAGGTACGTGAGGTGAGGTGAGAGGCATGGGTTATAAGGTAGAGGAGCCTAGCAGAGGCGTTCATTATAGACTGTAGAGGGATAATCTGGGATCATATAAGGCCATGAGAAGTAGGTGAGGCAGGAAATAAGCGTTTGAATCAGTATTTTAGTGATGTACATGTAGTGGAGGCATTCATTTACCAATACCAAAGACGTTTTGGGCGTTACCATTGATGTAGCTCATAAATTAAGCGTCCTTATATGTTGCATACATATTACTCATTGTTTATTGCATTTCAAAGCAGTAAGTATCTTTAAAAAGGAGTTCACACTAGTTTCTTTTGAACTTGTCCCGTTAGGAACTATCAATACATCTCTTAGAGTAACTTACATTAGCAGGAATCAAAGGGAGCTCTAAATTGAAGAACGCCATGATCAGCTAGAGAAATTCATTAGGATTCGGATATGTTCCTGCATCTTTGGGCACAGAAAGTCAGGGTCAAGTCCAATATAAATAAGCGTGATTTCTGTTTAACCCTCACCTTCAGGAATTGTTTTCATACCACCCTTAGCTCACACAGAACTTTGATAAAACTGCAGCCAACCCTGGATTTAGGGAAACAACGATTATAAAGGTTCTAGATTTATTGTGATAATGGAGACCAAAAACAAAGCTTTTCAGAGTGTGCACCACATTGGGAACGCCCCTCCTGCCAACATAGTGGAGGATCCATTTTCCCACGTGTTTTACCCCTGGAGAAAGTGCTCAATCACTATCAGTGGTGGCAATTTAGAATTTTCTCCAGGAAGATTTTCTAGGTACCCAACAAGTCTGTGGGCCAAACTCAAAAAAGTAGCAAAAGAGAAATGCCAGACACCCTTCAGAATTTGATATGGCTTCTTCAATATGAGTAAGGAGATCTGTTTCAGCTCGATACACGACTCTTCATCAAGTACTTAATAAAGGCTCATGTATCGAGCCAAAACTTTGTATCTCTTTACTCCTATTAAAGCAATCATATCACACATTGCAGCCATTTTTTTTTTTTTAGCCATACCCTGCTGTGTGGAACCTGCGTCGTATTCTTCCACTAACCTCTGCATAATCAAAACTCTAAAAAGTGACGTGTAGAAATAGATTTCTAGTTTATCATAACATCCTGTACGCATAGTCCTAAAAGTAAAAAAGACCTACAGTTTTTCTCCAAAAATAAAATGGAATGAAGAGAACTTTATGCATTTTTAATAGGAGTCTTTTAAACACTTTGAGCTTTCAAAAATTAATGTATGTCTCCAATCCTTTACACATTGATGATTAAATGTTTATTTCTATTATTTTGTTAGTTACAACGTATCAGAAGGTCTTCCTGCACATGAATCGCATTTCCACCCTCGTATCTTAACAGTTAACACTCCCAGTATTTGGGATTAACGCGACACCTTGAGTACTGAGGGATTAGTAAAAAGTCTTCATTTTATCACTCAATTCCAAAAAGAATGATCAAACACTGATAAAACTACCATATGGCTTATCTACATACATCAACACTCATGAAACACAAGACGTGATAGGTCTTGTTCTAAAAGGAGGGTGGCCAAGGTCCCTGATAAATAAAAGACATTGTGCTTTAAACATTTTGCGTTGGTCGTAACCGCAATCTTAGATCTGGCACACTGATAGCCACACCAAGGCGGGAACATAACTTTCCATCGGAACTGCAATGGATCTATTTGTAGGATGGCTTCTTCAGGGACTAGTAAATCCCTGGTGATTATCATGAAGTCCGACTCCATTCATCCCTTAGATCAGTGGTTCTTACCCCTGGGACCTTGGGAGCACCAGTAACTAGTATTATATAAAGCACAATAATGTCTATTATTTATCAGGGACCTTGGCCACCCTCCTTTTGAACAAGACCTATCACGTCTTGTGTTTCATGAGTGTTGATGTATGTAGATAGAAACATTTAAATACGTAAAGGGAATCCACAAGGTAGAGGAAGGGAGTATATTTAAAAGGAAACAAAGTAGCAAAACAAGAGGACATAGTCTTAGATTAGAGGGGCAAAGGTTTAAAAGTAACATCAGGAAGCATTATTTTACTGAGAGGGTGGTGGATACATGGAACAGTCTTCCAGTAGAAGTGGTAGAGGCCAAAACAGTAATTGAATTTAAGCAGGCATGGGATAGGCATAAGACTATCCTAAACAAAAGATAAATCCAGGCAAAGTATCCATGTAATTGGGCAGACTAGATGGGCCGAAAGGTTCTTATCTGCCGACATTTTCTATGTTTCTATTGTAGCGCTGGGTTTAATTCCCTGTCGTGGCAGTACCTATTTTTGGCCACCGGAGGGAGACAAGCGCGATGAGAGACATTGAACATTGGGACTACATTTCCCGGCATGCTTTGGGAACGGACACAGGAAGTGGGTGGGACACAGACAATTACATCCTGAGCCTCGTGGAGAGAGCTGGCAGAGCGCGCCAGGGAGTGAGAGGAGCAAGACGCAGAGCAGCAGAACGAGACAGTGACTAGGCCGGAGCACAGCTGGGGCCTGAGAGCTAAAGACCGGGTTATTCAGCCTTACCAGAGGAAGACCCAGTGATTCACAGGACTACCCGCGCTGATATTGAGGAAGCCGGAGGACCCCGAGTTAGGAGTACCGCAGATCGATTGGACAGGGAGAGCAGGCGGTGAACTGAATATCTTGCGGCAGTTACAGAAAGCTAGACAGCGGATCCAGTAACCAGGAGAACCCCAGTCAACATCGAGCGGAGAGACGTCCTGGGTCGAGCGGAGCATCAAGTATCTGGCGGATGGGTGAGAGGCCTTCCAGGCCGTTGTGAAAATAAAGCACGCTGCTGTTTGTTTCCAAAACCCACAGGGCCCCAACTTGACTAGTCGAAGATACCTCATAAGCAATTCACTGGCCAGTTGAATATTGTACCCGGGTACCGTAACACACACACACACACACACACACACACACACACACACACACACACACACATTCTGGGACATAACCTGTGCGGGACTCACTCCCCAAACACAAAAAGGGGGTTAAAGATTTATTTTTCCTTTCTTTTCCGCTGCGCGTTTCTCGAATTACGAAGCATCATATTTCTTTTCCGCTGCGCGTTTCCCGGATTGCGAAGTACTGTAAATATATCTACGTATACCGTGTTATTCATTATATGCCATTTATTCCAGTAAACTATATAATTTATAAAATCCACAACGGTGCTGGAGTATATTTATTCCCTAGTGCGGGGAGCCTAACCCGAGGTTCAATTTCAGCGGCTCCTCCGGGAGTGAGCGCTACACGATATTTGTAAGGCAATTGATCTACATGCAGGCCGACCATTTCATGTATTGTATCCATGTTGAGTTGGTCGACGCATCTCCATCATTTGGTCACTTTTCGCTTCTCAGGGTTCCTATTGACATATGTTCAATACAAATCCAGATATTTTGAGGAGCTTTATGGGGAATAGGTTATCAATGGCGTCTTCCATCACCACTGGCACATATTGGTGACACTTTGTAGTGCACAGATCTTCATGGGTGCCTGGTGAGGAGATCACAAGTTCTGCCTTTAGTAGACCCTTCTTCCTCCTACACTCTAAGGCTGGGGTCAGACGAACGCATTTAATTACGGCCGTGGTAGCAGCAAATGACGTCCAACGCAGGCCCACACACGAAGTACGGCTGCACGAAAGTTCGGCCATGCAACGCAAGCGGCAAACAAACGCATTTTCGCAAGAGCATCGAACCGCTAGTACTGACGTATAGAGTGCGCTGCGTCCACTGCATCCGCATAGCGGCGTGTGTGCGTGATTAGGAGACGCCAGACACGGCTCATGTCCGGCCAACATAACATCCAGACACCCAAAGTTTCCTGGTTTGGATCCATAAAAATCACGGCCGAAATTGCGCATCGTATGACCGCTATCGTGTCTTCCGTGAAAAAATGCGTTCGGACGCATCGACTCACTTTTTGAAGGTAGACGTATAAAATGCGTTTGTCTGACCCTAGCCTAACAGGTTATTGTATGGCTTGTTATTTAGATACGCTTTGGTCTCTGGACTCCTGACTCCACTTGTTTATCTTCTAGACCAGTGTTTCCCAAACCTCTCCTCAGGACCCTCAGTCTCGACAGGTTTGCAGATATCTGAAGCACAGCACAGGTGATATGATTTGCTGCTCAGTGATTGCAGGATTCAGTCTGCTTTTCCACAAAGTGATCTGCAAAATATGGCCTGGTGGAGGGTCCCGAGGACAGGTTTGGGAAACACTGTTATAGACCATGGCTTTGTTACCTTCGCTTTGGTTTTTGGTTCTCCTTTACTCGCTGGTTTTCTGGTTTCCCCATAGTTTATATTTGATCAGAATTTGCAAGCTCGTCTATAGTAAATTGATACTCTTTTATGGTTTATATTGCATACGTCTACAGCAGCGGTTTCCAAACTTGCCCCCAGGACCTACTAAACAGGCCAGGTTTACTGGATATGTGAAGCACAGCACAGGTGATAGGATTTGCTGCTCAGTGATTGCAGGATTCAGTTTGCATTTCCACAAGGTGATCTGCAAAATCTGGCCTGTTAGGGGTCCTGAGGACAGGGTTGGGAACCACTGCCCTAGAAGGTTGTTTTTTTTTTTTTTTAAAGGGTGTGTAAAAGAAAGTGGAGCTTTTAGGTTTGCACTCCTAGAGGGGGCTTCTCCCTTCCTGCCCTCGTTAACATTAGCCACGGTGACTCCATAGCAATAATTGTAACAAATCACAATTCTTTATCACAATATTCTCTAGAAACTCTACAAATGTTTTAACTCCTCGTTATTATTCTAAAAAGGAAACTATTCTAGGTGTTAATGGTTTTGTTACTTCAAAAGTTGTCCATGAAGATTTCCTACGTATCCAGCGACAAGCCGGAGCCAAATTCTAAAAGTGACACAAATTGATTTCTAGTTTATCACAACAGCCTGTACTCAAACGTAAACACTTATGTTTCCCCCCCCACCAAAGTAAAAATGGAATTGTGAGAAATGCATAGATTTTCTAATAGAAGTTAAAAGAAGACCTTTAGCCCTTTCTAAAATATTGCTAGTCCCCATGTGTTAAAATAAAAAAAGACTTGATATAATAAAGAATAGTGTTTCAAAGTGCCAGAATGCCACCGCACATGAACCTGGAATTGAATTAGTTAAAGCTCCCAGGACAGGTTTAATTTTTAACACTTTAGGTACTGAGATTAGTAAAATATCCTAGTTTCAGCTCTAAACATTCCATAAAAGGTGGACACGGACGCACACACACACACACTTTTTGGTTTAATTTCCACCCAACTCTTTTTTTGTAACCACTTAAGGAAAGGACTAGATCTCTCAAGCTTTTAACCAAGCACCAACAATTCTCCAGTGAAAAGACATCTACTGTATACATTGGTTATCAAAAACATAACTTTAAATGACCAAGTCCATGGAAGCTTCCTGCCCCTGCAAGCTTCTGCATGTGATCCTATGTAAAAAAAACCTGCACATCTCCCTAGTGCCATCTTACACAATCCCTGCTCATGCCAACCGGGTACGTGCCGCTTTGTGAGCCTCCCACCCATTGCATCACTGTGTGACCCTGGGGCATACACACATATTCACTTCTATAATTACCATAGAAACAAAACAAAAAGAAGTACAAGCGTCAGGGGACTCTAGTGCAAGACGACTTTCCTTGCTTTAGAATAATGGATGTTTGTGGGAATCACTTGTGGTTTGCTGTATTCATGGTTTAGCTTCTTGAAATGGGATTGAGCCTCATATCACTGGTGTCTCCTGTGCCAGCAGCTTGCAGTGTGTGTCCTGGGCTGCTCACAATAAGGTCCCCATGAGATCAGTACTCTGAAGATAAGCATATTACCAAAGGAGACTGCATGTGGATCCCTTCACTTGGTCCTCATGATAATCTGGTTTTGGTAGGAGAGGGGTTTATCATTCTTAGACCTTATGCCAATCCTGGGAAATTCCCCATGAGGAATTCATCTCTGGTGTGATCACCCTTTGGCAGAAGAAGAGAGAATTGATCGGCGCAGCACTTTAACCCTCTGAGTGCCACTGCTTGGCTCACAACCCCAAATCATAATAGCTGAAGGAGCTAGAGAAATAAAAACCTACACTTGGGTAAATTTAACGCTGTCCATGCTTTGAGATGGTGTTGATTTGGCTCACTGCAACTTAAGCGGTCAAAGGGTTAAACCAATCACAGCATCCTAGTACCAGCAGTAGGATTTAGTTCTTTATGTAAAAAAATAAAAATTTATAAAAGGACTTTTTTCTCACTGTAGCGAATACCCTGCATGAAACAGCTTCAGACTGTCAGACGATAAATATATGCTTAAAGAGATTCATCTCTTCTACAAAAAGTATACACATGTATACCTGCTCGAATTCTCCACTGAAAAGTAAAAGGTGTACATGTAGATGTAAAAGATAATAGTTTCATGTGTGTAACTCATCATGCTGCCTGATAACCAAGTTAGAGACAAAAAACAAAAAGTAGATAAATGTTTTGGAAGTAGAGAAGGAAGAAAGAGTAAAGTTTACTTCACTCACCCACTCTCTGCTCATGATACAATCCATAATCTAAGTCTTCCTTGGCTTCTGAGCTGTAATCCTCCTGCTGGGATGTATGCTGCACTCCATTCTCCTCTTCAGCGTTCTGCTTCTTCAAGTCTCTGATCATTTTCATAATGAAATTGAAAAGGCTTTTGTCACCGAGTGAGGTGGAGGAGTCAGTCCTCTCTTTGCAGGATCCAGAAGAGAGCATCAATAGTACCAAAGTCAGCAATGCAGAGCACCTGAGAGATGTCATATCTGCTGGTGGGGGGAATCAGCTCTAGCTGGGTCTGTCCAGGATTCTGAGCTGTAGAGAGGGAATTAAAAAGATGTAGATGTGAAGGGGAAAGAAATTAAATACAAAGTATAGAATTGTATATGTGGGTTAGAATTCTGAAAGCTGTCACTGAGGACAGGCATGCTTTCTGGACTGTGGTGTGCCTGCCTCTCTGCAATGCACATGGTAAACAGTCCCTGTGTGCTACCTAGGTACATACACAGAACTAAAGACTTTTTTTTTTCTTTCTTTCCAACAGTCACACGTTTCATTCTTCAGGAAGCTGAGTAAACATTCACTCACACAGGATCTCACATCCATTTTATTCTATACATCCTCTACTGACAGCCCTCAGGTGATTACAGACACCTGCAGCCTGCACAAGCAGGAAGAACACAATCCTACAGGTATCCTGTACACAAACATCATACACACAGATCTACACACATATTACCAAAGTGCAAACTCCAAGCTTCACCCATGTTACCTTTGCTGGTGATTCTTCTGCTCTCTTGATGAGGTCCTCTCTTCTTTTTCCCCCCCTTTGCTCCACTAGATCTTCTCTGTAAATAATCAAATCAAAGAGCAGACCATCCTCCTGAGGAGTTGCTGGAGTTAGCAGCTGCCCTGCAGCTCTCTCAGCCCTGTATAAGCTATGCCAGCTCTAGCCATGCCTCTTATATAGAGTTTAGGATGTCCATGAGGTGACTGGATGTGATAATATTGAATTCGATGTGGGTGGAAACAATAATAAAGTGAAGTAGCTGGTGGGAGAGTGTGGTGCTGAAGTCAGCCCAGGCAGCTTGTAGCAGGATAACAGCACAGACAGGTCTTCTGCCCTCCTGCTGCAGGTCCCATGTGGCACTGCCCAAGCCACACTCTTTAATTAACATTCCACAGCAAAGAGGCACTGACTCCTCTTCCCGACCACCACATCTTCACAGCTACAGGAAAGCCTGATTAATTGCTTGTTTATACTTTCCCCTTTCGTTAGTATTGCTTTCTTCTGTCTCTGTGTTTCTCTGATTGCCATGAACGGGAATACTGCTAATTCTCATTAACCCTTTAAGTGTCCCTGACATCCTGCCTACTCATCCGGCAATTAAAAGATACATTACTTCTTGGAAGGAGATTTTCATCTTTTACTAGAACATACTTAAGCGTTAGACTCAAAAATATGTAGCAAGATCTTTCTTACCTTCTTCCATGGATTTATCTGTCTGTCTATATCTCTATTTACCTGTGTGTCTGTATCTCTAGTTACCTTCCTGTCTGTCTGTCTATATCTCTATTTACCTTCCTGTCTGTCTGTCTATATCTCTATTTACCTGTCTGTCTGTATCTCTATTTACCTGTCTAGCTGTCTGTCTATATCTCTATTTACCTGCCTGTCTGTCTATATCTCTATTTACCTGTCTGTCTGTCTGTATCTCTATTTACCTTTCTGTCTGTCTGTCTATATCTCTATTTACCTGTCTGTCTGTCTATATCTCTATTTACCTGTCTAACTGTCTGTCTATATCTATATTTACCTGTCTGTATATCTCTATTTACCTGTCTGTCTATATATCTCTATTTACCTGTCTAGCTGTCTGTCTGTCTATATCTCTATTACCTGTCTGTCTGTCTATATCTCTATTTACCTGTCTGTCTATATCTCTATTTACCTGTCTGTCTGTCTATATCTCTATTTACCTGTCTGTCTGTCTATATCTCTATTTACCTGTCTGTCTATATCTCTATTTACCTGTCTGTCTGTCTATATCTCTATTTACCTGTCTGTCTGTCTGTATCTCTATTACCTTTCTGTCTGTCTGTCTATATCTCTATTTACCTGTCTGTCTGTCTGTCTGTCTGTCTATATCTCTATTTACCTGTCTGTCTGTCTGTCTGTCTGTCTATTTACCTGTCTAACTGTCTATATCTCTATTTTCCTGTCTGTCTGTCTATATCTCTATTTACCTGTCTGTCTGTCTGTATATATCTCTATTTACCTGTCTAACTGTCTGTCTGTCTATCTCTCTATTTACCTGTCTAAGGCTAGGGTCAGACGAACGCATTTTTCGCGTCGTCCGTGGAAAAGTGCGGTCGAACGAACGGACGTATTTTTTCACGGAATACGCGATAGCGGTCATACGATGCACATTTTCGTCCGTGATTTTGTACGGATCATCAATAAAACCCTTTTTGTGTCTGGACGTTATGTTATCCGGTCATTAGCAGCGTCTGACGTCTCCCAATCACGCAAACACGCCGCTATGCGGACGTAGCGCACTCTGTACGTCAGTAGTAGCGGTTTGACGTTCTCGAAAAAATGCGTTCGTTTGCCACTTGCGTTGCACGGACGAACTTTCGTGCGGCCGTTCGTCGTGTGTTCCCCGGCATTGGACGTCATTTGCTGCTAGCACGGCCGTGATTTCGTGCGGCTAAACGCACTTTAAAACTGCGTTCGTCTGACCTATCTGTCTATATCTCTATTTACCTGTATGTATATATATCTCTATTTACCTGTCTAGCTGTCTGTCTATATCTCTATTTACCTGTCTGTCTGTCTATATCTCTATTTACCTGTCTGTCTGTCTGTATCTCTATTTACCTTTCTGTCTGTCTGTCTATATCTCTATTTACCTGTCTGTCTGTCTATATCTCTATTTACCTGTCTAACTGTCTGTCTATATCTATATTTACCTGTCTGTATATATCTCTATTTACCTGTCTGTCTATATATCTCTATTTACCTGTCTAGCTGTCTGTCTGTCTATATCTCTATTTACCTGTCTGTCTGTCTATATCTCTATTTACCTGTCTGTCTATATCTCTATTTACCTGTCTGTCTGTCTATATCTCTATTTACCTGTCTGTCTGTCTATATCTCTATTTACCTGTCTGTCTATATCTCTATTTACCTGTCTGTCTGTCTATATCTCTATTTACCTGTCTGTCTGTCTGTATCTCTATTTACCTTTCTGTCTGTCTGTCTATATCTCTATTTACCTGTCTGTCTGTCTGTCTGTCTGTCTATATCTCTATTACCTGTCTGTCTGTCTGTCTGTCTGTCTATTTACCTGTCTAACTGTCTATATCTCTATTTTCCTGTCTGTCTGTATATATCTCTATTTACCTGTCTAACTGTCTGTCTGTCTATCTCTCTATTTACCTGTCTAAGGCTAGGGTCAGACGAGCGCATTTTTCGCGTCGTCCGTGGAAAAGTGCGGTCGAACGAACGGACGCATTTTTTCACGGAATACGCGATAGCGGTCATACGATGCGCATTTTCGTCCGTGATTTTGTACGGATCATCAATAAAACCCTTTTTGTGTCTGGACGTTATGTTATCCGGTCATTAGCAGCGTCTGACGTCTCCCAATCACGCAAACACGCCGCTATGCGGACGCAGCGCACTCTGTACGTCAGTAGTAGCGGTTTGACGTTCTCGAAAAAATGCGTTTGTTTGCCACTTGCGTTGCACGGATGAACTTTCGTGCGGCCGTTCGTCGTGTGTTCCCCGGCATTGGACGTCATTTGCTGCTAGCACGGCCGTGATTTCGTGCGGCTAAACGCACGTTAAAACTGCGTTGTCTGACCCTAGCCTAACTGTCTGTCTATATCTCTATTTACCTGTCTAACTGTCTGTCTGTCTATATCTCTATTTACCTGTCTAACTGTCTGTCTGTCTATGTCTCTATTTACCTGTCTGTCTATATCTCTATCTACCTGTCTGTCTATATCTCTATCTACCTGTCTGTCTATATCTCTATTTACCTGTCTGTCTATTTTTCTCTTCACCTGACTAACTGTCTGTGTTCCTATTTACTGGTCTGTTTGTCTACATCTCTATTTACCTGTCTATCTCCGTCAGTATATGTCTCTATCTACCTGTTTGAGTCTGTATCTGTCTGTCCTATATCTATGTCTGTCTGTCTGTATATCTTTAAATGTATGTCTTTATCTGTCAGTCCACCTGTTGGTATCTATCTATCTACTTCCTAATTTGTGTCTGTTTATGTCTCTATCTCTCTACCTGTATAGTATCTACATACCTGTCTGTATCTGTCTTTCTATGTACCTGATGGGCTGATTGACTGTCTATATCTTCTGTATCTATCTGATGGATGGATGGATACACATACAAATACACAACCAGCCCATCCATATATTTATATAAATCGATTATTCTGAAAATTATTATTATCCTTTTATATAGCGCTACATATTCCGCAGCGTTTTACAAGTTCAGTGTACAAGGTGTTGATGCATTAGAATACCACACATGGACAATGACCTGATTCAGGGGACCCTGTTCCCGAGGGAATTTACAATCTATGAGAAGTACAAGTATTTTGTGAGGTAGGCGCATCCATATCGTTAGGTGTTTTGCCCAAGGACACTCGCTGGTGGCATCTGCTGAGTGGGATCGAGTCATCTTTCTATGATTGTAGATCATTGACCTGGTGGTTAGGTTGAACCCGCTTCTCATAAAGTCGAGACTTGCTTCTCCACAGTTGTATTGGAGGGATGTGCTGAATGGGATTTTGATTTGCTTCTGAAGGGCAGAGACGTTACCACTGGACTCCACAGCCAATATTGTGTGGTAGGTGAGTATGTACCGTTAGGTGTCTTGCCCAAGGACACTTACTGGAGAGGTGCTCTGGCCGGGATTCAAAACTGGGTCTCCACGGTTATAGAGCAGTGATGTTACCTCTACTACATCCAATATGAATTGGATTCACATAGGTTCCTCTACATACAATTTCTTTACTACCTACATGATATAATGAGGATGACAACAATCACAGTCAGGGCTAGGGATGTGCGTTTCGGGTTTCGGAATTTCGGAATTTTCACGAAATTTCCCGATTCGTGTTTTCGGATGCGGCCGATTTTCCGAAAATTTTTAGATCCGAAAACGGCAGATGCGAAAAGTTTTCCGAACCGAAATGAAATATTTTCGGAATTTTCGAATGGACTTGAAATGTGTCAAATCGAAATTTATTGCTTTGAAACGAGGAGAACAGACGTTCCGAAAAAACGAAAATTTCCGAAATCACGAAAAGTCGATACAAAAAACGAGCTAAGTGACACGAAAATACGAAAAATGGTCGATATTCCGAAAAAAAAAATGTACACGAAAAACGAGTCGAGTCGAGCCGAATCAAAACAGAAATCGGTCGAAACGAGCCGAATCGAAAAGTTTGAAAGTCCGAAAAATCGAATCGAACCGAAAAAAAAATCGGTGCACAAGCCTAGTCAGGGCTATTCAGAGAGAGGTGAAGACCTTGAGAATTGGCAGGAGAAGAGAACAATCTAGACCAATTTGGAAAGTGAGATAAATGGGAGAATTTTTCTGGTTTGACTATTTTGACCTAGAATTTTCAATTCTCCAGTCATTCTCAAGGTTTTCACCTGTTTCTGAATAGCCCTGAGTGTCTCACAAAGTTCTTTTCCATATGGCTAACTTTAGCCTCTCGATCGTGTGTGTTTTTTTTAACTTTCAAAACTAAAGCGGTTATTCACAAAGCACCGAAATGTCAGAGCTTTTCACTTCGGTGCACTTTGGCAATTCCATTTTGCTTAACTATGGTGAATTCACTATTCAACGTAGGGTCACTGTAGTGCGGCAAAGATGGAGTCGCCGATGCCTCACGAAAAAGTCAGTGAATGTCGCCGCAGAGCGACGATCCAGGCTTGGAGAAATCCACTGAACTGCAAACCCCCCCCCCAAAAAAAGCAGAATTCTCCTATTCTCCTAACAGTTGTTTAAACCAATAAAAAATTATTAAAATGTGTCTAAAAAATAAAAAAGGTCCAGTAAAACATAATTTTTTTGAAATATAAAGTTTTAATATTTATCCAAGAGAAAAACATAGGGATACAAAAATAAAGAGAGGGAGGGGGGGACTAACAAACTATACATATACAGCACCAAGACAATAATTGCAACCACACATCAGGCAGAACAACCGGCATTAAAACATAATTTAAAGGTCTGTTACAGAAATAAATACCTTTAAAAAAAACTGGTAAACAAAAATTTTGTCTAAAAAAAAATACTGAAAATACAAGATGGTGTTCTAAAAAATTAAAGGCGTTTTGCATAACCACTTCGCTGCGGAGGACGCGCTCAGCACGTCCTGCCGCAGGAAGGGTTGGCTGCGGAAGACGCGCTGAGCGCGTCCTCCCGAAGCAGCCTGCGATCGGCCGGATTCCGGCCGATCGCTGTGTCCCCCGGTGCGGGCTGACATCCAAGATGTCAGCCCGTCAATCCGGGACCGCCGCGGGCACAATAGATGTCATCGCGGCAGCGCGATGACATCTATTTCAGGCATCCCCCCCCGCGTGTGCGGAGGAGGCGCCTGAAAGGAAGGGGGGGGGAGGACCTCTCTCCCTCCCGATCGCCGGGGAGCAGGGAGTTAATACAGGCACCGCTTGGAAGGGCACAGCCTGCCCTTCCAAACGGTGGCTGTCATTAACCCCTGGGGAGCCAGATCACAAATCGGCGCTGAAAAGCGCCGGTTCGTGATCCTTTCCCGGAGCTGGCCGACATCTTGGATGTCGGCCAAGCCTCCGGGAACTCCCCCTGAGGACTGGCGTCATCGTGCATAGCACGATGACGCCAGTCCTGGAGTTAACCCCTAGCTACCACCAATGGTGGAGATAGGGGGTTCATTGGAACCCCCTATCTCCCGATCCGTGGCAGCTAGGGGTTAAAGTTAAGAGCATGGCCGTTCCAACGATACCAAACATGACTATGAAAAAAGTTTTAAAAAAATAAATAAATAAAAAAATATTTTAAAAAACAATTATAAAAAAAAAATAAACAAGTTTTTTTTTCTTTTTTTTGGTTTGTTAATGCAGCAATATTGTTCCCATTTCAATTATAATGTGAACAATGATGCTGCACTAACGATTTTTGTATGCGGTGCGTTTGTTAAAAATCGCGTAATGTTCCCCAAAAAAAAATGTAACGAGACCCCATTTCTAATTTTTTTAACAAGCGCACCCCATACAAAATATAACCGCAATTGCTCGCATGTTAAAATGTGAAAAAAATACACTTTACACGTTGTAAATTATTGAAAATTCATATTTTATTGCATTTTTTGTTATAATATACAGACATGACATGACGTATACATATAATAATGACATATTATGAATCTGCCGAGTCTGACGGAAAGAACGATATATAATATGTCTGGGTCATATATTAAAATAAGCCTTCAAAACGCGTTTAAACATGATGAGCAAAACCGGTAAAAATGACCTCAGCACAGAGGCGGGAAATGCCTCAGCAGCGAAAGGGTTAGAATGAAAAGATTTTTTTTTTTCTAAAAAACATTTAAGTATTTTTATTACTTTTTTGCATTGGATCCTATGGGATTTACCTGTTGAACTGAATCACCGAAAATCAGGGTATTTCGCTGTCACTTCGGCGGTCCGTAAATAGACGAAACATTACTTCTCTATGGGGCAATTTCGCTGCCACCAAAGAACGCCGAAGATTGTCGAACTGTGGCAGTGGCGGAACTACCAGGGTCGCAGCGGTCGCACTTGCGACCGGGCCCTGGCATTCCGCCACTTTAGGGGGGCCCAGCGGCTCAGGCAAGCATTTGTGCCCGCAGCCATGTCAGCGCGCCTGCTCTGCTTCCCACATTCTACTGGAGCAGGCACACGTTGCATTGGCGCCGCCCCTGTCACGCGGTGGGGGGTGGTGCCAATGTAACATGCACCTGCTCCAGTAGAATGTGGGAAGCAGAGCAGGCCGCTACAGTGACGCCACGGCGGTGTCCAGGGCCGGCCCGTCCATGGAGCAGGGTGGATCCAGGCGGCCCTAAGTCAGGGGCGGCAAAATGCCCTGACATGGGCCGCGGCATGGAGCTCCGCTCCCAGCCTGGACAAGGCGCCACCCCCTTCACGTGAGCGGGCGAACGGCACACTTCCGGTAACGTACACGTGCTAGCGCGTGTAAGACATCACTGGAAGTGCGCCTGTCAGCACATTTTGAGCGATCCTCTGGTGCCGAACGCCGGCACACTGCCTGTCCAGAATGCCGCCGACCAACCTAAACATGGCAAGCATGAGATCTGTTCCTGAATCGCCCAACGTAATGCGCTGTAAGAAACCTTCACGTCCCTGTGTGTCCTCCAAGGCCCACCCACATGCAGTCAGCTGAGCTTGGGACATGTTGTTTTCAGAGCGGCCGTTGCTGTAAAGGAGGGAAGCGGTTTTCTTTTGAGCCAGGTAAGGTGACCCTTCAACATGTGCCCGGCACCTCGGCATCCACCATATCTGTGTCCAGGCCCAGCAGATACACTTTTTACACTGGTTTCGTTGGACTCCCATTCCCATGATGCCGAAGTGGCGACCTAGGCATTTTGGGTAGTGAGCAGAATTTAGAGCTGTGAGGCCGGTTGTCAGTGCCCAGATGTCCCATAGCCCTGCAGCCTGCTATCTGCAAATGGAGCAGAGTGTATCTGCGGGGGCTGTGGAGGAGGCCATGCAGTGTACAGCCCGGGGAGAGAATCCTCATAAAATAACACTGCCCTGCTCCATCCATCCACTGACAGCACAATGCAGTCACGAACTGCATGTCTCATTTTGGATTGTTCACATACAGTATATAATTATTGGAGTTACACAAACCCTCCACTAGGATGTCCCTGAAAGAGATGTTTTATCTGCCTGCTTTGTGCAGATTTTACTTTCTATTCTGTGATGTTCTGTCACGCCGCGTGCTACAAGCGTTTATACAGCAGCACGATTGTCTATCACTTAAATAACCTCATTTTAGTAAACCTTTTGTAGCGTTTTTATTACTCTAGGTCAGGGGTTTAAAGCATCAGCACCGCTCAGGTTTCTGTATTCCTTTACACGGTGAAGTTGTTAAGCTGTCAGAGCAGCCTGGGAATTGTCCAAAATTGTCTTGGGTGTGGAGTTTTCTGATGCCTGCAGTAGAGTTTGGTTAGAGATTCCCAAGTGTTGTACTGCAACAATTACTTATAATCCAGGGGTCAGCAACCTTTGCTCCCTGATGTTTTGTGAACTACATCTCCCATGATGCTCAGTCACTCATTAGACTGACTGAGCCACTTGGGAAATGTAGTTCCCAAAACATCAGGGAGCCAAGGTTGCTGACCCCTATTATAGTAGATAGATCAATCTGTTTTTTTTTAGCGGTCCCCTCGTGCAGAACGCCGGCGCCTGCCTCTCCAGCATGCCTCCAACCAACCCTCCGGCATCCTCTGAGCGGGCCATGCGGCTCAGTGGCCTACAACCTACGGGTGCTGGACAGACTGCACATTACTGTGAGTTTTATTGCTGCGGAGCTCTGTGATACGCTTATACACACCGCACATTACTGTGAGTTTTATTGCTGTGGAGCTCCGTAATGTGCAGTGTGTCCGGTCACCACCATATTGAAAGCCCCCCCCCCCGGTAATCCTAAATTGAACTAATTAATATAAATGGCGTACTCTTTTTATATTTATATTTAAGGGGAAAAAAAATTAAAAATATGGATTTTGGGGGGGGGGGCCCTTCATGGATTCTCGCACCGGGGCCCTCAGGTTTCTAGTTACGCCACTGAACTGTGGCAAACTACACTGTATTTCGCTGTCAATTTCGCCAGTATGTGGAGAATTGACAGCTTATGAATAGACGAACTGCCCCGAAATTGTACCGTACGGTGAAATTCACTCTTCGGTGTCATGATCGGGGCTTTGTGAATAACCCTGAATAAGCTATCATCAGTGATTTGTAGGATGCCTGAGATAGGGGTTTTCTGCTGGTCATTTATGGGTTCTGTGACTGGAGCTGTGCTTGCTGAGTTTGCTGTGTTTGCTGTAATATGTTTGTTTGCTCCACTCCCAGCACTGAGCAAATAGCGACTTGGATCGAAATCTGTCTATGGGACAGAGAATGGGAGCAAATAATGCTGGGATTCAGAGTAAGACACGTTTTATATTCTTAAATACACAGACACAATGCTTATTATAAGTGAAAGCCCAATCAGGGCACTCTAAAGTGCGTGCGCTGTGCGTAGGGATTGCACTCCTTTAGTGACATGCAGTGGCTGTCTGTGGAATTACACCCCGTAACCTCTGCTGTGTATTGTTACTGTAACTCCTTTCTACCTTTCACAGTGACAGAAATGAAAGTGTGAGGTCATAGTGTGAGGTGAACATATGATGGCAGGCAATGAAAGGAAGTCACAGAGAGACCGTGAGGAGATTGCTGTAAGTCATCATATATTGGAAGTCGGAGGCGTAACAAGACCTCACTGTCCCTGGGGCTATGTCTGTGCCAGCTCTCATATACATTTCTGAATGCCCACAGCCCCCCCTGTTAACCCACAATTCCCCCAGCTGGCCACCATTCAAATTGCGCTGCTATCTCAGTCAGGGAGAGCAACTTAACGCGATCGTGCTGCACACCGATTCAGGCTCATCGTGCCGGCTGTGGGGTCCTCAATAGGTCTGTGCGACATGATCATATTTAAACGGCAATGCACGCCAATCATCAAGCAACATGTGGGGACATTCACCTTGAAATCTAAGAGACTATAAATACCCTTATAGAGGTATAGATATGTAAGCCAGCTGATGAAGGCGCGTTTGTGCGGCTAAACGCCTCCTGGTTAATTTTATTATTTTGCTGGATGTATATACAGCTTTATAATTTGTCTTAAGAGTATTTTAATAAAAGATTTTTTCAAGGCGAAGTCCCGACTACCGTGGAGGTCTTTTTGGGTTTGACCTATTTAATAAACCCATAGGCGCGATACCACTTGGATAAGCTCCACCAAATGTGAGTTTGAAATTGTTGTAAACTACTGTATATGCATTACACATGTATAGTGGATCTGCACAAGGAGAATTTTTCTTTCATCTTCCTTCCATATCTACTGCTGCGGGGAGAGATCGTTTAAACAAGGTGTTGGGTGCCTTGGATGGTCCTTGAAAAATACCCAGAGGCGTTGACCCGCTCAGAGCCAGTGAGAGGGCTCTAGATTTGTGAGTGAAACAACTATATACTACATCGAAAGCATATTATATTGAGACATACCGCACCAATATATTATTATTATTATTATTCTTTATTTATAAAGCGCCAGCATATTCCGCAGCGCTGTACAATAAGCACAGTACAGACAGGGTTACAATACATTGAACAACATTTGACAAACAGTACAGGAGGAGATGAGGGCCCTATTCCCGTAGGAACTCACAATCTGGGAGGGTTGGGGTTGGAAACAGGAGGAGAGGACTGTAAGGTGAGAGTGATTGATGGTTGTGTCAGTGAGTTGGGTGGTAGGCTTCCCTAAATAGGAATGTTTTAAGGGAGCATTTGAAGGAAGAGAAGTTAGGGGAAAGTCTGACAGTACGAGGGAGAGCGTTCCAGAGAGTGGGGGCTGCGCGTGAGAAATCCTGCAGTCTATCATGGGAAGAGGTGATGCGGGGAGAAGCTAGGCGCAGGTCACTGTTTGACCTTAGGGAGCGGGCTGGGGTATATAAAATATATGTATTTTGCTTCTTTTTATATATAATCCATGTGGAGGAGGTCACTAGTGACCTATCTGGTGACCGTCAGCCAGGAAATTCAAAATCCCGGCTGATGGTGACACTGGGTGGAGTGGAGGAAACTTCACTAATTCACCCACCATTTTCTCCAGATCGGGGCCGTAGGGAAGGGTGGAGAAGGGTGGAGACTCTAAGTGATCAGGAGGATGAGTAGAGTGTCCCTGTAAGTGACCAGAAATAGGTATATTTATCGCAATTATCACAATGAATAAAAAAAAATAGCTTATCCCTGTGTTTAAACGTTATTGTCAAATATGAATTTGGGGTTGCAAGTTAATTGCGGAGCAGAAATCTTGGAGAGTTCTCCCACTTATTTTTTTAGGACTGGACTCCTGAGGAGGGAGGAGGAGGTTAAGTTGAAAGTAACTGTCAGACTAAACTATGCTGCGACTATTTCATCAATAATTCTGAAAACGATAAGCCAAGCTGAGGAGCTGGAGAGAAACACAATAATGGAAGGACGAGCTGAGAACAAAACCCGGAGGAAAGATTACCACAAATAGTATGACTCGCTGCAGGGAGAAACCACAACAGGACACCTAAGTAAGGGGAGCTGGAATATCTGAAAGGTCAGGATCCAAAGGACTGATCCTATTCATCCAGTAAGAGAACGGTTTAGGAATAATAACTACATAGCAACACAACACAACCATGCAGCTGGACTGGCGCTGCATCGTCAATGGATCTGACTTGGCGCCATGACATGTGTATGTGTTTGCACATGGCACAGACTAGTGGCCATGTCAGCGACAACAGAGTGTTTGCCGGAGAACAATGAAAGTGGGCTATGAGGTGAGCCGTAGAGAGGAGGCAAGACTAACAGGGTTATCCAAAGAGATTCGAAAAGTCACCGCATGTTCGGTGACTTTTCGTTCTCTTCAATTCGGTTCCTTTTGCCGATTGCATTTCGGTGACCCTGCGGTGTATTCAGCAAACAGCACAGGGTCCCCGAATTGCAGGGAAAAGCTGCCGTAAACCCACCGAAAACTAGCCGAATGCATGCTGAAAACAAGCAAAAACATCTGGATTAACCTTCGAAGAGGAGCCGAACAGGAGCCGAAAAGGAGCCGAATCACACAGAGCCGAAGCAGCTGTGACGTAGAGGAGGCAGTGAATAAATTAGAAAAACCATTTGTATGAATCTGGGAAAAAGAAACGCTGTTTGCAAAGAAACTACTGAGCGAAAATGTCTGAAATTTTCACAGGAGGTCCAGGGAATGATAATAAAGAGGGCTGTTACAAAAAAAATAAGCAAACTGAAAAAAAAATAAAAAAAAAATCGGACTTTTAATTTTTTTTAAAAAATTCAGAAAAATGCTTAAAGTATCCTAAAAAATCTATAAATAAAGAGACTTTTTGCTGCAGAATTTTATAATGAACGGTTTATTAGATATTGAATTAAAACGGGAATATTTTTAACATTGAAGTCTATGGGATTCTCCTGAATAAATTTGCCGAATTAAACCACCGAATGGCAGGACATTAGGGGAACCTTTCACTGCTGGTTTGTGTTCTCTGAATAGCCGAAGCAGTGCTTTTTGATGGGGATTTCACTGCCCTCGAACAGGGACCGAACAGGCACCGTATGTGCAGGCAATTCGCCAGGATTTGAGAATTGCCTGCTCTCTGGATAGCCGAATGGCCAGGAAAGGTAACCGAACGCTGATTTTCAGCGTTCGGTTACCTTTCTCAAGCAATTCGAATCTCTTTGGATAACCCTGTGAGTCTGTGGAGACTGCAAGCACAACACGGTCACACTTTTTAAGGCAGTGCTGGATTAATTTAGGGACAATGAGAGCTGCAACTCCAGACCCAACTCCTTAATATGGACCCTGAAGGAGAAATTACGATTTCTGCAATCAGCTGACCCCAATATAGAGAGGGACACAATCTGTGGCAGTGAGAGGAACAGAAAAAAGGCACAATGGGATGTAAGAGATCCCTCATATACCTATATTAGTTTATTAGTAAATGTGTTAGCCCACCTTAATGGCAGGAAGTGCACTGTTAGCGTGTATCTACGTCTCGAGGATGGTGGTGGCACTTGTAGGCCATTATGAGTCCAAGTGTTTATCCAGGTTTGCAGGATTTCTGAAGCACAGCACAGGTGATATATGTGATATGATTTGCTGCTCAGTAATTGCAGGATTCAGTCTGCATTTCCCCAAGGTGATCTGCAAAATCTGGCCTGTTAGGAGGACCTGGGGACCAAGGTTGGGAAACATTGATCCTCATCTCATATTTACTTAACTTCCCATGATTTTAGATATTTATCTTGATGGCCGTAGTTACCTCATCAGAGTATGTTTTAATCAGCAGTTCAACTGGAGAACCGGGTGTATATAATATGCATTTAGAGGAGTTACTGTTATGATAAGATCTTATACAGTTTAGAGGACACGTTCATGGATTGTCATGGAGATGACCCCAATTTGTGAGGGCTATTTCACTGTGTCATGGCCCTGTTAAAGATTATCTTTGCTAATCTTTTGTTTAATGATTGCTGTTGTTAGGTTATTTTTATATGTGTGTTACTTGGTAATTATATCGATGATGATAATTATCATGAACCAAGTACGAACAAGCTAGAAAGTGTAGACGGAACTTAATAGGTTGAAATCAGAAGCAATTAAATAAGCAGGCATACCCTTACGCACATGTCTGGGGCATGGGTAAGCCATCATGGGCCCAATGGAGCATCTGCGATCTTTACGTATATATGCTCCTTTTTTTCTCAGGAGGATAGTCGGTAGAGACTTTGTAGTGTCAGGTTGTTGGTGGCTTGAGTCCAGGATGCGTCGATACAGAGATTAGTACAGAGGTTCACAGGGTTTTATTGAATAACCAGAAAGCGGGTAAAGCAATGAAATGGGTGAAGAAGACACAACGGCAGAGTATAAAGGGACACCAATGGTTGAGATGGATACTGGAAGGAAGACAAGGGCACAGAGAAACATGGGTGCACAGAGAGACACAACGGCAGAGTATAAAGGGAAACCAATGGTTGAGATGGATACTGGAAGGAAGAGAAGGGCCATAAAGAGACACGGGCACAGAGAAACATGGGTGCACAGAGAGACACAAGCACACAGGGACTCACAGGAGGTCAAGCTATAACATACAATGAGACAGAAAAGCTTTCGTGTAAAGTAGCTTGTGACTCCGGAGGTTGGGGGCATAAGAGACTGTGGGTGCACGCTGCAGATACTTGAGACTGGGCAGCAGGCTGGAGACTGCAGTAAGAGGAGTCTATGCAAGGCCTGGCAAAGTAGAAAAAGTAAAGGATAGGAATGGGCAAGGAGCAGCAGGGATCTGGAACTGGGGAGCAGACTTCAAGAGGTAGACACTGATGGAGATTACTAATGCAAGGGAGGCAGACCGTGACAGTACTTAAAGGGTTATTCAGAGAGCAATGAAATTTCACCAAAATTTCGGTGCTCTCCTGTTCGGCACACTTCGGCGTGTTCAATTTGCCGACCCTACGGTGAATTCAGCATTCACCACAGGGTCCCCGAAGTGCATCGAATGATCCGCTGAAAGCTGCCGAACAGACATCGGCCAAAAAAAGCCGATCAGTTTAAAACAATAAAAATGCATGAAAAAAAGGTCCTGTAAAAAAATAATAAAAAGGCCTGTTACAGAATAAAAGAAAACGGCACTTAAAAAAATTGGAATCAAAAATGTCACTTTAAAAAATCTAGAGAAATTACTTAAATTATAAAAAATAAATAAGACTTTTGCTGCAAATAAAAAGAATAAACACAGTATTTTTTTTTACAATGAAACCTATGGGATTCGCTTATTCGCCTGGGCGTTTCACTGATATTTAGGTACCGTTCATCATTCTGTGAATAGATTAACCATTACTATTCTCTTGCGACAATCTGAGGTTATTTGCACCATATTTCGCAGGCAATTTGCCAATATTTGGGGAATTGCCAGCTTTCTGAATAGCCGAATTGCCACGAAATGTATTTATTTTATTTTTTATAAAGTATTTTACCAGGAAGGATACATTGAGATTTCTCTCGTTTTCAAGTATGTCCTTTGTACAAGAACATTGAAATGTTACAGTTGTTACAGAAATACAAAGTAATACAATGCAAGATATTAAAAAAAAAACAAATATACAGATTAACAGAAAATAAATATGTAGGAAATGTAGTCACTATGTTACATGTTTACAGGTGCATTCTGTATATAGTCACTGCGTTACATGTTTACAGGTGCATTCCTTATTGAGGTATGTTAATAGGGAGCTCTTGAGTGACTTTAGACTGGGGGAAGATTTGATGGTGTCTGGGAGGTTATTCCATAATTGCGGTGCTCTGTAGGAAAATGAACATCGAGCCACTTTCTTTTTGTATTGTGGTATTGCAAGTAAGGTGCTGGTCCTGGATCGGAGGTTATTCACCATTCGGTGCAGTTCAGGGCAGTTCAGCTCATATTGAATAACCCCTTTAGAATTAAGCTTATCAGTACGACAAATAGTTACACCTATGGCTTTACCAGGATGAAAGAGTCGTGATGCTGGAAAGCCCGGGATGGAGCACAGGGCCAGAAAACTGCAGACAGGGCGCATATAAAGCCCGGAGTGGATCTCCCAGGCATACATGAAAGGTGCTGCCGGGTTTCAAGGTGAGCCATGAAAAGCAGGACATCTTCAATGACAGCTTTATTTGTATCCATTAAACATTTAAAAGTGTTCTCGTGTATGACATCACCACATGAAGTAATAATGACAAACTGTTTATGTCTTCTTATCGCATTTATGTAATTATTATCTCATTCATATTGCAGTATATGAGTCGCTGCCCGTATTAGCCTCGTTTTTATAAACGCAAGCTCGGTGTTTGCATTTCAGATTCTGCCTACTCATTTCTACCGACAAACTGCAATCACGCGGACTGCCTGTAAATTCATACTGGTATAAGGATCAATAAGTGCTTGGGTTACACATCTACATCGCTGTCATGGATAAACTGTTTTATGCTCTCCTAGGATTAATAAACAAGGTTTCAATAGTAAAATGAAGGGGTTTTATATCTATAAATTATACATTTATAATTACCACTTTGCCGCTCAAAAAATATTGACATCTGTGATAAAATATGCAGAAACATTAAAAGACTGCTTCATCCCACACTGTATCTCTTGATATTCCTGAGCGGTTGACATTGCCTCTATTTAACCTTGTTTTAAAGCATTTTGCCTTGATTTTCCTAAACAAAGAATAACCAATAAAATAATGCTAGAAATAAACTTCACAGATAAGCTTAGCAAATCGTCCAACATGTCAATCATTATTTCATCAATGCTATAAATGAAAAAGCATTTCTATGATCTAAACTGGAAACTATCAGGGTAATTCAACGAGACCTGAATTGCTTGAGAAAGGTAACCGAACGCTGAAAATCAGCGTTCGGTTACCTTTCTTGGCCATTCGGCTATCCAGAGAGCAGGCAATTCGCCAAATCCTGGCGAATTGCCTGCACATACGGTGCCTGTTCGGTGCCTGTTCGAGGGCAGTGAAATCCCCATAGAGAAGCAATGCTTCATCTATTCAGAGAACAAAAACCAGCAGTGAAAGGTTCCCGAAATGCCCTGCCATTCGGTGGTTTCATTCGGCAAGTTTATTCAGGAGAATCCCATAGGCTTCAATGTTAAAAATATTCCCATTTTAATCCAATATCTAATAAACCATTCATTATAAAATTCTGCAGTAAAGAGTCTCTTTATTTATAGATTTTTTTTAGGATATTTTAAGCATTTTTTTTTAAGTTTACATATTTTTTCTGTAACAGCCATTTTTATTATCATTCCTTGGACCTCACATTTTCGGTGTGCATTCGCCGGGTTTTGCGGTTAGTTTTCGTCCGGTTTGCGGACGATCCCTCCTTGTCAGTGCAATGCCATACTAGATGGCTTTTTAGCAATGATCAGGTTATGCAAAGAGTCACAGCTGCTCCTGGATAGCTGTTTCAGGCTTATTGTGCCCTCATCAGCAGGAGATAGGCCGTGACTCGTTGATATTTAATGCTTAACCCGCAGGGCAAATCAATACTCATTTAAGTTATGGTGGAGTGCAAAAAAGTTTTTAATCTCAATTTTTGCCCTCTACCATAACTTAAATGAGTATTGTTTTATATAGCAAATATACAGAATAGCACAAAAGGGGAATATTGCAGAGGCATAGTCAAATAGGGAAGCCAGGTATGGTACATGGAGTGACGCATGCAGAAGGGATAATCCAGAGAATGGTCTAAAGGCAATCCAAAATTGGTACATAAGAATAAGCACTGCAAGGGATATGACAAAATAAATCACACAGGAGTAAGGATAGGAGAAGTATGGAAAGAACCGACAAACGAATGGAAAGAGCAAGGTAATCAGGAACAATAAGCAGAACAAATATGCAAAGAGGAAAACAAGAGCGGCAAGGTGTGGGCAGCTTTTCAGTTAACCGCAGTGTGTCGTAATTAGCGTCACGACTTTGTTATACTAACGCTAATTAACTCTTTGTGCTCCCCCATGTTAAGCATAAGGAGCGTGAAGTACAGTAACCTCGCACTAGAAAGCGCAATCTCTGATGTGCTACCAGGTTTTTTAACTCATTAGTGTTCGGATTGTAATATAGTCGGCCTGCGCTAGGGCCACGTAACCTAACGTTAACGCTCACATAGCTGAGCGCTAACGTTAGCGTTAAGATTGTAATATTGCCCTATGTTTCCAGGAAAGCCTGGTCGCTATAGCTCCTGAGGAAGTGGGTGTGCCCCACGAAATGCATTGAGCAAAGTTCTGTATGCCAGAAATTAAGCCAGAGACCAAGCCGAACATCCATGCTGAACGTCCATGCTGAGCAAGTGTTCCATTCTAACGAACTTCCAGTCTATGCTGAGCCAGCGTTCCATTCCATTCCAACGGGCTTCGATCTATATGTTGATGGACTGCAGAACGGAGGTTTGGAGTACAGAAATCGGGAGGTTCTGGCCATTGTGGCAAATGCTGTTTTGCACATTTATTTGTGCTCTATTTTTGTGAGTTTGTTTTAACACTGTGATTTTTTTTAAAAAAATTATTAAATATACTGCACAATATATATTCTCTTTTGATTTTTCGGTGCATGCTATATTAACCAGCTAAGAAGCAAAAGCGCTCTTTAACGATATTAATCTACTGTGAACCCTAGGAGTACCCTAACTGTATCTGGGGTGCTCCAGAGGTATTTTTTCAATTTCCACCTATCTTGCGCCCTTTTCTTTCTTGTCTTTATTCTGTCAATTAAGGGTTAACAAGGTACCCTCGTTAAGAGGCTGCAGTGGGAAAGATTCTACCTGTGTATTTTTCGCTATGGCAACGTTAAGCATATGTATAACGACACTTCTTATTTTAGTGAAATAGAACTAAAAACTCAATTCATCTTTTATGGTTCTCTCAGGAAGTGGTTAATTGTTCTACATATTCACAAACTGAAATAAAAGCCAGAACAAAAATTGGAAGAAAAATTTGAGCAAAAGCCAGCGCAAAAGAATGAAGATTGCTGAATCAAGGGAACATGTCCTAGCTGAACCAGTGGACTTAATATTAAAAAAGACATAAGGATTAGATGTGACATCCATGACATAACATTGTGTAGACCACCATGCAGCATCCATTACATGCGACAGTATAGATTGGGCTCAATGCCACATGGTATTTTTAAGGCTGACTTCAACTAGATGACAGCGATTTCAACCCTAGAGTTTCACAATTGATATACTTATACCATTAAGGCTAGGGTCAGACGAAAGCATTTTTCCCCGCGAACGTGAAAAAGTGCGTCCGAACACATTGACGTATTTTTTCACGGAATGCGCAAAAACGGTCAGACGACGCGCATTTTCGTGCGTGATTTGTACGGATCGTCAATAAAACTCTTTTTGCGTCTGGACGTTATGTTGGCTGGACATTAGCAGAGTCTGACATCTAATCACGCAAACACGCCGCTATGCCGCAGCTGCGCACTCAGTACGTCAGTACTAGCGGTTTAGCGTTCTCAAAAAAATGCGTTCAAATTCCACTTGCGTTGCACGGCCGGACTTTTGTGCGGCCGTACATCGTATATTGGCCGTCATTGCCCGTCATCTACTGCTAGTGCGGCCGTAATTATGTGCGCCAGAACGCACGTTAAAAGTGCGCTGGTCTGACCCCAGCCTAAAAGAAAAAAACTAACAGTTTGGGTATTTCAGGTCACAATTTTTTAAATTTATATGTAAAATGCTCTACTGCCTGTTTCAGAGGGAATACATTGTTCTTCTGGTCAATAATCACGTCTCGGATAATACATGAAAACAAAAAAAGATTACCTAGGGTGGCTGAGTAAGGCTAGGGTCAGACGAACGCATTTTTCACGCTGTCCGTGAAAAAGTGCGTTCGAACGAATGGACGTATTTTTTCACGGAATACGCGATAGCGGTCATACGATGCGCATTTCCGTCCGTGATTTTGTACGGATCATCAATAAAACCCTTTTTGCGTCTGGATGTTTTGTTGGCCGGACATGAGCAGCGTCTGACGTCTCCTAATCACGCAAACACGCCGCTAGCGGCCGCAGCGCACTCTGTACGTCCGTACTAGCGGTTTGACGTTCTCGAAAAATGCGTTCGTTTGCCACTTGCGTTGCACGGACGAACTTTCGTGCGGCTGTTCGTCGTATGCTGCCCGGCATTGGACGTCATTTGCTGCTAGCACGGCCGTGATTTCGTGCGGCTAAACGCACGTTAAAACTGCGTTCGTCTGACCCCAGCCTAAGGAGAATGGTTGTGTATAAACTATCAGGGTAATTCAAAGAGATTCGAAAAGTCACCGCACGTTCGGTGACTTTTCGTTCTCTTCAATTCGGTTCCTTTTGCCGATCCCATTTCGGTGACCCTGCGGTGAATTCAGCAAACACCACAGGGTCCCCGTATTGCAGGGTAAAGCTGCCGCAAACCCGACGAAAACTAACCGCAAGACCCTGCGAATGCACGCCGAAAACACGCAAAAACACCTGGATTAACCTGCCGAAAACCACGGAAAAACCCGAGCAGGAGCCGATCGCAGCCTCAGGAAAAAGCCGGCACCGCAGAAGAGGCAGTGAATAAATTAGAAAAACAGTTTGCATGAATGACTGAAAAGTGAAACGCTGTTTGCAAAGAAACTGAACGAAAATGTCTGAAATTTACATATGAGGTCCAGGGAATGATAATAAAAAGGGCTGTTACAGAAAAAATAAGTAAACTTAAAAAAAACAAATAAAAAAAAAATCGGACTTTTAAAAAAAAAAAAAGAAATCCAGAAAAATGCTTAAAATATCGTAAAAAAATCTATAAATAAAGAGACTCTTTCCTGCAGAATTTTATAATGAACGGTTTATTAGATATTGAATTAAAACAGGAATATTTTTAACATTGAAGCCTATGGGATTCGCCTGAATAAACTTGCTGATTTAAACCACCTAATGACAGGGCATTTCGGGAACCTTTCACTGCTGGTTTGTGTTCTCTGAATAGCCGAAGCAGTGCTATTTCATGGGGATTTCACTGCCCTCGAACAGGCACCGAACAGGCACCGTATGTGCAGGCAATTTGCCAGGATTTGGCGAATTGCCTGTTCTCTGGATAGCCGAATGGCCAAGAAAGGTAACCGAATGCTGATTTTCAGCGTTCGGTTACTTTTCTCAAGCAATTCGTATCTCTTTGAATTACCCTGTATATTTCTCTCAGTATTTTGGTCCATTAGTAAATGGATTGTCACGGTCCTTGCCGTTGGCGCCACAAGAGGGCCAAGATTGGCCTTGGTGCTGCAACCCAGTGACTCTAGCATCAGCCTTATTCCATGGGATCCAGAGAGCCAGGCACACCTGACTGAAGCCACTCCTGGCTTCCTTTAAAAGGAGGTCACGCTTATCGCTACCTCGAGCATCCTGAGGCTTAGCGCCGTGTTACGGGGCAAGCTGCTGGATTAGCGCCTGCCCTGTAATATCACCCTATAATGGGAACACTAAGGAGAAACCTGCAGGCACAGATTTTGCTCCTTAGTGTCCCCGTTTTAGCGTGAAGAACATAATAGGGCCCCCAGTGTTTTCCTTGAGCTGCTGCGGAATGAGGATGCTAGCACGCAATCAGGTTCTGTGATCACTGACTGTTCCAATCTAAGTATGACATTTAATCACCATTCCATTCCAGAAATGTGATTTTAGTCACTTCAACAGACAAAACTGAACATTTAACCCATGCAGCGAGGGTTAAACCTTACTTATAGTGTACCTGTCACGTGCAAAGCTAGTTTCCTGTACCTGCAAAATTTGAATAGGTCATGTAATTTTTACTCAAATGGCACATGCAATAATTTGCTTTAACCCCTGGTAAAGGGCAGACAAGCACATGCTCAGATTGTCACATTAAGAATCAGTATGCCAGTCACTCACTTTATCCCAATCAGAGCAAGAGTTTAAAGCACCTCTGTCAATGGCAAAGCACATTTTGCACATTTGACAGGGCATCCCTTTGTTTATATAGATCAGTGTTTTATCGCTGACCAATATAATCAGGGGTCAAAATCAGCAGGAATGCATGGAAATAAAGTTCTTCCACTACTTTAGCAGGGGGAACGGAGTTCCCATATGTCCCACACACTAAAAAGATTTATTTTTAAAGTTTTATGCTCTATGGTCAAGCCTGAATAAATATATGAAACTTATGATAATTGTCATAATGATTCCCTAAAACCCAGCCTGGCAATAGTTTTAACCCCTTCACTGATGGAACATTTCACGCCTGTGTGCAGAGCTCATTGTTATCTCTTTTGCTCATCATGTTTAAACGCAATATGAAGTCACATTTTATTATACGACCCAGACAAATGATATATCATTTTTTTCGGCAGATTCATAATATATCATTATATGTAAACGTCATGTCCTGCCAGAATGCTATAACAAAAAATGTGAATTTCCAATCATCTACAGCGTGTAAAAATTTTTTTCCACATTTTATCATCCGAGCTTTTGTAGTTATATGCGCTACA
Organism: Leptobrachium leishanense; assembly: GCA_009667805.1. Lineage (NCBI taxonomy): Eukaryota > Metazoa > Chordata > Amphibia > Anura > Megophryidae > Leptobrachium > Leptobrachium leishanense. The sequence continues at coordinate 77,831,625 of CM019066.1, read as the reverse complement.
AAAAAAATCTTCTTCTTTAAAAAAATTAGAACTGGGAAAACGTTACTTTATATATGTGATTTTAGCTAAAACCAAAAAAAATCATTAGTGCAGCATCATTGTTAACATCATAATTGAAATGTGAACAATAGTGCTGCATAAAAAAAATAATATATTTTTTTATTTTTATTATTTTATTATCATATATATATATATAAATTACTTGTAGCGTGGTCATGTTTGGTATCATTGTAAAGGCCATGCTCTAGCTGCCAAAGATCGGGAGATATGGGGTCTAAAGTACCCTTCTATCTCCACCATAGGGTTTTCATAGGGAAGGGCTTAATTCTCCAAATGACATCATTGCACCATGCACAATGACATCAGTGGACGAGGAGAGGCCCTGGAGGCTTGGCTGACATCCAAGATGTCAGCCACCTCCGGCAGAGGTCTGCTGTCCGGCGCTGAATGGCACCAGATCAGGGACCGACACCTCAGGGGTTAAAGAAAGGTACACTATGACCTTTCCAGTGCTGCCTCTCTTTTACTAATGTCTCCGCCCAATTGGGAGGGAGAGGGATCCAAAAGACCCCCATCCTTTCAGGCCACCACGCGACCCCGGTAGTAGAGGTAAGTATAAGGAGGGAGAGCCCACTTGGTGGATGTCTGGAATGTCCTCCACGTGTAGCGGGGAATCCCCATGTCGTTCCTCACATGTCTTCTGCATTCAAGGGGTTAATACCACATTAAACTGTGGAATAATGGCGAGATGAAAATGGTTACGTGGAGGATAGAGAGTCATCAGAAATCCTAATGAGTTCACAAACTTCATTATGTTGGATGTTTCCCCTGAATATAAAAGAAAAAAATGAAGATATTTTAAAGTTTCCCGCTCTCCATTGGGTCTGTGCCATGTTGCAAGGGGAAGGGCGGCTGCGAGCGGAAAGCTGTCCTATGGTCACAGACAGTCAGAGCAACCCAAACGCAAAGTGGGAAGCCATCCTGTAGGGCGGCAGCGGTTCCTCCCAGCTGTGGCATGGTGCCGGTCATGTGGGGTCCAGGAAACGTTGGACTAAAATATCACATTTCGTTAATTATAAAGGTCAGAGGAAAAAATGCTGATCTATGTAAAGTGGGTGGTGCCCTGTCAAATGGGTAAAACCTTGTGAGAGGTGGGGGTTGTGAAGTAACAAAATGTTATATTAATCAAATTGAAATGGGAAGGGTGGAAAAGGGGTTAAACATCGACCCCTTCTGAACCCCTCTGTAGCCCCCTCTCATTTTTCCGCTATAATGAGCATAGTACTCACTGTTGTTAATTCCTGTCCTTTTGCCTGGAACCCTGGTCAACGAGAACTGATCATGACGTTCCTGGGTGACTAGTAATCCCACTCTTATGGTTGAATTGGAGAGGGGACAGGAGAAGGACACCCAAGCCATTGTGACCATTCAATTTGCACTGAATGAATGACCACAGTCCCCCCCCCCCTAACATCAGCTGAAGCATTCACTTTTTACAAAAAGAGTATTCATGTCGAAGAACATCTTGATAAAATGGGTCCAAACCTTACCATCTCACACTATTGAGAAAAAAAAGTTTCGAGGGTCCTGAGGACGAGCAACCGCACTAGTGGCCGGCTCTACGGTGGGGTCCGCTCACAATTGTGCCATTATAGGGATGACTGCTCCATATGCAAATCAGATGAATATCACCTAGAAATGGTGGCCAGTACTGATTGCCAAGGATTTCATCCCTGCACTAGAGATGCAGCAACCCCGACAATCGTTTCACCCTTGTAAGGCCTCGTCAGGAGGGTGTAGCTGACACCCCTCTAGGCTCCTAGAGCAAGAGGTCCACGACTGGATTACCCTGGAGATGTATAGTGAGAAAGAAGAGTTTTATTATTATTATTATTATTATTATCTATGAGGATCATAATAAGCTGATGTATCCTACTAAACCTGAAAAAGAAAAAGGCCATAACGCCAACATGTTCTGTTACCAATTTCTCCTGTTTCTTTGAAGTCTATGATGTATCTTTATAACTCGAGGGCACCATTACAGTCTTCACGCTAACGTTAGCGCTCACCTGAGTGAGCGTTAACGTTAGCCCTGGTGGCCCCACCATATTACAATCCAAACGCTAACGCGTTAAAAAACCCGTTAGCGATTGGTATCTTGCGCTTTTCAGTGTGAGGTTACTGTACTTTGCGCTCCCTATGCTTAACATGAGAGCGCAAAGTGTTAATCAGCGTTAGGGTTACAATCTACTAACGCTAATTACCGTCTGGCTGCGGTTACACGGACGTTCACCACAGTCAGGACCTGTGCTAACGGATTCCGCTGCTGCTGCACCAGCAGAAACCACCCAAAATTTACCAGATGCTCACCTTCTATCCCGCAGCGAGGACCGCAGCTCCAACCGCCTCCTCCGTCCGCTGGGAGCAGGGAGAGGCTGGGGGAAAAAGTCTCCCAGTCTCTCCCTGTGGATCACTACGCTCATGTGACTCATGTGACCGGCGCCGTCTGCCTCAATGGAGTCCTATGGACTCCATCAAGGGGATGCTGCCGCGCGCATCCCAGGGCTTAGCACCCAATAACGATGCAGGCAGCTTTTTTTAGCACCTGCATTGTAATATCATGCTAAAATTGGGCACAAAGGAGAAACCTGCAGGCGCAGATTTTTCTCCTTTGCGTTCCCGTTTTAGCGTGATGACTGTAATGATGCCCAGGGTTTTTAAACTGTTGTGAAACTATAACTCTGCATTTTCAACCATAAGTTTTCATTAAGTGTAAATTCAAACAAATATTAAAATATCCAACTTTATTAATTCCATGATTAAAAAAAAAACCACAACTGCAAAAACTATTAATGGTGACAGAACATAATTGATATTCTTATAGATTATTAAGGGTCATAATAAGACCCTATTTATCCCAATCTCCTAAACCATTCCCCAACATCTCCAAATCTCAATCACCCACTGGTCATGTACAGATTATTTTTCGTTTGGCTGTATCTATGTACATAGGAGCCATGGGACAAATCGACACACTTCAACCTCAACAGATTGTCTACCTATACTCCTAATATCGCCACGCCTCAAAAACTATGAGGTCTATTCAAAGAAAGGTGAAACTCGGGAGAATGAATGGAGAAGTGAAAATTCTAGGTCAAACCAGAAAAATTCTCCCATTTATCTCACTTTCCAAATTGACTATTTAGTCTAGATTGTTCTCTTCTCCTGCCAGTTCTCCTGGTTTACACCTTTCTCTGAATAACCCTGTATAACTCTGGCCTTGCCAACTAATGTGACCTACGTTATGTAAACCCAGATATTTATTGCCTACAATTCTCAGACTTATTTGACTACGATATATGGACAGGTAATCATGGGAGTTGTAGTTCCGCGACATCTGGGGGACCAGAGTTTGAGATCCCTGAGGTAAACAATTTGATTACATTTTGGGATATCAAACGTGACATTGTTTCAATACGTCAAGGTTTTAAATCAGTGTAACACTTAACTGGTCTACAACTTAAGGGTTTGTCCTTTTTGGCTGAGCTTTTCATTCTAATGGAAAAAAGAGGTTTTGAGGGTCCTGAAGACAAGAAACGGCACTATTGGGCTGCTCTATGGTGGGGTCAGGTCTCACAGTGTTTTAGCTCAATTGTGCCATTACAGAGATGACAAATCCATATACAAATCACACGGCTATCACCCAGTAAGGTTGGCCAGTACTGACGCCAAGGACAACATCACCCCTGCCTGAGAGGTGCAGCAACCCCCGACGACCATTTCGGCCTTGTTAGGCCTCGTCACGAGGGTATAGCTGACACCCCTCTAGGCACATCAAGCTTTTCTTTCTGATGTTATGAAGCAGAAAATATTTAATGCCTTTTCTGTTATAATAAGAAAATATTTTAAATTATTTTATCTTTCGTTGACACGTATTTCTTCTGCAATTGTTTATCTTTATTTTTTTTTCCATTTCTCTTGCACCTGTTTACCTTTTTATTACAACAATTTGCATCTCAAATATGAATTAAAAAGCCTAAAACCCAGGCAGCACTAAGATTAAATGCAAATTGCACGATAAAATTCAGGTTTAAATGAGAGTAGGCTGGTATTGTATATGTGTGCATAAACAGGGAAAATGTTTATTTTTTCGTAATGATCTAGCTCAGGGCTCAAAATTTCAAGTACCAAGCTACTAGCCAGACCTTAAGAGTTACTCGCCACCAGTTGCCCCACATACCCTGCGCTAAACTTCACCCCTAAACACTCCTTAAATTATCTTATGAAATTTCACCGTTAAAGGTTTTATTCAGAATAAAGTTACAAAAATAAATAACATTAATACCCAGGCATCAGCCCCAGATAAGTAGTATCATCCATGAGGTACAGACTCCTCTCCAACAGTTTTTAGGACCAAATTATTTTGTGGTTTATGCATCCGATATATCAAGTGTAACCTAATACTCTCATTATTCATAGGCCAGGTTATCACTAGAGGTTAGACCCCAAAGTCAGGTTTCCCCCTTGGATGCTTATACAGATGGATCCATTAATATTTGTGAGCGATACTTCCATCCCCGTTCTTTTTTTGCTTCTTCTGTATCACCAATTTTTCTTTATAGATTTATTTTGCATACCCTCAAAAGCCTATGCCTCCACTTCACCAATTATGGCCCCTCACAGGAGTTGTAGTAGCAGCACTGATTTTGGCGTCACTTCCGGTGCACTGGCAGTTCAGCAGCTTTTTACTTTCCCTTAGTTTACACCAGGGGTGGGGAACCTTTTTTTTCTGCCAAGGACCCCCTTTAATTAATTTCTCTCCCCACTTTAATTTCTTCCTCCCTTTAATTAATTTCTTTTGCCCAATTCATCTCTCTCCCCATTTATTTCATCTCTCTCCCCATTTATTTCATCTCTCACCCCATTTATTTCATTTCTCTCCCCATTTATTTCATTTCTCTCTCCAATTCATCTCTCTCCCCATTTATTTCATTTCTCTCCCAATTCATTTCATTTCTCTCTCCAATTCATTTCATTTCTCTCCCCATTTATTTCATTTCTCTCTCCAATACCTCTCTCCCCATTTATCTCTCTCCCCATTTATTTAATTTCTCTCTCCAATTCATCTCTCTCCCCATTTATTTTATTTCATTTCTCTCCCCCAATTAATTTCTCCCCAATTCATCTCTCCCCCCAATTCATCACTCTCTCCCCAATTCAGCGCTCTCTCTCTCCCCCCAATTCAGCTCTCCCCCCCCAATTCAGCTCTATCTCCCCCCCAATTCAGTTCTCTCTCTCCCCAATTCAGCTCTCTCCCCTAATTCATCTCTCTCCCCCCCCAATTCAGCTCTCTCCCCATTCAGCTCTCCCCCCAATTCAGCTTCTCTCTCCCCCAATTCAGCTCTCTCTCCCCCCAATTCAGTTCTCTCTCCCCCCAATTCAGCTCTCTCCCCCATTCATCTTTCTCCCCCCAATTCAGCTCTCTCCCCATTCAGCTCTCCCCCCAATTCAGCTCTCTCTCCCCCCCATTCAGCTCTCTCTCCCCCCCCAATTCAGCACTCTCTCCCCAATTCAGCTCTCTCCCCCAATTCAGCTCTCTCCCCAATTCAGCGCTCTCTCCCCCCAATTCAGCACTCTCTCTCCCCCAATTCAGCACTCTCTCCCCCCCAATTCAGCTCTCTCCCCCAATTCAGGTCTCTCCCCCCAATTCAGCACCTTCTCCCCTATTCAGCTCTCTCCTCCCCCCATTCAGCTCTCTCTCCCCCCATTCAGCTCCCCCCCATTCAGCTCTCTCTCCCCCATTCAGCTCCCCCCCATTCAGCTCTCTCTCCCCCATTCAGCTCCCCCCCATTCAGCTCTCTCTCCCCCCATTCAGCTCTCTCTCCCCCTATTCAGCTCTCTCTCCCCCCTTCAGCTCTCCCCCCATTCAGCTCTCTCCCCATTTAGCTCTCTCTCCCCCCCATTCAGCTCTCTCTCCCCCCATTCAGCTCTCTCCCCCCCATTCAGCTCTCTCCCCCTATTCAGCTCTCTCTCCCCCTATTCAGCTCTCCCCCCCATTCAGCTCTCCCCCCATTCAGCTCTCCCCCCATTCAGCTCTCTCTCCCCCCATTCAGCTCTCTCCCCCCAATTCAGCTCTCCCCCCATTCAGCTCTCTCCCCCCATTCAGCTCTCTCTCCCCCATTCAGCTCTCTCCCCCCATTCAGCTCTCTCCCCCCCATTCAGCTCTCTCCCCCCCAATTCAGCTCTCCCCCTCCCAATTCAGCTCTCTCCCCCCCAATTCAGCTCTCTCCATTTCACCCCCCTGCCGTTTATTTCATCCCCCCCTTACCTCGCGAATAGTAGAATGAGGGGGCGGGATTATCCACACTCTGAGGCACGCTGGATCCTCCTTCACGCTGTGCCTGGAAGATGAGGTGAAGCAGGAAGCAGCATGAATCACAGAGTGGATAATCCCCGCCCCCTCATCCTGCAGCGTGGAGGAAGAAAATCCAGAGAGACAGTAAAGTCTGGTAAAGGGGCTGCGGGAGAGAGAATTTGCAACCCCCCCCCCCAATTGTTTTCCTTACAGGGACATTCTGTAGCTGGCAGAGAAAATAAGAGGCTGCCCAGTGGCCGGTCAGCGCGCCGGAAATGACTCAGGCAAAGTCTGGCTGGCCCTGAGCACGTTGACGGCAGGAAAAAAAAAAAAAAAAAAACGCCGCCGCTGGAATACACAGTGCAGGCAGCACGATGTAATTTATCGTGCTGCCTCCGGGGGCATCTCCACTCGCCAGCAGTTAATTTCCTCTCGCAAAATGCGAGCAGGCGAGAGGAAATTTTGAGGGCTGATCTAGCTGATACAGGAAAGCAGTTGAACTGCAGAGTTCAATCCTCCCAGGATATCAGCTTATTGAATTTGTAATAGGAAATCACAGCATTTTTTGCTGAAATTTTCTCATCTCCTTACTGCCGATAGTCACCTGTACATTGTTTTGTATTTACTTTTAGTGTCAGCATCTCCCTCCACCCCCATCCCTCTCCTTCTCCTCCTTCGAGACACACTGCATCCGCCTGTTCTCTCCTCTGGCTCTCAGGGTGGCAGTCATCTACCGCCCACCAGGACCAACCTCCCAGTTCTTTGACCACTTTGCTACCTGGCTTTCTCACTTCCTGTCTTCTAATCTTCCATGCCTAATTCTCGGGGACTTCAACATTCCCATTGATGATCCTTCCGCCCCTGCTGCCTTCAAACTTCTTTCACTCACGTCCTCCCTTGGACTCACACAATCCTCTCTCCTCCCTACCCACGCGATGGTCACGCTATTGACCTTGTCTTTTCCAACCTCTGCTCCATTTCTGAGTTCACCTGTCGCCCTTTCCCCATCTCTGACCACCACCTTCTCTCTTTCAACCTATCTGGACTTCCTAAAACACCCTGCTCCCCCACCCCGCACACACACTCGCAGAAATCTACATGCTGTGGACCCCCATCAATTCTCCAACCTACTTCACCACCTCCCTCATACCTCATCCTTCACCTGCCCTGATGCTGCCACTAATCACTACAACACTACTCTTATCTCTGCTCTAGACACTCTTGCTCCTCTTCGACTCTGTAAGGCCCCACGCGCCAGCTTCAGCCCTGGCACACCCTCCAGACACGCTACCTGCAAAGATGCTCCCGCACCGCAGAGCGTGCCTGGAGGAAATCCCGCTCTGAAGCTGATTTTGTTCACTTCAAGTTTATTCTCCGGTCATACACATCTGCCCTCCACTTGGTCAAACAATCCTTCTTCTCATCTCTTATATCTACGCTGTCCTCCAACCCTAAATGGCTCTGGTCCACCTTCAACACCCTCCTCTACCCACCTGCACCTCCCCCCACAGCTGCCTTCAGCGCTCAAAGCCTGGCAGACTACTTCCTCAGTAAAACTCTAACTATCAGAAGCAACATCCCAACACAAGATAGTTATCTGCCACCTCCACTCCCGGAGGTCCCCTCTGCCACCCTCTGCCGCTTCCTCCCAGCCACTGAGGAGGAAGTCAATTCCTTATTGTCCTCCTCACATCTCACCACGTGCCCGCTCGACCCCATTCCCTCACATCTAATTCCTCCCCTCTCCTCCTCCCTCACCCCTGCTCTCACACACATCTTCAACCTATCTCTCTCCACTGGCTCCTTTCCATCCGCCTTCAAACACGCGCTAGTTACCCCTTTACTAAAGAAACCATCCCTCGATCCCAACTCTCCATCCAACTACCGCCCTGTATCCCTGCTTCCCTTCACATCAAAGCTCTTAGAAAAACTAGTCTTCAACCGCCTCTCCCTCTTCCTGTCCTCCAATTCCCTACTTGATCCCCTGCAATCTGGCTTCCGTCCCCTACACTCAACTGAAACTGCCCTCACCAAAGTCACCAACGACCTCCTAACTGCTAAAAAACATGGCCACTATTCTATTCTCATCCTGCTCGACCTCTCGGCTGCTTTTGACACTGTTGACCCCCCTCCTTCTACAGACCCTCAACTCTCTGGGTCTCGGTGACACTGCACTCGCTTGGGTCGAATCCTATTTATCCAACAGGTCCTTCTGTGTGTCCTTTGCTGGTAACTCCTCCTCCTCATTGCCTCTATCTGTTGGTGTACCTCAAGGCTCTGTCCTTGGTCCTCTGCTCTTTTCCATCTACACCTCCTCCCTGGGCAAAATCATCAACAGCTTTGGCTTCAATTACCACCTCTACGCTGATGACACTCAGATCTACCTCTCTACCCCTGATCTCTCTCCCCCTGTCCTTTCAAAAGTCAGTGACTGTTTATCTGGCATCTCCTCCTGGATGGCCTCCCACCACCTAAAGATCAACATGTCAAAGACTGAACTCCTACTTATTCCTCCCTCCAATGCCTCCCCACCTCCTGACTTCTCTATCACGGTGGAGGGTATCACCATTCCCATTAAAACCAAGTTCGCTGTCTTGGAGTTACACTTGACTCTGCTCTTTCCTTCATCCCCCACATCAAGTCTCTTTCCTCCTCCTGCCGATACCAACTGCGTAAATTTACAGAATTCGGCCATTTCTTACCGCTGTCACCACAAAACAACTCATACACGCCCTGGTAATCTCCCGACTCGACTACTGCAATAATCTCTTATCTGGCCTCCCTCTGTCCCGCCTCTCCCCCCTACAATCCATCCTGAACGCCTCTGCCAGGCTAATTCACCTCACCCGCCGCTCTGTCTCTGCCACTCCCCTCTGCGAGTCCCTTCACTGGCTCCCCATCCACTGCAGAATTAAGTTCAAAATCCTTATCCTTACCTACAAAACCCTCACTAACTCAGCTCCCCACTACCTGTCCTCACTAATCACCAAATACACCCCAGCCCGCTCCCTAAGGTCAAACAGTGACCTGCGACTAGCTTCTCCCCGCATCACCTCTTCCCATGATAGACTGCAGGATTTCTCACGCGCAGCCCCCACTCTCTGGAACGCTCTCCCTCGTACTGTCAGACTTTCCCCTAACTTCTCTTCCTTCAAACGCTCCCTTAAAACGTTCCTATTTAGGGAAGCCTACCACCCAACTCACTGACGCAATCATCAATCACTCTCACCTTACAGTCCTCTCCTCCTGTTTCCAACCCCAACCCTCCCAGATTGTGAGTTCCTACGGGAATAGGGCCCTCATCTCCTCCTGTACTGTTTGTCAAATGTTGTTCAATGTATTGTAACCCTGTCTATACTGTGCTTATTGTACAGCGCTGCGGAATATGCTGGCGCTTTATAAATTAATAATAATAATAATAATCAATTATGTAACACAAATAAGCAAAAAATAAACAACGTAGAGTTGTAACTTTTCATACTAAAGAGGTTACTTCTCATATATCCTGGACCATACATTTGTATCTCTCCTGTCTATATTCTATGGGCTCTATTAAATTAATCACGCAAAAGCGCACGCACAGCGCTATTTTTTTTGCGCAAAGCGTTAAACGTTAACGCACGAAAATCACCGCTGGAATTACATTCCTGGCGCATTTTTTCACCCGTCGGGAAATTGCACTCGTAAAACCGACGCGCAAAAATGCTCGCAAAGTACCGTTGCGCGCAGAAATCAGTGAGCGCAATGTAATTTTTAACGCGATTCCGTCAGTCGAACGCATTTTTGTGCGGACTGCGCACAACATTCGTACGTTTTGACGGAACACAAGGTAGTGGCCGTCATTTTTGACGGATCTATGTAGTAAAAAAACACGTACGTTCTGACGGAAGACAAGGTAGTAGCCGACATTTTTTATGGATCTAGTAAAAAAAACGTGCGCATCGACGTTCTCCGTTGTGAATCCGCAGTTTGGTACGGTCAGGTTGTTACAATTTGCCGTTACCACCAGCTTTTCAAAGACGTTAAAACTATGCACGCAAACATTGTCCGTTACATTTTGCGCTAAGATTGTAATACCATACGAGTACCTAGCGCACAAACGCATTTGCGCTCACAATGTTAAGTATAGGACGCGCGCACTAAATTGCATTCGCAAAGGGTTCGCGCAGGGTCACTCGCGTTAGACTTTAACGCGCATTTTGTGAGCGAATGTCGTAATAAGACGTTCAGCGCAAAGGGTTTTCCCCTCGCGTTAATGCGATTTTGCGCACGCGTTAACGTTTGCGCGAAGAATTTAATAGAGCCCTATATTTTTTATAGCGAGAACAATAAAGCTGTGGAATTCTCTGCCTCTTGAGGTGGTTGGGTCAGAGACTGTACAAACAACAACAACAAGATGACTTCCTGCAAAAACATAAAGGGTTATTCAAAGAAAGGTGAAACTCTGGAGAACTTTTGGAGAACTGAAAAGTCTAGCAGGTCTATTCAAAGAAAGGTGAAACTCGGAAGAATGACTGGAGAAGTGAGAATTCTAGGTCAAAATAGCCAAACCATTTATCTCACTATCTCCAAATCGGCTGTTTGGTCTAGATTGTTCTCTTCTCCTGCCAATTCTCCAGAGCTTCGCCTTTCTCTGAATAACCCTGTAGGTCAAAATAGCTAATTTGGAAAGTGAGATAAATGGGAGAATTTTTCTGGTTTGGCAATTATGACCCAGAATTTTCACTTCTCCATAGGTTCACCAGAGTTTCACCTTTCTCTGAATAACCATGATAATATTAATGGTTATTAAATTTAATATGAGGGTAAAATCTGGCTGATCCAAGGAGAAATCTGACGCCATTGTGGGGTCAAGAAGGATTTTTTCCCACTGTGTTGTATATTGGCGAGCGCTTCAGACTGGGTTTTTTGCCTTCTTTTGGATCAACAGCAGAAGGTGATGTGTGAGCGGCTGAACCCGATGGACGCACATCTTTTTCAACTTATGTAACTGTGTTCCCATATATTATCCCATCAAAATAACCTTCTCTCGATGCTGATTCTTTTAGTTCCTCGCATGAAAGTAGGTTCCTGGAAGGTTTATTTCATTGTAGCGATCATTAAGATTTGTGGTTTCCTGTGTTCAATAATTCATTATTTAATAGATGACTGCTGTGGTTAGCACGAGTGGCTTAATTTACCGAAGGTATAAACAACATTCTTGACGTCTTTTCGGATAATATCCACCATTTCTCATTCATTTGTTTGGAATATTTAATAATACATTTTTCAGGGGGAAAAAATAGAACTACTTGACATGATCAACATGCCCCTCAAACACACCTCCAGAAACTTACTACATTGTATAACTCATTCTACCGCTTTGTGCTACAATGTAACTACATGACCCACCATTGTGACATGTTAAAAGAGCTAAACTGGCCATCACTGGACACTTTTCTGGGAAACTACCACCCTACCTGAATAGGCTGCTTGCCCCAGTAGTTCCCTCATCCTATAACCTCCGATCCAGGACCGGCACCTTACTTGCAATACCACAATACAAAAAGAAAGTGTCTCGATCCTCATTTTCCTACAGAGCACCTCAATTAGGGAATAACCTCCCTGACACCATCAAATCTTCCCCCAGTCTAAAGTCCCTTAAGAGCTCCCTATTAACCTACCTCAATACAGAATGCACCTGTAAACATGTAACATAATGACTACAGTTGTGTTCAAAATTATTCAACCCCCACTGAAATTGAGTGTTTTGGCCAGTTTGACATTGATTTTGATCATTCAGTCATCTTGCTTACAATTAAATCAAAGAGGCACATGTAGGTCAGACAAATATAACATAACATTTATAATGAAATAACCACACATGTCTTTTCTGTGCTCACATCATTATCAGTTTTATTCAACCCCCAAGTGACATTCAATCTTAGTACTTAGTACAACATCCTTTTACAGTTATAACAGCTTTTTTTTTTTTGTATTTCAAAATTTTTTATTTTGCAATAAACAAAAGGTCACAGACCGACCAGTCAGGTGGCCTCACAGGGCCAAATGAGATACTCACAAATAAAGCACAGAAAACATAAGGGGGGGTTCACATAGGAAACTACAGAAAATCGAAAATAGTGGGGGGGTGTAGAAACTCGTCAGGAGGGTCATCCTGCAAAAACAAAAGAGTGATGGAGTTCGCTGATGGGGCACCAGGGAAACAAACAAAACCAAAAATAAATAAATAAATAAAAAAAAAGGGATAAAAAGGGTAGTGAGGGACTGCCAAACATATCGTGGCATTCCTGGCTCACCCCAGCAACCTAAAGGGAACCAAGGGCCATGGAAGGGGCCGCGTGGCCAGGAGACCTGGGGCCAAGAGGGTGTACAGAGCCTAGGTAGCCACCCTAGCGGCTCTCCCAGGCTACCTCCTAATGTCCCACACAAAAAAGAAAAAAAAAAAAAAAAAAAAAAAAAGGGATGGGGAGTCCCAGTGCTCCAACAGACGAACAACATGAACCTACAAAGTCTGTGAGCAGGACCACAAAATCGTTCAGGAGTACATAAAAAGGGGGGAGGAAACAAAAATGAAAAGGGTAGGAACAATGAAACATCAACGGTAAATAATGCAGAAAAATCAGTATCCATCGAAAAAGGGTACTCGGCTGAAGAAGAGTCTGTTATAAGAAAAATGAAAAAAGTCCTCTGTAAGGGGGAAAGCACATCAAGAATAGAAATTCAAAACACTCACATTAATCGTCTATAAATTCACAGGGTTGGGGGGGAACAACTGGGGGGAACGCACCCGCGAATGTGGACTCATAGACCTAAATCAGTGATCCCCTCAGCCCGCGTCGACAAACGGCAAAGGACATGGGACAGGCAGCGTGTCCTCCACTAGCCTGGCATTTCCGGTCCCCACCATCACGCAGCCACGAGGTAGGTTGGTAGGCCTCCGCAAGGTACAGACCGCACCGCAAGCTCCACCACCAGGAGCTCGAGGCAGGTCCGGGCCAAATCTCGGCAGTAGTGACAGCATCATCGTGATCTTTGGCCGGGGGAGGCTACCCATCCAAGAACGTCGAAGAGGTGCCGCCCGTGCCTGGCTCGCCTGCGTAGCCATCTTCATTGGTACATAAGTCCCATTCACCGCCATCAATCGAAGCCAGGAACCGCATGGGTGGTTGAAGCATCCGGGGCAACACCACAGCAGGAGCGCCATCCTGAAGGCCTCTCTCCTCTGGAACATCAGCAGGTAAATGAGATGCCAGCGTGGCACCGGGCTGCATCAGTCTCGATCACAGCCATCCTCGGGCACCCCTCCTCCCGGCAGCCTCGCAACACGGCCATCATCCTACGCCATAACCCTCTAGTAAGTGGGCCCTCCGCATCTTCTTCCTCCAGCAGTAGTAGGCATGCATCCAGACCAGAAAGGACAGCTCGATCACCTCCAGCGGGGGGAGGGGTCCATCCCGCGCCACTCCGCAGGTCTCTCCGCCGTCCCCATAGAACCACCGCCCAAGCGACCGGGAGACGTGGGCCTCCATCTCCATAGACCGCGATAGGCACTCGGTTCGAAGGGAGGCGATCAGCGCGGACCGGGTCGCGAGGTGTCCCTCACCCAATAGTAGGCCTCAAGATGGCCGCCGGCGCCACGATGCAGATATCAAGCGGCGTCTGCCAGGGAAGTCTCTTGTCCGGAGCGGGGGACTCAACGGGCTCCGGACATTCTAGAACCGATGGCCAGCCTCCCAGGAACCGTTAGCTTAAAAAATATTGCAGGTAGAGTCATCAGTGTGTCCCTAGGAAGAGAGGACATGCGGAGCTCCATGAAAACATGTCCTCTCCAGCCGTTATAACAGCTTTTAAACGTGAAGCATAGCTTGACACAAGTGTCTTGCAGCGATCTACGGGTATCTTTGCCCATTCGTCATGGGCAAAAGCCTCCAGTTCAGTCACATTCTTAGGCTTGCGCACTGCAACTGCTTTCTTTAAGTCCCACCAGAGGTTCTCAATCGGATTTAAGTCAGGTGACTGCGATGGCCACTCCAAAATGTTCCAGCCTTTTAATCTGCAACCATGCTCTAGTGGACTTGGAGGTATGCTTGGGATCATCGTCCTGTTGAAAGGTCCAACGTCTCCCAAGCCTCAGGTTTGTGACGGACTGCATCACATTGTCATCCAATATCTCCTGGTACTGAAGAGAATTCATGGTACCTTGCACACGCTGAAGCTTCCCTGTACCTGCAGAAGCAAAACAGCCCCAAAGCATGATTGACCCCCCGCCATGCTTCACAGTAGGCAAGGTGTTCTTTTCTTCATAGGCCTTGTTCTTCCTCCTCCAAACATAGCGTTGATCCATGGGCCCAAACAGTTCTAATTTTGTTTCATCAGTCCACAGAACACTATCCCAAAACTTCTGTGGTTTGTCCACATGACTTTTTGCATACTGCAGTCGACTCTTCTTATTCTTTGGAGACAGCAAGGGGGTGCGCCTGGGAGTTCTGGCATGGAGGCCTTCATTACGCAGTGTGCGCCGTATTGTCTGAGCTGAAACTTCAGTACCCCATCTGACAAATGTTTTCTCAGTTCCTCAGCAGTCACACGGGACTTTTCTCCACTCTACGCTTCAGTAGCGCACAGCAGTCAAAGTCAGCATCTTCTTTCTGCCACGACCAGGTAGCTTCACACAGTGCCCTTTGCCTTGAATTTGCGAATGATGCTTCCTATGGTCTCTCTTGGTATGTTTAACATGTTTGCAATCTTCTTATAGCCATTGCCCTTCCTGTGAAGAGTAATCACCTCTTCTCTTGTCTTCCTGGACCATTCTCTTGACTTCACCATGTTTGTAACCACACCAGTAAATGTCTAGAAGGAGCTGAGTATCACAGTCATTTTAAAGCTGCCTAATTGGTGCTTATTATGCTTTATTGCTGCTCCGTGACATCCACAGGTGTTTTCAATACCTGATTGAAAACTTGAATGACCTCTGTTCTTCAGAGTGGTAGTCTTTAAGCGGTTGAATAATTGTGTCAATGAAGAATTCACAAAAGAAACATTTACTACTGTATTACAAAACCAATTGATGTCATTTTAGTTGCATATGGTTCTTTAAAAAGTCCTTGTAGGATTTCATTCTGAATACAATTACAAATGTACACTAAATTCCCTAAAACCCTTTACAGCATTGGGGGTTGAATAATTTTGAACACAACTGTAGGTGATGTGTGTCTTGTCACTGTGCCAGCAAGTTTTTTTGGGGTTTACAACTTTCTTTAAAACATTTGTGAATTGAGGTGATCTTCTGGGTCTTGTCACTGTGCCAGCAAGTCTTTTTGGTCTCATTTCTACCAAATATCAGGGAATTTAGGTGATGTGAGTCTTGTCACTGTGCCAGCAATTTTTTTTGGGGTTACAACTTTCTTTAAAGCATTTGTGAAATGAGGTGATCTTCTGGGTCTTGTCACTGTGCCAGCAAATCTTTTTGCGGCTCACTAATTTCTTTAAAACATTTGTGAATTGAGGTGATCTGTGTCTTGTCACACAGCCAGTACCACACAGTATTTTGGGGGTCACAAATTTCTACAAAACATTTGTGAATTGAGGTGATCTGTCTCTTGTCACACAACCAGTACCACGCATTATTTTGGGGCTCACTAATTTCTTTAAAACATTTGTGAATTGAGGTGATCTGTGTCTCGTCACACATCCAGTACCACACATTATTTTGGGGCTCACTAAATTCTTTAAAACATTTGTGAATTGAGGTGATCTTCTGTGTCTTGTCACACAGCCAGCAAGTTTTTTTGGGGTTTACAACTTTCTTTAAAACATTTGTGAATTGAGGTGATCTTCTGGGTCTTGTCACTGTGCCAGCAAGTCTTTTTGGGTCTCATTTCTACCAAATATCAGGGAATTTAGGTGATGTGAGTCTTGTCACTGTGCCAGCAAGTTTTTTTGGGGTTTACAACTTTCTTTAAAGCATTTGTGAAATGAGGTGATCTTCTGGGTCTTGTCACTGTGCCAGCAAATCTTTTTGCGGCTCACTAATTTCTTTAAAACATTTGTGAATTGAGGTGATCTGTGTCTTGTCACACAGCCAGTACCACACAGTATTTTGGGGGTCACAAATTTCTACAAAACATTTGTGAATTGAGGTGATCTGTCTCTTGTCACACAACCAGTACCACGCATTATTTTGGGGCTCACTAATTTCTTTAAAACATTTGTGAATTGAGGTGATCTGTGTCTCGTCACACATCCAGTACCACACATTATTTTGGGGCTCACTAAATTCTTTAAAACATTTGTGAATTGAGGTGATCTTCTGTGTCTTGTCACACAGCCAGCAAGTTTTTTTGGGGCTCACTAATTTCTTTAAAACATTTCTGAATTTAGGTGATCTGTGTCTCGTCACACATCCAGTACCACGCATTATTTTGGGGCTCACTAATTTCTACAAAACATTTGTGAATTGAGGTGATCTGTGTCTCGTCACACATCAAGTACCACACATTATTTTGGGGCTCACTAATTTCTTTAAAACATTTGTGAATTGAGGTGATCTGTGTCTCGTCACACATCCAGTACCATGCATTATTTTGAGGCTCAATAATTTCTACAAAACATTTGTGAATTGAGGTGGTCTGTGTCTCGTCACACATCCAGTACTGCGCATTATTTTGGGGCTCACTAATTTCTACAAAACATTTGTGAATTGAGGTGATCTGTGTCTCGTCACACATCCAGTACCGCGCATTATTTTGGGGCTCACTAATTTCTACAAAACATTTGTGAATTGAGGTGATCTGTGTCTCGTCACACATCCAGTACCACGCTGTATTTCGGGGCTCACTAATTTCTTTAAAACATTTGTGAATTGAGGTGATCTGTGTCTCGTCACACATCCAGTACCACGCTGTATTTCGGGGCTCACTAATTTCTACAAAACATTTGCAAATTGAGGTGATCTGTGTCTCGTCACACATCCAGTACCACGCAGTATTTTGGGGCTCACTAATTTCTACAAAACATTTGTGAATTGAGGTGATCTGTGTCTCGTCACACATCCAGTACCACGCAGTATTTTGGGGCTCACTAATTTCTACAAAACATTTGTGAATTGAGGTGATCTGTGTCTCGTCACTGGCTGCCAGCTATCAGTGTGTCTCACTGAGTTATACCAGAGTTCTTTAAATCTTTATACCAGAGTTGAATCAGAGTTCTGTATATATTAATCTATATATCACTCACCATGTCTGAAAGAACAAAAAGGACAGGCAGACGCTCCCAAACACAGATAAGAGGGCAAGCAGCCCCTGTGTCGGGAGGCTGTGCCTCTGGTCGTGGTGGACGTGGTGCATCCTCTGCAGGGGCACGCTTGTCCTTTATAACTGGTGCTGGTCTTCTTAACCTGCAGCAACATAGAGAGGATTTTGTGCATTGGCTAGCCAGGCCATCCTCATCCTCCGAGTCCTCTGCCAGCCAGGCTTCTAGTGCTTTACAGTCCACCTCAGCTGCCAAAGCATCTAATGCAGCCTCCATGTCCACAGCTACTCCTGCCGTAGCCTCGCTATCACACACGGAGGAGTCAGCTGAATTGTTTGACTACAATGAGAGTGACATGCTGCTTGAGGATGCGCAGCAAGTACAGTGCTCTAAATCAATATCTGAGGTTGAGCAAGGGAGTATAATCAACCTAGAGGAAGGGGGTGCCAGTGATGACACACAAATAACTGGCACTCATGTTGCCCCAGCAGCTGCAGCATACTGCCAAGTTGGCTCCAGTGATGAGGAGACGGGGTGAAGATGACATTGATGATGAGGTCACTGACTCCACCTGAGTGCCAGATTGAACCTGAGGAATCAAGTGAGGAGAAGGGGGGGAGGAGGAGGAGGAGGCACAGCAAACACGAGGCACAACATCCTCTGTGACCAACCGTAGCACTAGCCAGTCCAAGGCATCAGATGTCAGAGCTGCTCCGGTGCAGAGCGCTGTTGTCTCAAAGAACACATGCAGGAACTCTGCTGTCTGGGAGTTCTTTAAGAAATGTGCAGCAGACCCCACCATTGCTATTTGTAATCTATGTCAGATGAGGCTGAAGCGTGGGATAAACACCGGACACTTGGGTACCACGTGTTTGAGGAGACATATGAACAAGTGCCCCACATCCCGTTGGCGCAAAACTTTGCGTAGGTCCTCCTCCTCCTCATCTGTCTCTACTCACACTGTATGTCCTGCCATATCATTGCCTACAACCTCCACTGACAGGGATGATGCTACAGTAATGGATGTACCAGTTCCTTCCTCACAATGTGACATCACCCCAGTAGCTGAAGATTTACGCAGTCAGATTACATTGTCGCAGCTGCTGCAGCAAAAGAAAAAATATAGTCCCAACCATCCCCAAGCACAGCGTCTAAATGCCAGCTTAGCAAAATTACTCGCATTGCAGCTGCTGCCTTTTCAGCTGGTGGACTCTGCTCCCTTCCGTGAATTTGCTGAATGTGGTGTACCACAGTGGCAGGTTCCAAAATGCCATTACTTTTCACGCAAGGCCATTCCAGCACTATACCAGCACGTGGAAGAGAATGTTATCCAGTCATTGGGAAAGGCAGTCAGCAGCAAGGTGCATGTGACTTTAGACATGTGGTCCAGCAAGCATGGACAGGGTCGTTACATTTCCTTCACGGCACACTGGGTAACTCTGATTGCAGCTGGGAGGGATCCAAGACGGGGCTCTGTGCTGGAGCTTGTTCATCCACCACGCCTCCAGAAAGCTGCTTGTATGAGGTCTGTCTCCTCCACCACCACCACCTGTTCCTCCTCCTCCTCCTCCTTCTCTGTCTCTGGCGAAGTGGCAGTTAAACTGACACCTGACAGGGTCTACGCAATGGCTCAAGCAAAAAGATGCCATACTGTGCTTGAGCTGGTTTGTTTAGGGGACAGGAGCCCCCTGTCAAAAATTTAGGGGACGTCAAAAATGCTGGACGTATAAATGCAGTCTGTCTGACCTTGTTGCATCACTCACACACAAAGCTATGCGGACGTTGTGGACGTGGCGCACTCTGCACGTCCGCTCTAGCAGTATTACGTTCTTGCCTAACCTGCATCCGTTTGCAGCGTCCGTCAGCCCCCGCACTTCTGTGCGGACGTACTTCGTGTGTGGGGCTCCATTTAACACAATTGTATGCTATCACGGACGTACTTATGTGCGGGCAACACGGACGTTAAGGCTAGGGACAGATGAGCGCATTTTCTGCGGCCACCGTCAAAATGTACGTCGATGCGTGCGCACGCATTTTTTTTTCACGGAATACGCTTAAGTGGTCAGACGACCACAGTCGCACAGTCGCAGGTACTCACCAACGCAATTCTAGGGAAATCCGGCTGTTTGAACGTTATGTAGGCCGCACACTAGCAGCGTCTGACGTCTCCTAATCACGCACACACGCTGCCATGCGGCCGCAGCGCACTCTGTACGTCTGTAGCAGTTCATTTGCCGGTTGCGTGGTGTCGGCGCACTTTTGTACGCACGTACTGCGTATATTGGCCGTCATTGGCCGTTATGTGCTGCTACTGCCGCCGTGATTTAGTGCGCCTGCACGCGCGTTCCGACTGCCCCACTCTGACCCTAGCCTTACACTGCGTTCATCTGACCCCAGCCTTACTGTATGATGATACTTGCTGGCCTGGCAGTCTTGCACCAAAGGCACAATATCTGGATGCACTGCCGCCCATTACCAGATCAAAAACTTTTCAATATAGGACCACATGGTCCACCCCTGCACTCTTCCACAATACCACAGAGGGGTTACTTTATGATGATACTTGCTGCCCTGGCAGTCTTGCACCAAAGGCACAATATCTGGGTGCACTGATGCCTTAACCAGATGCATATCTTTTTAATATAGGACCGCATGGTCCACCCCTGCATTCTTCCACAATACCACAGAGGGGTTACTGTATGATAGTACTTGCAGGCCTGGCACTGAAGGCACAATATCTGGGTGCACTGCCACTGACGCCTGTATCAGATTCATATCCTCAGAGGGGTTACGGTGTGACGCTAAAAGCCCAATTTTAAAGCACCTATTGTTACTTTCATCCAAAGCCTGCATAAGTTTCACAATAGTTTAGCCAAAAAAATCACTAAACTTTTTATGCGTGTCCTAAAATGTCTTTTCATACAGGCTGCCGCTCCAAGCAGTTGTTTATGGATAGATTAAAGGAAAAGCATTTACCGTCATATGAAATGTCATTTTTTGGTTTTTAAGTGTTTCTATACATCCTAGAAATCCGCCACTTCACGGGTAGGTTATGGGGACCTCCTAGGCACGATATTTGAAGGAATTTTTGTTTTTTATTTTTAACCCTTATTTCATGGAAAACTCACTGTCCCTTTAAAAACGTTTTTTTTTTAACTTTTTTTCCTTGTTTCCTGTCCCCCAGGGCACTACCCGGACCCCCATACACCTTTTATGGCAAATATGTAGCATATATGCCCTCTTGGAGGGCACTCTAAAAAACCGAATTTTCAGCCCCATTGACTTGCATGGGGTTCGGGTTCGGTCCCGAACAAATGGGAAGTTCGGGCTCGAACCGAACTCGGGGAGTGTTCGGCTCATCCCTAGTTGCTAACAGTTGTCTGTGTTTAATCAATAAACCCCCACTTGGACTTAATTGGACTTCATTCAAATGTCTCCGCTCGTCTATCACTGCATATTGGGGTCATACCCTCAGCCCTTTACACCATATCCCGTCACAAAGCATGCAATCATGCCCATGCAAAACCTATACCCAGTTTCCAAAAGTCCAGGAAAGTTCCTTAGATTTTCTCCTTTCCTTATTCTCACCTTTCTTGGAGCAAGGTAATTATTTAAACAAATTCACATCTTGAATTTAACCTCATAGGAAACACTGCAGCAAGATGAAGGGACTGCATAAAATGTGTTTGGCATGTCCAGGGACATATCAATTGGTTGGGACACAGGGACCAGGGACTGCTGGTGTAAAAAGGTGGACCATAGAGAGCCAGCAACAAAGTTGAAATGAAGAGTGATAAATAACCTTAAGGTTGCTGGGAAAAAGGACTAAGTTGGACTAGGGCAAAACTGCGTAGTGACTGGACCAGAGTTACCACCCTCCTCTTGGCATTGTTGAAAGAGAACACCCTCAAAAACTCTCTAAATATCAGACTCCTTGATAGTCACTGCATGAAATCTATCTTTGTCTTTCTGGTATGATCTGAAAAGTCTCTGGCCTCCTGAGTCAAGAACCGTTCTGGGCCAGCCATGTGATCTGTCAGCAGCTCTTCTTCCTGAGGTTGCCACACTTCCTTTCTGGGAAGACCATCATCGACTTCCACTCACTTCTTTCCCAAAAGCACTATGGGAGTAACTTGAATCCATGTCACTTAACGAGAGCGGTTGACCATTCTTACTTCAACAAACGTTGCTCATGCCGAAAAATAATGGAGTTCAGCTGCACCATGCACTCAAGTGATCTCTTCAAGCTAGGTCATTAACATTACCAAACCATCAGACTTTTATGGCATCACATTAATACAGAGTTGGTCCCCCCTTTGCAGCTATACCAGCTTCCACTCTTCTGGGAAGTCGTTCCACAAGATTTTGGGCTGTTTCTGTGGTAATTGTTGCCCATTCATTAAGTAGAACATTTCTGAGATCAGTCACTAATGTTGGATGAGAAGACCTGGCTCACAATCTCCGTTCCGGTTTATCCCAAATGCGTTCGGTGGGGTTGAGGTCAGGGCTCTGTGTGCCCAAGTTTTTCCACACAAATCATCCAACCATGTCTTTATGGACCTTGTTTGTGCACTGGCCACAGTCATACTGGAATAGGAAAAGAGCTCATCAGAAAGACCCATATTCTACGCAAATGTTTGTAAATGCAGACTACATGGCTAGGTGCTTGATTTTATACACCTGTGGCAATGGGTCTGTCTGAAACACCTGAATTCAATAATTTAGAGATGAGTCCCAAATCTTTTGTCCATATAGCGTATTGATAGACACGTTTTCATATCTGTTTATATCTTAAATTAGAATGCAAATTTAAAACATATTTATACTTTACTTTGCAAATATCCTATATATTTGGGAAATTTATAACATGAAATAACTATATGCTTTATTATTGTTTATATAATATTAGGTTTCATGCTGTTTTATGTATGACAAGTACATGTATTAAAACGTGCCTGCTATAACTGTCCATTTGGAAAAATGGCTTATATAATTAATTTTAAGACCAGTGATTTAAGAGTGAGATATATGAAACAGCTGTTTGTTTAGAGATTTCTCTGCTTTTATTGTAATGTTTCTGCACCCTGCCTTGACCCCAGTAAGCTATTTAATTGTATTTTCAGGGCACGTTTAAAAAATCCCACATGCCGTGTGTGGTAATCACCTCTCTATACTTTATTTTTTATACTGAAGTATTTTTCAAAAAATGATTAAAATCCATGTAACAGATACTGCAGTACTTTAATTAAACAAATACATCTACCAAATGATGTGACGATTTATTTATTTATTTATTTATAAAGGATTTTACCAGGAAGGATACATTGAGATTTCTCTCGTTTTCAAATATGTCCTGGGTTCAAGAACATTGAATTGTTACAGAAATACAAAGTAATAAAAAATGCAAGATAAAAAAAAAACAACCAAAAAAACCAACACAAATATACATATTAACAGAAAATGAATATATTCACTATGTTACATGTTTACAGGTGCATTCTGTATTGAGGTATGTTAATAGGGAGCTCTTAAGTGACTTTAGACTGGGGGAACATTTGATGGTGTCTGGGAGGTTATTCCATAATTGCGGTGCTCTGTAGGAAAATGAGGATCGAGCCACTTTCTTTTTGTATTGTGGTATTGCAAGTAAGGTGCTGGTCCTGGATCGGAGGTTATTCGATGAGGGAACTGCTGGGGGAAGCAGTCTATTCAGGTAGGGTGGTAGCTTCCCAGAAAAGCTCTTAAACACCAGGTTGGAAAGGTGAAGGGTGCGTCTAGATTCCAGCGACGGCCAGTTTAGCTCTTTTAACATGTCACAATGGTGGGTCATGTAGTTACATTGTAGCACAAAGTGGCAGAACGAGTTGTACAATGTAGTAAGTTTATGAAGGTGTGTTTGTGGGGCAGCTGCATACACTACATCTCCGTATACGCTGATGTTATATAATCTATATATCATTCAATCATTGTATGAACATTTGGAAAATACTGTCAATGGTTTCATTATCTGCATGGTTCTGAAATATAAAAAGGATTGACATCATCATGTTAAATGATCTGATGATCAAATCATAGCATTGTGTGTGTTGTCCGATATTTTATTTACAGTTCTTATAACATCAGTTGAATGAAACAAGAAAAGGAAGTAAAAATGCAGAAAAACCAAGGCTTAGAGACAAGACAGTATAAATAAGTAAACGCTTAAATCTCTATTGAACCCCTTCATTAATGTGATAGTGTTTACATGATCAGAAGTACCAGCAACAGCAACCCAAGATCATGTTAACACGATCTGGACCTATACTTTATCATTGCAAATAAAATTGATTTGTTTCAATTGGTAGCAATCAGATAGTTAGATTTACTAGAGGGGTTATTCAAAGAGCACCAAATCGGCCACTGAATTGCACCAAGCTGTGAATTTTTGTGCAATTTTGTGGCAATTTGGCTATTCAAAAAGCGGGCAATTTGCCAAATATTAGCGAATTGCCAGCAAAATACGGGCGCCTTCCTCGGCAGTGGAATCTCCATAGAGAAGTAATGGTTAATCTATTCAGAGAACGCCGAATAGCACCAAAAAGTTGTGGAAATGCCCTGATTTTTGGTGGTCTCATTCAACAGGTTTCAGGCTAGGGACAGATGAGCGCATTTTCTGCGGCCACCGTCAAAATGTACGTCGATGCGTGCGCACGCATTTTTTCACGGAATACGCTTAAGTGGTCAGACGATGCGCAATTCTGGACGTATTTCATGACGATGGGGTAAAAAGAAGTCTAGGGAAATCCGGCTGTTTGAACGTTATGTTGGCCGCACACTAGCAGCGTCTGACGTCTCCTAATCACGCACACACGCTGCTATGCGGCCGCAGCGCACTCTGTACGTCAGTACCAGCGGTTTAACGTTCTCGAAAAAATGCGTTCATTTTCCACTTGCGTTGCGCGGCCGGACTTTTGTGCGACCGTACGTCGTATATTGGCTGTCATTGCCCGTCATTTGCTGCTAGTGCGGCCGTGATTATGTGCGCCAGAACGCGCGTTCGCACTGCCTCAGTCTGACCCTAGCCTAAGCAGGTGAATCCCATAGGTTTGAATGTAAAAAATATTCCCCATTTTTAGTAAATATTTATTCAACCTTTTATTCTTTTCATTTGGTGCAAAAAGTATCTTTATTTCTTTTTTTAGAATTTGTAGGCATTTTCTGTGATATTTTCGTAAATTTTTGATTCTGATTTTGTTTTAATGGCTTTTTTTTGTTCTGTAATAGACCTTTTTATTGCTATTCATAGGATTTTATATATTATTTCAAGGCATTTTCATGCTCTATTTTTTTTTTAAATGCCTTTTAAAAGTTGCAGGGGTTTTTTTTTTTTACTCCTGTTCGGCAACTGATTGACTTTTCCTGGCGACATTCGGCGGCTGGTCGGAGTCGTTTGGTGGTCTGTTCAGCGGATTGTCTGCTTTTTTCGGCGGGTTTGTGGCTGTGTTCGACGGTTTTTCGGATCGATTCGCCGGTTTTGCAGCATTTTTTTCTGATCCATACGGCATTTTTGCCGTGGTTTGAGGATGCGTTTGTGTTTTTTCAGCTGTTTAGCCGATCAATTTGGTGGTTTATCGCAGTGGTCCCCAACCCTGGTCCTCAGGGCCCACTAACAGGCCAGATTTTGCAGATCACCTTGGGGAAATGCAGACTGAATCCTGCAATCACTGAGCAGCAAATCATAACACCTGTGCTGTGCTTCAGATATCTGGCAAACCTGGCCTGTTAGTGGGCCCTGAGGGCCTGGGTTGGGGACCACTGGTTTATCGGATGCGTTCGATGGGTCGATTCGGCGCACTTCGGGGACTCTGCCGTGAATGCTGAATTCACCACAGGGTCGGCGAATTGAACTCACTGAAGTGCGCTGAAAGAGAGAGCACCGAAATACCTGACATTTTGGTGCTCTCTGAGTAAGCCCTTAGGACTGCTAAGATTTGTAATCATATCTAATCACTCTTTTTTTTGTAATTTTGCTTATTTTGGGCAGCAGATTTTCTTTATTTTACTAATTAATCAATACAGTGGAATTGGATTTTTTTATAACACAAATTTAAAAAAAGTGCCCAGCGCTCACAGGTCGTAAAAAATATGAGACCTTATTAAATATAGATATATGGGAAACATTATAGTGATATTTTTATCACTACACACAACTGATGAAGCCCATGTATGGGTGAAACGCGTCTTGGTACCAGTTTATTTTATTTGATGCTGTTCATCCTGATAACAGATTGTTTTATCTTTTGTGTTTTTTACCAATAAAAAACTCCCTTTAGACCTATTGGGTTGTTTTTTACAGGAACTACTCTACAGTCTTGAACAGTATCCCTAGCACGGAACACCACAGGACCCGCTAGAATACACGGACCCAGTTCCATTAATACTATCCAGGTTTCTAAAGGACTGTCGGATCGTTTTGGGCTAGTGGGTGAGCCATATAAGAAACCCATAGGCGCCACCATCGAGCCTGGATAGGCTCTGAAAAGTCTGAGTTTAGCCATCTATTCTCATTCCTTTATATGTGCTAATTGGACTTCACTATTGTTTACATTTAATTTTTGTCTTCTAGACAAGATATGAACTTGTAATCCTGTACACATAATTTTGTGTAAATGCCGATGTTCCTCTAAAATTCATTGTAGGTAAGGAGTTTTTTCATATATACTTTTTCTGGCACGTGGAGCATTGGGTTGTCCCTCTAATATTTCCCATATATCTATACTTAATAAGGTCTCATATTTTTTACGGCATGTGAGCGCTGGGCACTTTTTTCAAATTTTTGTTATTTCATTGATGCATGAGGGATACATCTGGGTGCCTACAGTGAAGGTGACTGTTTTTTTCTCTCACAGAAGGGAGAGGATGGTCAAAAGGTTGGAGGAGACTTTAAACTAGTGGAAGGGGGGGAGGGATACAGTATCTTACAAAATGGAGACAGAGCAGATAGCGGAAGGGTTTCAGTTCAGACTAAGGGGGTGGAGCCGGGGGGATGGGTAATGTAAGAACAGTGGAGGCATGTAATGTAAAGTCGCATTCAGCATGTGTGGGTAGAGACAACATTAAATGTATGCTTGCTAATGCAAGGAGCCTTATAACAAGATGGGGGAACTAGAGGCAATAGCACACACTAAGCAATACGACATTATAGGAATAACAGAAACATGGTGGGACGAAACGCATGACTGGGCTGTAAACTTAAATGGTTATACATTGTTTAGAAAGGATAGGAAACATAAGAAAGGGGGTGGAGTGTGTTTATATGTAAATCAGGATTTAAAGCCTAATATTACACAACTGGAAAGTGATGAGGGAAATGTGGAATCGTTATGGGTAAATATTTTGTTGGGGAATAAACAGGGAAGTCAACTATTGGTTGGCATATGCTATAAACCACCTAATATAGATAATGATGAGGAAGAACAACTGTTAGAGCAAATTAGGAAGGCTGCACATCATGGTAGCACTTTAATTATTGGAGATTTTAATTACCCGGACATTAATTGGGATAGTGGGACTAGTAATTCAGCAAAGGGAATCCGGTTCCTGAACATTTTAAATGATACCTTCATGTCACAACTGGTAGAAACACCAACTAGAGAGGATAACTGTCTGGACCTGGTTATAACAAATAATGTGGATCTTTTCTCAAATATTAATGTAAAAGAACAATTGGGAAACAGCGACCATAACATGGTGACTTTTGAAATAAACTCAAAAAAACACATTCATAAGGGGCATGCTAAAATATATAATTTTAAAAAGGCCAACTTTATTAAAATAAAGGAAGCTCTCAATGTCATTGACTGGCAGAAACTCTTTCACGGGAAAAACACTGAGGATAAGTGGAATATCTTTAAACTAACACTAGAAAAGTACACGTCACAATATATTCCACTGGTTAATAAATATAAAAGAAACAGACTGAAACCAATGTGGCTTAGTAGGAAGGTAACTAAGGAAATGAAAAATAAAAAGAAGGCATTTAAAGCTTTTAAATCTGATAAATCTGAGGCATCCTATAAAGCATATAGGGCAGCCAATAAAGCATGTAAAAATGCGATTAGATGGGCTAAACTAGAAAATGAAAAAGAAATAGCCAAAGAGAGCAAGACCAACCCTAAAAGATTCTTTAGGTACATAAATTCTAAAAAACCAAGAGTGAAAATGTAGGTTCACTAAAATCTGAGTCAGGGTTATTGTTAACTGAAGATCAGGATAAGGCAGAAATTTTAAATGATTATTTTTCTTCAGTATTTATCAAAGAGAAACCTATAACAGGAGACATGAAATTCATTAATAAAAACTTACTAATACAAAGTGACTGGTTGACTCAGGACAAGGTTTTACACAAATTAAACAATGTGAATGTTAATAAAGCCCCAGGGCCAGATGGAATTCACCCGCGAGTACTAAGAGAGCTATGTGTTGAAATATGTAAACCTCTGTTCTTAATCTTTCAAGATTCTTTTCTTTCAGGAATAGTACCAGAGGATGGGAGAAAAGCTGACGTGGTCCCTATATTTAAGAAAGGTTTAAAATTTGTGCCTGGGAATTATAGACCTGTGAGCTTAACATCTGTGGCTGGGAAAGTATTTGAGGGGTTACTAAGGGATAGTATTCAGGAATTTATTGGGAGGTATAATGTAATTGTCAAAAATCAGCATGGTTTCATGAAACACAGATCATGTCAGACTAACCTAATTACGTTCTATGAGGAAGTAAGTAGAAGTATAGATCAGGGGGTCGCAGTGGATGTGATTTACTTAGATTTTGCCAAAGCTTTCGACACAGTTCCACACAAAAGGTTACTATTTAAATTAAGAAAAAATGGTCTAGATGAAAATACTTGTTCTTGGATAGAAAACTGGCTAAAAGATAGGGTACAGAGACTGGTCATAAATGGTACATTTTCAAGATGGACACCAGTGGTAAGCGGTGTCCCTCAGGGGTCTGTTATAGGACCAATACTATTCAATTTATTTATAAATGACCTTGAGATAGGCATTGAAAGTCATGTATCAGTGTTTGCAGATGACACAAAGCTAGGAAAAGTAATACAATGTGAGCAGGATGTTACTTCGCTGCAGAGGGATTTAGATAGATTGGGGGACTGGGCACTTAAATGGCAGATGAAATTTAATCTAGATAAATGTAAAGTTATGCACTTTGGAGTGAAGAACACACAAGCAATGTATACCCTAAATGGTACGGAGTTAGGGAAATCCAAGCAGGAGAAGGATTTGGGAATAATCATAGACTTCAAACTAAGTAACAATGTGCAATGTCAAACAGCAGCCGCCAAGGCCAGCAAAGTACTGGCATGCATTAAAAGGGGAGTTCACTCACGGGATGAAAACATAATTTTGCCTCTGTATAAATCAATGGTCAGGCCGCACCTTGAATATGCCGTGCAATTTTGGGCACCTGTCTTAAAAAAAGATATTATATCTCTAGAAAAAGTGCAGAGACGGGCAACTAAATTAATAAGGGGGATGGAAGGGTTAAGTTATGAGGAAAGACTAACAAGCTTAAACCTGTTTAGTTTAGAGAAAAGGCGCCTTAGAGGGGATCTGATAACCTTATATAAATATATACGGGGCCATTATCAACCATTGTCTGATAACCTATTCATTAACAGGACTATACATAGGACAAGGGGTCATCCATTTAGACTGGAAGAAAGAAAATTTAGCTTAAAGCATAGGAAGGGTTATTTTACAGTGAGAACAATAAAGCTGTGGAATTCTCTGCCTGTTGAGGTGGTTGGGTCAGAGTCTGTACAGACTTTTAAAAAACGACTGGATGACTTCCTGCAGACACAGAATATTAAGGGTTATAATATTTAATATGTGGGTAAAAGCTTCTTGATCCAAAGAGAAATCTGACTGCCATTCTGGGGTCAAGAAGGAATTTTTTCCCAGTATGTTGCATATTGGCAAGCATTCAGACTGGGTTTTTTGCCTTCTTTTGGATCAACAGCAGTAGGTTATGTGGGAGAGGCTGAACCCGATGGACGCATGTCTTTTTTCAGCCTATGTAACTATGTAACTATGTAACTATGTAACATTTGACTATTGTATTGCATGCTCTCTCCACTTCTTCCATATATCCTTGGATTTTTTTTTTATACCTGTGATATTATTTTTCTTTCCATACTCTTTGTTCAGTCTAGTTGCAACAACGGTGTACAACGGCACAACAAAGATCTGTAAATCTTGTACGTAATGTTTCTAAATATTTAGGGGACGTATATGAACTTTCTACCAATTCCACATGCAATGGCAAAAATAAAACAACCGAGCAAGAATGAAGTATGTTTGTGAACTGAAAATGGCAATATAATTAACAGCAGTTATATAATAACTCTTTCCAGGTTCACATTTTCCTATTATAACGCAATGTGTTTTCTCTCTCCACTTACATCAATCGAAAAGATCTGCTTTACAAATAATCACTTTTATACATTTTTTCGCTTTGTGTTTATAATTGCGGTGAGGCATTATTAGTATGTGTTATGTTTGCTGTTTCTCCCATGTTCTTTTTTTAGCCGTTATTTGTTTAGTAAAGGAGCAGTAAAGATTAGTAATGTTTGATTATTTACTTTTTCGGTCTCAGGTGACAGGCATACCACAAAACTAGCACTACTAGGAAAATGGGCATCCTTTGCGTTCATCTGACTTTGTATCATTTCAGCAACTAGTGATTTGTCACACGATGCATGAATAGACATTTTCCTTACATTAGCAAACTACTTAACCCATTTAATGCCGAGTCATCTCAACCCCCATGTGCTGAGCTCATTTTGGCCATTTGTTTTGCGTATCATGTTTAAACAGTATTTGAAATCTTCATCAGACTTTGAAACAATCAGTAGCATCCAAGACACTGGACATTCCTCTCCTTCCACTCAGCCTTGACTCTCCTCCTAGGTTGTGCGGAAAGAAGATGATATACTGTCTGACTTGTGTTTCAGGGATTTCAGCCCCTGCAAAAGCTTTAGAGACTGACAACCACAATGTCCCAAATTAAATGCCATGTACTAAGTGGAAAAAAACATCAACCATCAGCCTTGAATTCCATGTCAGCAAGTAACTTAGTCATGCCAGGGATGGCATGGTTGGTACACCTACACCTCAAGTCTTCCAAGTCATCCTTTAGTAGCTCATAGAACTCTATCAGACAATATAGTGGTTTCTCATCTCTTCCTCCACTATGCCAAACCCTGGAATGGCATATATGGACAAGCTGTGTCTACATCTATTGCTCCCATCTATGGAGAGTATTTTGAGTGCTGGCCATCCGATGACTACCAGTAACGTCAGTGGTTTTGAACGTTCTGTCATGGTCAGGCTTTTTAAAAGAACTACACAGGTGAGTTGATAGCCTGTTGTGGGTGACTGATTTGGGGAAGGTGGATGGTTTTATTGTAGTTGCTGTCATTATACAGATGTTCATTGCTGAGGCCATGTTTTATACGTATTTGGGTGGGAGTCGTGTGCTGCACACTGTTTCATTATTAACGTCCCTAATACATTAGATGGAAATCACCAAACTGGTTAACTGACATGTGTATACTGAGTTAATTGTGGCCTGTATGCCTTAATTGTTATAAACGGTGAACAAGTGAGCACTAGATGACTTGTTCTTGACATGTGTTGAAGTTTTTGATTGGATCTACACCAGGTTGATAGCACTTTATAAATGTTTGTAACTGATCCTAATACATTCCTTATCGCTGTACAATGGGAGAGGCAGAAAATCGAATATACATACATGTTACACACACCAAACAGTAGTAGTGAAGGACCCTGCTTACAAACTAAGAGGAGAGGGGTGACACAATAGGTGAGGGTACCTGGAGTATGTGTAGTAGCGGGGCGCATGTGGGCTGATAGGGAAGAGGGAGCAAGAGATGTAATAGCAAAACCGTTAACAAGGATTGGTTAAATAAATCTGTTAACGGGAGTCATCCCAGAAGACTGGAAATTAGCAAATGTTGTGCCCATTTACAAGAAGGGTAGTAGGGAGGAATCCGGGAACTATAGGCCAGTTAGTCTTACGTCAGTTGTGGGGAAATTAATGGAAACCATGTTAAAGGAAAGGATTGTTGAACATCTAAAAACACATAGATTACAGGATCAGAAACAACATGGGTTTACCTCAGGGAGATCATGCCAAACTAATCTTATTGATTTTTTTGATTGGGTAACAAAAATAATAGACACAGGTGGTGCAGTAGACATTGCTTATTTAGATTTCAGTAAGGCTTTTGATACTGTTCCGCATAGAAGGCTTATCAATAAATTGCAATCTTTGAGCTTGGATTCCAATATTGTTGAATGGATTAGGCAGTGGCTGAGTGACAGGCAACAGAGGGTTGTGGTAAATGGAGTTTATTCAGCGCAAGGTCTTGTTACCAGTGGGGTACCTCAGGGGTCAGTATTTGGACCCATTCTCTTTTAATATTTTTATTAGTGATATTGCAGAAGGTATTAATGGAAAAGTATGTATTTTTGCTGATGACACAAAGATTTGCAACAGGGTTGACGTTCCTGGAGGGATCAGCCAAATGACAAATGATTTAGGTAAACTAAAAAAATGGTCGGAGCTGTGGCAATTGAGTTTTAATATAATTTAAGATAATGCACCTGGGACGTAAAAACCCAAGGGCTGAATATAGAATATTTGATACAGTCCTAACCTCAACATCTGAGGAAAGGGATTTAGGGGTTATTATTTCAGAGGATCTAAGGGTAAGTAGTCAATGTAATAGAGCAGCAGGAAATGATAGCAGAATGCTTGGTTGTGTAGGGAGAGGTATTAGCAGTAGGAAAAGGGAAGTGCTCATGCCACTGTACAGAGCACTGGTGAGACCTCACTTGAATACTGTGTGCAGTACTGGAGACCGTATCTCCAGAAGGATATAGACATCTTAGAGAGAGTTCAGAGAAGGGCTACTAAAATGGTGTACAGCTTGAAGGAGAAAAGTTACCAGGAAAGGCTTAATGATCTTAACATGTACAGCTTGGAAAAAAGACGAGACAGAGGAGATATGATAGAAACATTTAAATACGTAAAGGGAATCCACAAGGTAGAGGAAGGGAGTATATTTAAAAGGAAACAAAATAGCAAAACAAGAGGACATAGTCTTAGATTAGAGGGGCAAAGGTTTAAAAGTAACATCAGGAAGCATTATTTTACTGAGAGGGTGGTGGATACATGGAACAGCCTTCCAGTTGAAGTGGTAGAGGCCAAAACAGTAATTGAATTTAAGCAAGCATGGGATAGGCATAAGGCTATCCTAAACAAAAGATAAATCCAGGTTAAGTATCCATGTAATTGGGCAGACTAGATGGGCCGAAAGGTTCTTATCTGCCGACATTTTTCTATGTTTCTATGTACAGTGAGGAGATCATGGAGTGAGCCGATAGGCTTCTCTAAAGTAATGTGTTTACAGAGACATCTTGAAGGACTGGAGAGAAGGGGAGAGTTTTATGAGTAGCCATAAGCATAATTTTCCTTAATGTCCATTTTAGCTAAATCTGATAGTGAGACCTGTTTCAAAGTGTGGAAAGTTCATATGGCACCAGGATAACAATAGCTTTTTTTTAAAAAAAACAAAATATTAAATGGTAGTAAATGTTCAGTAGTTTGGCTAGGCAACATGTTACAAAGTCAAGGGTCAGAGTTCACAATAAGCACTTAAACGTTCTGTTACGAGTCAGGAAAAAGAGCAACTATGAAACCATACCATGGGTCAGATGAGTTTATAAAGAACACCAATAGGGTGTCTTCCCCAGTCAGTACCCCAATATCTGCCTGATATTGTCAGTTGCAGTTGGTTACCCCTCACGCAGCCTACACACATCCTGGAAGACTGAGCGGGAAAGGACCACCAAGCATCCCGTCATACATTAGAACAATGGTTCCCAAACCTGTCATCAGGATCCTCTTACAGGCCAGATTTTAAGGGCTACCTTGGGAAATGCAGATTGAATCCTGTAATCACTGAGCAGCAAATCATATCACCTGTGCTGTGCTTCAGATATTGGAAAACTTGACCTGTTAGTGGGCCCTGAGTGCCTGAGTGACAGTTACAAGTATTTTTAAAGCGCTAATAAATTCTGTAGCACTGTACAATAAGTGAGACAGAATAAGAAATATACATACATTTAAAACACACAGAACAGTAGGAGACAGGACCCTGCTCGAGAGCTTACAATCTAAGAGGAGAGGGGTGACACGCTAGGTGAGGGTAAAGAGCTGGGTATGTGAAGTAACGGGTGCATTAAGATAGCGCAAGAAATGCCAGTAGGGAGGTCATGGAGTGAGCTGATAGGCTTCTTTAAAGTAATGCATTTTCAGAGACTTTTTGAAGGACTGGAGAGATGGGGAGAGTCTAATGTTACAGGGGAGGGAGTTCCATAGAAAGGGGGCAGCCCGGGAGAATCCTGAAGGCGAGAGTTGGAGGATGCAGGTATGAGGAACTGATAGCATCAGATCATTGGCAGAGCAAAGAGGTCGGACAGGATGTACCTGCTGATAAGGGAGGAGATGTAGGCAAGGGTGCGGTTAAGGAGAGCTTTGTAGGTGAGCACCAATATTTTGAATTGAATTCTAAAGGAAACAGGGAGTCAGTGTAGAGATTGACAAAGGGTGAGGTGTGAGAGGTGCGGGATTTGAGGTGTAGGAGTCTGGCACAGGCGTTCATAACAGACTGCAGAGAGAGAATCTGGGATCTCTTAAGGCCAGATAGAAGGAGGTTGCAGTAGTCAAGGCGGGAGATAATAAGAGCTTAGATGTGCATGTTAGAGGAGTCCTGATTAAAACAAGGACTGATGCATGCAATGTTTTTTAGGTCGAAGAAGCAGAATTTGGTTAGCGACTGAATCTGAGGAGTAAAGGAGAGAGTCTAAGAGGACCCCGATGCATTGAGCCTGAGAGGTAGAAGTAATGGTGGCACCATTCACCTGAAGGTAAATGGGGGCAGAATTGAAGTTTGCAGAGGGAGGGAAGAGAAGTTCTGAGGACTGGTTTGAGAAACCTGTATGCAGCTGCCCCGTAAACGCACCTTCAGAAACTTACTACATTGTATAACTCATTCTGCCGCTTTGTGCTACAATGTAACTGCACGACCCACCATTGTGACATTTTAAAAGATCTAAACTGGAACCTCGTTGTACAAAGTTCTGTATTAATCGGTCGGCTTGATGATTGTATTCATCCATCAAAGTGGTATTCCGTCTAATACGGAGACATTGTCCAAATGGCAAGTTTTTTAACAAATGTGGAGGATGAAAGGATTCAGCATGCAAATAAGCTGACTTGTCCGTCAGTTTGGTGTAAAGATCAAAGATCAATGAAGCATCTCTTACCTCAAGAGAAACATCCAGAAAAGGGATTTTATGAGCATCATGTTTCAAACTGAAGTGGTAGGCAAACAATCAGACTACGGTGAAAGTCCAATAATGTCTCAACATCCCCTGTCCAGAGCTAAACTGGCCATTGCTGGAATCTAGACGCACTCTTCACCTTCCCAACCTGGTGTTTAACCTCCCTGGCGGTATTCCCAAGTGTGACTCGGGGTTAAATTTCGCTACTGCGAACGGTAACCCCTAGCCACACTCGGGCTGGATGCATACTCCCCTCCTCCTGGCTCCCTCGCTGTCCCCCGCAGTGTGATTGCGGCGAGCTGCTTCCTGGAAGGCTCCCTGCGAGTCACACGATGCAGAGGGGCGGGGCTAGCATAAAAGGAATATTTTTTACAGTTTATATTTTGCATTATGCAGTGCAATGTTTATGAACGGCCACTAGGTGGCAGTACAGGATAAGAAATAGACCATACATCGTCTCACCCTTGCTTGCAGACAGATTTCAGTGTTTTTTGTTGTATTTTATTGAATATCATTCATTTGCATTATTTTGGATAATTATTTTTGGGATAATAAATTATTATGTCGTGTTTCAAACTTTATCAGACTCAGTGTATTTACTATTTATTTATTTATTTATAAAGGATTTTACCACTAAGGACTCTTGATTTCACGGATTTCAGTGCGTGATTCCTAATTATTACAGGCTAACTATGTACAAAAACACATTTCCTTTAAAAAAAAAAATGAGACGCTTTTAGACACGAAATTTTGAAAAAATTTGCCCGCCAGAGAGGTTAAGAGGTTTTCTGGGAAGTTACCACCCTACCTGAATAGGCTGCTTCCCCCAGCAGTTCCCTCATCCTATAACCTCCAATCCAGGACCTGCACCTTACTTTCAATACCACAATACAAAAAGAAAGTGGCTCGATCCTCATTATCCTACAGAGCACCACAATTATGGAATAACCTCCCAAACACCATCAAATCTTCCCCCAGTCTAAAGTCACTTAAGAGCTCCCTACTAACATACCTCAATACGGAATGCACCTGTAAACATGTAACATAGCGACTATATTTCCTACATATTTA
This sequence comes from Leptobrachium leishanense, assembly GCA_009667805.1. Taxonomy (NCBI): domain Eukaryota; kingdom Metazoa; phylum Chordata; class Amphibia; order Anura; family Megophryidae; genus Leptobrachium; species Leptobrachium leishanense. Next base: position 77,795,517 of record CM019066.1, on the reverse strand, counting down.
TTTTCTGTATATCTGTATATTTGTGTTGTTTTTTAATATCTTGCATTGTATTACTTTATTTCTGTAACATTTCAATGTTCTTGAACCCAGGTCATACTTGAAAATGAGAGAAATCTGAATGTATCCTTCCTGGTAAAATCCTAAATAAATAAATAAATACTGCAGTAGAACTTTAGGATAATTTGATTCGTTAGCAGTTATATTGTGAAATAGTTAATTTATAAATTTAAAAAAATATAATCCATAGTGATTAGAAACTAGATTCTGCCTCATGGATAACAGAATATTTCACATATTCTTATTGTCTGAATGAAAAATAATTAAAATCCTTGTTTTGCTATTTATTTTAAATTACCATACTTTATTGTGTTTATATGAAGACTATATATTACATTGTCAGAATAAGATTGAATTATGTTTGTTTTCCGCTGTGTAAAAAGCAGGCTGAGCTGGCTGGAACGCTAAAGTTTGTTCAAAGTTTAAACTCTACATATTCCGAAACACGCAAGACGTCTTAGTGCTGACAGACCCATTCACAGTAAAGAGGCACATTTAAGGATCTCCTGGCAATGCAAAGACATGCTGACTACCAGGATATAAAGAAATCTGTATTATGTCTCTTTAAATGTCTGCGATGTAAAACTGAAAACACACATGAAATTGTTGACTTTTTACTCCTCAAATTGTAAATACAAATCTGTCAGTTCAGATCCATTCATAAAATAGAACATTTTTGCCACGAAGGAAACTTCAGAAAGTGACACAGATGAAATATTTATGATCCCCAGTTATTGATTGTTGATTTTATTGATGTAATGTGTATCCTTTTTTTGTAAAAAACAAAACAAAATCACATTGATTTCTGGAGGCATTTCACTGTATATGCCTTTAAAATGCATGAACATTGTGTTTAAAGCCCTTTGCAATTACATTTGACCATAAAAACAAAAATACAGCTCAAGAGAAGAATTCCAAATGCAATAGAGACTTAATGGGCATTAGGTGGCTTGCCAGGCAGTGCTGTATCTCGACCTAGGCCGACAAGGCCTAGGCATAGGGCAACACATTCCAGGGGCGGCAAAAAAAAAACCTGCCACTGTACGTCCGGTGTTCTGAAAAAATAGGCAATATCTAAAAGTAGGCAAAATGCGTCACGTCCGGCAAAATGCGCGATCTGGCGATAGCTCAGAACAGCCCATGTCCTCGTCCGGCCGGGAGTGTAATTCAGCTCCTCCTTGTTGTCAGTGGCTGATGTGACACGCAGCGCGCCAGATGCTGGGTGCTGTGGGAGCACGAACGCTCAATACAAGCTTTGCGTTACCAGGTCTCCATATGACACAGATTCTCTGTGGGATTCACACGTAGCCAAAGATTTGGAAGACACATTTTTTCTCCACTCTTTCCTAACACAAACCATGTTGCAAGGACTTATACAGGTGCTGATTGTTTCCTGCCTTGTGTATTCCAACTTAGTGCTTGATTTAATGCTTGTGGTGATTATTATTATTTTTTTTATATCAACTGACTCATTTGAAAAAATTCAGACAGAGACGATATTTGAGATATGATACTGGCCTGGAAAAAAAAGTGAGCCAGTAAAGTGCCCGAAAGAGCTTATTTTTGGCCAACATCATACAGAGTTCTGCTTTTAAACAAGACTATTAGAAGAATCGAATTTTTTTAAAAAAAGATTTCAGTCTTATTCCTTCTGTTTTCCGCCTATATTTTTGTAACGCTGGCGACACCAGACTAGCGTTGTAACAAGGATCTGGATCAGGTAAAAGCCAATATAACCAGAGATACCACTCTTGGCAGCAATAACAGATAATAACCACACTGGTTCAGCTGGAGACCTCTGCACGACAATACCACAGCGGCCCTGTTCTGATAGGCCAGACCTCAGAATGACCGGATCTATTCTAAAGGAAAAGGTTACCTTAAAGTCGTGCAGAGTCTTATAGCAAATGCAGGTGTTAGGGCTCCCTGGAATCAGTACAGACAAGGAATACAGCATAGAATAGTCAAATAGAGAGAAGCCAAAGGTCATGACCAGAAAGAGTACGTAATACAGTATGCAGGAATCAGAACCGGGAGGGAAGCCAGGCAAAAGGATCAAAACCAGGTAATCAGTATAACAGATAAACAGCAAACCAAATACAGCAAAAGACAGAACTGAAAACTGAATAAACACAGGTAAATAAATCAGGAACACGGTAACAGAGAGAACAGACAGACAGGGAACCAAGACCAAAAAAAACCTAGAACAAAATATACAAACTTGGAATAACAGAACTACAGCAGGGAGCTGGGACACAGCTAGTACCGGAAACCAAGTAAAGCAAAATGACAGAGCAATGTTCTATAGGCACATTGCTTTAAATAGGCAGGAGATCAGGACAATGATCAACAGGTGAGCAGACTGCAGAAACCAATTAAACCCTGAACTGCAGACCAGAAACAGCAGGCTAAAACACAAGGCCTAAACAGGCTATACCAATACAGAGGGCAGGGGGACAAGGCTGGAACGACGAAACGTGAAAATTTTAGCCTTCTACATTTACTGTAGCGTCCCCAATTTAGCGTGAGATTCCAGGACAGGTGCCAATTCAACACCTCGCCCTGGAAACATGCCCTACATGCAGTAATACTCACAGTAGCGCTTCCGTGCCACCGTGGGTATCACCTCCTGGAGTCCATTGGACATGGAGGGTTCTGCTTCCATGCTGAGAGCTCTGGCACGCAGTGACGAGGACTGATTGCGGAGGGAGACTGGAGACTATTTGTCCCCAGGGACTTAGCGCCTGCAGGTTTCCCCATAGCGTTCCCATTTTAGCGTAAGATTTTAGGGCAGACGCTAATTCAGCATCTTTTACTGGAACCATGTGCTACCCACAGTGATACTCCCGGTAGCGCTTTGGTGCCTCTCGCAAGATCGTGCAGTAAATGTACTCCTGAAGAATATCCTGTATTATTTATATGTTGCCAAGAGAAGGTCTTAAAAAAATGTCATTGTTGTGGTCAGGGGCTTTATAGAATGAAATTACTGCAAAATGAATAGAATGTCACATGTTGCTAAAGCGTATATAATATTTGGGTCGCTAAGGTCATCTCTAGACCTTGAGGGGCTAAAGGTCTCAAGGTCAAAACATGGAAACTTGAGAGTTATCTCTTACATGTTTTACTCCTGTCATCAAATATAATTATTCAATTCACTATTTGAAAAATGTTCCCCCAAAGTGCATCGCTAAGGAAAATGAAGGGGGAAAACAAAAGCTTTTCCATTTGCTGGCTATGACACCAGAGGACTGAAATAGCTGTGATTTCACAATCCATAAGTAATCCATCAGATGAAAGTATTGTAGCAATAGGTCCAATTTCACTGCTTTCTGTTTTATGGCATCATCCGGCTTTCACGGGCAATAACTACTGGGACAAGATTATTTTAATACCGGCTTCATTCACTGAACAAGCACTTAAAAAGATATCTGAGCACACTTGTAAAGAAGTAGTGTATGCAGAGAATTTGGTTACGTTTATCAGTGCGTCATCTGTTTCTAGTGGTTTAGCGGAGACAAGTTCATAATCTTGACTGTGCCTTAACTGAGTCTCTTTGGATAAACCATCACGGTTATTTTAGAAGTAAATGAACATACCTCAAATCTAATGTGTGGTTATTGTAAATGTTATATAATGCTAACATAACCAGTGTTCCTGAATAATGATATTGATGCAAAATAATAAAAAAAGAAAACATTAAAAACCGTTAAAGGAACACTATAGGGGTTATTACGTAAGCGGCGAATTTGCCACCGAATTGCACTGTACGGCCCAATTTCGTGGCAGTTTGTCTATTCAGAAAGTTGACAATTCGTCAAATACTGGCAAACTGATGGCAAAATGGGGTGCTGTTCGCTGCCGATCACCGCAGTTCGGTGATCTTCGATAGCAGTCAAACTGTACTGGTTGGATGGAGTAGAGGTAACATCACTGCTCTATAAACGTGGAGACACAGGTTTGAATCCTGGCCAGAGCACCTCTCCAGTAAGTGTCCTTGGCAGGGCCGTCTTTAACGCAGGGCAAAAGGGGCAGCTGCCCCGGGCCCAGTCATTGCTGAGGGGCCCAAAGCAGCTGCCCCTTGGGCCCTTGTAAACTGTGGAAGACCACCAGACTGGGATGCAGGGCCGGTGCAAGCATTTTTGTCTACTCAGGCGAAGGTGCGTTTTGGTGCACCCCCCATCCCTACCATGCCATGTCAATCAGCATTGAGATGCATAATAATCTCTAATACATACCAAGAAAATAAGTTGTCATTTGCGCTCACCCCCAGGCATGTACTGGCCATAGGGACTACAGGGAGATTCCCGGTGGGCCGATGGCTCTGTGGGCCAGTGTGAATGCTGGTTCACCGCGTGGCTCGCGCTGCCCTTAATGGGTGAGGTGAGAACTTCCTCACTGCAAAACAGACACAGTCTCATATTGCGGCCACAGTGCCGGTGAGACCCTCTGCGCATCCGCCTCACCTTAAGGCATGGTGCACACTTGACCTCAGTGCCACTGCGGTGCTTTACCCAATCGCTCTGCAGCAACTCCAGTATCTGTAGAGCAATTGGTTGAGCGATCCAGTTGGATTATATACTATTTTTGTGCGTATTTGCATAATTAAATTGGGCCGGTCTGGATGACATCCAGGGCTGATTTTCTGTCCCAGTCCAGCCCTGCTCACCCTTGTAGCTCCATGTTGAGCAAAACACAGAGGTTTTGGTTTATTTGAATGGTCATTAAAGTGTAAGCTCTTCTACCACATCACTACACCTCTGGGTCAGGCTAGTCCTTCCTAATGAAACCAAAAGCTGCTTTCTAAGCAACCACATGTCCTCATGCGGCTTCTCAGCCATGAGAGAAACTGGTGGGTTTTATTTATACCCTCACCAGGAGCAATTCAGGTTTATAAGATACGTCTACCTTATTGATGTACTTATACACACTGCAAATTACAGAGCTCACTTCAATAAACCTTCCAGTAATGTGCAGTGTGTAAAAGCGTATCACAGAGCTCCACAGCAATAAAACTCATAGTAATGTGCAGAGTGTATGAGCGTATCACAGAGCTCCACAGCAATAACTCACAGTAATGTGCGGTGTGTATGAGCGTATCACAGAATCCACAGCAATAAAACTCACAGTAATGTGCAGTGTGAATGAGTGTATAACAGAGCTCCACAGCAATAAAAAACGGTAATGTACCAATATCAGTTTATTCAAACCCCCTGCATATCATTTTACACCCCCAGACCCCGGTACATGATTTTACACCCCCAGCGTAGCAATTTACACCCCCAGTAAATCAATTTACAGGCCCCAGACCCAGTATATCAATTTACAGCCCCCCCCCAGTATATCTATTTACAGCCCCCAGACCCAGTATATCAATTTACAGCCCCCCAGTATATCTATTTACAGCCCCCAGACCCAGTATATCAATAATTTACAGCCCCCCAGTATATCTATCAATTTACAGCCCCCCAGTTTATCTATTTACAGCCCCCCCAGTAAATCTATTTACAGCCCCCCAGTATATCAATTTACAGCCCCCAGACCCAGTATATCAATTTACAGCCCCAGACCCAGTATATCAATTTACAGCCCCCAGACCCAGTATATCAATTTACAGCCCCCCAGTATATCAATAATTTACAGCCCCCCAGTATATCTATTTACAGCCCCCCCAGTATATCTATTTACAGCCCCCCAGTATATCAATTTACAGCCCCAGACCCAGTATATCTATTTACAGCCCCCCAGTATATCTATTTACAGCCCCCAGACCCAGTATATTAATCTACACCCCCCTCCCATTAGTTTATTCACACCTGGTAATAAATCTCCTCTCTGCTTCGGTCCTCCATCTCAGCAGAGTGAAAGCACGCAGGCTGGTGGCTCCTCCTGCAGTTGGTTGCCTGGGCTATGTGGATCCCGTGTGGGGGCGGCGCCAAATTACACAGTGTGCCTGCTCGTGTTAAGAACGTGGGATGGGACTGAGACAGGCACACTGCAGCGCCGCCGCGGTATGACATTGCATCGCTGGGCCCATCAGGCCATCATCGCTGGGCTGTCAGATGATCAATCCCTCTCCAGTATGTTTAGAAAATCTGATTTTTCCGCCCCTCAAACTGGCAGCAGGCCAGGACAGTAAGGCGGCCGCCTGTGCCGCCTTACATTAGCGCCGGCCCTGCTGGGATGCTGGGAGGAATCTGGAAGCCTGCGCTGAGGAGCCGTGCGGCCAGAGAACACGAGGCTTCCGCATCCGGCTCCTCCTCTATTCCCTGTCATCTATTCTTCCTGTCCCCGCGCATCCCAAACTGTGTGCACGGGGAGGGAAGGTGGGGAATGGGCTGCAAGTAGAATCAAGCTAGAAAGCCTGTCACCCAGCCAGGGGCACACAAAGGATGTCTCCCCTCCTGCTCCTCTTCTGACCCCTGCAGATCGTTATCCCTGGAAACAGCACAGCTGCAGTCTCCCTGGATCTCCCCTGTGACATGGTCCTGCCAGTGCCTACTCCATTCTGGTAGCAGCTTCAAGTCCTGACAGGGAGGTAAAGAGGCACACAGAATAAATTCAGCTGGGGGGGGGATTTGTGGCTTGTGAAGTTTTCCTGATATTTCTCCTTTATATGATTTATTATCAGGGTAATTCAGACAGCACCGGGTGCTCCCTGGTTCGCCTCACTTTGGCTAGTTAAATTTGCCAACCCTGCGGTGAATTCAGCATTCACCGCAGGGTCCCTGAAGTGCAGCGAATTTGACCTGCCAAACGCTGCAAACCCGCTGAACGGTGCGGCTCAACCCACCAAACGCAGACGCAAACCTACTGAACAAAACCACCAAACGCACCAGCCTAAGGCTAGGGACAGATGAGCGCATTTTCTGCGGCCACCGTCAAAATGTACGTCGATGCGTGCGCACGCATTTTTTCACGGAATACGCTTAAGTGGTCAGACGATGCGCAATTCTGGACGTATTTCATGACGATGGGGTGAAAAGAAGTCTAGGGAAATCCGGCTGTTTGAACGTTATGTTGGCCGCACACTAGCAGCGTCTGACATCTCCTAATCACGCACACACGCTGCTATGCGGCCGCAGCGCACTCTGTACGTCAGTACCAGCGGTTTAACGTTCTCGAAAAAATGCGTTCATTTTCCACTTGCGTTGCGCGGCCGGACTTTTGTGCGACCGTACTTCGTATATTGGCTGTCATTGCCCGGCATCTGCTGCTAGTGCGGCCGTGATTATGTGCGCCAGAACGCGCGTTCGCACTGCCTCAGTCTGACCCTAGCCTAAGAGATGGCCAAACGCACCCGCAAGCCGCCAAAGAGATTGCTGAACGCAGCTGACGACTCACCGAACACAGACACGAAAAGCTGACCAGCTATGAATAATTATAAAACAGTCTGTTACAGAAAAAAAAAGCCATTTAAAAAAATTCGCAAGAAAAATGCCAAAACAAATAGACTTTTTGCTGCAGATTAAAAGCATAAACGGTTTATTAGATATTCAATAAAAACAAGAATATTTTTTACATTGAAGCCTAAGGGATTCGCCTGATTAAACCTGCCGAATTAAATCACTGAACATCAGGGCATTTCACTGACATTTTTCTGCTGTTCAATGTGAATAGATTAACCATTGCTTCTCTATGGGGGATTTCACTGCTGCCGAACAGCACCTTATTTCACTGCCGCCGAACACCACTGTATTTCACTGCCGCCGAACAGGCACCGTATTCTTTTTATTTTTTGAGAAAGTATTTTACCAGGAAGAATACATTGAGATTTCTCTCGTTTTCAAGTATGTCCTGGGTGGCGAGTATGTACCGTTAGGTGTCTTGCCCAAGGACACTTACTGGAGAGGTGCTTTGGCCGGGATCGAACCTGTGTCTCCACAGTCTCTCTTCACAGTTATAGCGCAGTGATATTACCTCTATTTAATGGCAATTCACCAATATTTGGCGAACTGCCTGCTTTATGAATAGCCGAATGGTCCTGATATTGCACCGTACGGGGAAACTCACTGTTTGGTGCAATTTCTGGGCCAGTTTGCAAAATTACGTGGTAGGTGGGCTTTCGGGGGTGGGCAAGAAAATGTTTGCCCAGGGTCCAATCAATATTAAAGACGGGCCTGGTCCTTGGGCAAGACACCTAATGATATGGATGCACTACCTCACAAAATACTTGTACTTCTCATAGATTGCAAATTCCCTTGTCAGGATCCGCCTGAATCAGGTCATCATCCATGTGTGGTGTTCTCTCCCATTGTACAGCGCTAACGAATTTGTTTGCGCTTTATAAATACTTGTAACTGAAACTAATGTATCAACTCCTTGTATACTGATCTTGTAAAGCGCTGCGGAATATGTGGCCCTATATAAATAAAGAATGATATAGCGAAGTAATGGTTAATCTATTCAGAGAACGCCAAACTGCACCAAAGTGTCAGTGAAATGCTCTGATTTTCGGTGATTCAGTTCAACAAGTTTAACCCTTTCGCTGCTGAGGCATTTCCCGCCTCTGTGCTGAGGTCATTTTTACCGATTTTGCTCATCATGTTTAAACGTGTTTTGAAGGCTTATTTTAGTATATGACCAGACATATTATATATCGTTCTTTCCGTCAGACTCGGCAGATTCATAATATGTCATTATTAAAAGTATACGTCATGACCTGTCTGTATATTATAACAAAAAATGCAATAAAATATGAATTTTCAATAATTTACAATGTGTAAAGTGGGTTTTTTTCACATTTTAACATGCGAGCAATTGCGGTTATATTTTGTATGGGGTGCGCTTGTTAAAAAAATTAGAGATGGGGTCTCGTTACGTTTTTTTTTGGGGAAAAGTACGCGATTTTTAACAAACGCACCGCATACAAAAATCGTTAGTGCAGCATTATTGTTCACATTATAATTGAAATGGGAACAATATTGCTGCATTAACGAACCAAAAAAAGAAAAAAAACACGTTTATTTTTTTTTTATAATTTTTTTTTAAATATTTTTTTATTTTATTTATTTTTTATTTATTTTTTAAAACTTTTTTCATACTCATGTTGGTATTGTTGGAACGGCCATGCTCTGGCCGATCCAACAATACCAAACATTAACCCCTAACTGCCACGGATCGGGAGATAGAGGGTTCATTGGAACCCACTATCGCCACCATTGGTGGCAGTTAGGGGTTAACTCCAGGACTGGCATCATCGTGCTATGCACGATGACGCCAGTCCTCAGGGGGCATTCCCAGAAGCTTGGCCGACATCCAAGATGTCGCCAGCTCCGGGGAAAGGATCACGAACCGGCGCTTTTCGGTGCCGATCCGTGATCCGGCCCCCATGGGGTTAATGCCAGGTACCATTTGGAAGGGCAGGCTGTGCCCTTCCAAACGGTGCCTGGGTTAACCCCCTGCACGCCGCTGATCGGGAGGGAGAGAGGTCTGAAGGACCTTCCCCCCTCCCTTTCAGGCGCCTCCTCCGCACATGCAGGGGGGGCGCCTGAATTAGGTGTCATCGCGCCCCCGCGATGACCCCTAATTACTCCGGCGGCGGTTCCGGGTGCTGGGCTGACATCGAGGATGTCAGCCCGCTGTGTTTGAAGACAGCATGATGCGAGCACGCTCTGACATCATGGGTCTGAGAGTAAGGCCACGTTATGCAGGATATTCAAATTCCCATCTGCTGTATGACAGTTGTTTTTAAACATAAACAGGGCCATTATAGGCTTGTGCACCGATTTTTTTTTCGGTTCGATTCGATTTTTCGGATGTTTAAACTTTTCGATTCGGCTCGTTTCGACCGATTTCTGTTTCGATTCGGTTCAGTTCGACTCGTTTTTCGGGTACATTTTTTTTTCGGAATATCGACCATTTTTCGTATTTTCGTGTCACTTTGCTCGTTTTTTGTATCGACTTTTCGTGATTTCGGAAATTTTTGTTTTTTCGGAACGTCTGTTCTCCTCGTTTCAAAGCAATAAATTTCGATTTGACACATTTCAAGTCCATTCGAAAATTCCGAAAATATTTCGTTTCGGCTCGGAAAACTTTTCGGATCTGACATTTTCGGATCTAAAAATTTTCGGAAAATCGGCCGCATCCGAAAACACGAATCGGGAAATTTCGTGAAAATTCTGAAATTCTGAAATGCACATCCCTAGGCCATTATAAACCATTGTCTGGAAACCTATTCTTTAACAGGACTATACACAGGACACGAGGCCACCCATTTAGACTGGACAAAAGAAAATTCAACCTAAAGCATAGGACAGCTTATTTTACGGTGAGAACAATAAAGCTGTGGAATTCTCTGCCTGTTGAGGTGGTTGGGTCAGAGACTGTACAGACTTTTAAACAATGACTGGATGACTTCCTGCAAAAACATAATATTAAGGGTTATAATATTTAATATGTGGGTAAAAGCCGCTTGATCCAAGGAGAAATCTGCTTTTTTTAAACGCCTTTTAAAAGTTGATTTTTTTTTTTTTTTACCCTTGTTCGGCAGCTTGTCGACTTTTTCCAGAGGCTGGTCAGCTTTCTGGTCGATGGGTCATCGGCTTTTTTCAGATTGGTTTGGCTGGTCGTCGGATACATTCGACAGTCTTTTGGATTGATTCGGCAGTTTTTCAATTCGGCGGTTTTGCAGCGGTTTTTTGGATGTGTTCGGCAGGTCCATTCGCTGCACTTCGGGGACCATGTGCTGAATGCTGAATTCACCACAGGCTTGGTGAATTGAACTTGCCGACGTGCGCTGAACTTGTTAAGCTTACAATAGCTCTGGTTTGGTTTACAGCAGGGTGGAATACAGATACAGGTGTTTAATTATCATTAGCTGCGACTGCATCCACTTTTGTTAGCTTGAGATTTTAATTTCACTGCTTTTTAACATCTCGCTAAGAAACATGAATGTCTTGAGCCACCATGAATGTCTTGGTTGGAATCATAGGCGTCTCTAGAGGGAGTATGTAATTTGGCCCATGGATTATTATGAAAGTTAGAATCTAAAGGGTCTATTCATCCTTAGATCCTTTGCTTTTTTGTCGCCTTTTGGGGATTCAATTTCACGAAAATATGGTGAATTCCCTATTTAGCAAATGGTCACCTTAATTTGCAGCAACTAAAGTAGCTGAAGCAGTTATCGGCCGAATTGCGGGAAATACAATATTGAATTTATGTATCAGGTTAGTACAACAGAAAGGTATCATTGCACCACATTAATCAGGGATTTTGGAATCTGATTTATATATACATATTTCGTTTTTTTCAGTGGTTTGATATAGTGGTGAAGATTATTATTTCCCCCACATTTTTGACTGTGTTATCTTATGTGCCCCCTCCCAATATATTGTTCCTAGAGTCGCCACTGGTTGGAAAATATACATTAACGTCTTGTGTACAATTTTTCCGTTAGAGTCTTACTGCAATGTCGTGGTCAGAATATGCCACTAAAAAAATAATTTAAAAAAATGTGGAATTTTTTAAGAATCACTACTGTGAGAAAGATTAAACAAACATCATTTTGGGGGGAATGGGTGAGTTTACTGATATTCCTGCGTACATATCACTCTTGTGTTTGGAAGATAGATTATTAACCATCAAAGGATAGTTAAATTAATGTTATTATTTATTAATACATTTTCAAGTTTTCCTAGGCATGAGCAAAATGTGTCCATGACTTGTCATTATAAATAATGCTAACAATTTGAATATCACTTTTTGATAGTGTGCAATTTATATACTCCATTTAATAACACCAGTTATTTTTCACATAGGGATGGGATTTATAACTAGTTTGTCAGATCAAATTATTTTCTTTCAGTCGTGTGGTTTAAAGAAGCTCAGTATGTTTAATTTTGCCTACTTTAACTGTCAGATACTTATCTCTTAAAAATCATCTTCAAATATTTTTTATCCTCTCTGACTTATCAAAAAAAAATTACTCGACACATTGTAAAAAAAAATGGCTGACCTGAAGCAGTTCTGAAAGGAAGAGCAGCCCAAAATTCCTCCTGAACATTGTGGCCTTATCCACAGACACCAGCAACCATTGGTTGAGGTTATTGCTGCCAAAGGAGGGTCAACTAGCTATTAAATCCAAGTGTTCACTTACTTTTTCACAGCACTGTGAATGTTTAATGGGATGTGGTAAATTAAGACATGATAGATTATAATCGTTTGTGTGTTGTTAGCATAAGCACATTGTGTTTGTCTATACTTGTGAGTTTGATGAAGACGAGGACATTTTTTTGATGGATTCCTCTAAAAAAATCCAACTAAACACATTCTTTTTATTGCCACTGTGTTTATGTAGTAGACAGAAATATTTGTTTTCAGAAATGAATAAAGTCTTATATTCATGAATGTTGGATTTAGGGCTACATGAGTCTAGTGCTAAATATTTTGGTGGCCTTCTAACCCAAAACGATCAGCCCCTCTCTGCATCCGCACCACCCTTCTCACATGAGCTGTGTCTTCATTCCTTCCCTCTCACACCTCATTGAGCCTCTGCTCAATTCTTCTCCCCAACTGTGGGCACTATTACATTCTTTCTATTTTCTTTGCGCGCAGCGTTAAACGTTAACGCGCGTAAATTAACGCTGGTATTACAATCTGAGCACATTTTTTCATCCGTCAAAAAATACCACGCGTAAAAAAGAAGAGCAAAAACGCGTGCGCAGTAACGCTGCGCGCAGAAATCGGTGTGCGGACATTTTTTTCACGCGATTCAGCCAATCTGAATTAAGAACCACAATTGGCTCCCGTTAAGTTTTTTCTCCTGTCAAAATCATTCTGAGTATATATGCTGCAGCAATAATAAAAACACGCACAACTTCTCCATTTTATTGTTTGGGTATGTGTAGAATGTGTAACTATACATTGCTGTATTTTTTTGGGCTGGTGTATTTGGTTTCGGCCAGGACGTTCAGATTTGCCGTTACCACCAGCTTTTCAAAGACGTTAAAATTATGTGCACAAACGTTGTCCGTTAAATTTTGCGCTAAGATTGTAATACTGTTACGACTATCTGACCGGGTTTTTAGGTGATGACTCGACAAAAGAAATGCCAGACGGAGGCCTTGATTCTTGTAAGGAAAAAAGGTTTTATTCGGTACCGGACCCGAGCTGCAAGTCTTGCTCGCAATCAAGGCTCGAGTGAGGATCATGGCAAAAACAGCTTGGTTTATACAAAGATAGCAAAACAGTTCCCTCCTCTGGCCAACACCCAGCACCCAACACCCCCTGCAACCCCAGCTTGGCACGTGATGTTTGCCAGTTGTCCAGGCTCAGACTTCATCCTTTACATTGTATCATCTCGTGACTGTTACTTAATTGTTACACCCGAAACAACAATGAGCTCTCTTTTGCCATGGCCTTGGAGTCTGGGCCTCTGCCATAAATCCTTAATTGTAAAATTTTTATGACTATCTCCCTTTTCAGTCTTAGGAACTGTTTACCCAAACTACATTCCTCATTAGTTTTAGCAAGCCGGTAAGATTGACTTTTGGACTCAATGAAACAGCAAGTTAAAACACAAAATGGAGAATCTAGCATATACTGAGCAGACACTAAAATGGCGGACTAACTACATTTTACAGGTTTCTAAATTAAATCCCAGGTAGTGCCGTATCAATACCATCCGCATACCAGCACACAAACACATTTGCGCTCACAATGTTAAGTATAGGACGCGCAAAGTACATTACGCTCGCAAAGGGTTTAGTGCAGGTCCACCCGCATTAGACGTTAATGCACAGTTTTTCCGCAGACATTGTAATACGACGTTCAGTGCAAAGGGTTTTGTCCCTCGCGTTAACGCGTTTTTGCGCACGCGTTAATGTTTTCGTGAAGAATGTAATAGTGCCCTGTATCTTTCCATCACCTCTCTGACCTCAGTATTGTCATGATGGTATTACCAGCTGACCCAAACTTGCAGAACGTAAGCAAGAACCTGAGCTTACTGGCCCTTGTAATAGTTGTTTATAATACCAAGACAAATAAGACAAGTTTACTGCACTTTGTGCTCCCTATGTTAAGTATAGCGTGCGCAATCAGTAATTAGCGTTAGGATATATACAAAGTCCAAGCGCCAATTACCGCACCGATGGGTGAAACAGAGTTTTTCCCTCACCCAGAAGCTGTTGCTAACCGATTCCGCAGAATTAGTTAGCACCTCCTAACCCCCCCCTGATAAATCCGATACTCACCTCTCATCCCGCGGAGAGAACGGTGGCCTGATCCGCTGCTTCTGGCCACCGGGAGCAGAGTGCGACTGGGGCAAATAGTACCCAGTCTCCCTCCACGATCACTCTACGGTCTCGCGAGAGAGAGAGATCGTGCAGGGCACGTGGCCCGGGAGCGCAATCCTACAAGGAGTGCTATGGACTCCTGGAGGTGATACTCATGGCAGCACTACCTCGAGTATCACCGCGGTTGGAAAATAGTGCTAAAATGGGACACTACAGGGAAATCTGCAGGCATCTGTGATACTGCATCTTGCTAATTAAAGGGGTTATTCAAAGACAGCCGAATTTGCCACCGAATTGCAGAGAACGGTGAATTTCACCGTACTGTGCAATTTCGTGCCAAATCGGCTATTCAGAAAGCTGGCAATTCACAAAAAACTGCCGAATTGCAAGCGACCTTCATTGCAGTTAAATTCCCCATAGAGAACTAGTGGTTAATCTATTCAACCATCGCCGAACAGCATCGACAATTTGTCGAAATGCACCAATTTTCAGAGCTTTTGTTCGACAGGTTTAAACAGGCAAATCCCAAAGGTTTCAATGTAAATTAAATTTCCTGTTTTTATTCATTTTTCATTATTCAACTGTTTATTCTTTTCATTTGCAGCAAAATGGTTCTTTATTAATTTCTTAGAGTTTTGTATGTATTTTTTTGCACAATTTTTGATTTTGACTTTTAAATGGTTTTTTTTATTCTGTAAAAGACCTTCTTATTTTTATTCATAGGACTTTATTTATTATTTTCAAGCATTTTTTTAAAAATGTTTTTTAAAAATTGAAGGGCTGGGTGGGGGTTTACCACCAGGCAGCTGATCAGCTTTTTTTGGCGGCTGCTCGGAGGCTTTCAGCGATCTGTTCGGCGGATCATCGGTTATGTTCGGTGGTTTATCAGATGCATTCGGCAGTTTATCTCCGGCGTTTGGCGGATCCATCTGCTGCACTTCGGGGACCCTGGGGTGAATGCTGAATTCACCGCAGGGTTGGAAAATTGAACTAATTAAGTGTATAAAGTGTAATCCAGATACTCGGAGGAGTAAGAAACACTAGTATGGAGGTTTAGTACATTAATAGGGCTTTTGAAGTCCAAGAAAACAAGAAGTACCAACACTCCTTGGCTCTTTTTATTAGATGCTTTTCACACTAAAATACCAACCACATTTCAGTGTACTGGCTCTTATAATGCGTTTGTTAATAATAAGAAATTGTGCAGGACACCATCTAGAGTTTAGAACCCTTCATCCCATGAACATTTCTATAAAACGAAAACAAACAGATGAAAAACTCAAAATGAGCTAGTTTACATCATTAAAATCTTTTAATACTCTTTAAGCAATTTTTCCCCCTTACTTTTAAGTGTTAATTATTCATCCTATGTTTCAAATCAGAGTTAAGATAATAAAATGTTTTCAGCAAAAAGCAAGTGGTAGTCATAGAGTTATCAGAGTAATAAATCAGTAACATCTCAAGATAACTAAGCAAGACTTTTGTCTCAGCTGTTTACTTCGCCCACAGTTTCGTTAGAATTAGCCAAGATACATACACTATAATGCCAAAAGTATTCGCTCACCTGCCTTGACTCGCATATGAATTTAAGTGACATCCCATTCCTAATCCATATGTTCAATATGACGTCGGTCCACCCTTTGCAGCTATAACAGCTTCATCTCTTCTGGGAAGGCTGTCCACAAGGTTTAGGAGTGTGTTTATGGAAATCTTTGACCATTCTTCCAGAAGTGCATTTGTGAGGTCACACACTGATGTTGGACGAGAAGGCCTGGCTCTCAGTCTTTGCTCAAATTCATCCCAAAGGTGTTAAATCGGGTTGAGGTCAGGACTCTGTGCAGGCCAGTCAAGTTCATCCACACCAGACTCTGTAATCCATGTCTTTATGGACCTTGCTTTGTGCACTGGTGCCCAGTCATGTTGGAAGAGGAAGGGGCCAGCTCCAAACTGTTCCCACAAAGTTGGGAGCATGGAATTGTCCAAAATGTCTTGGTATGCTGAAGCATTCAGAGTTCTTTTCACTGGAACTAAGGGGCCAAGCCCAGCTCCTGAAAAACAACCCCACACCATAATCCCCCCTCCACCAAACTTTACACTTGGCACAATGCAGTCAGACAAGTACCGTTCGCCTGGCAACTGCCAAACCCAGACTCGTCCATCAGATTGCCAGATGGAGAAGCACGATTCGTCACTCCAGAAAACACGTCTTCACTGCTCTAGAGTCCAGTGGCGGCAAGCTTTACACCACTGCATCCAACGCTTTGCATTGCACTTGGTGATGTATGGCTTGGATGCAGCTGCTCGGCCATGGAAACCCATTCCACGAAGCTCTATGCACACTGTTCTTGAGCTAATCTGAAGGCCACATGAAGTTTGGAGGTCTGTAGCGATTGACTATGCAGAAAGTTGGCGACCTCTTCGCACTATGCGCCTCAGCATCCGCTGACCCTGCGCCGTCATTTTAAGTGGCCTACCACTTCGTGGCAGAGTTGCTGTCCTTCCCAAACACTTCCACGTTCTTATAATACAGCTGACAGTTGACTGTCATATTTAGGAGCGAGGAAACTTCACGACTTGATTTGTTGCACAGGTGGCATCCTATCACAGTTCCACGCTGGAATTCACTGAGCTCCTGAGAGCGACCCATTCTTTCACAAATGTTTGTAAAAACAGTCTGCATGCCTAGGTGCTTGATTTTATATACCTGTGACCATGGAAGTGATTGGAACACCTAATTCTGATTGTTTGGATAGGTGAGCGAATACTTTTGGCAATATAGTGTATATATATGAAACTGAATAAAATCAAGGTTTTATTTTGCAGGTACATAAAAGGTATTTAATAACCGTTAGTCTATGCAAGCTTTTAAAAGTTGTGTCACCTGACCCACATTCATAGATGTCAGAAGGAAAGCGAGGATACTTATGCAGCTGAAAAAATTTGAAATTTTTATTTTATTTTGTCAATTTTATTTTGTCACGTCACTTTACGGAAATTCTCAGATTAAATTGTCATTTTTTTTCATAATTCCACCACTGCTGATGCTCTCATTATTCGTCAGTGCATGTCAGTATAGGCTGATAAACATTGAGATGTGCAGGAAAAAATCATTATCGTACAGTATCTGCAAAGCACAGGGCATACTGTCATAGGAAATTGTTTGTTTCTAGTATAATGTGAGCAATTTTTGCAGTTTGAAGGATTTCTAACTTGACCATACCACTAAAAGGGATATTATTTTTTTGCTTATACAGTCTAATCCAGTGTTTCTCAACCCTGGTCCTCAAGTACCAATAAGCAGGCCAGGTTTTAAGGATTAAATTGGGGAAATGCAGACTGAATCCTGCAATCACTGAGCAGCAAATCCTATCACCTGTGCTGTGCTGTGCTTCACATATCTGGCAAACCTGACCTGTTAGGGGAACTTGAGGACCAGGGTTGGGAACCACTGGTGTTATCTATTACATTAAATGTAACACACTGGTTTAGAAGTATGTACCTTTGCTCTTATTATGTGCTAAGTAAATGTATGGAATATGAATCCAAGAAATTACTTTGCCAGCTTAACCCCTTCACTACCAATATCGAGATATCTCGGTCTTCAAAGGGGCCCCAATATTGAGATATTGAGATGTATTTCATTTGCGTTTGGGCTGTAGATCAGTATATCGAGATATCTCGATATACTGATCTGCAGCCCAAAAGCAAATGAAATACGTCTGCTGCAAACTAATTTTATTTGCTTTTGGGCTGTAGAAGGTGCCCCCAATGTTTTAGCCCTGTGGACATAATACCCAAAGAGCTAAAACTGTAAAATCAGTTAATCAAAGCTCTGAAATATCAGGCTTTCAGCAGCTGTCAGCAACCGATGCAGGGAAAAAACAACATAGACCTGCTGCTCAAACCTCTGTAACTCAATATGGTGGTAGATGGTGCCATCTACTGGCCAAATAGGTTATTTATTGTAATAACTATTTATTAATGTATAATTAATTAAAAATTATTTTACAAAAACCACCGGTTTCTGACTTACAGGGTTATCCAAAGAGATCCGAATTGCTTGAGAAAGGTAACCGAACGCTGAAAATCAGCGTTCGGTTACCTTTCCTGGCCATTCGGCTATCCAGAGAGCAGGCAATTCGCCAAATCCTGGCGAATTGCCTGCACATACGGTGCCTGTTCGGTGCCTGTTCGAGGGCAGTGAAATCCCCATGATAAAGCACTGCTTCGTCTATTCAGAGAACACAAACCAGCAGTGAGAGGTTCCCCTAATGCCCTGCCATTCGGTGGTTTAATTCGGCAAGTTAATTCAGGAGAATCCCATAGACTTCAATGTTAAAAATATTCCCGTTTTAATTCAATATCTAATAAACCGTTCATTCTAAAATTCTGCAGCAAAAAGTCTCTTTATTTATAGATTTTTTAGGATACTTTAAGCATTTTTCTGTTTTTTTTTTTTTTATTAAAAGTCCGATTTTTTTTGATTTTTTTTTCAGTTTACTTATTTTTTTTGTAACAGCCCTCTTTATTATCATTCCCTGGACCTCCTGTGAAAATTTCAGACATTTTCGCTCAGTAGTTTCTTTGCAAACAGCGTTTCTTTTTCCCAGATTCATACAAATGGTTTTTCTAATTTATTCACTGCCTCCTCTACGTCACAGCTGCTTCGGCTCATGTTCGGCTCATGTTCGGCTTTTTCAAAGGTTAATCCAGATGTTTTTGCTTGTTTTCAGCATGCATTCGGTTACTTTTCGTCAGGTTTGCGGCAGCTTTTCCCTGCAATTCGGGGACCCTGTGCTCTTTGCTGAATACACCGCAGGGTCAACGAAATGCAATCGGCAAAAGGAACCGAATTGAAGAGAACGAAAAGTCACCGAACGTGCGGTGACTTTTCGAATCTCTTTGGATAACCCTGTATGTTTTTTGGAAAATCACTTGGTAGTGAAGAGGTTAATGTATGGCATTTAGTTCAATAAACTACATTGCAAGTTTGCAGCAGGAAAGGTTTCTTCTAGTGTTCCTGACAATTGGTCTTTAGATAGATCTTCTTGTCTCATTAGGAACTTAATTCTCAACAAATTCTGCTGAGTTTCCAAAATGTTGCCTTCTCTAAGTCTGCGCGAATTGATAGCTCACTGCTTTGACAGAATACTTCTAGAACTGCAGATTGCCAGATCATCATTCACAGAGAAAATCATTCCCGTCCCTGTCTGTCACTGCCATTTATTGATGGGAAGGACTGTGGGATTACGTCAGTTTAAAAATCTTAGCATGTTACTTTTCTTTATAGGAAAGGCTTAAATATTGCAGCAAAGGTTCTTAACATTATGTAGATAATAGATTCAAGGTCTAATCCATCATTTCATTATATATGACAGCAAAATAACAGCAAAGGTTGACGTAGAAACAAGCAATGACATCATGTCTACACATTCTGTAAAAATTAATCATTCAAAAAAGGTTTCTTTTTACAGAAAATGGGGATCAGCTTAGTGGGAATTTTGAACTTATGTTTACTTCTCTGGACATTGTCTCAGAACTTAATTATATGTTCCGCGATAAAGAGGACTGTTGGAGACTTCTTTATTCCAATATTAAGCATCCCTGCTATTTTGATCCAACCTTATTTTAGTTAATTGAAAAGCAAAGAAAGACCTTTGTGAATAAAGTGTATAAATGTGCACAAGCTTAAGGACTTCTATCAAATTATACTATCAGGGTTATCCAACGAGATCCGAATTGCTTGAGAGAGGTAACCGAACGCTGAAAATCAGCGTTCGGTTACCTTTCCTGGACATTCGGCTATCCAGAGAGCAGGCAATTCGCCAAATCCTAGCGAATTGCCTGAACATATGGTGCCTGTTCGGTGCCTGTTCGAGAGCAGTGAAAAAGCACTGCTTCGTCTATTCAGAGAACGGAAACCAGCAGTGAAAGGTTCCCCTAATGCCCTGCCATTCGGTGGTTTAATTCGTCAGGTTTATTCAGGAGAATCCCATAGACTTCAATGTTAAAAATATTCCCGTTTTAATTCAATATCTAATAAACCGTTCATTATAAAATTATGCAGTAAAGAGTCTCTTTATTTATAGATTTTTTAGGATACTTTAAGCATTTTTCTGAATTTTTTTTTTTTTAAAAGTCCGATTTTATTTTTCTCAGTTTACTTATTTTTTTGTAACAGCCCTTTTTATTATCATTCCTTGGATCTCCTGTGTAAATTTCAGACATTTTCGCTCAGTAGTTTCTTTGCAAACAGCGTTTCATTTTCACATTCATACAAACGGTTTTGCTAATTTATTCACCTCCCTCATCTGCGGTCTCGGCTGCTTCGGCTGCGTGTGATCGGCTCCTGCTCGGGCTTCTCGACGGGTTTATCCAGATGTTTTTGTGGCTTTTCAGCTTGCATTCGGTGGGTTTTGCGGTGAGTTTTCGTCGGGTTTGCGGCAGCTTTTCCCTGCAATTCGGGGACCCTGTGGTGTTTGCTGAATACACCGCAGGGTCACCGAAATGGGATCGGCAAAAGGAACCATATTGAAGAGAACGAAAAGTCACCGAACGTGCGGTGACTTTTCGAATCTCTTTGGATAACCCTGTATATTAAAGCTCACTTAACAAGGAAATTAAACTTGCCCTTTATAGGTGTGTGCTCAAGGCACTTGTAATTGATTTTAGGTCACTGTTTTTTTTTTAAGGATATTACTCCTAGTGTTCTGTCACTCACAAATTTCTAAGCATTTAGTTTATTAGAGTACTGTTTCTTTAATTGAGCGGCCATTACTGATGCCATGCAGTACAGTTACTTCCTGGTAGAGCCAGATTCAACCAGCATAGCTACCAGTGAGTCAAGCAGAAAGCAAGCTCCACAGTTCTGTTACACAGACCTTCTGCTTATAAGTCTGTAAGTAGAACCTTCATGTTTTTAGTTATGTATATATTTTTAGCAACTCAAAGCACTGTTAGATTAGTTTAGTAGTGTTTGATTGTCTTCACATTAAGTTAAACTTCTGTTAGCCAGTAATTTACATCTAGGTAGCATGCCTGTCACTTATTTGTGTAGATTTATATTCCTAGACTAATATATTGCCATAATTCCGTATTTTCCACAGTTTTACAAAGTTTAAAGATCTGAAAAGTAAAGATACAAATAAAGTTCAGTAAAGACTTTTCTTCAATCCTGCTTCCAGATTTTTATTATGTTAGCTGTCTGCCAAGCTTTGTGCCTCAGACACACTGTGAGGGCAGAACAGTAAAAAGACTTTATACACAGCAGACCTAATCAAAAGAAAAGTGGATTCTTTCTACACATCTATCTCTAACTTCCTCAAGCATCCTGCAAAGTAGTAATCTGTCTCACCATGCAGCACACAGAACAGCATGCTACTCCAGCCATTCCTCAGCTTTCAGATGCAGAGCAAAGCACACTCAGCACACCAAAGACCAGGTCACGGTGCACAAGCTCCACAGTCTCTAGTAAATCAGATCTGACATCAGCTAGTGCTAAAACTGCCAGGTCCAAACACACTAGTTCAAGACACTCAATCTGCTCCAACCTGTCGACGGCGAGTGCTGCTGCCATCAAGGCACGTGCAAAAGCAGAAAAAGCATATGCAATGGCTGCCTATGCAATACGCGAAGCTGAAATGATAAGAGAACAGGGCTACATAGAGGAAGAACAGCATAAGAATGAAGCTGAAACTACTAGAAGAAAAGCAGAGGTAAAAGCATCTCTACATATTCTTCAACACGAGAAGCAGCTTCAGCAGCAGCAGCAGAAGCTGAAGTTCTCAGAAAGCAGTAGCAGAAGCTGAAGTTCTCATGAAAGCAGTAGCAGAAGCTGAAGTTCTCATGAATGCGGCAGAAGAAGAGTATCAAGAAACATTCCCTGTCATAGAAGAACAGGTGACACCTCTCAGTGCAATTCATCGTACCAGGGAATATGTTCAGTTACACACAACCGTGTACACCGATCAACAAACTGACAATGCATTAAAACTATCAAAAGCCCCTCTAGCAGACGGCTACCTAGAATCACCTAAAGTCTGCAAAGCCAAAACAGAGTTCCAACACGACAAGCCAAATGTTTACGAACCCAAAGACCAGTTAGCCAGCTCTTCCAGACATCAAATCAATAACGACACGATTCCTACCCAGGCACACACCAATGTGGGCTATAGGAGAGTTATTTACAATGAGGAAAACACACCATATAACCAGATCAAGCCTGACCTAACAACCCCACCGTCCTATCAGCCACAGCCAAGCCCAGGGTCTGTTCCCAGAGTACGTTCACCTGAGGCAGCTGGAATTTCAGATGTAACGAAGTACCTGATACGCCGTGAAATGGTGAGTTCCGGTCTCCTGAAGTTTGACGACCGTCCTGAAAATTATTGGGCCTGGAAGTCATCTTTCCTTAGCAGCACCCAAGACTTAAACATGACAGACAGAGAAAAACTAGATCTACTCTCTAAATGGCTCGGACCAGAATCTTCCGAACAAGCCAAAAGAATTAGGTCCGTACACGCTCACAACGCAACAACAGGACTCGCTATGGTGTGGCAGAGATTGGAGGAAGGTTATGGATCACCAGAAGTAATTGAAGATGCACTCCTGAAGAAAATTGAAAATTTCCCAAAAGTAACAAACAAAGACAATCAGAAGTTAAGAGAGCTTGGAGACATACTCCTGGAGATGGAATCAGCAAAAAATGGTGGACACCTACCAGGTCTCTCATATCTAGACACTGCACGTGGGGTCAACCCTATAATAGTGAAGCTTCCTTACAACTTGCAAGAAAGATGGTTACAGCAGCGTCAAAATACAAAGAATGCTATCAAGTGGCATTTCCACCTTTCTCCTTCTTCACTAAGTTCATAACGAACCAAGCGAAAACCCGCAATGACCCAAGCTTTGCCTTTTTGAACCTGGGAAACCCAAACTATAGCAGAACAGAATCACTGCAGCCGAACAGGGAATCAAGGACAACGGTGTCTGTACGGAAGACAGGAGTACCACCTGAGTCTGAATACGTCAACAATAGAATCGCAGAAAAGAAAATTGAAGATCCAGACGATCAGTGTCCGATACACAACAAACCTCATCCTCTGAAAAAATGTCGCGGTTTCAGGATCAAGACAATCGAAGAACGTAAGTCCTATCTTAAAGACCATTACATCTGCTTCAGATGCTGTGCTTCAACTCAACATCTCGCAAAAGATTGTAGGACAGCAATACAATGCAGAGAATGCCACAGTGACAAGCATCTTTCTGCAATGCATCCAGGCCCAGCACCATGGGCAGAGGAGAACGTAACCACCCAAGAAGATCATGGTGGGGAGCAAAAAGAGGACGTAGCACCAGCAATAACGTCAACGTGTACAGAGATCTGCACAAAGACATTTAGTCCTAGATCATGCTCAAAGATATGTTTAGTAAAAGTATATCCTGAAGGTCACAGAGAGAAAACTGTGAGAATGTATGCAGTATTAGATGAGCAGAGCAACAGGTCTTTGGCCAGAACAGAGTTTTTCAACATCTTCAACGATAGTGGAAATCCGGTTTCATATACCTTGAAGACTTGCTCAGGTATTATAGAGACATCAGGGAGAAGAGCAACCAACTATATCATCGAGTCAATAGATG
Organism: Leptobrachium leishanense; assembly: GCA_009667805.1. NCBI lineage: Eukaryota > Metazoa > Chordata > Amphibia > Anura > Megophryidae > Leptobrachium > Leptobrachium leishanense. The sequence continues at coordinate 77,771,590 of CM019066.1, read as the reverse complement.
GAAAAACACAGTTGTCCCTCCCAACTCTCATAGAATGCGATACGATACCAGATGATAGATCAGAGATCCCCACGCCCGAAATTGCACGTCGACATCCTCATCTGAGACAAATAGCAGAAAAGATACCAATACTTGACCCAGACTCTGCAATCCTCCTCCTACTTGGAAGAGACATACTGAGAGTACACAAGGTTAGGGAACAGTACAATGGGCTACACAACGCACCATTTGCGCAACGTCTCGACCTTGGATGGGTTATCATTGGTGACGTGTGTCTGGACGGAGTTCACAAGCCAACAAAAGTGAATGTCTACAAAACGAACCTGTTGCAAAATGGACGCACGTCATGTTTGAGCCCTTGTACAAACAACATGCAAATCAAAGAGAGACTAGTCCTCTCGAAGCAACACCAGAAGCATCAGGTCTACATGGCGACTACAGCTTCAACAGAAGATACAGATAGATTAGGGTGCAAGGTGTTCGAAAGAACACAAAGTGATGAGAAACAAGCATTATCTGTGGAAGATAACCTCTTCCTTGAGATCATGAGCAAAGAAGTCTTCATAGATGAATCAAACAACTGGGTAGCTCCTTTACCTTTCCGTTTACCACGATGTCACCTCCCGAATAACAGAAGACAAGCAATGAAGCGTCTCCTTTCCATGCAATGCACTCTGAACAGAGTGACCCGCATTAGGAAGTCCACCCATCCAGAACAGTGGCATTACATCAGTACAGATAAAAATCCAGCTGACCACGGGACTAGACCTATAACAGCATCTGCCCTACAACACACTAACTGGTTCTCAGGTCCACCCTTTCTAAACAGGAGAGAGAAAGGAGAGAGTGCTCAGTCAGAGACCTTTGAACTTATAGAACCAGATGATGACAAGGAAATACGACCACAAGTCACAGCGTTAATTACTAAATCTACCGGAGGTAGTCTAGGCACGTACAGGTTTGAAAGATTCTCAAGTTGGAAGTCACTTACTCGAGCAGTAGCAAAACTTATTACTTTAGCCAAATCTTTCTGCAGAGCTACAAACACTGACAAGTGTGATGACAATCATCTCGTACAAGCTAAAATCAACATTATCAGATGTGTACAACAAGAAGTTTTCAAAGAAGACATCAAGTGTCTTACTAAAAGAGAAGAGCTCCCCAAACATAGTTCACTTAGAAAACTGAACCCTATCTTGGATGAAAACGGAGTCATGAAAATTGGAGGTCGTATGTCAGCAAGTGACATAACTATTGAGGAGAAACATCCCTACATCATACCCAAGAACCATCACCTTTCGTTGCTATTGATAAGACATTATCATGAACAAATTGGTCATCAGGGACGCCACTTCACTGAAGGAGCAGTCCGGTCATCTGGATTCTGGATTATAGGAGGTAAACGACTAATCTCCAATGTAATTCATAAATGTGTAATTTGTAGAAAAATTAGAGGAAAACTTGAAGAACAAAAGATGTCAGACTTACCCATAGATAGACTTACTTCGGAACCACCATTCACGCATGTTGGATTAGATGTCTTTGGTCCTTGGAACGTCTCCTTTCGTCGGACCAGAGGACACAGCACAGGAGTAAGCGTTGGGCCGTTCTGTTTTCTTGTATGAGCACTAGAGCAGCACACATAGAAGTGATTGAGTCCTTGTCTACGTCAAGCTTCATCAATGCCCTGAGAAGATTTATTTCTATCCGAGGACCCGTAAAGCAACTTCGCTCTGACTGTGGTACGAACTTTGTAGGAGCTTGCAAGGAACTGAAGATTAACACGGAAGGCTCTGAGATGGATACTTACCTTCAAGAACAAGGATGTATTTGGACCTTTAATCCTCCGCATGCATCACATATGGGAGGAGCTTGGGAAAGGATGATCGGAGTCGCTCGTCGTATTCTAGATGCCTTGCTTCTAAAAGCTACCTCTACACGTCTTACACATGAAGTCCTGACCACACTCATGGCTGAAGTCATGGCCATCATGAACGCTCGACCTTTAGTTCCAGTATCCACAGATCCTGAAATGCCAGAAGTATTGACACCCGCGATGCTTCTGACTCTGAAAGTCAAAACAACAACGGCACCTCCTGGAGATTTTGAACTCAAAGATCTTCATACCAAGCAGTTGAAGCAAGTGCAGAGTCTTGCAGACACATTCTGGAGACGATGGAGACAGGAATATTTAGTGACGCTCCAGCCACGCAGGAAATGGCAAGCTGACAAGCCTAATTTACAAGTCGGAGACGTTGTCTAACTGAAAGACACTCAAGTTCATAGAAATGAATGGCCTGTTGGACTTATTATCAAAGTTGTACCTAGTGTTGACAACAAAGTTAGAAAGGTAGAAATTAAAGTCATGAAGGAAGGTACTCCAAAAGTTTATTTTAGGCCTGTTTCTGAAGTTGTCTTACTTCTCAAAAAGGATACATAGTTGCATAATGTTATTATCCAAAGTGGGGAGTGTTCTGTCACTCACAAATTTCTAAGCATTTAGTTTATTAGAGTACTGTTTCTTTAATTGAGCGGCCATTACTGATGCCATGCAGTACAGTTACTTCCTGGTAGAGCCAGATTCAACCAGCATAGCTACCAGTGAGTCAAGCAGAAAGCAAGCTCCACAGTTCTGTTACACAGACCTTCTGCTTATAAGTCTGTAAGTAGAACCTTCATGTTTTTAGTTATGTATATATTTTTAGCAACTCAAAGCACTGTTAGATTAGTTTAGTAGTGTTTGATTGTCTTCACATTAAGTTAAACTTCTGTTAGCCAGTAATTTACATCTAGGTAGCATGCCTGTCACTTATTTGTGTAGATTTATATTCCTAGACTAATATATTGCCATAATTCCGTATTTTCCACAGTTTTACAAAGTTTAAAGATCTGAAAAGTAAAGATACAAATAAAGTTCAGTAAAGACTTTTCTTCAATCCTGCTTCCAGATTTTTATTATGTTAGCTGTCTGCCAAGCTTTGTGCCTCAGACACACTGTGAGGGCAGAACACCTAGCTTCCTCATTGGTTTTTATTTTAGTATAATTTATATGCCCTTTCAAAACTACATACAACACTCTATGGAAAGTCTATCAGGGTTATTCAGATTGCACTGAAATGTTTCGGCGCTCTCTCGTGGGGGAATCAAATTCCCTGACCCTGCAGTGAATTCAGCATTCACCATTCCCCAAAGTGCAGGGAAATTCCCCAACCGCATCTGAAAATCCGCTGCAAAACCGCCGCCTCGAACGGAAAACCGCCGCCTCGAACGGAAAACCGCCGCCTCGAACAGAAAACCATTGCAAAACAGCCGAAAAACCCCCACACGCATCCGAAAAATGCCAACAACCACCCCAAAACTGCCGGAAAAAATGCGAACGCGTCCAAAAAAAGCCACCGATCTGCCGAACACAGCACCAACCAGCCGCCGGAAAAAGCCGACGAACAGGGTAACAAGAAAAATAATTGTATGTTTATTATATTTGAAACGCTGTTTGCAAAAAACTACTGAATGAAAATGTTTGGAATTAACCTATAAGGTCCTATGAATGATAATATAAAGGTATGTTACAGAAGAGAAAACACTATTTTAAAAAAAAATGGAAAAAAACATTTTGCCAAAAAAATCCAGAAGATGCCTAAAAAAATAAATACAGAGACTTTTTGCTGCAGATTAAAAGAATAAACGGTTTATTAGATATTGGATAAAAACGGGAATATTGTTAACATTGAAGTCTATGGGATTCGCCTGAATAAACCTGACGAATGAAAACATCGAACAGCAGAGCACTTTGGCAACTTTTCTCTGCTGGTCGATGTTCTCTGAATAGATTAACCATTGCTTCTCTATGGGGGATTTCACTGCCGCCGAACAGCACTGTATTTTGCTGGCAATTTGCCAAAATTTGGCGAACTGCCTGCTTTCTAAATAGCCGAATGGCCAGGAAATTGTGCTGTATTGGGAAAATTCACTGTTCAGTGCAATTTCGGGGCCAGTTGGGCTCTCTCTGAATAACCCCTTATGTGAACAAATTGCTTCATTCAGTATAAACTTGCTAACCTTTTCAGTGCGGATATTGCGTGGGATACGTCCTCTCTGTTCATTTGTGTGTGTTTGGGACATGTCCCACTGTTGACCACTATATTTCTCCTGCCCCTACCCAGATCTCTGTGGTTTCCTGTGACTGAATGACTTGAAGACTTCAGGGAATCACAGGAAAGTGCAGGGAAATTCCCCAACCGCATCTGAAAATCCGCTGCAAAACCGCCGCCTCGAACGGAAAACCGCCGCCTCGAACGGAAAACCGCCGCCTCGAACAGAAAACCATTGCAAAACAGACTACTGTAGGATCTGGTAGACTTAGAGTTGTGGAGAGAAGGCATGTCCCACAATCTGTGGCTCTTCTTAATTCTTTTGAGGCACTTTCAGAGTGTAGTGATAAGACGGATGTAGGCTTAGACACCATAGTTGAGGAACCACCATCCACTATGCCTAAGGTATGCAGCACTGCAACCAAGGACAAAAATGAAAAGGTGGGACTTGATAGAAGGCAATTGTTGCTGGGTGATTCTATCATAAGAGGTGTTGAGCTGGAGAGTAGTGGTTTGGTGAGATGTCTTCCTGGGGCTACTGCTCGTAGAGACAAGAGACGTATTCTCAATATTGTCAAACAAGCAAAGCAACAAGGGGAAGTGGACGTTCTAGTCCATCTAGGGACAAATGACTTGGCTAGCAATGAGGTTTCTGAGATTAAGGAAGATTTTTGTGTTCTTGGAGGTGAAATACAGCAGATTGCGTCCACTGTGTCATTCTCTGAAGTTTTGCCTGTGCATAACATTCAAGATAGGCAGATGTGCAATAGGGAATTCAATTTGTGGCTTCGGGAATGGTGTCGGGAGCAAGGATTTGGCTTTGTGTCCCATGATAGCTCTAATTGGAGCAGAAAGGAACTGTATAAAAAAGATGGTTTGCATCTTACTCATAGGGGAACATATGTTCTCAGTGAGAAGTTCAAAGGTTTCGCAAAGAAATATTTAAACTAGGAGGGGGGACAAAAAAAGGGTAAAAAACAATCTGCCCGATTGTCCCCCAAAACTAAATCGGAGGGTGCAAGCAACATGCGAGGTAAAAAATGACAAGCTCAGAGTCGTGTCTACAAATGCTCGCAGTTTAGTCAATAAAATCAATGAACTAGAGGCAATGATGGCAGCTGAAAAAGTAGATTTAGTGGCGGTTACTGAGACATGGTTCAGTGAGAAAAATAACTGGGACATAACAATACCGGGGTACTCTTTATATAGAAAAGACAGAGAAGGTAGGAAAGGAGGAGGAGTGGCCCTGTATGTGAAAAACAACATAAAAACGAACCAAATAAAAGTGAGCGAGGTGAACATAGAGTCAGTTTGGGTTACGCTAACATTTGGCAATCATACAGTAGCTCGTGTAGGTGTGATCTATAGACCCCCTGGACAAGCAGAAGAACTAGATAATCTGCTGGTTGAGGAAATAGCCAAAATGGCAATGAAGGGGGAAGTTATTATCATGGGGGACTTTAATCTTCCTGATGTGAACTGGAAAACCAAAACAGCTGGGTGCACCAGGAGTACAAATATTCTAAACTCCTTACTGGGATTATCTCTAACACAAGTAGTTGAGGAGCCGACCCGTAAAGAGGCCATATTGGATTTAATACTCACAAATGGAGGTTTGGTATCGGACGTTGTTGTAGGTGAAAATTTGGGATCTAGTGATCACCAGTCAGTATGGTTTAATATAACAACAGGGATGGAGCCGCACCACACAAGAACGAAAGTTTTAGACTTTAAAAAAACAGATTTTTCTAAAATGAGATTTTGTGTGAAGGAGTCATTATCAGACTGGAGGAGTTTAAAGGGAGTCCAGGAGAAATGGGATTATTTAAAGGAAGCATTATTGAAGGCCACAGGAAATTGCATTCGGCTTGTTAGCAAAAACAAAAAAGGGAAGAAACCACTGTGGTACTCTGCAGAAGTGGCCAAAATAGTGAAGAACAAAAAGACAGCATTCAATAATTATAAAACAACTCAGAGTGAAGAAGATAGGCAAACCTATAAGATTAGGCAGAAAGAGGCAAAGCAATTTATAAGAGCTTCCAAAGCACATGCAGAAGAGAAAATAGCTCAGTCAGTAAAAAAGGGGGACAAAACATTTTTTAGATACATAAACGAGAAAAGAAAAGTAAAACAAGGATTAGTTAGATTAAAAACAAAGGAAGGAAGGTATGTAGAAGAGGATAAAAGTCTCGCTGACTGCCTCAATGAATATTTTTGTTCAGTCTTTGCAGAAGAAAAGGAAGGAAAGGGACCTCAGTTAGGAGAGAACACTAAAGAGACATTTACATATCAGTTTACAGAGGAGGAGGTTCTACAGCAGCTGTCTAAAGTAAAGACAAATAAGTCAATGGGGCCTGATGGGATCCACCCTAAATTATTAAAAGAGCTCAGTGATGTAATAGCAAAACCGTTAACAGATTTATTTAACCAATCCTTGTTAACGGGAGTCGTCCCAGAAGACTGGAAATTAGCAAATGTTGTGCCCATTTACAAGAAGGGTAGTAGGGAGGAATCGGGGAACTATAGGCCAGTTAGTCTTACGTCAGTAGTGGGGAAATTAATGGAAACCATGTTAAAGGAAAGGATTGTTGAACATCTAAAAACACATAGATTACAGGATCAGAAACAACATGGGTTTACCTCAGGGAGATCATGCCAAACTAATCTTATTGATTTTTTTGATTGGGTAACAAAAATAATAGACACAGGTGGTGCAGTAGACATTGCTTATTTAGATTTCAGTAAGGCTTTTGATACTGTTCCGCATAGAAGGCTTATCAATAAATTGCAATCTTTGAGTTTAGATTCCAATATTGTTGACTGGATTAGGCAGTGGCTGAGTGACAGACAACAGAGGGTTGTGGTAAATGGAGTTTATTCGGCACAAGGTCTTGTTACCAGTGGGGTACCTCAGGGGTCAGTACTTGGACCCATTCTCTTTAATATTTTTATTAGTGATATTGCAGAAGGTATTAATGGAAAAGTATGTCTTTTTGCTGATGACACAAAGATTTGCAACAGGGTTGACGTTCCTGGAGGGATCAGCCAAATGACAAATGATTTAGGTAAACTAAAAAAATGGTCGGAGTTGTGGCAATTGAGTTTTAATGTGGATAAGTGCAAGATAATGCACCTGGGACGTAAAAACCCAAGGGCTGAATATAGAATATTTGATACAGTCCTAACCTCAACATCTGAGGAAAGGGATTTAGGGGTCATTATTTCAGAGGATCTAAGGGTAAGTAGTCAATGTAATAGAGCAGCAGGAAATGCTAGCAGAATGCTTGGTTGTGTAGGGAGAGGTATTAGCAGTAGGAAAAGGGAAGTGCTCATGCCACTGTACAGAGCACTGGTGAGACCTCACTTGGAGTACTGTGTGCAGTACTGGAGACCGTATCTCCAGAAGGATATAGACCTCTTAGAGAGAGTTCAGAGAAGGGCTACTAAAATGGTGTACGGCTTGAAGGAGAAAAGTTACCAGGAAAGGCTTAATGATCTTAACATGTACAGCTTGGAAAAAAGACGAGACAGAGGAGATATGATAGAAACATTTAAATACGTAAAGGGAATCCACAAGGTAGAGGAAGGGAGTATATTTAAAAGGAAACAAAATAGCAAAACAAGAGGACATAGTCTTAGATTAGAGGGGCAAAGGTTTAAAAGTAACATCAGGAAGCATTATTTTACTGAGAGGGTGGTGGATACATGGAACAGTCTTCCAGTAGAAGTGGTAGAGGCCAAAACAGTAATTGAATTTAAGCAAGCATGGGATAGGCATAAGGCTATCCTAAACAAAAGATAAATCCAGGTAAAGCATCCATGTAATTGGGCAGACTAGATGGGCCGAAAGGTTCTTATCTGCCGACATTTTTCTATGTTTCTATGTTTCTATGAGACTGCTCTAAAAACTTCAGTAATCTTCAGTGTGCTCTACATATTTTAGATGTGGAGGGGGAGCAATCTGAACATGGAAACACATGTGAGGGTATCATTAATAGAGTTTTAAATGATAACTACATGACTGTGTATAAAGTAAAACAAAACAAAAAAAAACTTTAAAAAATAAAAAAATTTAAGTGATAACACAGTGCCGCTTTTCATCTACAATGAAAACTTATGGCTTTATCCTATTACCTTCTCGTTTCTCATGCCAGGGGCAAGTGGGAAGGAGATGATGCATTGTGTAAGCATGCTTTGCAGTCATCTGTGACATACACTGTCCGGCCACATTTTTATGTACACCCACCTAGTAGCATGTTGATCCATCTTAAGTCTTCAAATCAGTCTGAATTAGTTGAGGCATGGCTTCAACAAGGTGCAGAAAGCATTGTTGGTGTATTGTTTTCCCAATCAGACATGAGTGTGTCACGCAGTTCCTGAACATTTGATGGAGGTGTAGGCATGTAGCAAATATTCCTTTCCAGCTCGTCCCACAAATGTTCAATCGGATTGAGATCCTGGGACTCTGTGGGCCACTGCAGCAAAGAAAAGTGTTTATCGTGTTCCTGGAACCATCCCATAGTACAGTGAGCTTTACCCTCAGGCAGATGGTTACTTTCAGCAGGATATTGAGCCGGTGCACATACTGTCAACATGAATAGATGCACTTGGTCAGCACTGATGTATACATATGCCCTGGCATCCAGACATGAATCCAGGAGTATCAATGGACCCAACATCTGCCAGGAAAATATTCCCACCATGACACTGCCCTCACCGGCTTGCATAGTTGTCATCAGACACGACAGGACTGTGCATTCATGTTGTTTGCGTCAAATTCTGAGTCTGCCATCAACATTATGCACTTAGAACTTCAAATCTTCATACAAAGCAACCTTTTTCCAGTCTTTGATGATCCAGTGCTGGTGTTGTTGTGTTCACAGAAGGCGTGGCCTCCTTCTCCTCTCTAATTACAATGGTACCCATTGTGGCCATTTGCTATTGTACCCCATCCGCAACAGGGTTTGTCTAGTGGTCCTTTGTAAGATGGTTGTCTGAATACCTAGGCTGAATTCTCACCTCACTTGGGCAACACTGGCCTGTCTGTCGGCTTGCGCAAGTCTAGCCACCCCCATCCTACCTTTATCATCAATGAGCGATTTCCTTCCAAATGAGTGTCGCTGACTTGATGGTTTTTGTTCCTTGCACCGTTCTCGATACATCCTTGAGATTGCTGTATAAGAGAAGTTCAGGAGGACTGCCATCTAGGAGACGCTTCATCCAGCACGTCTTGCACCAACAATTATACCACATTAAAAATCCATTAGATCTTTGCCCTTTCCCATTATCGCTGTGGTTTGTTGTCTAAACTGCTAACGCAATGGCTGTTCTGCTGTATTTATACCCAAAACTCGCCATGTGATGTGCATCAGAGTGATCTGATTCATTTGTACGCACAGCTATGGTATGGTAATGTACAAAGTGGCTGGATAGTATAGATGAATTTGCTGTTTTTCATTCTTCAGAGAAACCGATGGGCAATTTAGACTATTGTGCTACATTATTTTGTGCCGCGGTACATTTTGGTCTAATCCTTCCAATAATGGGATTTTTCTGAGGATGATTAATTGCCTGAGCAGGTAGAATGCCTGGGAAATGTGTGCATGCACTCTGGAATACAGGTGATGTTTCTCATACAATCCATGCCCCATTTACTCAATTTTCAAATTTCACAGTGTGTGGTTATTCTCCCCTGTCAAAAAATGTCTGTATACGGTCAGTCTTCGTGGGGGAACTCCAGATAACTGGTGATATTATGTACGTACACGTTGACATCAACAAAACTCTTAACCCCAATAAACCTGGGAAGGCTCTGGAACTGGAGGGAGCAGGGGCGTAACTACCAGGGGTGCAGCGGGTGCCACTGCACCCGGGCCCTCTGAGTCCAGGGGCCCACAATTGGATGTGTGAGGGGCCCGGATTGGTCTTGCTTGCTGTCACGTCCATAATAGTATGGGACCGGGTAAGAACCCAATAGAGGAGATCTTTAGGATGCCGGAGACACACTGGAAGCGCTGTGATAATATCAGGGCAAGGTTAGAGGAATGCACTGAGATACAGAGAAGCTATTGTTTCAACCGGAGAGGAAACAATTGTGAAGCGATGCCAGAGAGCATTCACCAGTCTTATATAGTGGACAGGGTGGAGGTGGACACGCCTCTACTCTGGACACCGCCTCCACTATGTCCTGCTGGAGGCCAGATAGGAGACTCCCCCTTGAGGTCTCTGCAGAATTCCGACTCCTCCCCCTTCTGACCATGGAGGTCTCGATCCGCCCCCGGGTGCCATCTTGGCCAGCTCCGTTTGGCTGGTGCCCAACACGACAGTTGGCGGCCGCATGGGCGGCGGAACGCCACGCCACGCCATGACGGCCAGGGAATGCCACCGACGGGGAGCGGCCATCCGGACCGGAGGACCCGTGGACCGAGGACCCCGACGATTCCGGGGAGAGGTGGCTCGGGAGCCCGCGGATCTGGAGGGGGTACTCGCGGCCATGCGAGGATGGGGGTGGCGGCCGGTGAGACGTGACAGAATCCCCCCAGAAGGAGCAACCTCCGGGCGCGAACAGGACCAGGCCTCGAGGGATGTGCCCCGTGAAAGGCGCGAAGCAGGTCAGGGGCGTGTACCTGAGAGGCAGGTTCCCAGGAACGCTCCTCGGGGCCGTATCCCTTCCAGTCCACTAGGTACTGGAGGCGACCATGGTGCATGCGGGAATCAAGGATCTCAGCAACTTCATATTCCAGGTCATCGTCCACTAGAACGGGGGGAGGTGGCGTTGGGGTCCTGTCAGAGAAGGGATCAGGGGTCCAGGGTTTCAACAGGGAGACGTGAATACAGGATGAATGCAGAGTGAGGGTGGCAAGGCAAGTTTGAGAGCCATCGGGTTGATGATGGAAAGGACCTGAAAGGGGCCAAGATATCGAGGACCCAATTTCTTGGACGGGCAGGAGAGCTTCAGATGAGTTGTCGACAAAAGGACGTAATCTCCGACTCGATAGTCAGGGGGAGGGTGACGGAGTTTGTCGGCTTTCAGTTTATATCTGGTTAGAGCCATTAGAAGGTTGTCTCTGGCGATACGGAATCCCTGCTGTAGATTAGCGACATGAGTGGTAGTATCTGGTACCGAGGAAGAAAGAGGTAGATTCGGAATAAACATGGGATGGTATCCATAATTAGCGAAGAAGGGGGATGTCTTGATTGATTCATGGGTGTGTGAATTGTATGCGAATTCAGCGGATGGAAGTAAAGTAATCCAATCGTCCTGCAGATGAGTGGAGAAGCAGCGTCCCGCGGATCTGGAGGGGGTACTCGCGGCCATGCGAGGACGGGGGCGGCGGCCGGTGAGACGTGACACTTGCCCCTGCAATCAGGGCAGGAGTCGGGCAAACGGTCTCTGATTTACCCGGCAGCGGATGGACGGACGTACTGACGGGAAGATACTGTAGACACCACACGGTCCGTTTTTTTGACGGATGTAGGGAAAAAAAAGGGAAATAAGGGAAACAAAATTAATTAAAATACAGGTACAGTCATTTTTTTTTTACGTAGTTGACATGGTGTAACATGTACAGATATTAATGATATATTTTGCATTTGCTCAGTCCACTGAAAAAAAAAAATATTATATAAACAGGTTCTGCAATCGAAATATAACTGAATAATTTTTAAATGTGGTGAGAAAAATAATTGTCAAGATTAGCTAAGCACACACTATTCCATTTTTTGCATTCTCATTGGTGCAAATGCCCATCTGTTTATTGAATTTTACATTGAAAGGGCATCATCTCATTCACAGAAAGAACCAATTTAAAAATAAATATAAATTTCTTGTATAAACCGATCAGTGTTACTAATTATTTCCACTTTTTTAAAGTTTTGGGATAATGCGGTGCCTGCAGCAAACACGTTACAATATTAAACTCTGACATTTAACAAACCTCTAAGTAATTCAGGTACTTGAAAAGTTACGGTTTCAGATTTCACATTTTGCATTGTACGTAACAAGAACTATCCTAAGGATATATCTATCACTCCCACGTGTGCAAACGCTTCTATGAATCACTATAAAAGGACAGAAGGGTTAGTCGATAGGGAGTCCTTTTCAATATTTTAAATGTCAAAAGGTGGAATTCCAATACAGAGTAATCTACAGAAAGCAAAACTTGATGTAAATTTTCAGGTCATTTCTTTTTTATCAGTTACAGCATAGAATTAAAATAGGATTATTCTGATTATTAAAGAAATTATTTAAACAATTGTACAAATTTTTATGATCTGTAGAGATGCGCATAATTTATTGTCCGCGACCTAAATAGGATAAGGTCACAACCATTAATTACCTAAAATCAGGAAATCCAGTCCTACTTCTTCAACTAATCATTTCTGTATTTATGTGGTTAGAATTACCGCCATGCTAAATAACTAAATTATATTTAGGCATTACTCATTAAAAGAGCCAATTGTCGTATAATATAGCCACTGGACCGACCATTCATTGTTTGAGGCTTTTCTTTATTTTTCCAGCCATAGTACAGGCAGAGTGTCCAAATAAACAAACAAATAAAGCATAAATTAAAAGCCTACTCCTCATTCGGAGACTAATTAAACATCAGTTCTCCCCTCGCTGTAATACTGGGCAGCCAAGTGGATTACTAGTAAAGCAAACAACAAAGTATAGTTTTTGATCTTCCCTTAGGAACGGTAGGGTTTGTCTCCTCCTCTGCTGTTCCCAGGAAAAAGACTGCTCTCCCAGAGGGCACCACAGTACCACAGCAGGGCAGTCTTAATCAACAGTCAGCTGAGAACCCTATAGGGGAAAAGTGTTTTCTCCATCACCCTAATAAATAAATAAATAAATATATGTATAGATATAATTGTGTGTGTGTGTGTGTGCGCATGCATGTTAACTTTTGGAAAGTTTGATTATATACTGGTTGAGCACTCTTTAACTGGAATGCTTGAGTCCCCGAGCATTCTGGATTTAGAAGTATTCTTGATTAAAGAAATTAAACAGCAGTAGGAAAGCAGACCCTGCTCGAGAGCTTACAATCTAAGAGGAGAGGGGTGACGCACTAGGTGAGGGTAAATAGAGAACATGAAGTAGCGGGTGCATGTGGGCTGGGTGGGAGATGGTGCAAGAAATGTACAGCAGGGCCATCATGGAGTGAGCTGATAGGCTTCTCTAAAGTAATGTGCAGGGACGAGGTTATGGAGAGCATTGTATGTGAGCACCAGTATTTTGAATTGGATTCTAAAGGAAACAGGGAGTCAGCGTAGAGATTGACAAAGAGGTGTGGTGTGAGAGGTGAAGGAGGTGAGGTGGATGAGCCTAGCACAGGCAATCATAAGAGACTGCAGACAGAGAATCTGGGATCTCTTAAAGCCAGAGAGAATGAGGTTACAGTAGTCAAGGCTGGAGATAATAAGAGCCTGGATGAGTGTTATAGTAGAGTCCTGATTAAGACAAGGCCAGACAGGAGGAGTGCGTTTTAGCTGGAAGTAGCATGATTTGGTTAGTGACTGAATGTGAGGAGTGAAGGAGAGATCAGAGTTGAAGAGAAGAACGAGGCAACAAGAGGTAGAAGTAATGGTGGCACCATTCACCTGAATGGAAATGGGTGCAGGAATGTTGGTTTTAGAGGGAGGGAAGGCGAGAAGTTCAGTTTTGGAGAGGTTATGGTTTAGGAAACGGGAGGTCATCCAGTTGGAGACAGTCGACAGGCAGGCTGTAACACGGTCCAACACAGGAGGAGAGAGATCAGGGGAGGAAAGGTAGATTTGGGTGTCATCAGCATGGGGCTGAGGCTACCCCGATAGCGCATTGTTTTTTGCATTAGCTTCTGCGAGCTTACTGTACTTTGTGCATCTGATACTTAACATGGGGAGCGCAATCAGTAATTAGTGTTTCGATAAGTAAGGTATTACAAAGTGCTAGCACTAATTACCACATGGATGGGGACAGCCAAAAGTTTGCACCTTCTAAAAGTTGGTGCTACATGATTCCACATTTGCAGAATCATGTAGCACCCCTACAAAAACCCCAATATATTTGATACTCCCCTCTCAACCCACGGCAAGAATGGTGGTCCGATCCGCTACTTCTTCTGGCCACAAGCACAGTGGGACTTGGAACAAATAGTTCCCATTCGCCTTTGGTGGGCCTGCGTGATCTCACAAGAGCGCGATCGCTCAGGGCTTGCAGCCTGGAACGCAACCCTCTATGGAGTCCTATGGACTCCAGGAGGTAATAGTTATGGTAGCAATACCGCGAGTATCCCAGCGCTTAGTGCTGCGTTCTGGGGTGAGGTGCTGAGGTTGCGTCTGCCCCGGAATAACGAGGTAACATTGGGATGATCTGGAGAAATCTGCGGGTGCAGATATCCCCGTTAGCTTCCCCACGTTAGCTTGAAATAGGGAATAGGGCCCCAACTGATTTTTTAAGACTTCCAAATATGACCTGATCTATATAGTACATAACACTCAAAATACAGCATTTCTTGAACTTATGTTATATAATATGTATCTCCTTCATGTGTGAAAGTCTTGTCATTGTCTTCCAATGCTCCTTTTACTGTTGAACAGTTACTGTAAGCTATAAGTCAATTTTCTAGCATTAACACTTTCTATTGATAAACTAAACCACAAACTACAATTTGTCAATGTGGGAAAACGGAATTAGCTGCACATTCGGGTTTTACTGTGTTACTGGTCTTTCTGGTAAGTAGTTTATGATGTGCAAGAGAAACCAGCAAGTGATTGTAAACATGATTCATCTTACAAACACTGTAGGTTTCTAGGTAGAAAATGATTTCTGTTTGTGCTTTTATAATGGAAACGTAAGCATGTACCAGAATATTTACTTGTTGCAATTACATTTCCATAAATTATAGAGAAATACAATATTTCATGTTGTCATATTTTTTACAGTTACAACATTGTAAGTTGATCATAGCATCCTGGTGTATATAACATAGTTTGAGTGGTAATTGCTGCATTATAACTCCCAGCCCATCCTTAAAATTATATAACAGAAATATTTGCAGATTGATAAAAAAGTATTACCTTTACAACAATGCACAGTAAATCGTTTGTAAATATTGCAAGATTTTAAAGTGCCACGACCACTTACATAAACTGTAACTAGATTATGTGAGCATTACAAACAAAACCACCTTATCAAACACATGTTGCTGTTTTTTTTTCTTTTTCTGAAAAAATTGCATGTAAAAAATAAAAATAAACTGTTTCTATTTTGTGGACTCTTCCCATGATGCAACATTTATCAGATTCTTATGGTGAGTTTTTCTTTGTAACTGTGCTTTATCCTACACAGTATTTAACAGTTAATGAGGTAGAGGAGGGAATGTTTAGATAAAATGACAGGAGGCTATTGTTCTGCCTTTGCAACCCGAGATAAGAGATGACAGCTGAATGTTTATTTATTTATTTTTATTTGTGAAATGTTATTGTTTTGTAAATCCAAATAAATGTTATTTTTAATGGATAAGCATAACAATTGAGGACCTCTATTATTTGAGATTGCCCTCATCCAAGAAGGATTCAAGAGCAGGATCAGCTGACCACCACTGGAAAGGTTGGGCACAAACATTTATTAAGTGCCAAGGTGAACACTTAGAGCCGTGAGATCAAGAGGCTCGCTAGACAATGAGTGAGATACCTATGGGGCAGAGCGAGCATTTTCTGTGACGCAATTTACGCTATGAGAGCTCCGTCTCTCCCATTTGCTTTTCCTGTTTATATTGAGGAGGCGCTGGTCCAGCTAAAGAAGGGACGGGTCACTCTTTAACTGGCCAGAGGCGAGCATTCCCCAGAGCCGGGACACAGGGGATCTATACTGTGTGAGTTGGCAATCTGCGCATGAGAATTGTTTTACTCGGTATTTATTATGTTGCTGCACTATTGTATCTTCTACATTTTTTTTGAGGTATTGAGTGGAACAAAGATCATATTGGATCCAATCACTTCCTTCTCTAGATTCTCTTTCCCATTTCCCCACCTACATCAATGCAATATAAGTATATGCCATTTGAACCTTATTTTGCACTGGGGATTGGCACAGTCTTAAGACGTATGAAATTCGCCCATGGTCTTATGTCTCAAGCTATTTGCCCAAAGTGACGTTATTGTACTTTGAATACTTAGCACTTTATACATTATTTGCACTATTGTATTTTGCACTATTCTGGTATACTGTCACGAGACACATAGCACTTTACAGGTTGGACGTGTGACATATGTACACCACTTTTGTTGCATAGGCACTTTATATAGTTTGTGCACTACATCATAGTACAATATATGAAATACGATTGTTATTGCATAGGCACTTTATGGAATTTGTGCACTAAATTACATTATATTATATAAACTACGTATTGTACCAAAAGGAACCCTCTCGGTATTACAGTAAATTTGCTCATGTACATATTTGTATAGTTTTACTGTATCTTTCCTTTTAGACTAATGTCAGACGAACGTAGTCTCTGCGTGCGTGCATAACGGACGGACGTACTGACGGATGATACCGTAGACACCACATGATCCGTTTTTATTAACGGATGTAGAAAAAAATGGAAATATGGGAAACAAAATTAATTAAAATTAAGTGACATGTACAGTCAGCCAGACCAAAAAACCTTCTGAGCGTCAACGTGATGGACGTCGCAAATGCGCTGCGTCTGACGTTGCATCATCAAACACAGGCCGCTACGCGGACACGGCGCACTCTGGGTGTCCGTCATAGCGCTTTTACATCAAGGCCTAAATGGCGTCTGTTGCCGCCTGCGTGGTGTGTGCGCACTTCGTGTGTTGGTCTCTATTGATCACAAATCAATGCTACGACAGCCGTTAAACTGTGCGGTGACACGGACGTGATGACTGCATTCGTCTGATGCCAGCTTTAGGCCCCCGGCACACGAGCGTATTTACGGCTCATGTGCGCCCGCAATTCCCTGCGTCCGTGCGTTTTTGACGGGGAAAGCCATCCACCGGACGTGAAAAAGCCCTCCCCGTCAAAAAGCTAAACGGACGCTGAAAGGATACAAAGCGCGATTCTCCATAGGAGGATCGCGCTTTGTACGCTGAGCGCAGAGAGTGGAAGGAACGCCCACTTTCACGGACGTTCCTTCCTCTCTCTGTTAACGCTCGTGTGCCGCCAGCCTAAGGCAGCATACCTGATTTTTACCAGTTAAATACCTAATACTTTATTAGCGCCTCCACCACATATATATATACTTTGTACGATAACCCCATGACTGTCTCCTATGTATGGAAAATGCTGACAATCACTTTTGTAAATTTGTATTATCATTATTTAACTATATATTTTTACCAAAAAATATTCCTGAAAATCAGAGGCAGTCTGTAGTGTAATAACACTCACAATTTTATTGTTGATATTTTTTATCAATAGGATATAAAAAAGCTGCAAAGACAAAACAAGCTGTGACTGAGATTACAAACGTTACAAAGTATTCTGCTGTCTTGTCCTCAGTGTATACATTAGCTACACTATATTGCCAAAAGTATTCGCTCACCCATCCAAATAATCAGAAAAAAAGGTGTTCTTCCAATCACTTCCATGGCCACAGGTATATAAAATCAAGCACCTAGGCATGCAGACTGTTTTTACAAACATTTGTGAAAGAATGGGTCGCTCTCAGGAGCTCAGTGAATTCCAGCGTGGAACTGTGATAGGATGCCACCTGTGCAACAAATCCAGTCGTGAAATTTCCTCGCTCCTAAATATTCCACAGTCAACTGTCAGCTGTATTATAAGAACGTGGAAGTGTTTGGAAACGACAGCAACTCAGCCACGAAGTGGTAGGCCTCGTAAACTGACGGAGCGGGGTCAACGGATGCTGAGGCGCGTAGTGCGAAGAGGTCGCCAACTTTCTGCAGAGTCAATTGCTACAGACCTCCAAACTTCATGTGGCCTTCAGATTAGCTCATGAACAGTGCGCAGAGAGCTTCATGAAATGTGTTTCCATGGCCGAGCAGCTGCATCCAAGCCATACATCACCAAGTGCAATGCAAAGCGTCGGATGCAGTGGTGTAAAGCATGCCACCACTGGACCCTAGAGCAGTGGAGACGCGTTCTCTGGAGTGACGAATCGCGCTTCTTCTTCTTGCAATTTGTTGGACGAGTCTGGGTTCGGTGGTTGCCAGGAGAATGGTACTTGTCTGACTGCCTTGTGCCAAGTGTAAAGTTTGGTGGAGGGGGGATTATGGTGTGGGGTTGTTTTTCAGGAGCTGGGCTTGGCCCCTTAGTTCCAGTGAAAGAAACTCTGAATGCTTCAGCATACCAAGACATTTTGAACAATTCCATGCGCCCAACTTTGTGGGAATAGTTTGGAGCTGGCCCCTTCCTCTTCCAACATGACTGTGCACCATTGCACAAAGCAAGGTCCATAAAGACATGGATGACAGAGTCTGGTGTGGATGAACTTGACTGGCCTGCACAGAGTCCTGACCTCAACCCGATAGAACACCTTTGGGATGAATTAGAGAGCGGAGACTGAGAGCCAGGCCTTCTCGTCCAACATCAGTGTGTGACCTCACAAATGCGCTTCTGGAAGAATGGTCAAAAATTCCCATAAACACACTCCTAAACCTTGAGGACAGCCTTCCCAGAAGAGTTGAAGCTGTTATAGCTTCAAAGGGTGGACCGACGTCATATTGAACCCTATGGATTAGGAATGGGATGTCACTTAAGTTCATATGCGAGTCAAGGCAGGTGAGCGAATACTTTTGACAATATACAGGGTTATTCAAAGAGCTCCGAATTGCTTGAGAAAGGTTACCGAACGGTTACCTTTCCTGGCCATTCGGCTATCCAGAGAGCAGGCAATTCGCCAAATCCTGGCGAATTGCCTGAACATATGGTGCCTGTTCGAGGGCAGTGAAAACCCCATGAAAAAGCACTGCTTCGGCTATTCAGAGAACACAAACCAGCAGTGAAAGGTTCCCGAAATGCCCTGCCATTCGGTGGTTTAATTTGACAGGTTTATTCAGGCGAATCCCATAGGCTTCAATGTTAAAAATATTCCCGTTTTAATTCAATATCTAATAAACCGTTCCTTATAAAATTCTGCAGTAAAGAGTCTTTATTCATAGATTTTTTTAGGATATTTTAAGCATTTTTTTTTTAAAAGTCCGATTTTTTTTTTTTTTTAAGTTAACTTATTTTTTCTGTAACAGCCCTTTTTATTATCATTCCCTGGACCGCCTGTGTAAATTTCAGACATTTTCGCTCCGTAGTTTCTTTGCAAACAGCGTTTCGTTTTCACACATTCACACAAACTATTTTGCTAATTTATTCACTGCCTCATCTGCAGTCTCGGCTGCTTCGGCTGCGGGTGATCGGCTCCTGCTCGGGTTTTTTCCGTGGTTTTCGGCAGGTTAATCCAGATGTTTTTGAGGGTTTTCGGCGTGCATTCGGTGGGTTTTGCGGTTCTTTTTCGTCAGGTTTGCGGTAGCTTTTCCCTGCAATTTGGGGACTCTGTGGTGTTTGCTGAATACACCGCAGGGTCACCGAAATGGGATCGGCAAAAGGAACCGAATTGAAGAGAATGAAAAGTCACTGAACGTGCGGTGACTTTTTCGAATCTCTTTGAATAACCCTGATAGTGTATGTTACTCTTTTTCCCTCTAAATCTATATCTGAAACATTGTATGCAATGTAGATTTCTTAAACTTATATGTTCCAGATTGTAAATTTTAAAACATGTTTTACAGCCTAGGAAATCAAATTACTTAATTAAAAAGCAATTAATAACATCTTATAAATCAGTGCACTGCTTAGCATTGTTTTGCCAATACCAAATGCAATATCCTATGGTAATTTTAAGCTGCATTTTGAAAACAAAATTATACGTAATAGACCATAAAAATTATGTTTTTAAAGATAAGTGCCATACTCCTACTCTTGCTCGTAATAATTGATGAAGTGGTTCTGTGACATTTAACAGGGTGTGATACGACTGGCCCCTAGGGAATTAGCTGCACATAAACTCACTCAGTCAGCTTTTTTGTAGGGTACAATTTGGCAATCGCAATTTCTTGTTTATGAATGAAAGCATCGCAGGCTCTGTGAGGACATATTCATTACCAACATTTGTAATGTTCTTTCCTTGAAGCCAAATTTAATACGATAAAGCACAGCAGGCACTCAGTTTGTCATAGTCTATTCTAAAAGAGGAAGCTAGACCTGAGAAAAACATTACAAAAGTGATGAACCTATTTATACCCTGCAAAATATCACAACATTAACATATTTATGTATCCAGTTTTATTCAAGAGGTCTAAGGATATTTGGTTGGGAGAGGCCAGTAAGGAGTTTCAAACCTCTTGCAGTAGGTCAACACTCTTTAGGGAGTCTGGAGATAGAAATTTGAAGAGCTGTATCCTTTCAGGGGCAGAATCATTGTCCAGGAGGTCCATAGGTCAGGGCAAGCAGCAATGGTTTGTAAGAAGTCCCAGAAGCTGAATACTACTGGGAAAGGGAAGAGTATGTATCCATGACAGGAACAAGAACAGGAATTGTAAGAGTAACATGAGTAGGGTCGGAACTCCAGGTATAATCAGCCAGGACTTCAAAATAACCAAGGACTGCACTAGTTTTATAGGACTTCCATAGTTTTATAGTACTTCCTGATCACAGGAATAGCCCCTTCCTGCAGTTGGAGCATCAAAGTCCTTATATGACAATGGGAATATCTGCGCCACCATGAGCTCATCCATGAGAATTCTGATGGAACGGGAGTCAAAAATACTTTATTTCACTGACTCATGGATCCTTTAACAGATGTCAGGCAGGTCTACAGATCAGGCAGGCAGTAAAGGTCTGTAAACAGGTACAACACACAATGTCATAGAAACTAAATGTCACTGGGGAGGTTAGGACACAAGATGAGGTTTCCAAGAGAAGAACGGGAATTGTAACAGTAACGGGAGTAGGGCGAGAACTCTAGGCATCATCAGCCAAGAAATTGCTAACCATCATACAGTGCTGCGCTGACGTGAAACTCCACCCAAAGTGTAAAGGGATGAACTCTGGCTTACATAAAGGAACAATGACTATCGGCAGATAGTTGGTTTCACCTTCAGTTGAACACAACAAACTTCAACAATCCACTCGTCACATATACTGAAAATAAAAACAAATACACCACATAGTGTAACTCTATATAAACAGCAATTAATAAATTGTCTTTAGATAGTAATCAACTCATGTTTCCTTGAGCATTTCAGCTCAAGTGGATTCGCCTGTGGGTATTCTAAGGCATACCCATCAGCCCTTTTCCTTCTGTGGTATTATGTCCTCAAAAGAAATATAGAACAATAATAGTGCAGATAACCAGATTTCAACACGATCTTTGTTTATGGATATAAGATACACTCACCCCTCGAGAGCCTATGACTTGGCTCTTAGTATTCTCGTCTTCGGTTTAGTGAGCTGGCCCAGCTTTGACTCTTGCACGGTTTTGGCATATACGTTTGATGTTATGTGAGTCTATCTTGGAAAACTGTCTAACAGCTCCAGAGTATGGTACATACACAGGAAATATGAAAGATGTGTTATTTGGTTTTGTTTTGTTCTCCCATTGATTTATTAGCACATACCTAATACCAAGCAAAGTTACAGAGAACAGTTCGGGGTGTAACATTTAACCCCAATCTATCACCAGCCCTACAGTCAATCATTATTCCAACCACTCTCACATTCTTCTCAGGCTTAACCACTCCCAATACCTAACCGCCCCATCAAAATGTAAACTCGCCCTAGATACATAATATTACAGTAAACGGCACAATTTATAATCGCACCATAATGATACAGTACTCTTTTGAACATGTTTAATATTCTGTGTTGCTCTAAGGATCACTGTCCTGATATTTAAAAAAATTGGTGGAGTCGCTATCACGTACATGTGAGCTATTCTGGAACCCCAGGGTCATATGCAAGAAGTGAATGCCACATGCAGGATATTATTGAAGTCAGATAGCTTAACTCATCCCCTTTTAAAAAACACACAGTCCTTTGTATTTTCTTCACTTTATTGTGAAAGTAACAGCAAATAAAAGGTGTCTTGTGGGAAGAGAGGGCCTCTCTTGGTATGCTTTGTTATGGGGAGAAGGTAAAAACAGGATGCAATCACCTAGTACAGAACAGGGTGTTATCGCACATGCCTCTATGGTAGACTGGGGGATTGGCAGCTTGCTGGAGCAGGAAATGAGGCTGAACCAAACTAACTATGTGAGTTAGACAGGGAGAGTGGACTAATCCATTTAAGTAAAAGCATAGGGGAATAACAAATAAGGAGTCGGGTTCCATGATATGAGCTGTTGACTATAACAGCTCCACTCATAAATGCCTGCTGCTCATCTACTTTTCCAAGTGGAGATGCAACTCCTGTTGCGACTTGACTTTTACAGCAGGTTACTATATATATTTACAATTCCTATGCAATCCAGCAGTGAATAACAAGGGATGCCCACTCACTCAGGGGAAATAATTACTGGCTCCATTGTGGAACTGCAAGATCATCACAATGAAATAAATATAAAACTTTCCTGTTGGCTATCAAGGAATAGAACACAATCCACTGCTTCCTTCTAACACCATAAATAGAAGATAGTCCAGGCGTCCATCTGCCCCAATGAGCTATAAATCCCGATCGTGTAAGGCCAGTGTCAGAGGAACGCAGTGATCACATCCGTGTTGCTGCACATTTTAACGTCCGTCGTAGCATAAAATTATGATCAATAGAGACCCACACACAAAGTAAGTCCGCACAGAAGTGCGGACGCACAACGCACAATGCACAACGCACGTGGCACCGGACGCAATTTAGGCAAGAACTTCAAACCGCTAGGATGGATGCACAGAGTGTGCCACGTCCGCGTAGCTTTGTGTGTGAGTGATGGAACGTAGTCAGACGGACTGCATTTTTGACGTCCAGCATTATTGACGGACAAAATGGTTTTTCATATTAATTTATTTTCCCTTCTACATCAGTAAATAAAAGTCAGTCAAAAAAAAATCGGACCGTGTGGTGTCTACAGTATCATCAGTCAGAAAGTACGTCAGTTGTGCACGGACGCACAATGTGCTCAGAATGCTTTCGTCTGACATTAGCCTTAGATTTCATTCATGGGATCTCGCCTTAGTCTCTTGCTACTCTCCATGGAGTCCTGTGGAGTACCAGTAGTGGCATATGACACTGCAGCCAGTATATCTTTGCTGGTTGTAACAATTAGGAATCTGACCACCAGTAAAGCTTGTTCTGAATTGATTTTTTTGTGGCTCCCAAATACCTGCTGAGCTAGAATAGGGGCCACACCTTTCTTGTTGCCATATTGGACTGTTTTAAATTGAATTCATTTTCTAAGACATTATTCAAAAAATGGTGTGAATCAACAGATAGAAACTGTTATTTGACAATCTGGTACCGGCTGGGTGGAGTAGAGGTAACATCACCGCTCTGCATGGATAAAGCCTGTGGAGTCATAAGTTCGATCCCAGCGAGCAACCTCTCCAGCAAGTGTCCTTGGGCAAGACACCTAATGGTACATACTGGCCACCCAGGACATACTTGAAAACGAGAGAAATCTCAATGTATCCTTCCTGCTAAAATACTTTTTCAAAAAATAAAAATCCAGTACCATCAACTGGTTATTCAATGAAGTTAGTCTCAACACAGCCAAAATACTTCCCATGAAATGGTTAATTAGAAGAAATATCGACTGGAGGTTATTTTATACTTTCCTTTCTAGTTCTACATAGGGGTTGTTTTTTATTTCAGTCTGTAATTGGCAGTCTGCATTATGAGGATTTGATAAATATAAATACCCATTAACCATTGTCTGGTGTTTTATCTGTTCTCTTTCCTAATATCCCCATAGAGCCGCTTGATTGCGTACATATGTACCATTCACATGAATGCTTCCCACTGATTGTCCCATTCAGGTCCATTCATTCAAATGTCGACTCTTGGTTAGGGTTTCCTCATTTGTGCCCGGCTCATGCAGGTTTTTATTCATAGAATTTAAAGATACTTTTTCTCAGTTAATAATTAACTAATTTAATTTGTTCTAGACGCATTGTGGGAAGTCACAAGAGTCATGAATGCGTTTTACCAGCTTCATTTGATTTACAATATTTCTTATGAAATCATTGTATAAGATTATAAATTTGCCAAGTCAAAAGAAAAAATGTAATTATTAAACATGAGGGTCTGAGCCTGAGGTTACTGTTCTGTGATTAGAAAAAGATAAAATACTGCTAGTTCCACACAGACGCAATACTTGCTTGGTGGAATTAACCTAGTTTTAGTCTCTTCGTGCCACTGAACTGCAGCTGCGTAAGCGTTACATACAGGCCATCAACTTCAAAAGAAACAGATATTTAAAAGTCAAGTTATAAACCATGCACCTAGCTACCCTAAGATATATTATACACCAAATGAACACACAGGGCAGTATTACAAAGTTGGTGCTAACTTAAACAGAGCTGTTAACTTAAAACCTCCATAGGCTATAATGGCTCTGGGAAGATTACAACAGTTCTGGTTAAGTTAGCACCAACTATGTAATATGGCCCACTTTGTTTTATAATAGTTTAAAAGGGTCTATTCGCGCAATTTCGGTGCTTAGCGTTTCGGCCCATTTCGTCTATTTCATTTCGCCATTTCAATGTGCTTCGACACGTGTGAAATACCGACACTTTAAAAGATGATGTTAAATGATTCTGCTAATGCAAAATCATTTAACACTCTCTAAAAAACCCATACTAAATGCCATACTCACCTCTAATCCTGCGATGAAAAGGGTGGCCCGATCTGCCACTTGTAATGGTTATTACATACCATTGTTTATATCGTATTACATAGTTACATGGACACACGTCTTTTTTCAGCCTATCGGGTTCAGCCTCTCCCACATCACCTACTGCTGTTGATCCAAAAGAAGGCAATAAACCCAGTCTGAAATGCTTGCCAATATGCAACATACTGGGAAAAAATTCCTTCTTGACCCCAGAATGGCAGTCAGATTTCTCCTTGGAGCAAGAAGCTTTTGCCCACATATTAAATATTATAACCCTTAATATTCTGTGTCTGCAGGAAGTCACCCAGTTGCTTTTTAAAAGTCTGTACAGTCTCTGACCCAACCACCTCAACAGGCAGAGAATTCCACAGCTTTATTGTTCTCACCGTAAAATAACCCTTCCTATGCTTTAGGCTGAATTTTGTTTCTTCCAGTCTAAATGGATGACCCCGTGTCCTGTGTATAGTCCTATTAATGAATAGGTTATCAGACAATGGTTGATAATGGCCCGCATATATTTATATAAAATTATCAGATCCCCTCTAAGGTGCAGTTTCTCTAAACTAAACAGGTTTAAGCTTGGTAGTCTTTCCTCATAACTTAACCCTTCCATCCCCCTTATTAATTTAGTTGCCCGTCTCTGCACTTTTTCGAGCACTATAATATCTTTTTTTAAGACAGGTGCCCAAAATTGCACGGCATATTCAAGGTGCGGTCTGACCACTGATTTATATAGAGGCAAAATTATGTTTTCATCCCAAAAGTGAACTCCCCTTTTAATGCATGCCAATACCTTGCTGGCCTAAATACCTCTGCAGCGAAGTAACATCCTGCTCACATTGTATTACTTTTCCTAGTTTTGTGTCATCTGCAAACACTGATACATGGCTTTCAATGCCTATCTCAAGGTCCTTTATAAATAAATTGAATAGTATTGGTCCTATAACAGACTATAATGCTTACCACTGGTGTCCATCTTGAAAATGTACCATTTATGACCACTCTCTGTACCCTATCTTTTAGCCAGTTTTCTATCCAAGAACAAGTATTTTCATCTAGACCAATTTTTCTTAATTTAAATAGTAACCTTTTGTGTGGAACTATGTCGAAAGCTTTGGCAAAATCAAAGTAAATCACATCCACTGCGACCCCCTGATCTATACTTCTACTTACTTGCTCATAGACTAATTAGGTTAGTCTGACATGATCTGTGTTTCATGAAACCATGCTGATTTTTCCCAATTACATTATACCTCCCAATAAATTCCTGAATATTATCCCTTAGTAACCCCTCAAATACTTTCCCAGCCACAGATGTCAGGCTCACAGGTCTATAATTCCCAGGCACAAATTTTAAACCTTTCTTAAATATAGGGACCACGTCAGCTTTTCTCCAATCCTCTGGTACGATTCATGAAAGAAAAGAATCTTGAAAGATTAAGAACAAAGGTTTACATATTTCAACACATAGTTCTCTCAGTACTCACGGGTGAATTCCTATCCATTGTTATTTCCTTTGAAAGAATGGTGGATTTCCTAGTTATGAAACTCTGGGGAACTACAGTGGATCAAGTATGGTGAAATTATGGGGAATTCTATTGTATACACGATCAGCAGTAGCAATCAGAGATTGCGTTACCATGATCTGGGGCTGTGCTGTATGATCGCAAATTTATTTATTTATAAAGTATTTTACCAGGAAGGATACATTGAGATTTCTTTCGTTTTCAAGTATGTCCTGGGTATTTCATTTAATTTAATACCAACTAATTTAGTTTGCTTTTGTGCTCAAGAAAGTGACTCCAAAGTTTTAGACCCCTGGAATTGATTTTCCAAAAAACCCACCGGTCCATGGCAGTGGATTTTGGGAAAAATCGCTTGGTAGTGAAGGAGTTAGGGAACTGCCACCATACTTTTCACCATTCTGACAAAGTCCTGGAACATAGCTCTCAGTACAGTCAGGGTAATTCAAAGAGATCCGAATGGCTGCCGAAAGGGAACCGAACGCTGAAAATCAGCGTTCGGTTACCTTTCATGGCCATTCGGCTATTCAGAGAGCAGGCAATTCGACAAATCCTGGCGAATTGCCTGCACATACGGTGCCTGTTCGAGGGTAGTGAAATCCCCATAGAGAAGCAATGTTTCGGCTATTCAGAGAACAAAAACCAGCAGTGAAAGGTTCCCGAAATGCCCTGCCATTTGGTGGTTTCATTCGACAGGTTTATTCAGGTGAATCCCATAGGCTTCAATGTTAAAAATATTCCCGTTTTAATTCATTATCTAATAAACCGTTGATTATAATATTCTGCAGCAAAAAGTCTCTTTATAGATTTTTTAAGCATTTTTTCGGGATTTTTTTAAAATATTTTTTTTACTTTACTTATTTTTTCTGTAACAGTCCTTTTTATTATCATTCATTGGATCTTATGTGTAAATTTCAGACATTTTCGCTCAGTAGTTTCTTTGCAAACAGCGTTTCACTTTTCAAACATTCAAACAAACTGTTTTGCTAATTTATTCACTGCATTCGTCTGCGGTGTCTGCTTTTTCCAGCGGCTGCACTGCGTGTGATCGGCTCCTGCTCGGGTTTTTCCCGGCGTTTTCGGCGGGTTAATAAAGCTGTTTTTGCAGGTTTTGGGGTGCGTTCGCCGGGTTTTGAGGTGTTCGTTGGGATTGTGGCGGCTTTTCCCTGCACTACAACGGCCCTGTGGTGCTTGCTTTATACACCGCAGGGTCTCCGAAATGGGATTGCCAAATCGAACCGAATTGAACGTTCGGTGACTTCGATTCCCTTTGAATTATCCTGAGTGTTTTATGGGGTTTTATACTGGTGTTTCCATCATAGTTTTTGCTGAAGGATTTAGCATAGATTTCGCTGTAGTTTCAGTCAAAGCGTTTGTTTTATCGTTATTTTCAGCTATGTTTCTTTTGGACTTCAGTTAATGTTACAGATCCTTTAACCCCTTAAGGACCGCGGACGTACCATGTACGTCACAGCCGCTGGTCTCTTTTAGACCCGCTGACGTACATGGTACGTCCTGCGGTCTTTTGAGTACTGGAAGCGATCGGATCGCTTCCAGCAGCTCAAACACCATTGCAGGATGCCTGGGAGTCCAGGCATCCGTGCAATGGCGGACAAAAGTGCCGGGGCCCCTTGTGATCGCTCCCCGGGAGTGATCAACATCCGGTTTCACCGGAGAGGTGCCCTGCACTTCTAGAGAGTGCTGGAAGCGATCGGATCGCTTCCAGCAGCTCCATGGCCATTGCACACTGCCTGGGAGTCCAGGCATCCATGCAATGGTGGTTAGAAGTGCCGGGGCCCCTTGTGATCGCTCAAAGGGAGCGATCAACATCTGGTTTCAGCGGAAAGGTGCCCCGCACTTCTACAGAGCACTGGAAGCGATCGGTATCGCTTCCAGCTGCTCTGAAAATATTGCAGGGATGCCTCGACATTGAGGCATCCTTGTAATATGGTTACCTGCTGCCAGTCCGCTCAGTGATCGCTCCCCCCGAGCGATCACTTCCGGTAGCGGCAGGAAGTACGGAGTGCCACGAGGTATCGTGGCACTCAGTACAAAAACAATCACATAAGTGATCAGGTGCTCTGCTGGGTGCCTCGAGGGATCAAGGCACCCAGCAGACTAAAAAAAAGTGTAAAAAAAGAAAAAAAAAGTTAAATAAATAAAAGTGAATAAAATAAAATAAAAGTGACAGCCAAGATGGCGCTGCACTTCTAAGGGCAGGGTCATCTTGGGGCTGTGTGGGATGTGCCTAGCCTGCCTCAGAGAGGCAGGCTAGCAACATCCAATCAGAAGTTAGAAAAAATCTAATTAAAATTTCTAATTTGTCAGGTCAGGTCAATATTTTGTAAATATTGTCTCTGACCTCTGTGATTCTCCCTCCCTCTCCTCACTTGTGTTTTGGTGAGCGAGCGAGAGAGAGAGATCAGATTTGACAGGTTAGAGATTTTAGGTAGATTTACTGAGATTAGAAAAATTGAGGCAGATTTAGAGAGATTTTAGGGTGATTTAGAACAATTGAGGCAGGTTTAGAGGGATTTAGAGAGATTTAGGTGTTTATTTGTATTTTCTTGTGAAACCCAACGGTTCTTCTAAGAACCCACAATCTGCTTATATAATATATATATATATTATAAAATTTTATAATCTATTATACAGTATATAATGTCTGAGAGGGTGTACAGCGCCGAGGAGGCATATGCCATCCTGGCGTCAGAATCTGAGGCATCTGCGTTGGACTCCGACCCAGATTTTGACCCCGCTAGGTGCTCAGAGACATCAATAGATACATCAGCCAGCGTAGATGATGTATCTCCTAGTGATGTTTCTGATGCAGATCCTGGGCCACCACCTGCCAGCAGGAGACGCACAGCTCCAGCTGAGGAGTGGGTAGTGCCTCATCGTCAGAGGCCAGATATCCCTCCTTTCACGGCAAATCCTGGCATCAATATTGATGTTGCAGGATTTACCGGCACACAGTTTTTGCAGGTGTTTCTGGGGGATGATTTGTTGGGCCACATTGTTGCCCAATCAAATCTGTATGCCCATCAGCATTGTGCTGCGAAGCCAGACTCCTACTTGGCAAGGCAGCAATGGACCCCGCTAGATGTGCCAGAATTTCTGAAATTCTGGGCACTTACTATTCTGATGGGCATCATAAAGAAGCCCTCAATTCGCTCCTACTGGAGCAGTAGCCCCATCTGCTCTACCCCCATTTACCCCCAATCAATGTCACGTAGAAGGTATGAAAACATTTTGCGTTTCATGCACTTCAGTGACAACAGCCTGTGCCCTCCTAGAGAGCATCCCCATTTTGACAGGCTGTATAAAATCCGCCCCCTGATTACCCACTTCGCCGCCAGGTTTGCAGAGGCTTATACACCTGGAAGGAATATCTGCGTGGATGAATCCCTAATGAAATACAAGGGAAGGCTGGGATTCAAGCAGTATATTTCCTTCCAAACGCTCCAGGTATGGAGTGAAGGTGTATAAGCTCTGTGACAGCGAGAGTGGGTATACTCAGGCCTTCCAGGTGTACGAGGGAAAGGATAGTAGCCTTGACTCTCCAGGTTGCCCAGAACACATGGGACCCAGTGGCAAGATTGTGTGGGACCTACTTTTTCCCCTGATGAACAAAGGGTACCACTTGTATCTTGATAATTTTTATACGAGTGTCCCTTTGTTCAAGCTGCTGTATTGTTTTGATTCAGCAGCATGCGGTACTGTTCGCAAGAACCGCGTAGGTTTCCCAGCACAGCTTGCCCACACCCGGTTAAAAAGGGGGGAGACCTCAGCTCTGCGCCAAGAGGAGCTGTTGGCGGTCAAATACAGAGACAAGAAGGATGTATACCTTCTATCCACCATCCACTCTGAGAGGTCTGTGGAGGTCTCTGTACGTGGCAGAGCTGAGCGCATCAGGAAGCCAGTGTGCATCAAAGCCTATAACCGGCATATGGGTGGGGTTGATCTGGCAGATCAGATGCTCCAGCCCTACCAGATTATGCGGAAGTCAAGGGCCTGGTACAAAAAGGTTGCAATTTACCTGATGCAAATTGCAACCCACAATGCCTTTTTGCTCTGCAAAAAGGCAAACCCCAGAGTGATGCTGTCCTTTTTACAGTTTCAGATCCAGTTCATTTCAGGGCTTTTGTACCAGGATGCACCTGCTCCCCGGGCGGTGATGGGGGACAGAGTTGGGGCTACACATTTTATTTTTAAAATCCCCCTACTGAGGGCAAACAGAAACCCCAAAAAAGATGCAGGGTGTGTTTCAAGAGGGGGCAGAGGAGAGACACAATCTTTTACTGCCCAGAATGCCCTGGACAACCCGGTCTGTGTCTTGGGGACTGTTTCAAGGTGTATCACACTGTGCGTGATCTGTGATTTTTTTTCCTTTCTATTTTTTCTTACAGTCTAGTTAGTTAGGTTTATTATTTTTTTTCTTTTACTGCACCAGACTTTTACATTTTATTCCTACATTTTTATGTTCTACAATTGGTTCTGTATTTTGCCAAAATCTTGGCACACCTATGCATGGGGGGCATGGGTGTACTCAGGAGTAGGGATGAGCCGAACACCCCGAGTTCGGTTCGAAGCCGAACCCAAACTTTCCAAATGTTCTTGTCCGAACCCGAACTCGGACCCATACAAGTCAATGGGGCTGAAAATTCGGTTTTTGAGTGCCCTCCAAGAGGGCATATATGCTAGATATTTGCCATAAAAAGTGTATGGGGGTCTGGGTAGTGCCCTGGGGGACAGGAAACAAGGACAAAAAGTTAAAAAAAATTTTTTAAAAGGGACAGTGAGTTTTCCATGAAATAAGGGTTAAAAACAAAAATGAAAAATTCCTTCAAATATCGTGCCTAGGAGATCCCCATAACCTGCCCGTGAAGTGGATGTATAGAAATATGTAAAAACCAAAAATGACATTTCAATTGACGGTAAATGCTTTTCCTTTAATCTATCCATAAACAACTGCTTGGGGCGGTAGTCTGTATGAAAAGAGGAGACATTTTCAGACACAGAAAAAGTTTACTGATTTTTTGGCGGTGAAAAGCAGGAGAATGACTAGAGAATGGAAAATTCTAGGTCAAAATAGCCAAACCATAAAAATTCTCCCATTTAGGCTAGGGTCAGACTAGCGAATTTTTAACGTGCGTTTAGGCGCACTTAATCACGGCTGCACTAGCATCAAATGACGGGCAATGACAGCCAATATACGAAGTACGGTCGCAGGAAAGACCGGCTGCGCAACGCAAGTGGAAAATGAACGCATTTTTTCGAGAACGCAGAACCGCTAGTACGGACGTACAGAGTGCGCTGTAGCGGCGTGTGTGCGTGATTTGGAGACGTCAGACCCTGCTCATGTCCGGCCAACATAACGTCCAGACACCCAAAGTTTCCTGGTTTGGATCCGTAAAAAAATCACGCACAAAAATGCGCATCGTATGACCGTTTTCGCGCATTCCGTGAAAAAATAAGGCAATGCGTTCGGACGCACTTTTTGACGGTCGCTGTGAAAAATGCGTTTGTCTGACCCTAGCCTTATCTCACTTTTCAAATCGGCTATTTGGTCCAGATTGTTCTCTTTTCCTGCCATTCTCCTGTTTTTCACCTTTCTCTGAACAACCCCCGAGAGAGAGGTGAAAGCCAGGAGAACTGGCAGGAGAAGAGAACAATCTAGACCAAATAGCCAATTTGGAAAGTGAGTTAAATGGGAGAATTTTTCTGGTTTGGCTATTTTGACCTAGAATTTTCACTTCTCCAGTTATTCTCCTGCTTTTCACCGCTCTCTGAATAACCCTGTGAATGTTTAATCCCGAGGTGAAAAATAACATTGCTTAAGGCTGGGGTCAGACGAGCGCAGTTATCACGTCCGTGTTGCTGCACATTTGTACGTCCGTGGCAGCATAGCATTCTGACCAATGGAGCCCCACACACGAAGTACGTCCGCACGGAAGTGCGGATGCATGGCGGACGCAGCAAACGGACGCAGGTTAGGCAAGAACGTAATACTGCTAGAACGGACGTGTGGAGTGCGCCACGTCCGCAACGTCCGTGTAGCTTTGTATGTGAGTGATGAAACAAGGTCAGATGGACTGCATTTATACGTCCAGCATTTTTGACGGACAGAATGTTTTTTCATTTTAATTTATTTTCTCGGCTACATCAGTCAAAAAATACGTCAGTGAAAAAAACGGACTGTTTGGCCACTACCTTGTTGTCAGTCACTAAGTACGTCCGTACTTCTTTCAAACACAAGTTAACCACTTGGCTGCTATGGACGCGCTCAGCGCGTCCAGCCAAGTGGTTCTCCTGTGCTATGGACGCGCTGATTCCGGCGGATTGCTGCGCCCCCTGGTGCGGGCTGACATCTTGGACGTCAGCCCAGCACTCCGGCGGAGCAATTAGATGTCATCGCGGCAGCGCGATGACATCTAATTGAGGCCCCCCCCGCATGTGCGGAGGAAGCGCCTGAAAGGGAGGGGGGGGAGGTCCTTCAGACCTCTCTCCCTCCCGATCACCAGGGGGCAGGGGGTTAATCCAGGCACCGTTTGGAAGGGCACAGCCTGCCCTTCCAAACGGTGGCTGTGATTAACCCCTGGGGAGCCGGATCACGAATCGGCGCTGAAAAGCGCCGGATCGTGATCTTCTCCTGGAGCTGGCCGACATCTTGGATGTCGGCCAAGCCTCCAGGAACTCCCCCTGAGGACTGGCGTCATCGTGCATAGCACGATGACGCCAGTCCTGGAGTTAACCCCTAGCTGCCACCAATGGTGGAGATAGGGGGTTCCAATGAACCCCCTATCTCCCGATCCGTGGCAGCTTTGGGTTAATGTTTGATATCGTTGGATCGGCCAGAGCATGGCCTTTCCAAGGATACCAAACATGAGCATGAAAAATGTTGTTTTTTTTTTAAAAAAAAATAAACAAGTTTTTTTTGTTTTTGTTTTGTTACTGCAGCAATATTGTTCCCATTTCAATTATAATGTGAACGATAATGCTGCACTAACGATTTTTGTATGCGGTGCGTTTGTTAAAAAAAGCGAAATTTTCCCCCAAAAAAAAAAATGTAACGAGACCCCATTTCTAATTTTTTGAACAGGCGCACCCCATACAAAATATAACCGCAAACGATCGCATGTTAAAATGTGAAAAACACTTTACAGATAATAAATTATTGAAAATTCAAATTTTATTGCATTTTTGTTATAATATACAGACATGACATAATGTATACATATAATAATGACATATTATGAATCTGCCAAGTCTGCCGGAAAGAACGATATATAAAATGTCTGGGTCATATATCAAAATATGGCTACAAAACGCGGTTAATCATGATGAGCGAAAGCAGTAAAAATGACCTCAGCACAGAGGTGTGAAAAGCCTCAGCAGCGAAAGGGTTAAATGCAGCATATTAGGATGTTTTAGGGAAATTAATTCTCAAATCTCAATCAGAAGCAGACACCACCCCACCCTCAGTATGTTGTACAATGTATCAAATTGATTACCAGACTAAAAACACCTGGTGTCATGCCCGTTTGTGAACAGAGGTCATTTAGAGTTGATAATCTTTCCACGTACACATTAGTTTTTAATTCAATATCTAATAAACCGTTGCTTATAATATTCTGCAGTAAAGAGTCTCTTTGTTTCTAGATTTTTTAGTATTTCTTTAAGCATTTTCTATACTTTTTCAAAATTTCTTTTTTTTTTCCGAACTCGAACCGAACAGACCCAAAAGTTCAAAATTCGCGAACTTTAGAACTGCCAAAGTTCAGGTTGAACTCCAAACCGTCCGAACAGCTCATCCCTACTCAGGAGACTTTGCAGAAAACAACCTGGAGAGTTTTCATGCAGTAACCAACAACAGTGTCTCCTAAATCACAGTCCAAATCTAATGTGGGCGTAAAAATTGAAAAATTACCGCCACACACCTTCGCAAATGTTTTGGGCTAAAACTGTTGCATACATGGCATCAAAGCACTCCATATGCAATACTTTGGGGTGTCAACATTTCAAATATAAACAATTTTCTGGCAATAATTCAAACTGGGGTATGCGGTAGACCCAAAACCAAAGATAGGCCTATCTGAAGAAATAATCTCAATTTCAACTCCAATGACAAAGTCATAAAAATTGTATTTGAACCTTCCCAAAATCCTGGCAAAGCTATGCATGGGGGGCATGGGTGTACTCAGGAGACCTTGCAGAAAACAACCTGGAGAGTTTTCATGCAGTAACCGACAACGGTGTCTCCTAAATCACAGTCCAAAACTGATATGGGTGTGAAAATGAAAATTGACCACCAAACAGTATCCAATTTGTTTGGAGCAAACGGTTGCATCCATGGCATAAAAACACTCCATTTACAATACTTTGGGGTGTTATATGCACGTTCATAAAATTGGGGTATGTAAAAAGGCCCCTAAAAAGAAGATATGTCAAATTAGAAAAATGACAAGCACATGTCAGAAGATTGGCGTAGCACCCCAAAAACAACAGAACAAATCTATATATGGGTGGTATCACTTTACTCAGAAGATGTTGCTGAACATATTTTGGGGTGTTTTTTGGCAGTAACCCAAAAATGGATTTGACAATTCACGCCTAAAGTACAATGTGTGTGAAAAAATAACACAAAAAGTGACTACCTGAAAGTTTGACAAAGAGCTAGTGCATGGAAAGTGTTAAAATACAACTCTTTGAAGTACCCTAGGGTGTGCCCTTTCTAAAAATATATGGTTTGATGGGGGTAAATTACTGTAGCCGGCTTCAAAAATGTCCCAAATAGGACATAGGTGCATGATGATGAAATGTGAAAATTCCAAGTTGGAAAACTGAAATGTACACCCCCCAAATAAGGCCTATTAGCCCCCAAATGACCCGACATACCTATACATGGGTGGTATCAATTTACTCAGAAGATGTTGATGAACATTTTGGGCTGCTTTTTGGCAGTAAACCTTAAAGTTCACAGTACATGTATTCTTAAATTGCATTAAAAAAAAAAAATCACCAAAACTTTTTGTTTTCTCAAACTTTGGCATAGATTTGTGGTAAAATGGTTTGCATGCAAAGAGTCAAAATACCCCAAGTTTAATACCTTGATTTGTGTACTTTAAAAAAAATATGTATATGTGGACGGTTATTCAGGAATTAGTGACAGATATCAGTGTTACAATGTCACTATCACTACTTTTAAAAGTAAACCCTTTGGAAATGGCAAAGTACTACTTTCACTTATTGTTGCATAAGATAAGGAGCAAAGCGAGGAATATGTAAACATTGGGTATTGCTAAACTCAGGACTAAATTTAGAAACTACTAAGGAATTAAGAAATTTTGGGGGTCAAAGTTCGAAAAAATTGTGTTTTTTCAATTTTCTTGTCATATTTCACAATGTTTTTTATAGTAAATTATATGAAATGATGATAAAAATGGTATCTTTATAAAGTCCATTTAATGACGAGAAAAACCGTGTAAAATATGTGTTGGTTGCATAAACGAGTAAGAGGAAAATTTGACGTAAACACAAACAGCACAGAAACGTAAAAACAGCAGCGGTCACTAAAGGACAGATTTGTGTAAAACCGCCCGGTCACTAAGGGGTTAATATCAACCCATGTTATAAATGTAAAAATACTCTAACTAAATAAAAACTTATATATAAATTATAAATGCTAAGAAATATAATACATTTTCTTACGTTCTTTGTAATACTTGTCCATTTATATTGAAAGTTGCCATTTGGAAGCATTTAAAACCATTTACTGCTTGCGGAGACAGTGCCATGTGTGATTTAAATACCATTTAAAGAACAAGTTTTAAGTATTAATAAAAATGGTGTTTGCTGATACACACATAAAGCTTTTTAACATGTTTATTATTTTCTACACTTGTAAAAATGTCTGTGAGGAAAGACCCCCAGTGAAATCTCAATCTAATTGGTAGAACATTATGGATTACAAAATCCACAGTATTCATCAAGATCCAGGAAGCGAGTCCTGGGGTCATAAAAGTCTCACTTGCAGAATTCTCCTTTTTATGAGCAGGTATTTGAGAAAATAAAATGAAACCTCCCGAACAACAAATATTCCCCTTGGATACTGTAACGATCCAAGACATTTAAAAGATATGTAAAACAAATACTATGTGTAATTTTTCTAAATGAATACAACGTTTCTTAAAAAGAACAATCAATATCTTTGATACAAAATAAGATTTTGTAACTATGTCGAACGAGAATATACAAATTTGTAAATAGTCATCAAAAAATATCTTACATCAAAGGATTTATTCACAGACTATTTAACGGAGAACGTAATTTGTGAGATTTTAATTAAAATAGATAAATAGCTGCATATTACGAGTTTTGATAATTTGATTTTTGAGCCATAACAGTTCACTGAGCCGCAAATAATCTACACAAGGACATTAATTGGGACACATTTAACACCTGTTCTATCTGTGAACAGAAATACCGAGCTCATCAATGTGTCTTTGTGTCTCTAACCATCTATTATGTTGACATCAGGATACAACAGTGTATTAATATTGACTACCAGTTGCGCTGCATGCAAGGTTTCTTCAAAGATTTCAGGACTATGATCATTAACTGTCATGCCTTACCGGCAGCCGCAGCCACTAAGCCGGATGCTCTTCTGGTCTCCACTTGGTGTCCACATGTCCCTCTTCAGTAGAATCCAGGCCTAAAGTCCTCCAGCTTCTGCGAGTTAGGCAGTCACTGTTCCCCACGGCATGGTGCAGCATATTTTGTTTTGTTGGGCGTGCCGCAGCCTGTAGCCTGGGATGGTGCTGACTGACTTGAGGAGGAGATCAAAAATGGCACTAGGGGCTGGAGCCACCTATCACGGCTCTGGGGCATGTTATGGGAGAGCTAGAGGCCTGTGGTGACTTGAGAGTTCCTTCAGGTGCTTGTACCATTGAGGAATTAGGTGCAGCAGTTAGGCTAGAGCTGTGTCCACCTCCTTCCCTATATAATGCCTCAGTTCCTCTCAGTCCCTGCTTCAACATTGTGCTTCTACCTGTTGCTTATGATAGAAGAACTCAGAAGCTTTATAGTGTGCCAGTCGTCTGGTTCTGTAATGTATCGATCCGTTGGGCGCCTGGCAGCGGCTTCCACGCTGCTCGCTGGCCAGGCGCCGATTGATATTGCAGCCGGTTGCGCTCACGTGGGACGCCGGGGGGCGGGACCTGGCGTGATGACGCGGACCCGCCGGTTTTAAAACCCGGCTTCACTGTTTTACCCGTGCCCTGACGTGGTATTGCATTCCCGCAGAGCTCTTGCGATTTTTGGTACTGTCCGTGTCTGACCTTTGTTTCTGGCTGCATAATATTCTCTGTGAATGATTCCTGGTCTTGGCAACGAACCACCTCTGTGTATGACCCCTGGCATTGGCAAAGAACCACTCTGTGTATGACTCCTGATTTTGGCAACGACTTCTCTAACGGTTCTGCTCCTAACTTTGGTACCGGTGTTAGTCTGTGTGTAACCCTAAGCATACAGCAGACTACCTCTTAATATTACTAAAGTCCTGGGGAGAACAAACTATCTAAAGGCCTTGTATATCTGTCTGATATTAACCCTTGTGGGTACTCTGTCTTGTGAACCGAAATATCTATCTAGACGTGCCGACCACTTAAGGATCGGAAGGCTAGAGAGCGTCTTGCGTATAGGGACCAATATTCTGGTATTCAGGGGGATACGTGACATTACGTCAGGGCCAATGGATCCCGCAGACCTCTCTATACAGTTGGCACGTATCGCAGCCAGACAAGAAGAGCAGGACCATAGAATGGACCAGTTTGCTCTTGCTCTTCAGACCTTGTTGAATCGGTCCAGTGGAGGAACCACAACCTCCCCGGACCCTGTATTGCCTATTGTTAGTCCGGCCTCTCCCGAAAGAAATAGGCTTAGTATGAAGGCGCCGTTACGGTATGATGGTACCCCAAGTTTGTGCCGGGGTTTTTTGACTCAACTGGAGATTTTGTTTGAGAATAACCCAGGGTCATGTATGACGGATAAAGCAAGGTGGGTTATCTGATCAACCATCTGACAGAGAAAGCTTTGTTGTGGGCTACACCCTTGTGGGAAAACAAGAAACCTATCATTTATGACTACGAGGGTTTTACTTCAGAGCTAAAACGGACCTTTGACCCCTCTAGAAGGGCTACTAATGCGGGTAGGTCTTTGTTGCATATAAAACAAGGGAATAGGAGAGTCTCTGATTACGCTATAGACTTCAAAACTCTGACTTCAGAGGTTCTCTGGCCTAACGATGTCTTAACATTAGCCTTTACTGAAGGCCTAAACGATACTTTTATTTCGAGTTGGCTCCATTAAAATTGCCAGAGACACTTGATCACCTTATTGATTTTTGTATTGCCATGGATGATCAAATTAGGGAAAGGAGACATCCTAGAGATAGACCCAGAAGGGTCTTGCCTCCTTTACCTCTATTGTCTAGAAATACCAGCACATCCAGTAACCAGGAAAATGTAAGAGGGGAAATGCCAGGTGCAGAACCTATGCAGATAGGAAAAACTGGTATTTCGGACGCAGAAAGAGCTCACAGAAGGGAAAAGGGGCTATGTTTCTATTGTGCAGGGGCAGACCATTTTCGCCTTCAATGTCCTCAAAGACCTAGGGGT
Organism: Leptobrachium leishanense; assembly: GCA_009667805.1. Classification (NCBI taxonomy): domain Eukaryota; kingdom Metazoa; phylum Chordata; class Amphibia; order Anura; family Megophryidae; genus Leptobrachium; species Leptobrachium leishanense. The sequence continues at coordinate 77,732,452 of CM019066.1, read as the reverse complement.
AGCAGGGGTGACAGTGGTACATCAAGCCAAAGAACAGCTAACACCCAGGTTATTGGTTCTCTTTATGCCTCCTTTGTGGATAATGAAAAAAATAAAATCCAGGATTCTGTTACCAATCTCTCTAACCTGGGAAAGGGTTCACCTCAAGACTGAGGCGTTTTTGGACTCTGGGGCCTCAGGTAATTTCATGGATAAACATTTTGCTGCAAAAACCTCCTACCTCTGGTTCTCAAAGAAAAACCTCTAATGGTAGAAGCCATAGATGGGAACCCGCTATCCTGTCCACGTATTACTCACGACACTATTCATGTATGTATGGTAACAGGAGTATTGCACCATGAAACAATATGTTTTCAGATCATTGAATCTCCTTCATGTCCTGTCGTTCTTGGGTTTCCATGGTTGGTAGAACACAACCCAGTTATTGATTGGGTCCAGAGAGACATAAAATATTGGAGTCCTCATTGTCAGTCAAAATGTCTGGGTAGGGTCAATGTGATCGGTAGCCTCAACATTGCCACAGCTCCTCCTTTATCCACAGAGGTCCCTGAATGTTATCAAGAATTAAAGGAGGTGTTTTCTAAATCCAGGACTGAGGTCCTACCACCACACCGCCCATACGACTGTGCAATAAATTTACTCCCCGGTACTATGCCTCCTAGGGGACACGTATACCCCTTGTCGCAAAAGGAAAACGACATTATGGAGGAGTACATAAGGGAGAATCTAGAGCGAGGATTTATCAGACGGTCCTCCTCTCCAGCAGGAGCAGGTTTCTTTTTTGTCTCCAAAAAAGAGGGAGATCTGCGACCTTGCATTGATTATAGAGGTTTGAATAGGATAACCATAAGGAACGCATATCCCATACCTCTTATCACGGAACTATTCGACCGACTTAAAAGGGGCCAGAATTTATACTAAGCTCGATTTACGCGGAGCTTACAACCTGGTAAGGGTCAAAAAAGACCATGAATGGAAAACGGCTTTTAATACACGAAGTGGACATTATGAATACCTAGTGATGCCCTTTGGTTTATGTAATGCGCCAGCCGTTTTTCAGGACCTCATAAACGATACCCTAAGAGAATTTCTACAAGTTTTTGTCATTGTATATCTGGATGATATCCTGATATACTCCCCTGATATTGAAACCCATCATGTCCATGTGAAACAAGTATTGAAAAAACTGTTGGAGGCTGGGTTGTTTTGTAAACTGGAAAAATGTTTATTTGACATAAAAACAGTACATTTCCTTGGCTACATAATAACTCCTGACGGTTTTCAGATGGATCCTAAGAAGCTCTCAGCAATCATTGACTGGCCTCTGCCCCAGGGGCTGAAAGCCATCCAGAGGTTTCTGGGTTTACTAATTATTATAGGAGATTCATTAAAGACTTTTCAGCTTTGGTATCTCCTCTCACGGCTATGACAAAGAAAGGGGTGGGAAATCAGAAATGGACACCCCAAGCCAGTCAAGCCTTTGAGGCGCTCAAACAAGCATTCACTACTGCCCCTGTTCTCAGACATCCAGATCCGACTCTGCCATTTCAAGTAGAAGTTGACGCCTCCGAAATAGGTCTTGGTGCAGTCTTGTCCCAAAGGGAGGCACCCGATAAACCCTTGCATCCATGCGGCTTCTATTCCCGGAAACTGTCCCCGGCAGAGAGGAACTATGACATAGGAAACCGAGAGTTGTTAGCAGTCGTTTCAGCCTTGGCAGAATGGAGATACTTACTGGAAGGGTCTAGTGATCCCATCATTATCATAACTGATCATAAAAATCTCACATACATTGGAGATGCTAAACGTCTAAATTCCAGGCAAGCGAGATGGTCGTTGTTCCTTTCGAGTTTTAATTATGTCCTGACCTATAGACCTGGATCCAGAAACATCAAAGCAGACGCACTATCAAGACAGTATGAATCTTACGAGCATAATATCCAAGATCAGCATCCCATTGTACCCCAAGAACGGATAATAGCCTCTACCACGATTAATGTCTCGTCTCCTTGATGAAAAGGTTGCAAACCGTTCAGGGCACAGCTCCTGAGGGGAGACCTCCGCGAAACTCTTTGTACCTGAAAATGAAAGAGAGGAATTACTAAACATTTATACCATGACAATAAAACTTCTGGGCATATGGGAATCACCAAAACGGTGTCCAGCATCAGTAAAATCTTCTGGTGGCCCTCGTTACGCCAAGATGTAAAAGATTACATAGCTGTATGCGAGGTGTGCACAAGACATAAAAGTCCCAAAACAGTACCCATTGGTTTACTCCAGCCTCTGCCAATCCCAGAACGACCATGGTCGCATTTGGCAATGGATTTTATAGTGGAGTTACCTGTTTCAAGAGGTAATACAGTAATACTTACTATCATAGATCGGTTCTCCAAGATGGGCCACTATGTTCCTCTTCGTAAACTACCTTCGGCACTCGAACTGGTGCCCATATTCATAAACAACGTGGTCCGCATACATGGTATTCCTCTTGGGATTGTCTCCGATAGGGGTACCCAATTTGTCTCCAGATTCTGGAAGGGTTTTTGTAAGAATGTGGGGATAGACTTATCTTTCTCCTCGGCCTATCACCCCCAGACTAACGGAGCAGCAGAACGCGCTAATCAGAATATAGAAAAGTATCTAAGATGTTTTATATCTGACAAACAGGATAACTGGTCTGATCTTCTACCATGGGCAGAGTATGCTTTGAACAATGCAGTGAGTGAATCCACAGGACATTCACCTTTCTTCACTGTTTACGGTTTCGATCCTCCCGTGCTCCCCGCTACGTTTCCGGATACCACAATACCTGCTTTAGACGAGCATTTGGCATCCTTGAAGGAGACTTGGGGGAGAGTTAAGGAGGCACTGGAGAAAAGCAGTGCCATCCAGAAGATTAAGGCAGACAGACACAGGAGGCAAGCACCTGTGTATCAGGTTGGAGACATGGTTTGGCTTTCCTCGCAGAATATCAAACTCTTAGTGCCCTCCATGAAGTTGGCACCTAGATACATAGGCCCCTATAAAGTTCTGAGGCGACTCAATCCGGTCTCCTATGCTTTGGCATTGCCTCCTCATATCAGGATACACAATGTATTTCACGTGAGCCTCTTGAAGCCATTGTTATGCAACCGGTATACCAAGGTCCATGCTCCGCCTCCTCCTGTCTCCGTGGAGGGTGCGGAGGAGTTTGAGGTTAAGGCCATTCTGAATGCCAGGATATCTAGGGGGACTTTACAGTACTTGATTGACTGGGAGGGTTACGGTCCAGAAGATCGTTCTTGGCTCCCGGCTACGGAAGTCCATGCTCCTAGGTTGGTGAAAGCCTTCTATTTGGCTCATCCTCGTGCCCCTGGGGGTCGTCCAGTGGCCGTCCTTTGAGGGGGGGATTCTGTAACGTATCGATCCGTTGGGCGCCTGGCAGCGGCTTCCACGCTGCTCGCTGGCCAGGCGCCGATTGATATTGCAGCCGGTTGCGCTCACGTGGGACGCCGGGGGGCGGGACCTGGCGTGATGACGCGGACCCGCCGGTTTTAAAACCCGGCTTCACTGTTTTACCCGTGCCCTGACGTGGTATTGCATTCCCGCAGAGCTCTTGCGATTTTTGGTACTGTCCGTGTCTGACCTTTGTTTCTGGCTGCATAATATTCTCTGTGAATGATTCCTGGTCTTGGCAACGAACCACCTCTGTGTATGACCCCTGGCATTGGCAAAGAACCACCTCTGTGTATGACTCCTGATTTTGGCAACGACTTCTCTAACGGTTCTGCTCCTAACTTTGGTACCGGTGTTAGTCTGTGTGTAACCCTAAGCATACAGCAGACTACCTCTTATATTACTAAAGTCCTGGGGAGAACAAACTATCTAAAGGCCTTGTATATCTGTCTGATATTAACCCTTGTGGGTACTCTGTCTTGTGAACCGAAATATCTATCTAGACGTGCCGACCACTTAAGGATCGGAAGGCTAGAGAGCGTCTTGCGTATAGGGACCAATATTCTGGTATTCAGGGGGATACGTGACAGGTTCTGTCTTTCGCTCCTGAACCTTTGCCAACCAGACCTTTTGACATGTTTATTGACCACGGCTACTGGTTTGTCTCTTTTGTACCATTCCTTTGGATGTCTCTGTGACCTCTACGCTGTGCACTTCCTGTCTTAAACACAATGAACGTGAGTCCTACCTAATGAAACCAAAAGCTGCTTCTCTTGAGTGCTTTCTCTTTCTTTCTTATACACTTTGCAAAGGTTTACCGGCTAGAAATCAATGAGTGTATAAGACAGATGACGAACACTGGCACCCCTTATGTTTTGGAACTACATTTCCCATGATACTCTGTTAGATTTAAGCTTGACTGAGCATCAAGGGACATGTAGTACACTCATTGATTTCTAACCAGTAAACCCTTGCAAAGTGTATAAGACAAAGAAAGCACTCAACGTGCATTACGTCAGGGTCAGCTCATCAGTGGTATAGAGGGGTATGTTTTGTAGTCATATATAGCAATATGAATTCCTTATATATTCTGAATTATAGAGGGGTGACTTCCCTGTGGGGACTATAGTCATGCTTGACCTAAAACCCATCACTTATTTTCAATTCCAAGCTCAAACTTTAGTTCTATAGAAGAAGCATATTATTAGTACAGCATCACATTCTTCCAACTTGTTTTTCCAACGTGGTTGCTGGATATACAGATATACACTTTCATTCCTGCTTACTTTTTGTCTTATGCATTACATAAAGACTTTTTTTTCTCAACACATTTGAAACATATCTGCATCTGAAAGCCACACAGAAAGCGTTCAGGCTGTATGTTGTATACAAATATATTGTAATAAATAAAACCGTGTGTTTTATTACCAGCAATAAAATGCCATCAATTAACCAAATCTATGGAGGTGTATCATTTACACAAGTGCCTAGAAATTAATCTGGTCAAGGGGGGGGGGGCTATTTTTTAAGGCTATCCCCCTCATGGAAAAACTAATACCCACTCTCTGTTTTGACAATTATTAAGCACAGACTTTTCAAGGAAATCCCTGAGAGGCAGCTTTACAAAGAAGTTCCTGATTTACTGCTATTTCCCAAGGATGCCTAGATTTCATAAGATATACTGTACGCAGCTACTTTGTGATTAAGTGTGATGCTGATGTGATGAAAAGCTGTTTCAGGTGTTTGAATGTTCTCATGTGAAAGCTGGAGAGATTGCAATTATTTTCAGTATTACATAAAGAACTGCATTAGCTTCGGAAACAGAGGAAACAGAGGCCAAGGGGTCCCTCTATGCTGGTCAAATGAATTCTCGAGGACGAATGATAGATTTTAGAGATTAGGGATTAGCTGCCGGTTCGAAGTTTGATTCGAACATTTGCTGTACGAAAATTCGCGAACTTTGAACTTTTCGGGACGTTCGCGGAAAGTGCGAGGAAATTTTTTTCTCCAAAAACTGCTTAAAAGATCTTAAAAAAATCTAAAAATAAAGACTTTTTACTGCAGATTATAATAACGGTTTATTAGATATTGGATTAAAACGGGACTATTTTTAACGTTAAAGCCTATGGGATTCATAAACATTTCCCACTCCTTGTTGGTCAAACATTTCCCACTCCTTGTTGGTCAAACATTTCCCACTCCTTGTTGGTCAAACATTTCCCACTCCTTGTTGGGCAAACATTTCCCACTCCTTGTTGGGCAAACATTTCCCACTCCTTGTTGGGCAAACATTTCCCACTCCTTGTTGCGCAAACATTTCCCACTCCTTGTTGCGCAAACATTTCCCACTCTTGTTGCGCAAACATTTCCACTCCTTGTTGCGCAAACATTTCCCACTCCTTGTTGCGCAAACATTTCCCACTCCTTGTTGCGCAAACATTTCCCACTCCTTGTTGCGCAAACATTTCCCACTCCTTGTTGCGCAAACATTTCCCACTCCTTGTTGCGCAAACATTTCCCACTCCTTGTTGCGCAAACATTTCCCACTCCTTGTTACGCAAACATTTCCCACTCCTTGTTACGCAAACATTTCCCACTCCTTGTTACGCAAACATTTCCCACTCCTTGTTACGCAAACATTTCCCACTCCTTGTTGGGCAAACATTTCCCACTCCTTGTTGGGCAAACATTTCCCACTCCTTGTTGCGCAAACATTTCCCACTCCTTGTTGCGCAAACATTTCCCACTCCTTGTTGCGCAAACATTTCCCACTCATTGTTGCGCAAACATGTCCCATGGCTTCAAATCACATTTAAACATGAGCAAAAGAGGTAAAAATGAGCTCAGCGCACAGTGGTGAAATGGCTCAGCACTCAGCAGTGAAAGGGTTAAAAATGTTTATTTTTCTCATTGTTTCCTGTCCCCCAGGGCAGTACCCGGACCCCCATACACCTTTTATGGCCAATATCTTGCATATATGCCCTCTTGGAGGGGATCTTAATTTTCAAAAATCAGCCCATCACTAATAGAGATGTGTGTGATTCGTTTAGTTCTGAAATTTCAGATGCAATTTTCCCGATTCAGAATTCAGACGTGATTCTGAAATACAAACTGGTTCCGTCCGAAACGGTCCAAAAATGGAACGAAAATGAATTGATTCGGACCGAAACGGGACAAAAACAAAAAGGTATAAAGATTAATTTATTTTGTTTTGTTAAAATAATTTGCAAATAAATAAATACCATTTCATTTAAACTCGGCACTGCATCCCTGTCCATTGGCCGTGGTGCTGAATCTGTTGTATTCAGCACCACAGGCCATGGATAGAGCCATGGTGCTGTTCGGTGTCATTCGGCGGCAGTGAAATTCCTTGTAGACAAGTAATGGTTAATATATATTTTGGAAGAAAGAAGACACAGAGGAGATATGGTACAAACATTTAAATACGTTAAGGGAGTCAACAAAAGGTAGGAGGAAGGGAGTATATTTAAGAGGAAACAAAGTAGCAAAACAAGAGGACATAGTCTTGGATTTGGAGGGGCAAAGGTTTAACATTAATATCAGGAAGTATTATTTTACTGAGAGGGTGGTGGATACATGGAACAGCCTTCCAGTAGAAATGGTACAGGCTAAAGCAGTGATTGAGTTTAAGTTTGCATGGGATATGCATAATGCTAAATATTCTTTTCACTGCAGCAAAAAGTCTCATTTAATTTTTAGGATTTTTTAAGGCATTTTTCAGCATTTTTGTGGTGAAATTTTTGGATTCCCAATATATTTTAAAACAATGAAGCTTTGTTTCTTTGCCAAACGCAGTGTTTTTTTTTTCCTTCAGTCTGTCTGTGTTCGGCGGGGGCTGTCTATGGTGCTGAAACCTATTCAGTACCATGGACAGCAGCTATTCTTGGTGCTGAAAAACCTATTCAGCACCAGAGGCATAACTAGAAACCTCAGAGCAGAGGTGCGGGAATCCAGGACGGGCCACCCACCCCACCCTAGGCAAAAACATATCCCCCCTCCTCCCATCACCATGCATTGGACGCCCTCCAAGTCCACAATGTTGACTCCAGACTATCAGTGTCCCATTTTTTTTCCATCCAATTTCATCCTATTCTTGCATTCAACAGAATCAACGCAAAATACATTTTCTAAAATATAATAATTAGCATTTCCTCCTATTTTGTCAGTGATCTCTCAAACTGAAACAAGGAATCATTGGATATTTAATTAGCCATTCATGTTCCTAATATAAGGGGTTATTCAGTAGAGATAAGCTTTCTTTTCGGAAAAATTCTGAATTTGGAACGAAATTTGATAATTCGTATTTCGGAAGTACTTCCGAATAACGAATCGGTACGATACGGTATATAACAAATTTATTTCGTTTTACACTGTGTCATCATCATAAAAGATGAATTTGAATAATTGATATCAACTATCGAATTTGAAATGAACTATCAAATGGATATCAACAACTATCTAATTGAAATTTCAAATCAATCCGAAATGAAACGAGATACGAAACTAGTTACGAAATTCCAAAAATGAAATAATTTAAAAAAATGCAACGTAACAAAATTAACCGAAACAAATTTTTCAGCCATGCACATCCCTATTATTCACAGAGAGCCGAAATGTCACCAAACAGGGAATTTCCTTGTATGGTGACATTTCGGGGTCATTCGGCTATTCAGAGAGCAGGCAGTTTGCCAAATTTTGGGAAAAAGCCAGCACGTACGGTGCCGGTTCGAAGGCAGTGAAACCCCCCCATAGAGAAGCAATGGTTAATCTATTCACATACACTGAACAGCAGTGAAATGTTGCCGAAGTGCCCTGCTGTTTGGTGTTTTCATTTGGTAGGTTTATTCGGGCGAATCAAATAGGTTTCAATGTTAAAAATATTCCTGTTTTTAGTCAATATATAATAAACCGTTTATTATTTTAATCTGCAGTAAAAATACTTTATTGATTTTTTTTCAGGATTTTTAGGCATGTTTTGGGATTTTTTCAGCAATTTTATTTCCGTTTTTATTTTAAATGTTTTTTTTCTTTTTTTTGTAACAGACCTTTTTATTATCATTCATTGGATCTTATATGTAAATTCAAGGTAAATTCAATTTTTTTTTTACCCATCCAGCGGCTTGTGGGCTACGTTTGGCAGCCCTCCGGTGGACTTGCGGCATATGTTCGGTGGGTTGGCGGCTGCGGGCGATGGGTTTGCAGCGGCAGCTGGCAGGCTTGCGGTGGCATTCGGTGGCCGATTCCCTGCACTTCGGGGACCCCGTCGTGAATGCTGAATTCGCCGCAGGGTGGGGAACTTTGATTCTCCGAACTGCAGAGAAGTGCGGGGAACGAGAGCCCACCCTTTCAATAATCCCCATAGTGTTAAGAGACTCGGCTTTCAGATGAGTTTCTGAATGATGCGTCATAATGAAGAACATCAAGAAGGTATTAAAAATGTATGTAAAAAAATAAATAAAAAAATCACAGAGAATGGGAAAAGTATATTTCTGTCTAGCGACCCTTAAGTTGTATAATGTGTAAGTTTGTGTTTTATTAAACCAATTGATATAATTATTATTAACATGGAATTCCAAATTGCCAACAGATGCTTATATTGGACACAGACAACATCTGGATTCACTCGGCCACTGTTGACAAGCACAGCATTGTAGATGACTGGGAAACCCGAAGCTGATAATTCAAGAACAAATAATGGCAATGCCTCGTCTACAAATCATGTAAATACGAAGTAATTCTGTTTGAAGATGAACAAGATATGACCAACGTGAAGACAAGCAATTTGGGGTTTAAGTTCGCTTTGTGATTTCATAACAAATTATTGATCCATAAGTTAATGCTTGAAATCATCAAATGTTAATCAGACAGAAATAAAAGACAGTCTAGAGAGAAGTTAACAAAATTATCACAAACGGAAAAATATTCAGTAGAGAAAGTCCTGAGCTGTGTGAGTTGTGAAATTTTCTACTGTATTAGACTAGAAATTATTTTATTTTTCTTTTAGAGAGGTATTTGGAGGTTTCGAATAATTTAAATAGTGTTTTAGGAAATGACCAGGGCCGCTATTCCGAGCTTGTTGGCTTTTGGAGTCACCAAAAGGAAATGTTGGAGCGCGACAATAAATCTCAGTGGATTATTCAATAAGAGCCAGTGTTTGCCGAAGTTGCAAACACCAGCTGTAATTACTATTGTTGTAACACCAACACGCATCAAAGGCCTGTTTAGTTCCTAAGTAGCTGCTGAATTGTTCCATTGCAGCAGTTCAGTTTGCTGCAGCAGTCTCACTGAACGCTTTGGCTGTGAATATTGAAGCGAAAGGGCGGAGGATTGCTTAATGAAAGTTGCTGTTTCTGCAATATCCACTGTTGTCCATTTTATTATCACTTTAGTGTTAATGTTTACCATGTTCCAATAAATATTTGTTTTTTTGGTCCAGCAAAACTTCAAACTGAACATTTCCTTATTGGATTATTTGCTCCGTGGAGGCGGCCATCTTTCCCATGTCATACTCAGCTACTCTGCAGCACCTCTCGACTTAGCTGCAAGTGCTAAATTAGGCTAGGGTCAGACTAACGCATTTTTCACGTTGTCCGTGAAAATGTGCGTTCGAAGAATGGACGTATTTTTTCACGGAATACGCAATAGCGGTCATACGATGCGCAGTTTCATCCGTGATTTTGTACGGATCATCAATAAAACACTTCTTGCATCTGGACGTTATGTTGGCCGGACATTAGCAGTGTCTGACGTCTCCAATTCACTCACACACGCCGCTAGCGGACGCAGCGCACTCTGTACGTCAGTACTAGCGGTTTAACGTTCTCGAAAAAATGCGTTCATTTTCCACTTGCGTTGCGCGGCCGGACTTTTGTGCGACCGTACTTCGTATATTGGCCGTCATTGCCCGGCATTTGCTGCTACTACGGCCGTGATTAAGTGCGCCAGAACGCGCGTTCGCACTGCCTCAGTCTGACCCTAGCCTTAGCAGTGCTGAGTGCTGAACTGCAGCACAGCGTTTAGTGCCAAGTTGCTAACTTAGCACTTGCAGCGGCTGAGAACCTGAACGCTCCTCAGGAATCCAATACATTTGGCATTACAGCTTCTGTGGAATCAGTTAGCAGCAACTGGAACACCCCCCCCAAAAAAAATCCCCAAATATTCATCTCTCATCCCGCGGCGAGAACAGCGGCCCGATCCACTGCATCAAGCCACCGGGAGCAGAGTGAGACTGTGGAAAAAAAGTCCCCAGTCTCCCTCTGCGAATCACTCCACAGACCTGCAGGATCTCCTGAGAGGCGAGATCCTGCCATCATGTGACCCAGCAGCAGAAGCCTTCATGGAGTCCTAACTCCATCGAGGGAATGCTCACGGCGGCGCAAGCATCCTGGAGCCTCCTCGAGCCTAGCGGCCACTATGAGGCAGGCTGATGGATTCAGCACCTGCCCCGCAATCCACTGGCAAATGGCGACGCTAAGGAGAGATTTGCGATTTCAAATTTTTCCCCTTCGTGTCCCCATTTTAGCTGTAGGCAGGTGATGGTGCCCTTATTATCTCCCTGTGACTAAACATTTGGATAATTGGAGTTGATCCCTGGTGTAGCTGGTCTGGAAAGAGAAGGAAGACTGACACTGCCTTCAAGGATATAGGGACCCAATTTACACCTGATAATCTTTAATCCACCATCACACCATGACACACATCAGTAATCACTGAGCACACCCATTGGTCCCAAAAGGTTTCACATTTGTAAAATTTCAATGTTCCTGAACCCAGGACATACTTGAAAACGAGAGAAATCTCAATGTACCCTTCCAGGTAAAATACTTTATAAATAAATAAATCTGTAGAAATTATTTTGCTCCATTCCACAGGTCAATAGATGTGGAATAAAGCTGGTGAACAGCTGTGTCTACAACCAGGTCCAACAATTTATCTTCCCTGCATAATTCATAGGACTTCATTGAGTTCTTTGAAGAAGGCCACAACCAAAGCCAACTCCACAATTTAAACACTACTTCATTTAACTTGGTTGACAATGTAATGAGACAATATAACCAAATCGTATTACTCACTTGGGGATCTGTGGAATTTTTGGATCTGTACAGAAGAAATCTAGAAAAAGTATTTTACCAGGAAGGACACATTGAGATTTCTCTCGCTTTCAAGTATGTCCTGGGTGGCGAGTATGTACCATTAGGTGTCTTGCCCAAGGACACTTACTGGAGAGGTGCTCTTGTCATGATTTGAACCTGTGTCTCCACGGTCATAGAGCAGTGATGTTACCTCTACTCCAACCAGCTGGTATATGACTAATTTCCAAATATAGGCTTGTATTCGTTGGTAAGTTGGTATTTTCATTGCAATTTGAAGCCCAAAAAAATACAATGACTAGTGTAGAGGACGGCAAGGTTGGGTCCAGGATGCGTGATATGTTTCACCCCTATTCGGGTTGTGGTCCCCTTAAGGGCAGCCACAGGGTTACCCTTCCTGTCCAGGAAGGGGTTTAAAAGGTTGGCAACTCCCAGATAGGATTGTGGGCGTTAAGGAGAAAGCAATTAGTTGCAAGCTGTGTGCAAACAGGAGACTGAGCTGTTTTGCTATGCCTGGAAGGACCTGTATTTCTTGGAAAGGATTCCCCCAGGTTTGGGACTTTTGTACAAATCGGTGAGCCACGCTTATATTCTTTTATTTTGTGCCGAAGATCTGTACTTTACTTTACTTTGATTACGCTGAAGACAAGCGTGTATTTTTATGTTTATCTGCTTGGCTGCCCTGAAAGGGAAAATATAGCTGATAAAGCGCTCTGTGGGCCCCCGACATCACACTAGCCATGTGCTTTAACTTGACTGTCTTTTTTTATAATGTACAATAAGGCTCCCATAATATTAATTAAGTTCACAATTAAAACATATACTCCAACTACACACATCATATTCCATTTTAAACTGGATGTAATATTTTTTTTTCAATGGACATCTTCAAAAAAGTTCACAGAAGGTCAGTATCCCAATTTGTTAGGTTGCGAAATATTATATAATTAATATTATATACCTATGGAATATTAAATAATTACAGTCAAAAAATGTTCCTATTCTTTTTCGTGAACCAAATAAGGCTGGGGTCAGACCAGCGCACTTTTAACGTGCGTTCTGGCGCACATAATTACGGCCGCACTAGCAGCAGATGACGGGCAATGACGGCCAATATACGATGTACGGCCGCACAAAAGTCCGGCCGTGCAACGCAAGTGGAATTTGAACGCATTTTTCTGAGAACGCTGAACCGCTAGTACTGACGTACTGAGTGCGCAGCTGCGGCATAGCGGCGTGTTTGCGTGATTAGGAGATGTCAGACGCTGCTAATGTCCAGCCAACATAACGTCCAGACGCAAAAAGAGTTTTATTGATGATCCGTACAAAATCACGCCCGAAAATGCGCGTCGTCTAACCGTTTTTGCGCATTCCGTGAAAAAATCCGTCAATGCGTTCACGTTCGCGGGGAAAAATGCTTTCGTCTGACCCTAGCCTTAGGAACATTCAGAAAGTGAAGGACCAATCCACCTGGTAGTTACCCCTATGTGCACGCCTGTGACACCCTATTATTTTGCAGACAAAGATTTTGAGGGAAATATGGATAAATATACTTCTATAGTATTACTGGTTTCAGTTGTGCGTTAAACTTGCTCACTGTGACATCTTCCAGACTAAATCCATTCAAAGTGCTTCATGCATCACCTAACCTACACTGCCATTATATCTGACGCACAATAAGATCCCTGGAGGATGAAATTCAAGATTATTTCCTTAAACACAATGATGGTTGTGGAAGAATTTGCCCCGAAGGAAAATATGATAACTCTGGCTGCAGACACTCATGGATTGATTTACGATGCAAAAATCTAAATCTGTTCCACCTGAGCACTTTTATTTGAAAAAGTCTTATTTTTTTATACTTTGTAAAAAAAAAAAAATATATGATATATTTTTCTGCACTTTTGTAATTTAACTGTGATGCAGTGACCTCACCTTGTTTCTTTTACCATATCGGTGAAGAAGTTTTATTTTTATCTCAATATTCCCTGTTTAAAAAAAAATATGATATCCTGTAATCACTCTTCAATCTGTGTGCAAATCCTACTTTCATTTTTTTCCTTTGCAGATTTTCATATCTTAATTTTTTAAAACCATATTTTAAAGTCATTAATGATATTTATTTCCAACATATTTTCTTTCTTTTTTTTTTTAAAGATTTTTCGTAACATTTGGCAACTTATAATACAGTTTTATTTGACTTTAAACACTGAAAAAAATGAAAAACTCTAAAAAGAAAAATATTTTTGGGATTAACAACTTCGCTAGCAAGTGATTTTCTCCAAAAGCACTGGCAGGAACCAGAGTTTATTTTGTTGGGGTAAATTTTAATTAATTATACATTAAGATCTGGGGAATATTAGCAATGTATTCCTTACTGTAATAACCTAATTGGAAGGCAGATGTTGCCGTCTACCACTAGCTTGCGCCGCCTGTTACATTAGGATGTTTGGAACATGGAACATGTATTAATTGAAAACCTATGATTATATGATTTTGCAGAAAATGCTAATTTTTCATTAGAAATAACAAGCATGTGGTCAGAGATACAGTCAGTTTTTATGCAACTCATCATGAACCAGATAATGGACATCTAATATTTCAATGTAGGAGGTGAAAATGGACCTCTTCACTCAACATTAGTGTTTATCTGGGCACAATAGGGACACCCTGCACACGACTATGGCACCTACTGGGCAATCGGAGTTACTACAGTTCAGGGCAAAGTGCAGTATCAGCCAGGGGAAAGTCCGTCAGAGATATATCTTAGGTGATTGGGAAAACTGTCATCATACATCATGCCCACGGTGCTGAAAGTCTAGGGGCATAATCTGAAAGCCAAATGGAAATGAAGAGCTGGTCCACTGAACTAGTCAGTAGGGTCACGAAGCATCAGTGACGCCAATTTTAAAACCAAATGGAAATGAAACTCGTTTGCAATTGCAACAAACAAATTCAGTTTGCTTTTGTCTTATCAGCTGCAGATCAAGATAACTCGATATTGGACACCTGGTAGTATAGATTAATTTTGAGGAACAGGTTTTCCACACTTATTTATTGACTTTACCTGATTGTGAGTGTATTAAACCAGTGCTATGATATGATGATGATTTGATATGATGTTATATCGTTATGATATGTTCCCAGACATAAGTTTAAACATGTATGGCCATATCACAATCTTCACGTTAAAACGGGGATGCTAAGGAGGAAAACCTGTGCCTGCCGGTTTCTCCTTAGCATCCCCGTTTTAGCATGATATTATGGGGCAGGCGCTAAGCCTCAGGATGCTCGAGGCAGTGCTTAGCGCCACCACAAAGATCCCCTCCATGGAGTCCATAGGACTCCATTGAGACTTCCACTGCTGGTCACATGACCTGCAGGATCTTTCCTCTTGCGAGGTCCGATAGGTTGGAAGTGATCTCTGCGTCCGGCAGCCAGAAGAGGTGGATCGAGCTGCCGTTCTCGTCATGGGATGAGAGGTGAGTATCTGATTTTTTTTGGGGGGGGGGGGTTCAGCTGGTGCTGACAGATTCTGCAGAAGCAGAATCAGTTAGTACCAGGTTCTAGCTGTTGGTAACTTTCAGTTAACCGCAGCTGGGCGTAATTAGCGTTAGGACTTTGTAATTCTAACGCTAATTAACACTTTGCACTACCCATGTTAAGCATAGGGAGTGCAAAGTACAGTAAGCTCGCGCTGAAAAGCGCAAGATCCGAATCGCTAACGGGTTTTATTTTTTTACCCTTTTATTTTTTAATTTTAACATGCTCTGGCCTCTCCAATGATAGCAAACATGACCCTCTGCCACCGATCGGGAGTTCAAAGAACCCCTCTAAGTCCACGATAGTATTTCCCTAGCCGGTTAACTGATGTCATAAAGCCATGCGTGATGAGTCAGTTGACTAGGGGGTCCCAAAAGTTCAAGATGACAGCCACCACTGGAAATAGGCTGCGATTGGGCGCTGATTGGTGCCGGATCGCGGCCTGGCGCTTAAGGGCTTAATGAAATGCATCCCTGGAAAAGTCAGACTGTGACCTTTCCAGGGATGTCTGTCATTGACATCTACCCCCTGGTGCTGGGGAGATAGACGTGCGTCGCTGACCCTATGGAATGTGCTTCCTCGCAATATCAGACTGTCCCCAAACCTGGCTTCATTCAAATGCTCCCTAAAGACCTTTCTGTTTAGGGTAGCCTAACACCTGACTCTGTAACAAGACATCTGACCGACCCAAAAACGGCCCTCACCTCTCCCTGCATTAACTCATCACTGCAACCCCCCCCCCCTCCTGTTTCTGATCCCCCTCACCCATCTAGATTGTAAATTCCCACGGGAATAGGGCCCTCACGTCCTCCTGTATCTGCAGGCAGGAATACTGACCTGCCTCCTGTATGTATTGTAGAATTGTCCTGTCTTTATCCATTGCCTCTTTTGTACAGCGCTGCGGAATGTGTTGGCGCTTAATAAATAATAATAATTAGCCTTAATTGATTTAATTTTAAATTCAAAAATTACTAAACTCTTTTTAAGCTTAATAAAAACATAAAATTGTTTTAAAATGCATTACACCAGTATCAATCGAATGTATTACATATTACATTTTTTTGTAAAGTTTTACCATTGTAATGTAGTTGCTTCACAGTGTTGGGGAAAAAAAGAAAAATACATTATAAAATAAAAAATGTTTGCTATAATTAGTCAAGCCTGTAGTCCGCAAAGAATGGGGCACAAGGTGAACAAGTAGCAAAGGTAAACAATTCCATAAATACTTTACTTTTGCCACTGGCAGCATTGCCAAATAGAATATACCTGTTATCAAAATGTCAAAAATCCCAATTGCAGCAACGTTAGCAATTACTCAAAGAAGGCCAAAAAAGCTCTTAACTCTGTCTGTCATGTTTGCATTGAAACATGCTTCAACCAGTTTTGGAAGTTCAGTCAGAACATAATGTAAAACTTTTGAAGAATAACAATTCACCTTTATTTCTGTGTGTGTCTAGGGTTTCCCTCGTCTCACTTCCAAGCAAATAGTGAAATACATCTAGGCGTCATCAAAACGCTCCTCGCTGAATTCTGAGGAAACAGAAGAAGAGCTTTTGTCCAAGTTCAACAACCTGAGAGCATGAAATCAACAACCTCGAATCATTAGAACTCTATAAGATTCAGATTCCACTCAGAAGACGCCACCAGCGAGTGTCCTTGGGCAAGACCCCTAACGATATGGATGCACCTACCTCACAAAATACTTGTACATCTCATAGAATGTAAGTTCCCTTGGGAACAGGGTCCCCCTGAACCAGGTCATCATCCATGTGTGGTATTCTAATGCATCAACACCTTGTACACTGATCTTGTAAAGCACTCCAGAATATGTGGCGCCAGAGGTGTAACTAGAAACACAGGGCCCAGGTGCAGGAAACTTGATGGCCCCCCCACCCCAGGCAAAAACATATTTTGTCCCCCCCTCCTGGCAACATGCATTGGTCCCCTCCAGGTCCACAATGTTGACTCCAGATAATCAGTGTCCTATTTTTTCCAGGTCCATTATGACATCTTCAGTCCGTCCCTTTTTTAATGTAATGTGCACTATGTGTATCTCACAGAGCTCCACAGCAATAAACCTCACAGTAATGTGTGCTGTGTCTGAACGTATCAGAGCTCCACAGCAATAAAACGCACAGTAATGTGCATTGTGTATAAGTGGAAATCACAGAGGTTTACAGCAACAGAACTCACAGTAATATGTGGTGTGTATGAGTGCAACACAAAGCTCCAAAGTAAAACTCACTAATAAGTATTAAATAAATAAAAAAAAAAAAGGAAAAAAAAAAAAATATATATATATATATATAGACAAGTCCCCAGGCCCAGGCAGGCGAGTGTGGGCCCCCCCAGACTCAAGGGCCCAGGGGCGGTGTCACCCTCTGCACCCATGGTAGTTACACCCCTGTGTGGCTCTATATAAATAAAGGATAATAATAATCTCCTCTGAGACAACCATTTCTCCTGGATTCTGAAACCAAGAAGAATTTGAAATCTGGACTGCTTGAGCACCCAAGCTTTCCATATAACAAGTGCTCAACTTGTATATAATTTGCCCGGGCCCTTCAGTATAACATGACTTTAGTGTTCCCTCCAGTTTTTTTTACGATTCCAACAAACCATGGGAAATATAAAATCAAGCAATGCAGAGGAGAACCTGTCAGGGTTGGATATGGATTTGAACCTTTGGCTTCATCTTGCTTGTGCTCCTCTCTTATCGAGACTGCTATGTGCAAAACTGGGTCATGTTGCTGAGCAACCCTATTTAAGTCATTTACTGCACGGATCCAGTGCTCGGACATTGGGTTTTTGATATCATACATGGTTCCTTATTCGCTGTATTGACCTGGCTTTTCATTTGGATCTTGCTGTTGTTCATATGCAACTGGACCTAACTTATTTATTGGACTTTACTGTTTTTTCCTGCTTATAAACATGGGTTGGTTTATATGGTCTATCTGCTTTCTCCTGCTTCTGGGCCCAGCCGGTTTCCTCAGGGATATCAAACTCTAGCTGCCTTGATCTTGATCGCCCAAAATTCCCAGAATTCTTTTGAATGTAATACATGGCCACAGAACCATGGTAGCTGTAGCTCAGAAACATCTGGAAGGTAGAGTTTGAGGGCCCTGATTTAGACCCACTTCTCTTCTGAGGAGAACCTGAAACCAGTACTGCAGGAGCTGTATCTAAGAAGAACCCTAAGCCGGACCTGGACTCTGTTAATCCCGCCTGTCCAGTCTTTTTAAAGTCTTTGATGTGAAGCACTGTGAAAACTAACAAGAACTAAGAAGAAAAAAGACAATTTTTGTGATGAAAAAAAATTAAAGTCCCATTTCCCAGTTTAGTGAACAATCCCATAAGTATAGCACATTAATAAATGTAACTTCCCATAATGATGCAATGAACTCATGGTCAGGAGTGACAGGAAGCTATAACCAGAACAATTTGTTGTTGATTATTCTTTCAGCATGTCTTTTTCTACCGTGATTAATAAACCCATTTGTCGAGAAATTGACTCATTCTGCGTGAAGCGTTCGCCGTTCAAATAAAGGAAACAGGAAATTCTCTGAGGTGGGAAATAGCTACTTAAGTTTTACTTTTTCTAATTGATGATACAAATAATTTGCAGGAAATGTAATTTAAACAATGCAATATCAATACTTTCAGTCCTAAAGAAGTCTTCGGGAGAAAGGCAATGGCAGTATATTTGAATGAATTTGTGCAGATGTTTATACCTCAATCGACTAGGGATGAGACCGAGGGACAACGACAACATGAAAAATTGGAAGGAAGTAGCAAAAGGAGGAGGTGGTGGAGAAGAACGAGGAAAATAAATGGTAAGAGAAGGTCTATATTGTAGTTAGGAGGCACCGGGAAGGAGGTGACAGGGTTCCAGGCAGGAAATGTTTAGGGATATTGAACACAAAAGAAAATAAATAGTAATTTTCCCAGCATACTCAAACACTGGAAACTTCCGTAAATTTAGGGGGTTATTCAAAGCACTTCTCTGCACTTCCGTGAATCAAACTTCCCCACCCTACGGTGAATTCAGCATTCACCGCAGGGTCCCCGGAGTGCAGGGAAAACCAGCCGCAAACCCTCTGAAAACCTGTCGGAACCACTGCAAAAAACACACCGGAAAAAGCCACCAAGCCGCCATTCACAGTGCAGACCAGCCGCCGGAAAAAGCCGACAAGCTGACGAACGGGGTAAAAAAAAAATAAAACAATACACTTCTGTTACGGTGGACCTGGCCTGGCATGGGTGCAGAAGGGTGTGAGCTAAATATGCAGTGATCAGACAAGAAACAGTAAACATGAAAACAGATATGAAATAAGAAAACAACTAGGTTTATTTGTAACCCAAATAAACATACAACTAGAACAAGAGTATACTACCAAAAATAGAACCAAATCAGAATGAATTCAGGAAAACACAGATCATTGAACTAAACAACAAGAGAGGACTAAACACTAGAGAAAAATAAGCGAGAGTAAGAGCTAGAAGAAAACTAGAGAAAAACATCAAATGAGAACATGAATATAAGGCATGAGCATAAACCAGAATTAAACCAGAGACAAACATCAAATGAAAACATGAATATCAGGCATGAGCATAAACCAGAATTAAAGCAGAGACAAACATCAAATGAAAACATGAATATCAGGCATGAGCATAAACCAGAATTAAAGCAGAGACAATATCAGACAGGAACCTAAAGCTGAAATGAACATGAATCAAGAGCATAAACCTGAGACAGGAGGTCCAGAGCAAACAGCACCTAACCAGAACTGCAAAGGCAATGAATCAGGATCAGAATAAAAATGAGGCTTGAATCAAAGTGAGGATCAAAATGAGGCAGCACCCTTCCTAGGGTGATGTCTCCTTATACACAGAGTTCAATATGAACAAGTGAGTCCAGGTGAGTATCCAGGGCTGGAAATCCAAAGGAGAGAAAAGTCCATAACATAAATGCAATGGTTCACATATGCCAGAGGGGGCGCCAGGGACCCAGAATGTCACAACTTCAAAGTGTCAAAATTGAAACACTGTTTGCAAAACAAACTACTGAAAGAAAATGTCTGGAATTTACATATAAGATCCTATGAATGATAATAAAAAGGTATGTTACAGAAAAAAGAAAAAAACACTTTTTTTACAAAAAAAAAACAGGAAAAACATTTAACTGAAAAATGCCTAAAAGATCCTAAAAAATCAATAAATGAAGAGACTTTTTACTGCAGATTAAAATAATAAATGGTTTATTACATATTGAATAAAAATGGGAGAATTTTTAACATTGAAGCCTATGGGATTCACTTGAATGCAGAATGAAAACACTGAACAGCAGGGCACTTCGGCAACTTTTCACTGCTGTTCGGTGTTCACTGAATAAATTGACCATTGCTTATCTATGGGGGATTTCGCTGGCGTTGAACAGGCACCGTACTGGCTGGCAGTTCGCAGCCGAATGGCCCTGAAATGGCACCGTATGGGAAAATCCCTGTTTGGTGACATTTCGGGGCCAGATCAGCTCTCTCTGAATAACCCCTTTAGACATTTTAACCCCTTCACTGCTGACGACGTGTGGGACACGTCCTCCGTTACTCCCGCTGTATGCTGAGGAAGTGTCCCACACGTCATCAGTTTTGCGGGACCCCCGGCGGAGATACTCACCTCTCTGTCCTGGGTCCCGTGGCGGTCTGACTTCAGCGTCCTCAGACGCTGAAGTTAAGACCCGCCCGACGTCAATGACGTAATCGCGCCATGCGCGATGATGTTATTTCCAGGGGACCCCCCGGCAATGCCGGGAGATTGCCTGGAAGGGAGGGGGGATCAGTTCGGATCCCTCTCCCTCCCGATCAGGAGGTCCCACAAAGAAAAGCCAGGCAACGCTTAAAAGGGGAGAGTCTCCCCTTTTAAGCGGTGCCTGACTTTAACCCCTTAGGCACCGGGTCGCACTTCGTTGCCTTGTAGCGCCGAAGTGCAGCCTAGTTCCGGTGGGGGCTGCCATCTTGGATGGCGGCTCCATCCTCAGGTCCCCCATTGCTGCCTGACATCCTCACGCATAGTGTGATGAAGTCAGATAGCCGGGGAACCCCTAGCTGCCCAGGGATTTCCCAAGGAAATCCGCTGGTGGAGATAGGGGGTTTGTTTGAACCCCGATAGGGGGTCATGGAGGGTGTCATTGAAAGGCCTGAACATGGCCTTTCGAATGATACCCAACATGACCAGGTATAAAAAAATAAAATGAAAAAAATAATTAAAAAAAAAAACATGCATTTTTTTGTGTGTTGTTTTTATTAATGCAGCAATATTGTTCACATTTCAATTATAATGTGAACAATGATGCTGCACTAATGATTTTTTTCTATGGGGTGAGTTTGCTAAAAATCACGTAATTCCCCCAAAAAATCCCCATTTCTAAATTTTGTACAAGCGCACCCCATAGAAAATATAACCGCAAATGTTCATATGATAAAAGGTGAAAAAATGCACTTTACACGCTGCAGATGATTAAAAATTCAAATTGTATTGCATTTTTTGTTATCATATACAGGCAAGACATGACGTATACATCTAAAAATGATATATTATGAATCTGCCGAGTCTGCCGGAAAGAACGATATATAATATGTCTAGGTCGTATAATAAAATGTGGCTTCAAATCGCGTTTAAACATGATGAGCGAAATAGGTAAAAATTAGCTCAGCACACGGCGGTGAAATGCCTCAGCAGTGAAAGGGTTAATAAAACATTGTCTGAATAGAAAGGTCAAGCAGCTTTCCATTACATCAGCCATACGGGAACTATGAACAAAGAAGATAATGTAGCGCTGATAAATGAATCAATATCGGAAAATCGCTTATACACCTAATGGTCCTTGTTACTCAACCATCACAGGAATAGACAAAAAATAGAAAATGGTGTAGCGATATCAATGTCCTTCACAGAATACAGTGTCCCGTTTGTAATCTTTTTCTCCAAGTTCTCTTCTTATGATGTCCCTCAGAGAAAACACAGAGAATAGATCATAGTGCGACCTGTATATAATATCATATATATATGAATAAGGTGGTAGCACTCACATGGATTAGAACTCTCCTGGTTCTAGGTATGTTCACTTTAGGGATATTGTTGGCTTCCCAAAAACCTTTTCAGAGACGAATCACTGGATCCCCATCAGGTTTCCAAGGATGTAGGTTGAATTCACTTCAGCAATACACAATAGGAATCAGATGAAGTTCTGTGTAAATAGCTGGTGGTAGGTGATTGGAATCAGGTAAAGCTCCGTATAGGTAGCTAATAATATGGAGATTCTCAAATAAAAGGAAACTCCAAAAACAGGATAAAAAATTTAATAAAATAATAAAAACAAATAAGGCAAATAAACCAGAACGCGTTTCACCAATACATTAAAGTATCACAAGGCTTCCTCAGCTGGCTAATTTGAAATGACCATATTATGGCTTATATACTTATTCCCATTGACTACCATCCAATCACAGCCGTCTAATTTGGCAAGAGATTGGGGCAGCCAATGGGAACTTACTTTCGGTATACAGGGCCAATCTTAGTCATGAATTTTGGCGGGAAATAAATACACCCAATTAGATTTTGACTTTCGTTTTGTATAACCAATCTGATCGATGGAAAAACGAAACCTCGCGCGTGCGCGCCGGCGTTCGGAAGCTCCACGAAAAAAAATAACAAGGCCCCACATATGTGCGCAAAAACGAAAATATTACGTACGAAGTACAATCGCATCCAACGAGAAAACGGATCGCTCGAAAGATGGAACGAAAACCCGCACATATGCACTAGCATCGGAAACTCTATGGTCCAAACAGAGTTACAGTCGATGAAAACGTAACTTTCCGTGTATAGGGCGGAATCTTAATCATACGTTTTGGCGGGAAATGGGTACACCCAATTGGATTTTAACTTTCATTATGTGTGACCAATCCGATCGATGGAAAAACGAAATCTCGTATATACGCACCATCACTCGGAGGCTCCACAACAGAATAATAAGGCCCCACACATGCGTGCAAAAAAAGGGGGAGTATTACGTACGAAGTGCAATCACATCTGACCAAACGGATCGTATTCGGCTGAAAAATGAAACGAAAAACCCGCGCGTATGCGCTAGTGTCGGAACTCTACATTCCAAATATATAAACAAAAGGTCCCATATAGGAAACCAAAAACATTTTGACCACAGAACATCCTATAATCCACCCTCACCCATAGAGACATCGTATCTCCAAATTATTTACATGGTGAATAATTGACTATTTCTAATCTCAATCAGTCAGGATTAACTCCTATATAAATAGCTCAACAATATATTAGAGGGATAATTATAGAGATGGAGTGTGTTTAACCCTCAGATGACCGCAAAGTATACATAGACACAAAGACGAATGGCAGAATGGGGGTAGTTTGCCAAAGTAACCCAAACATGTATATAGAACCACATAGAAAATAGGTATAAATCTCATACGAGAAGGACAATATAGAAAACATATATTGTCCTTCTCGTATGACATTTATACGGGAACTATGTTCCTCCTGCTAAAATAGTAAGGGAACTGCGTTCCCAGGCCTTCCTGCTCACCATGGCCCATGATTGTGGTTCAAGAAAATAAAACTTGTACATAATGTAGTAAACTTTTATACTAAAAATAAATGCAACCCATTGACTATACTTATTATTTTATATAACGTTAAAATACGTTTAACGAGGAGACATTCCATATGTCTTCGCTTTCCTCGTTACCTAGCAATATGTCACTAAATACCTATAAAGATATAAAAATATTTTGCTCTTGCGGTGACTGACTCATCTTGTGCGTCACAATCGACCCATTAAATCAAAGTTATAGGCTGCGCCATTTACTATTAAGGAACATCCCTAATGGTTGTAAAGCAAATGCGTGTTTAATATAAACTAACATGACAGGACATTTTGGTTGTTTTAAAAAATCAGGAAGCAAATCCTTAATAAATAAATGACTAGCCTTAAGTTACATTTGGTCTGAGCTGACTTTTCTTATTCTTATGTAATTGAAAGCTTTAAGAGTCAAAAGATTCATGATTTTTTTATATACCTTCCAAGTTGGCTTTAAAATTTAATAGGGTATTCCCCCGCACTGGCATTTACTTCAAGCAGACTGGAAAGTAAAAAAACAAGAGGATTGCCATCCTGGTATTTTAAACACAGAATTTTTTTTGTTTTTTTTTGTATTTATTATTTAGCATATACATTTAAAAAAAAAATAATATGACAAAAAAGATCAGCAGTTTGATCTTTATAAAAAATAAACAAAGAGGTTTAACACTTACAGACAGCTGAGCAAACGTTTCATTGTAAATGTTACTCCATTGGCTGCAATTGCACTTTTTTTGGAGGTTTTTACTTACAGGTCTATTGAAAGAAAGGTGAAAAGCAGGAGAACTGCCAAGAGAAGAGAACACTCTAGACCAAATAGCCTATTTGGAAAGTGAGATAAGTGGGAGAATTTTTCTGGTTTGCTATTTTGACCTACAATTTTTAATTCTGCTGTCATTCTCCTGAGCTTCACCTTTCTTTGAATAGACCTGTTAAATTTTTAAAAAAATTTATTAGAAAATATTGGGCCCTTTAATGGTCTCTCTACTGCCCTGCCCAGTCCCAATTCTGATGAAACGACAATAACGTCCAGCACAGTATTGTACCAAGGCTACCCCACTGTGGGACCAGTGGTAGCTGAATCTTAAAGTCTGAGGGCCAGATTACATAGCGTCCCCATTTTAGCGTCAGCTAACAGGGAAAACCTGCACTAGCAGGTTTCCCCGTAACTGATAAGGCCACCGTTCTTGCCACGTAATGAAAGGTGTCAAATTTATTGGGGGGGGGGGTTAGGCTAGGGTCAGACTGAGGCAGTGCGAACGCGCGTGCAGCCGCACTTAATCACGGCCGCACTAGCAGCAGATGCCGGGCAATGACGGCCAATATACGAAGTACGGTCGCACAAAAGTCCGGCAGCGCAACGCAAGTGGAAAATGAACGCATTTTTTCGAGAACGTGAAACCGCAGGTACTGACGTACAGAGTGCGCTGTGTCCGCTAGCGGCGTGTGTGTGTGATTAGGAGACGTCAGACGCTGCTAATGTCCGGCCAACATAACGTCCAGACACAAAAAGAGTTTTATTGATGATCCGTACAAAATCACGGACGAAAATGCGCATAGTATGACCACTATCACGTATTCTGTGAAAAAATGCGTCCATTCGTTCGAACGCACTTTTTCACAGACAACATAAAAATGCGTTCGTCTGACCCTAGCCTTAGCTGGTGCTAAATGATTCTGCAAAAGCTGAGTCATTTAGCACCAGCTTCTAGATGATGGCAAAAATCTGTTTAACCTATCGGTGCGTTAATTACCGCTAGGACTTTGTAAATACCTTACTTATCCTAACACTATGTACTGATTGTGCTCCCCATGTTATGTATAGGATGCGCAAAGTACAGCAAGCTCGTGCAAGCTAGCGCAATCCCTGATGCGCTAACGTATTTTTACCCTGATTAGCATTAGGAAGGTAATATGGGTGGCATTCGTTAAAGTCACTTATCCTGATGTCAACACTTACTCACTCGAACACTACAGTTAGCATTCAGAATGTACTAAAGCCCAGAATGTTTAGCCTTTTTCAATGTATTTCACATCTTACTGTTTTCTACTTTTAACCCTTTCTCCCTACCTATTATGTATTGGATACATCTTACTTAGGGCCACTCCACACTGGTCGCCCTTCCCTTTTCCTGAAGGTTTATAGTGCAGTAATGGATAATAGTAGCGAATTGTAATGTGCTACATCCCAGAGATGATCACTTTGATACTTACGATGGAGATTATGTAACGACTGCTCATTTATATCACTGCTCTCCCTTTCCCTTTCTTTGTTTCTGTACCTCCTTGCTATTTTGAATAATAAACTTCTGGATTACAAAAAAGTAAATAATGGGCCCTTTTCCACCTGAACTGTTAACATTAATGAGTGAGCTGTTCAGAATAATGATTCCTCTCATTAATGTTAACGGTTCCCCTGCTATTCCATTCGAGCCCCAAACTCCTATTGCGGCTGCCTACTGTAAAGGAAAGCTTCTCATACTTTGTATCAGACACTCTTATGTAGAGGCAGCAGGAGAATGATGAGTGATTCCAGGGTTGCTCATTCTTCTTGCTTGCATCCAGCATTACAAAAAAAAATACTAGCTGCCAAAACCTAGTGTTAAATGATTTTGCATTCAGGTGCGTTTTTGCAGCAGCATTGTTCACCTAGAAGTGCAAAGTGGAGAAATGCTGCTGCTTTAGAAAATTAAAAGAATACTCAACAGCAAAGATTACTGCGTGAACAAATCCCATTACTCCTGCAGAGAGATAGCAGAGAGCCTTAGTTACAACACATAGGAAAGGATAACCCCCCCTCGCTCCACCGATCTGGCTGAAACGCTGGGTGAAGTGGAGGAGTTTCCTCCACCCCACCCAGTGTCACCAGCCACCAGGATATTTGAATATCTCAGATGTTGGTCACCTGATAGGTCACTAGTGACATCAGCATGCAGAGAGCGTGCCAACGTTTTCCTCTCTGAGACCACCCACTGTAGCATGCCCTCTCAGAGAGGCAGCGATGGATCAGATCTGTGTATGGGTGCAGATGCGATCCATCATTTATGCAGGCACTGTGGAACTCGCGAAAAGTGCGCAAGTCCCATATCGGTGAGTAATTTGTGGATCCTACGCGAGTTGCAAAGGAGCAGAAATTGCACTCTATTTCTCAATAGAGTATCACTTTAAATTAGGAGTCTTATTACAATTGTTCGATAGAGAAAAAAATCTGTAATTAATATCATTCACTTAAAAGGAATAAGATTGTAGCCCTCCCAGGGGCGTCGCTACGTGGGGGCGGGGGTGCGGCCCACACCAGGTGACACTCACCTTTAGGGTGACACCATCATCCTAAGGGCGGGTGTCTCACCCTGCACCACGTGTTCGCTCCCTGCGAGCGTCCAAAGCATGCAGCTTCGGTGCTCGCCTGGGGGAAACACATCACCAGCCAATCGCGGCTGGTCACGTGGCTCCCCCAGGCGAGCGCCCAAGCTACACGCCGCCGGATGCTCAGAGGGAGCGAACACGCGGCGGAGGTGAGCTGGGGCCATTATCCATGAGCTGCTGGGGCATATCCATAAACTGCTGGGGCATATCCATAAACTGCTGGGGCATATCCATGAGCTGCTGGGGCATATCCATGAGCTGCTGGGGCATATCCATAAGCTGCTGGGGCATATCCATGAGCTGCTGGGCATATCCATCAGCTGGGGCATATCCATGAGCTGCTGGGGCATATCCATCAGCTGGGGCATTGTCCATGAGCTGGGGCATATCCATGAGCTGGGCCATATGCTGGGGCATATCCATGAGCTGGGGGCATTATCCATGTGCTGGGGCAATATCCATGAGCTGGGGGCAGTATCCATGAGCAGTATCTTGGGCCTTTGGGGCATTATCCATGAGCTGGGGCAGTATCCATGAGCTGCTGTGGCATATCCATCAGCTGGGGCATTGTCCATGAGTTGGGTCATATCCATGAGCTGGGGGCAGTATATCCATGTGGTGGGGCATATCCATGAGCTGGGGGCAGTATCCATGTGCTGGGGCATATCCATGAGCATGGGGGCATTATCCATGTGCTGGGGCAATATCCATGAGCTGGGGGGCAGTATCCATGAACAGTATCTTGTGCCTTGGGGGCATTGTCCATGAGCTGGGGCATATCCATGAGCTGGGGCAGTATATCCATGTGGTGGGGCATATCCATGAGCTGGGGGCAGTATCCATGTGCTGGGCGATATCCATGAGCTGGGGGCATTATCCATGTGCTGGGGCAATATCCATGAGCTGGGGGGCAGTATCCATGAGCAGTATCTTGTGCCTTGGGGGCATTATCCATGAGCCGGGGCAGTATCCAAGAGCTGGGGCAGTATATCCATGAGGTGGGGGCATTATCCATGTGAGCTGGGGGCAGTATCCATGTGCTGGGGCATATCCATGAGCTGGGGCATACCCATGAGCTGGGGCAGTATATCCATGAGCTGCTGGGGCAGTATCCATCAGCTGGGGCATTGTCCATGAGCTGGGGCATATCCATGAGCTGGGGGCAGTATCCATGTGCTGGGGCATATCCATGAGCTGGGGACAGTATCCATGTGCTGGGGCATATCCATGAGCTGGGGGCATTATCCATGTGCTGGGGCAATATCCATGAGCTGGGGGCAGTATCCATGAGCTGGGGGCATTATCCATGAGCTGGGGCAGTATCCATGAGCTGGGGCAGTATATCCATGATCTGGGGGCATTATCCATGAGCTGGGGGCATTATCCATGAGCTGGGGCAGTATATCCATGAGCTGGGGCAGTATATCCATGAGCTGCTGGGGCATATCCATGAGCTGGGGGCAATATCCATGAGCTGGGGGGGCATATCCATGAGTTTGGGCATATCCATGAGCTGGGGCATATCCATGAGCTGGGGCATATCCATTAGCTGGGGCATATCCATGAGCTGGGGGCATTATCCATGTGCTGGGGGCAGTATCCATGTGCTGGGGCATATCCATGAGCTGGGGGCATTATCCATGAGCTGGGGGCATTATCCATTAGCTGGGGCAATATCCATGAGCTGGGGCAGTATATCCATGAGCTGGGGCAATATCCATGAGGAGCTGGGGCAGTATATCCATGAGCTGCTGGGGTATATCCATGAGCTGGGGCATATCCATGAGCTCGGGCAATATCCATGAGCTGGGGCAGTATATCCATGAGCTGGGGCAGTATATCCATGAGCTGGGGCAATATCCATGAGCTGCTGGGGCATATCCATGAGCTGCTGGGGTATATCCATGAGCTGGGGCATATCCATGAGCTGGGGCAGTATCCATGAGCTGCTGGGGCAATATCCATGAGCTGCTGGGGCATATCCATGAGCTGCTGGGGTATATCCATGAGCTGGGGGCAATATCCATGAGCTGGGGCAGTATATCCATGAGCTGGGGCAGTATATCCATGAGCTGGGGCATTATCTTCTCTTCCTTCAAACGCTCCCTTAAAACATTCCTATTTAGGGAAGCCTACCACCCAACTCACTGACGCAACCATCAATCACTCTCACCTTACAGTCCTCTCCTCCTGTTTCCAACCCCAACCCTCCTAGATTGTGAGTTCCTACGGGAATAGGGCCCTCATCTCCTCCTGTACTGTTTGTCAAATGTTGTTCAATGTATTGTAACCCTGTCCTGTGCTTATTGTACAGCGCTGCGGAATATGCTGGCGCTTTATAAATAAAGAATAATAATAATAATAATAATAATAATATCCATGTGCTGGGCATTATCCATGTGCTGGGGGCAGTATCCATGTGCTGGGGCATATCCATGAGCTGGGGGCATTATCCATGTGAGCTGGGGGCAGTATCCATGTGCTGGGGCATATCCATGAGCTGGTGAACATCCATGAGCTGGGGGCATTATCCATGAGCTGGGGGCATTATCCATGAGCTGGGGCAGTATACATGAGCTGGGGCAATATCCATGAGGAGCTGGGGCAATATCCATGAGCTGGGGCAGTATATCCATGAGCTGGGACATTATCCACGAGCTGCTGGGGCAGTATATCCATGAGCTGGGGCAGTATATCCATGAACTGGGGCAATATCCATGAGCTGGGGCAATATCCACGAGCTGCTGGGGCAGTATATCCATGAGCTGGGGCAGTATATCCATGAGCTGGGGCAGTATCCATGTGTGCTGGGGCAGTATCCATGTGTGCTGGGGGCATATCCATGAGAGCTGGGGCAATATCCATGTGCGAGCTGAGGCGCAATATATCCATGTGTGAGCTGAGGCGCCATATATCCATATGTGAGCTGAGGCGCAATATATCCATATGTGAGCTGGGGCAATATATATCCATGGGTGAGCTGCTGGGGGCAATATATAATTGTAAACTGGGGCAATATATCCATATGTGAGCTGGGGGCAATATATATCCATGGGTGAGCTGCTGGGGGCAATATATCCAGAGCTGCTGGGGGCAATATATATCCATGTGTGCTTTTACTGCCTTCGAACAGGCACCGTACTTGCTGGCAGTTGGCAAAAATTTGTGTGAGCACAGAGAGCTCCACAGCAATAATCCTCACAGTAATGTGCGCTGTGTGTATGAGCATTCAGTGTTATATGGGAGTACTGATTTAGGAGTAAGAGTAGTTAAAAAAATCCGTAAAACTCGGGGGGGGGGTGACACCATAAGTTACCGCACCGGGTGACACCAACCCTAGTGACGCCACTGAGCCCTCCTATGGACTCAAACTTACTGCAGGTATTTTTATCCATTGTGCAAAATAACCAAGACCTTATAATCTTGTTTTATGTATTTTTTTCTAAAACATCATATCATATTTTACACTTTATAAATTCCTACAATAATCATCAAAAATGGAAATCTCCTCT
Organism: Leptobrachium leishanense; assembly: GCA_009667805.1. Classification (NCBI taxonomy): domain Eukaryota; kingdom Metazoa; phylum Chordata; class Amphibia; order Anura; family Megophryidae; genus Leptobrachium; species Leptobrachium leishanense. Next base: position 77,701,808 of record CM019066.1, on the reverse strand, counting down.
ATAGTGTCTATTTTTGTATTTCCGATCCATCTTATTACCAACATTAAAATAAATGCATTTATAACACACTATATTGTCGGTGATATATATATCATTTTAAGCAACACACAAAAAACTAGACTAGAAATGTACTTTTTGGAACTTGATCATTATTTATGACAATGTTCCGGAGCGTGAATCACAGGCTAAATCCCCTGTGACTCACTCCTACAGTCCAAGGTAGTCATAAAAAGGAAGTTTTACCTTGATTTGCCTTCAACTTCATAATAACTAGACCAGAAAGAAAAGTACTGCAAATTGTACGGTACCTTAAAACCCATCGTGTGACTGTGACTGATCATCACACAAATTAAAAGGTTTTGAGGTGGTTTTTCCGTTTGATCTCGCGGGTTTTGTTGCAGTTTTTCGGTTGCGTTCAGCAGCTTTTCCCTGCTCTTTGGGGACTCTGCAGTGAATGCTGAATTCACCGCAGGGTCGACGAATTTGACTCCCTGAAGTGAAGGAAAATGAAAGAGCACCTAAATTCCAGTGGAATTTCAGTGCTCTTTGAATAACCCTGATAGTGATATTTAAAGAAATCCAGTTGAACATTTTATAGAGTTTATTAATTTATTGTTTCGTGTAAATTTAAGTTGTCTTTTGTAATTCTTACATGTTTGACTTTATGTGCAGAAAAAATGCTTTTCATGACTATGGTAAACTAGTTCATTTTAAATTCTTATTTCTGTAGCATTGCTGCATAGGTGTACCAGCTTGGAGTTAAACTATCCTCGGTGTATTTAGGAACACCTACAGGTCAAAATGAAAAAATATAAATATTTATTGTTACCAAGTGGATAGAAAGTGGAAAAATAAATTCTAAAATAATTGCCAAGTGTATAATGAAATGGATGAGCAAAACTCATCTAATTTTTTTTATTTTTATAATTCTTTATTTTTGTGGGGGGAAATGTCTTACAAATACAGGCATCCAAGAGTTTCATAGTGGTACATAGTGGAGTTGCATAGTGGTAAAATGTAGATAATACTCAGGCCCAAACAGGGACAAAAAAATAAGCCCGGGCATTCTGGAGTGAGCAGCCCATTTTTTTTTTCTACAAACCGCACATTACTGTGAGGTTTATTGTTGTGGAGCTCTGTGATATAGTAATGTACGGTGTGTATGAGTATATCACAGAGCTTCACAGCAATAAAACTCACAGTAATGTGAGGTGTGTATGAGCGTATCACAGAGCTCCACAGCAATAAACCTCACAGTAATGTGCCGTGTGTATGAGCATATCACAGAGCTCCACAGTAATAAACCTCACAGTAATGTGCAGTGTGTATGAATGTATCACAGAGCTCCACAGCAATTAAACTCACAGTAATGTGTGGTGTGTATGAGCGTATCACAGAGCTCCACAGCAATAAACCTCACAGTAATGTGCAGTGTGTATGAATGTATCACAGAGCGCCACAGCAATTAAACTCACAGTAATGTGCGGTGTGTATGAGCGTATCACAGAGCTCTACAGCAATAATACTCACAGTAATGTGCGGTAAAATTAAAAAAATCTTATTCTGGGAAATCTTTTTTTGTTGGCGGGGGTATGAGTGGCCAAATAAAGGGCCACATTACAATCTTGACACAAACGTTTGCGCCAGCATAAGTAATTTTTAATGCGTGGGGTAAAACCATTTGCGAATTACATACTCAGTGCTACCACCATGCGGAATCGTGTACCGCGTGTGAACCTGCGCCAAACTTGCGCGAGCTTACTGTACTTTGCGCTCCCTATACTTAACATGGGGAGCGCAAAGAGTTAATCAGCGTTAGGATTACAAAGTCCTAACGCTGTTTAACATCTGGCCGTGGTTAACAAAAAGTTAAGCGAAGCCAGGACTTGGTGCTAACGGATTCCGCTTCTGCATAATCCATTAACACCATCCAAAAAAAAATAAAAAAATCGTATACTCACCTCCTGTCCCGTGGCGAGGACCAACGGCTCTGTCCGCCTCCTCAGTCTGGCGGGAGCAGGGAACGACTGGGGGAATAAGTCCCCCCAGTCTCCCCCTGCGTATCACTACGCTGACCGGCCGGATCTTGTAAGGTGAGATCCGGCTGGTCATGTGACCGCCGGCGTCTGCTTCAATGGAGTCCTATGGACTCCATTGAGAGGATGCGCTCGGCTGCGCTTAACGCTGCTGCGCGCATCCCGGGGGTTAACGCGCGATAACAATGCAGGCAGCATTTTTTGCGCCTGCATTGTAATCTAGCGGTAAAACGAGCGCACTAGGGCGAAAACTGCGAGCGCAGTTTTTCCTCTGTAGCACCCCCATTTTACAGCTAGGAATGTAATTTGGCCCAAAGTATTTTTGCTTTCCAGAGGAGGCTGGGGGGTGAACTCAGTGTGGCTTGTGTTTTGTTGTGGGGTTTTTTTTTTTGATGGTGGCATCATTTTTTTTTACAAAGCAGGTGGGGACATGGTGACCTAACTCAAAGTACTGACTGCTGCTCCTTCCTGTAGAATCCCTGTGTCCAGGCTCTGATACCGGTCAGAGTCTCCTCTCCGATTCCTGGGTACCGCCAGGACGGGGCATGGGCAGCGACGTCATCCACAGTGCGCCCTCTCTGCGGCCTAAAATCTGTATCTGGGGGGTGGAAGGCGATTGCTCTGTGGTGCGCCGGCGTCTCACAAAAAAATTGCGCCTGCTGAGCGGGTCTCTCGCAGGCACGTCTAGCCTGCTCCTGCTTCCTTCTGGTCCTTCCCACGAGACTCCTGACATCACAGGTGAAGCTGGCCCCAACCATGCGAAGCGTGGCGCCGGCACGCTGCACACATCAGCGCAAAGGAGGAGCTGAAGCAGGCCAAGAAGTGCGCTCCTCACTCTAGAGGCGCATCGGATGGCCGGCTGTAAGATCTTACAGTCGGCCTGCGCTGCTCACCAGGCGGCTGTGTGTGTTGGCTAGCGGCCGGCCCAGGAGGCCGATGGCCAGTCCGGGCCTGTTAATAATTGACAACATGAAGAAGTAGACTCCAATACCTCAAAGGGACATTACCTACCACCAAAAAATGAAATGTTCTTATTGTGTTTATTTTATGTTGCTGATATCTTACATGTGCTTTGTTTTTGTCTTGAATGTTTAGTTAAGAAAATATTTTACTCTACATGTGTCACTGAGTGCATCCATGTTGTGACTGCCCCTCCATAGTATCCTTACAGCACTTGTTCCTCACTGTGTGACATTGGGCATAGGAGGACTCTGTGGGTCATGAGTTTAGGAAACCGACCTATCGACTTGCACTTTGTGGAATGTTGATAAATAACATCAACATGGATAGCATAGACTGTTGTTAACCCACTGTCAGATTTCATTCAGCTGTCATCTCTTATCTTATGACGCAATAGATCCCCTGCAGCCTTGTCTAAACCTTCCCTTCACCGCCCCATTGCCTCTTCACTACTGATTTATCCTATACCAAAGCTGTAAAGTGAAACTCGCAATAAGATTTTGGCAAATGTTGCATTTTGGGAAAAAATCCACAAAACAGAAGCAGGAGAAAAAAACTAACTTTATTATTTCTTTCTGCATGCAATAATTTCAGACAGAAAAAAAACGCAGTATGTATTTTATAATTTGTTTTTCTGTAATGCACAAGAACTCTAAGTGGTAGTGTCGCTTTAAAGACATTTCAACTCCACAAGTTATATGTAGCCAATGAAGGAAAGGTAAGAGAGAGAAAGTAAATACAAGAGGAATAAATGAGGGATGGGGGAATGGAAGGGATGGGGTATCCTTTTCAGCCATCACACCTGGCGAATCAAAGCCTGAAGGAGACACAAACATTTCTGTCCGAGGCCTAAATACTCATCTGATACTGAATGCTCTTCCAAGTGGCCTTCCCTGAATGGGCACTCATATGTAGTACAGATGCAGCAAAAATCATGGAAAGTTCATTGTTCCTGTAAGCGACTTGGCTTTTTCCTGGAAGAACAACATGCTGACCGGTCATGTCATGATGACCTTGATTAATGATCATGAGAATGTCATTCCTATGTCATAACAACCTTGATTAATGACTTTTGAGGCAGTTAGAGAGGAATGTCACACCCTTGGAAATGTGCCCCAGATAGACACTAATGGTGAAGAAACTGTATAAAAGGAACTCATGTATTGTGTTTGCTATCACTTTGCTGCCATTAAGCTTGTGATCAAATGCTGCGGCGTTACAGTAAAGCATATACAGATTTGAAATACCAGACTTTGTGTTTGAATGCCGTTCCACCAGAAATGCTTATCAACACAATGCAGAGATAGTGCAACACTGAAGGAGGATAAAATATATATAGTATATAGACAGGATATCCACTCACAAACTGAGAAGGTATTACAGTTATACTCACTTTAACGTCTGTTGCGTGGAAGTGTCGTAGATTCCTATATAGAACAACTGTAACCCACTAGATTTAAGATGCAACCTAACTACTGGTCTTTAGATTGGCCTGGTTGACAGGTGAAAAATGAAACAATTAAGGACGATCCAAGCAGCGGAGTCAAACAAGTATGAGGTGAGAAAACAAAGAGGGTAGTCCTACAAGCCAAAAGGTTAGGACTATAGAAATCAGAGAAGACAAGAGCACAAGCCAAGGACTGTACACTAGAAATCAGACATGATATTGAGCAGCGCTCTCAGGTAAACAAAATCACGATAGGGTGACTGAAGAAATAATGCACAGGACTTATAGCAGAAGGAGGAAGCACATTGGCTCACGCGATTCCTGTTCGCCAACATGTACGTGAGTGGCACAGAGGACACGATGCTTGGATCGCATAAGGCTGGCTAGAAGAAGACTGCAAAGGTGAGCGTTTGCATAAAAAATTGCACCTCCCGAATAAATAATTGTCTCAAACTGCCTCTCTGCTGCCAAAGAATGATGAGAGATGGAACGCCATGGACACAGCTGCAAGGAGCAATACAAAACAAGAACTCTGTATCGGTGGGAGTAATGTAACAGGATGGATCAGTTGTGTTCAGGCAATCCACACGCCGTCCACCTCCCAGCATCTGATTTTACATCAGAAAAAGTAATTATCATCCTCTATCGCCCATGCTTACATGTATATTTACTTTTCAAAGACTTCTGCAGATTTTCTCCACCTGTCTACACCTGCACGGCCAGCTCTCGCCTCCAAGACATCTCAAGGGCACCTCTGGTTCTGTTGAATGACTTGCCTCGCCCTGTCAAACTCTCCCCTGATTTTCAGGAAATCCCTCAAAACCCATCTCTTCAGATTAGTTTACCACATAACTGATGCAACTCATCCCTCTGCTCACCTACTCACAAAGGATTGAAGCCGCTTCTATGGCCCCACCATTCCCAAACCACTGGCACTAATGATCCTTCCTGCTGTCCAGTAAAATTCCTTGTCTTCCTCAACCCCAATCCCTCTAGAATATAAACTCCTATGAGCAGGGCCCTCTACACCTCTTGTTTCCATCATATGTCCTTTTATCTGACAGGGTTATTCAAAGAGATCCGAATTGTGGCCGAAAGGTAACCGAACAGTGAAATTCAGCGTACGGTTACCTTTCCTGGGCATTCGGCTATCCAGAGAGCGGGCATTACGCTAAATGTTGGCGAATTGCCTGCACATGCGGTGCCTGTTCGAGGGCAGTGAATCCCCATAGAGAAGTATTGCTTCGTCTATTCAGAGAACAAAAACCAGCAGTGAAAAGTTGCTGAATTGCCCTGCTGTTCGGTGGTTTCATTCGACAGGTTTATTCAGGAGAATCCCATAGGCTTCAATGTTAAAAATATTCCCGTTTTAATTCAATATCTAATAAACTGTTGATTATAATATTCTGCAGTAAAAAGTTTCTTTATGCATAGATTTTTTTGGATCTTTTAGGCATTTTTTGTGATTTTTTTGTGAAAATTCTTGTTCGTGTTTTTTTAAATCGTTTTTTCTTTTTTCTGTAACAGCCCTTTTTATTATCATTCATTGGATTTTATAAGTAAATTTCAGACATTTTCGTTCTGTAGTTTCTTTGCAAACAGCGTTTCATGTTTCAAACATTCAAGCCTACTGTTTTTTTTTTTACTCACTCCATTCGTCCGCGGTGTCGGGTTTTTCCGGCGGCTGCTTTGCGCTGTGATCAGCGGCTGCTCGGGTTTCTCCGACATGTTCTGCGGGGTTAATCCAGATGTTTTTGCAGGTTTCGGTGCGCCTTCGCTGGGTTTTGCGGTGAGTTGTCGGCGGGTTTGCAGCGGCTTTTCTCTGCACTACGACGGCCCTGTGGGCTTGCTGAGTACACCGCAGGGTTGCCGAAATGGGATCGCCAAATCACATCGAATTGAGGAGAACGAAAAGTCATCGAATGTGCGGTGACTTTTCGATTCTCTTGAATACCCCTGTGTATCTTGTTCCCTTTGGGTTTTGCAAAGCTCTGCAGAAACTGTTGGCGCTATATAAATGATGACAATAATAATAATAATTTTTAAACAATATTGGAATGAAACACCTTGAAAATATTGTTTGGATAATTGCTAAAAAGAACATAGTAATGGTTTTACCGCAAAACATTGAAATGCCTTATTGAGACCAAGAAGTGAAGATACCTTAAAACGCTATGAGAAAAATGTTATAATTGATGTGGTGAAGGTTTGTTTTTTTAGAAGGCAAATGCGCCATTTCATCATCATCATGTTGACATTCACTGACAAAAAAAAACTCATTAGGTAATATAACGCCATGACTTTTTTGATGTACTTGTAATTGTAGGTTCTCTAGTTGATGTATGTTTTTTTTTTCGTCTTGATCCCTTGATGAACTATGGTTACTGAAAAGCATTGTAGAGTGCCAATCCTTGTACAGCACCGAGCCCGACTGCTTTACAATGAGTACGCTTAATCAATGTCAAATCAGCCAGACACTTAAATCATTATTTATCACTTTTGAGTACTTAACGTTACATTTGGGTCTGACCTTATAATAAGTGCACATTAAATAACAATAGAGATCATACTAATTGTCACATAAAGGCTTTGCATTTTCTGATAGAGTGTGTGTGTGTGTTCGTGTGTGTGTGCGTGTGTGTTATAGTAAAATATTTCTTTACTCAAGCTCTAGCTGCTCAGGAATACTAAAAAATAATATACCTCAACTAAATACAATTTCAGCTTAATATTTAGGCTGTCACGTTGCTGAGATGACACACGATTTTGAATTTGTGCGTCATTCTGCTGTTATGCCAGGCAATGCTTCTCTGTCTTCGCGTCCGTCATGTGACATGACAGTGGGCATGTTTCAGTATTAAAATTCTTTAATGTATTTTAGTCTTCCTGTCATAGTTTATTGCCCTTCAGTGTGTTTTGGATGATGTTGTTTTCTCTGGTTTTGACCCTTGGCTTGTTTTTGACTATTCTGGATTTCTATTCTCCTTTGTGACCCTGACTTCTCCATTGTTTCCATGTACCTTCCCAGTCCTAGACCTTTTCCTACCTTTGTTTCTTCCACAGTATATGCCAAGTAAGAACCAATTATAATATGTCTTTTGTTTTCCAGGTTAGGTGTGCGTGTTGCGTGTGGATTATCGTGCCATTCAGAGTTATTCAGAGAGAGCCGATCTGGCCCAGAACAGGGAATTTCCCCGTACGGTGCATTTATGTGGCCATTTGAATATTCAGACAGCAGGCAGTTCGCCAAATTATCCGATAATTTCGGCAGTTTTGCGGCATCTTTTCCCTGCACTTCGGGAAACCTGCAGGGAATGCTGAATTCACTGCAGGGTCGGGGAATTTGATTCCCTGAAGTGCGGGGAACGAGAGGGCATCAAAAATGTTGGTGACATTTTGGTGCAATCTGAATAACCCCTATATACAATGGCCGTCTACAAATACAGGGCTAGATTCCAAGTCTGATTTAAAGTTAACCAGAACCACTAAGATCAGTTGAGTTGCAATATCTACTAGAGCTCTGGATAAGTTAACAGGCTTGGAATTATCAGTTATCAGGCTTGGAATGTAGCCCAGAGTGTCTATACACATAGGGCCCTATTACATTCTTCGTGCATACAGCTCTTAAAGAAGTCACTCTTACTTGCTAGATGAAACGCGTCGAGCGTATCTGGTCTACAACCTTCCTGGATGAACTTTGTTGCTGTGCATGCTGAGGACATTGGACCGTTTCCAGAGATTCCTTTTTTTTCCTGGCCTTCTATACAGTGGACGGTACCTGTTCCTTAATGCCTATGTGTTTAACATGCGAATTGTCACACTTTTTATCTCAATGTGTGCCACTTATTTTGTGAGTGGGACATTTTACACTATATTAAATTGTCTTATGGTTTTACGCTATGCCAGTGTTGTATCCTTTAATTTCCAGTACAGAAGAGTGTCATTGATGACTACTTCGATTCAGTGTCTATTCTAAGGATAGTATTTATCCATTATTTGATTACTTTTGTCACCGTGCCCACTTGAGTGTTTCTTTGTTTGTAAGTTAACATCAGGCTTGGAATGTAGCCCAAAGTGTCTATACACATAGGGCCCTATTACATTCGTCGCGCATTTGTTTTGCGCGCGCAAATGCGCATTTGCGCGAGCGCAAAACCATTTGCGCAGAACGTCGTATTACGACGTACACGCAAACGATGCGCAATAACGTCCAACGCGAGTGACCCTGCGCGAACCCAGCGCGAGCGCAAGTTCGTGCACGCATCCCATACTTAACAGTGTGAGCGCCAATGCATTAGTGAGCTGGTATGCGGATGGTATTACAATCTTCTCGCAACGAAAGTTTGCACGCATTTTCGTAACATCTTTGAAAAGCAGGTGGTAGCTGTAAATGTGATCGTTCTGGGCGAAACGAAATACACCAGCTCGAAAAAAAATACAGCACAGTACAGTTACACATTCTACACATACCCAAACTTTAAAATTTATAAATTGTGTCATTGTAAATTTTTTCTTTTTTTGGCTGGCGGTTGTTAATTTCTTTTTCATTTTTTTTAGTTTGTAAATATTTTACTGGAAATGGGTAATTGATGTTGGCTGATTCCCGTGACAAATCCCGTTCATTTGCGAACGACTTTGCGCGTCGTATTTGCGCACGAAAATTTTTGACGGACGAAAAAATGCACTCGGATCGAAATACCATGTAAATTTTCACGCGATCACAGTTTTTTTCATGCGCAAAAAGAATTGCGCTGCGCGAGCACAATTGTGCTGAGAATGTAATAGTACTTTTCACATTCTCGACTGTAACAATCCAGATCATAAAGGAATGTTTCTGGAATGCGTAAAATTTGCTATACAAAACATACTTAACAAGGACAACATATTTGTCATCTTATAAATAAACAAAAATCACTAGAGGGGTTATTCAGAAAGCAAATTTCGCTGAAATTTCGGTGCTCTCTCAATCGGCGCACTTCTGTGCGATTCGGTCTGTGTGAATTCAGTATTCACTGCAGGGTCTCTGGAGTGTGCCAAGTGGGATACACCAAATGCCGCCGGTCAGCCGGCCAAACGCCGCCGCACAGACCGCTGAATGCCGTTGCACAGACTGCCAAACGCTGCCGCAAAGAACAGATAAAAAAAAGCGGAACTCTGCTACGTTAAAAAAGTATTTAAAACAATAAAAATGCATGAAAATGCATGGAAATAATAAAAAGGTTCCTATAGAGAAAAAAAAAAACTGTCAGAGTAAAAAAAAAACACCATTCAAAAAAAATGGGAATCAATAATTTCGCCCAAAAAAATCCAGAAAAATAAATAAAAATACTTTTTGCTGCAAATGAAAAGAATAAACGATTGAATAATAATAAGAATGCTAATATTTTTCCCATTGAACCCTATGGGATTCGCCTTGTCGAACTGAACCACTGAAAATCAGGGCATTTCACAGACATTTCGGTGCAGTTTGGAGTTCTCTGACTAGATTAATCATTACTTCTTTATGGGATAATTTCACTGCCGTCGAATCGCACCGAATTGCGGTGAACTGTACTGTATTTTGCTGGCAATTCACCAATATTTGGCAAATTGACAGCTTTCTGAATAGCCAAATAGCCACGAAATTGCGCCGTACGGGGAAATTCACCTTTCGGTACAATTCGATGGCAAGTTCAGCTTTTATTGAATAACCCCTTTGGTTTTGCATTTGTAGACTTATAGGTTAGCTGGAAAGGGAGAGGTTTGTGAGGGACCTGAGAACGGGCAACGACACTTAATGGCATGCTCTACGGTGGGTCCCCGCTCTGGTCCCACATACCTCTCTGTTTCTCATTATAGGTTAGCTGGGAAAGGGAGAGGTTTGTGAGAGACCTGAGAACGGGCAACCACACTAATGGCCTGCTCTACGGTGGGTGCCCGCTCAGGTCTCACATACCTCTCTGTTTCTCATTATAGGTTAGCTGTTGCATTCAGATGTCACATAATTAGTTCAGTGAGTACCCTATGTATAATTAAACTTTTACATAATTTAAACAATTCTTTATAATTATGTCATATAGCATGTATATACAGCAATCAGAAGCTTCATCCAATTTATAAATACATTTATTAGTGCATCATCCCACAGAGGGTCCTGGTAACGTTTAAACCCTGAAAGAGTTTTTGTCAACCTTGACAAAAACCCAACTTGGGTTGAAAGGTTGCTGGGTCCCTCTATGGCAGAGATGTCAAACCCCAGGCCCCAGATCTGGCAGAACTACAACTCTTACGATTCCCAGGGCATCATTTGTATTCAAAGAGTTCTGGGATTTGTAGGATTCCAACACCGGCAGGGGCTGGAGGTTTACATTTCCGCTCTATGGGATGAGGTCCTAATAAATGTATTTCTCAATAGGACAAAACTTTGGATCTTCACGTTTGGTAGCAATTCATTGCAGCAAAGGTTTGTAGACTCCTGCTTGCTTCCTTTGGCTTTTGAAAAGTCTGTCTCTTATTTTTTATATTGTAACTGCATGTCCAAGGCTGGGGTCAGACGAGCGTTTTATGAGCGGAAGGGATTGTCCGTGAGAGTGGACGTTCCTTCCACAGACGCCTATCTGGCCACCTCGCTGAGCGCAGTTAGTGCACTCAGCGCTGTAAGGTTCTATCCTTCTATGGAGGATTGCGCTTTGCCGCCCCGTCAAACACGCATCATAGTGTTTCGACAGGGAGGCTTTCTAAACGGACACAGCACGCCTGCTGTAGCATGTGCAATTTGTGCGCGAAAATTTGGGATCTAGTGATCACCAGTCAGTGTGGTTTAATATAAGAACAGGGATGGAGCCGCACCACACAAAAACAAAAGTTTTAGACTTTAAAAAAACTGATTTTTCTAAAATGAGATTTTGTGTGAATGAGTCATTATCAGACTGGAGGAGTTTAAAGGAAGTCCAGGAGAAATGGGATTATTTAAAGGAGGCATTATTGAATGCCACAGGCAATTGCATTTGGCTTGTTAGCAAAAAACAAAAAAGGGAAGAAACCACTGTGGTACTCTGCAGAAGTGGCCAAAATAGTGAAGAACAAAAAGATAGCATTCAATAACTATAAAAAAACTCAGAGTGAAGAAGATAGACAAACCTATAAGATTAGGCAGAAAGAGGCAAAGCAATTTATAAGAGCTTCCAAAGCACACGCAGAAGAGAAAATAGCTCAGTCAGTAAAAAAGGGGGACAAAACATTTTTTAGATACATAAACGAGAAAAGAAAAGTAAAACAAGGATTAGTTAGATTAAAAACAAAGGAAGGAAGGTATGTAGAAGAGGATAAAAGTCTCGCTGACTGCCTCAATGAATATTTTTGTTCAGTCTTTGCAGAAGAAAAGGAAGGAAAGGGACCTCAGTTAGGAGGAAACACTAAAGAGACATTTACATATGAGTTTACAGAGGAGGAGGTTCTACAGCAGCTGTCTAAAGTAAAGACAAATAAGTCAATGGGGCCTGATGGGATCCACCCTAAGTTATTAAAAGAGCTCAGTGGTGTAATAGCAAATCCGTTAACAGATTTATTTAACCAATCCTTGTTAACGGGAGTCGTCCCAGAAGACTGGAAATTAGCAAATGTTGTGCCCATTTACAAGAAGGGTAGTAGGGAGGAATCGGGGAACTATAGGCCAGTTAGTCTTACGTCAGTAATGGGGAAATTAATGGAACCCATGTTAAAGGAAAGGATTGTTGAACATCTAAAAACACATAGATTACAGGATCAGAAACAACATGGGTTTACCTCAGGGAGATCATGCCAAACTAATCTTATTGATTTTTTTGATTGGGTAACAAAAATAAAAGACACAGGTGGTGCAGTAGACATTGCTTATTTCGATTTCAGTAAGGCTTTTGATACTGTTCCGAATAGAAGGCTTATCAATAAATTGCAATCTTTGAGCTTGGATTCCAATATTGTTGAATGGATTAGGCAGTGGCTGAGTGACAGGCATCAGAGGGTTGTGGTAAATGGAGTTTATTCAGTGCAAGGTCTTGTTACCAGTGGGGTACCTCAGGGGTCAGTACTTGGACCCATTCTCTTTAATATTTTTATTATTGATATTGCAGAAGGTATTAATGGAAAAGTATGTCTTTTTGCTGATGACACAAAGATTTGCAACAGGGTTGACGTTCCTGGAGGGATCAGCCAAATGACAAATGATTTAGGTAAACTAAAAAAATGGTTGGAGCTGTGGCAATCTTAATGTGGATAAGTGCAAGATAATGCACCTGGGACGTAAAAACCCAAGGGCTGAATATAGAATATTTGATACGGTCCTAACCTCAACATCTGAGGAAAGGGATTTAGGGGTTATTATTTCAGAGGATCTAAAGGTAAGTAGTCAATGTAATAGAGCAGCAGGAAATGCTAGCAGAATGCTTGGTTGTGTAGGGAGAGGTATTAGCAGTAGGAAAAGGGAAGTGCTCATGCCACTGTACAGAGCACTGGTGAGACCTCACTTGGAGTACTGTGTGCAGTACTGGAGACCGTATCTCCAGAAGGATATAGACATCTTAGAGAGAGTTCAGAGAAGGGCTACTAAAATGGTGTACGGCTTGAAGGAGAAAAGTTACCAGGAAAGGCTTAATGATCTTCACATGTATAGCTTGGAAAAAGGACGAGACAGAGGAGATATGATAGAAACATTTAAATACGTAAAGGGAATCCACAAGGTAGAGGAAGGGAGTATATTTAAAAGGAAACAAAGTAGCAAAACAAGAGGACATAGTCTTAGATTAGAGGGGCAAAGGTTTAAAAGTAACATCAGGAAGCATTATTTTACTGAGAGGGTGGTGGATACATGGAACAGCCTTCCAATAGTAGTGGTAGAGGCCAAAACCGTGATTGAATTTAAGCAGGCATGGGATAGGCATAAGGCTATCCTAAACAAAAGATAAATCCAGGTAAAGTATCCATGTAATTGGGCAGACTAGATGGGCAGAAAGGTTCTTATCTGCCGACATTTTCTATGTTTCTATAATGGTTTAAGGAAAAGATCACCACATTCTTTTCTTAAAAATTTGATAAATCATTTAAAATTAAAATAAATTTGTGCAACTGATTGGGTAAAGAGAGAATTAGCATTGGAAGCAACCAAGAGGCCAAATGTAATCATAAAGTACTTTTAACCCCTTTACTTCTGTGATCGTGTATACACTATCAGCGGTGGCAGACACAGCAGCCCGAGATCGTGTTAACACAATCTGGGACTGGGGTGTATCATTGCAAATGAATTTCGTTTGCGTTTGGGCTCCAGAAGGTGCCCTTAAAATTTTAGCCCTGTGGGCATTACGTAGCTGACACGGATTCAGGCGCTGCAGTTCTACCTGCAGTGACACCATTTAGTCAGCAGGTGGCCAAATAGATTAATATGGTAAGAAATACACTGGGAACATTCCCAAATATTTTTACTGTATAATTAAAATTATTTCCAAAAACCCACTGGTTCCTGATAGTGGATTTTTGGAAAATCACTTGGAGTGAAGGGGTTAAAGATATGTAACTATAACCCAACAAACTAAAAAATTAAATAATGTAGCATTAGACTTGAATGGCTCTGCGCCACATGCACACGTAACACATACAGTCACATGTCTATAAATCATGGTATATGAAACAGATGTACAATGCCTTGGTATAGACTATCTGATTGGGATATGCATCATAGCGTGATTAGTAACAGCCACTATATATTGCTTCTTTGTCATCTCAGTTGCAATATTGACTTCCCAATGATGATGTCTCTGAACGTGTTATAGAAATGAGCTTAGTCGTGCTGATGTCACATTATTTGAGTGAGTCTCCTTAAGCCAGTACGAAAAGAAAACCAGTATCCGCAAGAAACTGTAATCAAGATGTGTTACAAGGTATCAGATCATATCTCTGTTCAGAAGAGAGGATTTGGTCAGTGAGATTGTGCTGTAAATCTTAAAATGACACTATCGGAAAAGCCATTTCTTGTTTTTATTAAATGCCCAAAGTATGTATTTTTGTATGATTTTTTAGTGCGCAAAACATGCATTTTAACACTTTCCGTCTTCTAAGGAAATGAAATTCCTAAACAAATATTTCTACATGTTTGTGTTTGTAAACAAATCACATAGATGTTGTGTTCTCATATGTTTAAGCCTATTTATGTAGAACATAAAATCTATTATTGGATAATAAACACTGCGTTTGGATTTACATACATACAGGGATATTCAGAGAGCGGTGAAAAGCAGGAGAATGACTGGAGAATGGAAAATTCTAGGTCCAAATAGCCAATTTGGAAAGTGAGATGAAAGGGAGAATTTTTCTGGTTTGGCTATTTTGACCTAGAATTTTCCATTCTCCAGTCATTCTCTGGCTTTTCACCGCTCTCTGAATAACCCTGATTGTGTCTAAGCATTCTATGAATAGGTTTAAGTATATACTGTGGTCTTAAATATTCTGAAAAGGTGTTTATTGATGACCTCACTGAATTAATGTCATTTGAAATTTCATGAATATCTGATCGCCGTCATTCCCCTGAAGGAAAAGACAAAATTACACCTATAATGTAATTTTATGAGAAATAGTCCTTCAGGTAAGATAATATAATATAAATTCTATGGCTGTATGGATAGACTAAGTTATTTTAATGCGATGCATCAGAACATTTTTGTTGCTCATAATGTATAATGTCATATGAAAATTTTTAAGTGAACAGCATGTGAAAAACGTGTTTTTTGTTTAGTTTCTCAGTTTTTTTAATTTTTAAAAAGCATTAACATATTTTAATCCTGCAGTATCTCTCCGTCTCATAAACACACTTTCAAACCATGCTTCACTTGGAGGGATCAGGGTCTTAAACCCCAAATATCATCCTTAAAAGTATATGAAATGGAATCATTTTAATTATCCAGTTCTTTAAAATACATGTGTCTTTACTTGTATTACTAAATGCAATTTTTTCATTTTATATGGAGCTTGAGTCCAAAGCAATATCTTTCCCTTTCTGACTTCAACCCTTTGCCATGAGCTATACACCCTCTCTCCTGTGCGCATGAAATTATTTCCTTTACTGTTAGGGTAGGGCCATACACCCCTCTCCTGTGCGCTGGCATTGTCCATGACATGGCTTTGTAGCACACCATGGCAGTGTACACCAGGCACTATTCGCCCCAGCCAGGACTGCAACTTTCCCAATGCGAACAGGTGCCCTGAACGGCTCCTTAGGCAAGGCCGCATGTCGCTTGTTGAAGTACATCTAAATTTTCACCAACAACGAGGAAAAAAAAAAACGAGGAACACCAATGCCTCGGAAACATTCACCGATCCCAGTTGGTACACCGGGATCCCACTTCTATATTGGTACTAAACCCATATAATTGGAAGCAAAAAATAGAAGAAATAACCGGTCAACAGGCCTAAAGACTGGAGACTGATTATCTGGGAAGTGGCAAGAAAGTGAATAACTTTATTTAAACGAAAAAACACTCTCAGATACAAAGTTTTTAAAACAATTAGACGACAGGATGAGGGTATTGAAAAAGATAGGTAGCGGCTAGACCAATGCCATATGTTCAAATGAGCCGGTGAAATGTAACCATAATTGCCAACCCCTTTAAAAAAAGTCATTCCCCTCCTGCTACTGACATTAAGTTGCTGAAAAATTCACGTGAACGTTCTAGGTCTGTTGCCCAGTCCACACTACCACTTCTGAATTAACCAATGGTTCACTGGATATAAATTCATTGAGGATCATCATTGAGCATCAATTTATCTGATTTTGTCCTTAGCGATTGCCATATTTCAGTTTTAAACAGAGTAGGCTTGTGCACCGATTTTTTTTCGGTTCGATTCGGTTCGATTTGTTCGGATGTTTAAACTTTTCGATTCGGCTCGTTTCGACCGATTTCTGTTTCGATTCGGTTCGGCTCGACTCGTTTTTCGTGTACATTTTTTTTTCGGAATATCGACCATTTTTCGTATTTTCGTGTCACTTTGCTCGTTTTTTGTATCGACTTTTCGTGATTTCGTGACTTTTCGATTTTTCGGAACGTCTGTTCTCCTCGACCATTTTTCGTATTTCCGTGTCACTTTGCCCGTTTTTTGTATCGACTTTTCGTGATTTCGGAAATTTTTGTTTTTTCGGAACGTCTGTTCTCCTCGTTTCAAAGCTGTCTAACTCTATTCGTTTTGACGTAAACTACTATGGTTTACTTTTTTATACTTTATATATTTTTTTATAATAAATTTTTGGTTTGTTTTTCGGATCCGATAATTCATTCTGTCGATACGATAATTCTGGCGATTCTATCGTGTTTTTTTTAAATTAAATAAAGATCCTTTTTTTCTTATGAATATACATTTCACAACTTTATTTAATCATATTAAAATGGTATGAAAGCCAAGGAACAAAAAAAAAGAACAAAACGATTTAAAAAATGCTAAACTGACCCGAATGGTCTGACTTTAAAAATAAAAACCAGAACAAAAAGGTTTTAAAACGGAAAAATAGTTGATCAAAATGATCTGAAACGAAAAAAAAAAAAAAAAAAAGATTTAAAACAGACAAAAAAAAATTAACCCTTTCGCTGCTGAGGCATTTCACGGCTTCCCTTCACGCCTGTGTGCGGTCTGCTGCTGAGCTAATTTTTAACAGTTTCGCTCCTCTTGTTTAAACGCGTTTTTTTGAAGCCTTATTTTATAATATGACCCAGACATGTTATATATCGTTCTTTCCGGCAGACTCGGCAGATGATTCATAATATATCATTATCATATGTATGCGTCATGTCCTGTCTTTATATTATAACAAAAAATGCAATAAAATTTGAATTTTCAACGTTTGTTTTACAAGGTGTAAAGTGTTTTTTTCACATTTTAACATGCGACTGTTTGTGGTTATATTTTATGAGTTGCCTTTGTTAAAAAAAATTGAAATGGGGACTTGTTATATTTTTTTGGGTGAAAATTACACTATTTTTAACAAACGCACCCCATACAAAAATCCTTAGTGCAGCATCATTGTTCACATTATAATTGAAATGGGAATAATATTGCTGCATTAACAAAACAAAACAAAAAACCTGTTTATTTTTTTTTATATTTTAATTTTTTATAATTTTTAACATTGTCATGTTTGGTATTGTTGGAAAGGCCATGCTCTGGTCGATCCAAAGATACCAAACATTAAACAACCGATAGCTGCCGCGGATCGGGAGATAGGGGGTTCATTGGAACCCCCTATCTCCACCATTGGTGGCAGTTAGGGGTTAACTCCAGAACTGACGTCATTGTGACGAGGTCTTGGGACTGTCGGCAGCTGCCGTTCCCCCACGCTGTTGTCTTCCTGCAAAGAAGTGACCATGTTGGCGGGCAGCGTCTTAGCGGCAGCGGTGGGAGAGAGAGAGCTCATAGCTGGGAGGAGGTGTTGCGTGAAGCTGCAAACAGGGACAAATAAACTAGACCTGAGCCGCACTGAGGATCTTTGGGTTGTGTCGGAGAAGACTTCACGCAGTGCTGCCATCAATATTTTTTGATAAATTCTTGGTTATACAATGAATGTGACTGTGGACAAAAATCCGTGTTGTTGTGACATCGCCTAAGCTTAACAAAACCAGGCCACGTCGGTAATCAAATCTCAAGGCAGTACAACAAGGTTGTGTTAGTGTGTGACATTTTTTGGCCAGGCAGGAAGTGTAGAATGTGCACAGTCACATTCATGGCCACAAATATGTTGACAAATTTATGACAAAGGGTCCATAGAAATGTCAATACATTTATGTACATATAATTTTAACAGTGTGGAAACCAAGCAATACATATTAACTTATTAAGTAAGGAAAAGCAACGCACACAAACAGGAAAATATAGAAAAAATAGAAAATTTATTTACAACATGGGGAAGGGAAGGGAAAATGCCAAGGATGGCAAACTGCCCAACAGGGGCGCAAACAACACAAACAAACATAGTGTAGTGGAAATAGACTGGAAGATGGCCGCCATTGTAAGCCAGGCGACCATCTTGTTCAGAATATTGGTTCACTTGAGATAATTAGGCAGTTTTTAGCTGAAATTAGAAGCAGGCATACATAGAAACTTAGGAATGTGCTGAGATTGGAAGAAAAACAATCAAAGCGCTGAGAAAGGTCTCTGCTGTTTTCGACACAGAGAAAGGATACATCAAGGTCGTTGGGGCCCGCAGAAATACAAAGGAGTATAGAGATCAGACCAGGTGCTTTTTGTAACAAATGAGTGAAGACGCTAGGGAACGGGGCGCAGCCCGGAACAGTGGGAGCAACTAATTATGTTTCACTGAAACTAACATGAAGTTTGCCAATTTACAGCCAAATTAATGAAATGTCTTTTGTATTAGCCAAAGGGAGGTACTAACCCATGTGGGGTGGGATAGCGTAACCGGGAGGTGGGCTAATTGGGATGTACCTAATCATGTATTTTGAGGTATAAAATCTCATGTCACTGTGAAAATCGCTGCTCATTCTTTGCGATTGAATCCTGTTTGAGCATCTGTTGTGATATCACAATAAAGTTTGCCTTTCCTGAAGAGACTCGTGTTCAGACAATCCTTGCTCGTGTCCGGTCCGGCCTCGTCTTGAGTGAACCTGCAGATTCCGGTTACATTTCGGGAGGAGGCTGGTCTCACTGCCGCTCCAGGATGTCAGCGGCATTGCTTATATGCTCCCGCAATTCCTGGAGCAGTTCCTGGATGGCATCGATGGTCATAACAGCCAGGCGTAGCTCGCCGATCGCCTCCCGATTTATCATCCTGACATTGGAGGACGTGTCCGGTCTGGCTTCTCCTTCTATATATCCAATAAATGAAAGAAGGAAAATACAGTAAGTAAAGCAGGTTTCTATTTTTGACTGAAAGTCTTGAAAAAATATAACAGTAGTATATACCAGTGCTGGCGGCCTCCTGAGGCTCCGACTCCTCCGACGACTCCTCCTCCACCACCACCGTCACCATCTCATCCGGTGCTATATCTAAGAAATTAAAGAAATAAAAAATACAGTAAACAACAAAACTGATTTATTTTTGAACAAAAGTCGATGCAAAATACAACAGTAAAAAAAAACCTGGACTCGCGGCCTCCTGCTGCGGCTCCGGCTCCCTCTCTCCATCGCCCTCCTCCTGCTCCCCCTCCTGCTCCTCCGCTTCCTCCTCCTGCTCCTCTTGTGCTATACATAAAAAAATGTAATTAAAATACAGTAAACAAAAAAAGTTTCTGTTTTTGACCAAAAGTCGTTGCAAAATAAAACAGTATATACCAGCGCTGGTGGTCGCCCGTGGCTCCTCCTCCTCCTCCACTGGGGCACTGGTGCCCGCCGGGGCAGATGCTGCCTTCTTCCTGTCTTCTGCCAAATCCAAAAAATAACACGTAAATAATGCAGACTGGAGAAAATGGTATATCTATACAATATATTGCCGAAAGTATTGCGACACCCCTCCACTACCCCACTACCAGCTTGACCCACCACTACTCCCATCTCATAGGTCTAAAGTCACAAAATATTTATTTATTTCCCCTGCACATAGACATATATTACCGTTCAATTATATATTTTTTTCAGAAGTAAACATTACATTTATTCAATAAAAACTATTATTTGTGTTGTGTGCGTACAAAACGCATTGTGCTGACTGCTTTTATTTATTTTATAGAAGGCCTCAGCCTCAGTTTCACTTTCAGTTTCTGCTAATAAAACTGGATATTGCAGAAACAACAGAAATCCGCCATTTTGTTTTGAAATTTGCATCTAAAGCGTTCAATAATGACACTGCTGCAGCAAACTGAATTGCTGCGCTGCACCAATTCAGCAGCTGCTGAGGATGTATTGAACGCGGCTCTGTTTGGATGCACTTTCAGAAGAACTACATGTCCCATCCTACCACTTAGCAGAGACGCAGAGATTTTTGTTGATGCGCAGGTGGGAGCCAATATTGGGCAAGCTGCAGGTCTTCTCGTATGCATCACTCAGTCACAACAACCTCCCCCCCCAGCACACTACAGTACACACAGTGCCAAAAGAAATCCAGCATTGTAATTTCATCTACATACATCAAATGTCACAATTTTCACGAATACGTAAAATCACAAAAAGGAAGAGCTATGGCAAAAATGCATGTATGACGAGTCGTGAAAACGCAAAGCTATACACAATCACATTGCATGAAAAAAGGACTAGATAAATCAACGTATTTCTGTGCACATTACCACATGCAAGCACATTATTATTATTATACAGGATTTATATAGCGCCAACAGTTTGCGCAGCGCTTTACAATATAACATGACACTTACGTTTGGCTATGACGCGACGGATGTGCCTCAGCTGCTCCTCCTCGCGCACCTTGAGGTCGGACCAGCGTTTTCGGAGCTGGTACTTCGTTCGGTCCTTCCCGAACAGCTCCAGGATGGTGGTGCGAACCTTATCGAGGATACGGTCATTTCTTGCATTATTCTTCCTGCCGTAAGGGCCCTTACGGCAGTCGTAATCTCGTTTATCAAAGATGCGGACCAGCTCCAGCATCTCGTCAAATGCCATGTTGCTGGCCCGCTTCTTCCTGGATGGTGTTTCATGGGTACAAGAAGATGAGGAGGTGTCTGAATGGCACTCGTCTCTTGCAGCCATGATGAATAATAAAAACAATATTTTTTGGCCTGTCCAAAAGTTGTCAAAAAACTGGCTCAATAAAGTTACGACATCCGCGCGCGCGCATGCGTGACCCGCGGACGAATCGGATCAGACCCGAATACGAAGGAATTATCGTATCGACAGAATTATCGGATCATTGGAAACAAAAAAACAAGTGATACGCATTTACAAATACAAAATTTACAGAATCAGCGATATAACCGATAATAGTTAAATATACGATGTCCAGAGTTACCGAAATGGAACCGAAATCACGAATGGAACCGAAGTCATGAATAGAGCGAAAATAAATTTCGATTTGACACATTCAAGTCCATTCGAAAATTCCGAAAATATTTCGTTTCGGCTCGGAAAACTTTTCGGCTCTGTCAGTTTTTGGGTCCGATCCGTTTCGGAAATTCGGCCGAATCCGAAAACACGAATCAGGAAATTTTGTGAAAATTCCCAAATTCTGAAACCCGAAACGCACATCCCTAAAACAGAGGCTTATCAAAAGGAATAACTCACCATATCTCCTAACTGCTGGAGATGTAACACAGAGTTAGGCACTTATATCCACATATGGTGGGAATGCGCTCCTCTCAAAACATTCTGGAAAAAGGTCCAGGATCTTATACGAGACACCACAGATGTGATCTTGGACCTTACACCCCAAGTCTACCTGCTTCTTCAACTCCCATTTTTATTGGCGTCGATGAAAAAATCGTTGCTACTTCGCATTCTTCTGGTGGCTCGCTCGCTGAAACCGGTATTCTGGAAATCGTCCGTCACACCTCCTTTGAAAACTTTAATAAATAGATTGGAGATATTGAGGTCAATAGAAGAACGAGCCCTGTCCCCCTCAGTGGCAGTTCAACACTTTCTCGAAGTTTGGTTTCATTGGTCGACATACTGCTCTTCAGCGAGGTTCAGGGGACTCCTGGGGGAAGGTGACGGGCAGCTCGGGGAACACAACGCACTAGAGGCATAAATGCCTACATCTGGGACCTTAGGATTTTAACAATTGTCTGTTATTGTGCGGATGGCTTGCTCAGAGTCAGCAGGAGTGTTCTTATCTCTCCATGTTACCCCTCCACTTCACTTTCTCAAATTCCCCCACCCCCTTTTTTTTTCTTCTTCTTTTTCCCTCTCTTCCTTTCTCTCTCCTCTTTTCTTTCTTCATCACCACCTCTCTTTCTCTCTCTCTTTCTCTGTTTTCTTACCCTCCATTTCTCTTTAACTTCATTCGCATCTCTTCTTAGATTCTCGAATCTGCTCGTTTGTTTTGTATGCGACCCACCCAAAACTATAGTGACATGGAAGCACTGACAGTGGTGCAGGATATAAACGATTTTAATGGGACACGAGTCCTAAAATATTTGTTGTTTCTCTCCATTAGTTTGCTGTGTAGGACACTTTATTTTACAAGCACTTATATTGATCCTTACGATATGCGGTTAGAAATTGTAGTGTTCATAATGTTGTATTACTTAGTACAATCTTTACTGTTCCATTCGTGTAGAACTGTTATACCTAACCTGTACCTTATCATATATGAAAATAAAAACTTTTCATTTTAAAAAAAAAAAGGAATAACTCACGAAAGGGCAATGAGACTCACTCGAAAAATGGAAAACAAGAACCCCAAGGGGCTCCTGTGGTGATTGTTGCTGAGAGTGAAAAAATTCATTAAAATGGTTGATCTTTATTGATATTGATACGAACAAAACAAGACGAATATATTAAAATTATCTACACCAATGGATGGTATGGGAGTCTCCTTTGATCTGTGAAACCAAATGAGCTACAGACATATAGGGGTGACAAATTATTGGTACATTACCAGACATTCATATTTCACCTCCCTACTGCTCAGTAATGTGCTCATTAGTACCGTTATGTACAGATCAATGTAATGTAGTCAATGTAAGAGAGCAGCAGGAAATGCTGGCAGAATGCTTGGTTGTGTAGGGAGAGGTATTAGCAGTAGGAAAAGGGAAGTGCTCATGCCACTGTACAGAGCACTGGTGAGACCTCACTTGGAGTACTGTGTGCAGTACTGGAGACCGTATCTCCAGAAGGATATAGACATCTTAGAGAGAGTTCAGAGAAGGGCTACTAAAATGGTGTACGGCTTGAAGGAGAAAAGTTACCAGGAAAGGCTAAATGATCTTAATATGTACAGCTTGGAAAAAAGACGAGACAGAGGAGATATGATAGAAACATTTAAATACGTAAAGGAAATCCACAAGGTAGAGGAAGGGAGTATATTTAAACGGAAACAAAGTAGCAAAACAAGAGGACATAGTCTTAGATTAGAGGGGCAAAGGTTTAAAAGTAACATCAGGAAGCATTATTTTACTGAGAGGGTGGTGGATACATGGAACATTCTTCCAGTAGAAGTGGTAGAGGCCAAAACAGTAATTGAATTTAAGCAGGCATGGGATAGGCATAAGGCTATCCTAAACAAAAGATAAATCCAGGTAAAGTATCCATGTAATTGGGCAGACTAGATGGGCCGAAAGGTTCTTATCTGCCGACATTTTTCTATGTTTCTATGTTTCTAAATCAGGCCCATTGAATTGGCAACAATGTGTAGGTCCTCCATTGTAGTATCAGGTGAAAAAGTATTGCATCATCACTCCACACCCTGCTTGCGTCACCATCACCAACCCAAAGCCGCGATCGCTAGCAGTATCACTCGGCAGGAAGCCAGCAAGCAATGGGAATGGTGCTGCCAGCCGCCAAACCTCACGCGAGCCAGCCGTGACACTCTGATTTTGACCTTACCTTTGTGCACATTATTTTTTATGAGGGAACAATGCTTCAGACATGCATCTAGGCATGGGATGTCCTGAGCCAAATACAACAAGGAAAGAAATCATAAGCACACACATCATAAAAGATTCAAAACTGAAACCCCCAAAAATTAAGCACACATGGAGACTACTGAAAAGACACATAGATCCTCTCGTTTACAAATATATGCAGCTACATGACAAGACTCATCTCACAAATTATAAACCTTTGCTCTGATGCATAGATAGCAAACACACACACACAGCTATGAGACGTCTCTCAATGCTATTGCATTTGCATTGAGAGACAGTAAATGATCAACTTTGCAAAGCCTATGCAAATCTGATCGTAACCCTGGAAGGCTGTCAGTGTTTGAGGATTGACATCTTTCTGGTTGGAGGGAAACAATCCACTCTGGAAAGCTGTCACATCTTCTAGAAACTGTTGCCTAAAAATGAAGTGAAAATGGAGAAAAATCTGGTGGTTAGGGGTTACCCTAAAAAGTAACCCTATCTATAAAAGTTACTGTAACCTTAAAACAAGCAAAAATACTAACCCTGACCCTAATCTTAAAATTGAACGAGTGACTTTTTTGCACCGTACCTGCTACGGAAAACGGACTCAAGTATAGTGCTTTAGCTGCAGTGAAAAAAAATGACACGAAATGCCATTCTTTACATGTGCAAAACAAGTAGTAGCGTCTATTTGTAAGCTACATTCATAAATCAGCAGCCACAAGGTGGCAAATTTCAGACAGGATACAATCCATAGGGGGTGACCAGCCTCACTCTTAGGCTAGGATCAGACGAACGCATTTTTCGCATCGCCCATAAAAAAGTGCATCCAAACGCATTGCCATATTTTTTCACGGAAGACATGAAAGCGGTCATACGATGCGCATTTTCGTGCGTGATTTTTGACGGAGCTATTAAAAACAAGTGGACGTGATGTTGGCTGGACATGTGCAGCATCTGACGTCTCCTAATCATGCACACACGTCACTATGCCAACGCAGCGCACTCTGTGCGTCAGTACTAGCGGTTCTACGTTCTTGAAAAAATGCGTTTGTTTGCCGCTTGCGTTGTGCGGCCGAACTTTCGTACGCCCATACTTCGTATATTGGCCTTCATTGGACTACTACTACTACTACGGCCGTAATAAAGTGCGGCTGCACGCGCGTTCGCACTGCATTCGTCTGACCCAAACCTTACACAGCAGGTAGGAGCTCAGCCCCCAACCTACTGTAAGTAGCCCCCCCATTGCGGTTGTGTGCACACTGACATATCCACACTCCCATGGATTGTACTCCATCTGTTTGGATAATGGAAACTGGTGAGAGGCTCCACCCTTCAGTATTATGTGTATGGACTGCAATTGCTTCATAGTTGCGAATATAACCCCCAGTAGGATTGTGCACCTTATGTAATTGCAGGACCTATTTAAACTTTGCATTGCAGAGAGCCCCAGGAGGATGTGTGTGCCATATAAGTGTGTTAATCTCATAAGAGCAGTCATTAGGTTAGGAGTAGGATGAACTAACATCTTGAGAAGTTACATTGATATTATGGAAGGCATTGTTATACCCAAGTAAGGTATTTTATAACTTTAAAGCTACAAACAAGTAGCGCATATATACATGAATATAAATAAAATAATAATTATCAAATAAGTGTGGGATTCATGATAAGATGACAAGATAACAGTTTTTTCTGGGGTAATATTGGTGAGTTCAGACACCGTAGGTCTCGACCCCCGGATCATAGGAAATACACATGTTCACGAATTTTGGCATGTGTGATATTGTTTTTTTGTCAGCCACCTCTACATTTACCAGTGGGAAGAAAAGGGACTGCATAGACATACCTTAAAATTACAAAACAACAGCAGCTTCGATCACACACGCAACTTGATTTATAGCCTCATATGTATGTTGTGATTAGTTTGATCGTGCACATAAAAGTGCAGATGCCTCGCATACACCGATTGCATCTAGTAAACATCCACATTAAAAACCAGAAGGCCCTTTCAATGGATGTCATAGGACTGCAGGTATTTCCAGTTATTCACAATAGCAAAAGAAAAGAACACAATATTTTCTTCCACAATCTATGAGATATACAGCTGTGTTCAGGTTTAAACATTTGGTCACAGCATTGCATAACAGTCCAGTACCATTGGCATGCCCTGGCATTTCCCTTTTTGCCTTAATGCAGCCAAGATTTATGTGTTCCAGATTAACGTTTACATATTATATTTACAATTAACTACTGGTAACTCTGTACACCATAGTGATATTAATATTTGTTATAGGATGTGTGTGTTCCAGCTTCCGTCTGCCATGCCAAACTGCCGACACGCTATAGTAATCAGAGTCAGACCCAGGCACTAATTTGTTGTTTACTGAAGAAAGAAACAATGAATCCAGCCTGGTAATTGATGTATTTTAGCTATACAAATGATGCACTAATTGTGTTTCTTTAAAGAGTATTTCTTCAGTTTCTTTCAATATACTGAAAATGCATCTTCCTGCTCCTTATCTTTCTTGTTCACGGTATGAGGTGGCAGTTTCTTCCCTTGTGTGGGCAGAAGTGCATTGAGATTGAGTTACACAGTGGAGACACACAAGACAGAACACACAGCTCCAAAATAAACAGAAAAAGATATATCCTTTTTTTATATCATGATGTCAGTAGTAGAATGAATGTATTTAGGGTACAGCTGCATAATTCTACAATATCCCTTTAAGATTGCTTCTACTCATACCCTATGTTGAACTACAAGTAGTCACAAAAGACATTATTAACCAGACAGCTGGCATGCTTCACATTAATGTCCAGGGTACTTTGCTCAGCATAAACCGGAGTTAGTGCAATATCCCTTTCACCACTGTGATCGACTTAACCCCTTCACTGCTGAGCCATTTCACCTCTGTGTGCTGATCTAATTTTTAAAATTTTTGCTCATCATGATTAAATGCGATTTGAAGTCACGTTTTATTAAACGACACAGAAAAATTATATATCCTATTTTGGCAGATTCAGCAGATTCATAATATCATTATGATACTGATAAAAATTTGAGTTTTCAATAATGATTTACATGGTTATACAAAGAGATCCGAAAAGTCACTGCATGTTCGGTGACTTTTCGTTCCCTGCACTTCAGGGGATTCGGCGATTCCTAGTTCGCCGACCCTGCGGTGTATTCAGCAAGCACCGCAGGGCCCCCGTAGTGCAGGGAAAATCCCACCGCAAACCCGCCGAACACTCACCGAAAGAAGCAGAAAAGAGCTGGATTAACCCCGCCGAACACGCTGAAGACACCCAACTAGTCACCGATCACAGCTCAGAGCAGCTGCCGGAAAAAGCCGACTAGCAGATGGACGAGTTATCAAAAAAAAAAAAAAACAGTACGCTTGAAAGTTTGAAATTATAAACTCTGTTTGCAAAACACCTACTGAACGAAAAGGTCTGAAATTTACATATAAGATCCAATGAATGATAATTAAAAGGTTTGTTACAGAAAAAAGAAAAAATGATTTAATAAAAACGGAAACAATTTTGCCAAAAAAATCCCAAAGAATGCCTAAAAGATCCTAAAAAATGTATAAGTAAAGAGACTTTTTACTGCAGATTTAAAAATAATAAACGGTTTATTAGATACTAGTTGTAAAGCCTGCCCAGAGGGCAGTCTATTGTGGATATACTGCCCCTGCTCATGATATACTGCCCCAGCTCGTGGATACTGCCCCAGCACGTGGATACTGCCCCAGCACGTGGATACTGCCCCCGCACATGGATACTGCCCCCGCACGTGGATACTGCCCCCGCACGTGGATACTGCCCCAGCCTGCCCAGAGGGCAGTCTATTGTGGGTATACTGCCCCAGCTCGTGGATACTGCCCCAGCACGTGGATATTGCCCCAGCATGTGGATACTGCCCAGCACATGGATATTTCCCCCAGCACATGGATTTGCCCAGCTCATGGATTTGCCCCCAGCTCATGGATTTGCCCAGCACATGGATTTGCCCCCAGCTCATGGATTTGCCCCAGCTCATGGATTTGCCCCCAGCTCATGGATTTGCCCAGCTCATGGATTTGCCCAGCACATGGATTTGCCCCAGCTCATGGATTTGCCCCCAGCTCATGGATTTGCCCAGCTCATGGATTTGCCCAGCACATGGATTTGCCCCAGCTCATGGATTTGCCTAGCACATGGATTTGCCCCCAGCTCATGGATTTGCCCCCAGCTCATGGAGTTGCCCCCAGCTCATGGATTTGCCCAGCACATGGATTTGCCCCAGCTCATGGATTTGCCCAGCACATGGATTTGCCCCCAGCTCATGGAGTTGCCCAGCTCATGGATTTGCCCAGCACATGGATTTGCCCCCAGCTCATGGATTTGCCCCAGCTCATGGATTTGCCCCCAGCTCATGGAGTTGCCCAGCTCATGGATTTGCCCAGCTCATGGATTGCCCAGCACATGGATTTGCCCAGCTCATGGATTTGCCCCCAGCTCATGGATTTGCCCCAGCTCATGGATTTGCCCAGCTCATGGATTTGCCCCCAGCTCATGGATTTGCCCAGCTCATGGATTTGCCCAGCACATGGATTTGCCCCAGCACATGGATTTGCCCCCAGCTCATGGATTTGCCCCAGCTCATGGATTGCCCCCAGCTCATGGAGTTGCCCAGCTCATGGATTTGCCCCCAGCTCATGGATTTGCCCCAGCTCATGGATTTGCCCCCAGCTCATGGATTTGCCCCCAGCTCATGGATTTGCCCAGCACATGGATTTGCCCAGCTCATGGATTTGCCCAGCACATGGATTTGCCCCCAGCTCATGGATTTGCCCCCAGCTCATGGATTTGCCCCCAGCTCATGGAGTTGCCCAGCTCATGGATTTGCCCCCAGCTCATGGATTTGCCCAGCACATGGATTTGCCCCAGCACATGGATTTGCCCAGCACATGGATTTGCCCCCAGCTCATGGAGTTGCCCCAGCTCATGGAGTTGCCCAGCTCATGGATTTGCCCAGCACGTGGATTTGCCCAGCACGTGGATTTGCCCAGCTCGTGGATTTCCCCAGCTCATGGATTTGCCAGCACGTGGATTTGCCCAGCTCGTGGATTTGCCCCAGCTCATGGAGTTGCCCCAGCTCATGGAGTTGCCCAGCTCATGGATTTGCCCAGCACATGGATTTGCCCCAGCTCATGGATTTGCCCAGCACGTGGATTTGCCCAGCTCATGGATTTGCCCCCAGCTCGTGGATACGGACCCCCCAGCTCGTGGATATTGACCCCCCCGCTCGTGGATATTGACCCCCCCCACCCCCCACCAGCGCTCATACTCACCTGTCGAGCGGCGCCAGGGAAGTGAAGATTTCCCCGCTTCCGGTCTTTGAAGGACCCAAGCCGCGGTCACGTGACCGGGGCTTGGGTCCTTCAAAGCGGAAGCGAGGGAACTTTCCCTCCGCCGCTCGGGGGGTAGGATGCGCGCGGCAGCCGGGTAGAGGCTGCGCCTCTACCGGCTGCCGCGCGCATCCTACCCATGAGCGGCGGAGGGAACTTTCCCTTCGCCGCTCGGGGACCCGTTAGATGCACACAGCAGCCGGGTAGAGGCTGCGCTCGCAGCCTCTACCCGGCTGCCGCGCGCATCCAACCCCCCGAGCGGCGGAGGAAACTTTCCCTTCGCCGCTCTGGGGTTGGATGCGCGCGGCAGCCGGGTAGAGGCTGCGAGCGCAGCCTCTACCCGGCTGCTGTGTGCATGTGTAACCGCCGCGGCGAGCCGGCAGCCGGCTCGTGCCGCGGCGGTTGCATGCGCGCGCAACCAACCGCCGCTGGTTGCGCGCGCATGCGCAGTAAGGCTTTGGCGACGGACAGCCAAAGCCTTACTCTTTTATAGTATTAGACTAGGTGTTAAGCCTGCCCAGAGGGCAGTCTATTGTTGAGGGTCTGGCTGCTCTCGGTGCACCCCGGGCTCTGGCTGCTCTGCTCTCCATTGGGGGGGGTTGCAAGCGCATTGAAGTTGGTATTAGGTAGTTGCAGGGGCAGTGGGGATGCAGAAGGTGGCATTGGGTGGGTTGCAGGTGTGCAGATGGTGGTATTGGGGGGTTGCGGGGCAGTGGAGGCGCAGAAGGTGGTATTAGGGGTGGCGGGGGCAGTGGGGGCACAGAAGGTGGTTTTGGAGGGTTGCGGGGTTGCAGAAGGTGGTATTGGGGGGGTTGTGGGGGCAGTGGGAATGCAGAAGGTGGTATCGGGGGGTTGCGGGGGCAGTGGGTGTGCAGAAGGTGGTGGGTGTGCAGATGATGTGACTGCTGACAAAAGCAGCAGGATGAATTCTGAAGTGTTTCGGGCAATATTATCTGCTCACATTCAGCCAAATGCTGCAGAACTCATTGGACGGCGCTTCACACTGCAGATGGACAATGACCCAAAGCATACTGCAAAAGCAACCAAAGAGTTTTTGAAGGGACAGAAGTGGAATGTTATGCAATGGCCAAGTCAATCACCTGACCTGAATCCCATTGAGCATGCATTTCACTTGCTGAAGACAAAACTGAAGGGAAAATGCCCCAAGAACAAACAGGAACTGAAGACCGTTGCAGTAGAGGCCTGGCAGAGCATCACCAGGGATGAAACCCAGCGTCTGGTGATGTCTATGCGTTCCAGACTTCAGGCTGTGATTGACTGCAAAGGATTTGCAACCAAGTATTAAGAAGGGAAAGTTTGATTTATGATTATTATTCTGTCCCATTTACCTTTGGTCCCTTAACAAGTGGGAGGCACATCTGCAAACTGCTGTAAGTCCTACACCGTTCACCTGAGTTGGATGTACATACCCTCAAATTAAAGCTGACAGTTTGCAGTTAAAGCACATTGTGTTTGTTTCATTCCAACTCCATTGTGGTGGTGTATAGAGCCAAAGATGTTAGAATTGTGTCGATGTCCCAATATTTCTGGACCTGACTGTATTTAGGTTTGTGTCTGCTCTTTATAGGGTTAAGGAGATAATTTAAAATATTGCATTAAAGATCCTAAGAACCTCAGTTCTTGACAGTGTTTTATGGAAAACTACTTGGTATCGAAAGCGTTAAATACATAAAGGTTTATTCTTAGACAAAAATGTGTATTTGCAGTTTCTCTACGTATTTGTGAGAGGCTGCAATATAGTAACATACTGTTATAAAACAGAAAAAAAAAGGAATATTCAGTAATCTGTCTCGAAGAGATGATAAAATCTGATCTCCTTAGTCTGCAAACCAAACTAGATTGTGTAACACATGTGGAGATATATGCGTGCAGTCACGCACAAGTCAATACAGTTCACGCTAGTTTCACAGGGTTTGAGTATGTTCGCAAAAGAAACAATATACAGAAATATTACAGCAGCTGCCATGACATTCTCATGGACAGTCAACAACAATGCATATGTTTCTAAAGTGAACCTATTCTGGTGGAACAATTTAAATTTTTGAGCTCAAATCCCAACTTTGCTCATTCTATCTTGTCATTTCTCTATTTCTTGGAGTTCCACATTTTTGGTGTGTATAGTTTGTTTTTTTTTGAGAAAGGGTTTTACCAGGAAGGACACATTGAGATTTCTCTCGTTTTCAAGTATGTCCTGGGTGGCGAGTATGTACCGTTAGGTGTCTTGCCCAAGGACACTTACTGGAGATGTGCTCTTGCCAGGATCGAACCCATGTCTCCACAGGCTCGCTCCACGCAGAGCAGTGATGTTACCTCTACTCCACCCAGTTATGTAACAGCAATGTAATATAAAGCAGTGAAAACCAATTAGACTTTCCACTATTTTAAATGTACACAAAAACTGCAATTAATTAGACTGCAGGACTTGTCACGCGCAGCCCCCATTCTCTGGAACACTCTCCCTCACACGGTCAGACTTTCCCCTAACTTCTCTTCCTTCAAACGCTCCCTTAAAACATTCCTATTTAGGAAGCCTACCACCCAACTCACTGACGCAACCATCAATCACTCTCACCTTACAGTCCTCTCCTCCTGTTTCCAACCCCAACCCTTCTAGATTGTGAGTTCCTACGGGAATAGGGCCCTCATCTCCTCCTGTACTGTTTGTCAAATGTTGTTCAATGTATTGTAACCCTGTCTATACTGTGCCTATTGTACAGCGCTGCAGAATATGCTGGTGCTTTATAAATAAAGAAAAATAATAATAATAATTAATATAGGGTATATTTCTAAAAAACCACAAAACACAATATATATATATATATATATCCCTCCTTCTCAAAACCAGGAGAAAAATCACCATATGGATGAGAGTCCAAAACCAGTCCCATTCTTAAATCTAACACATGCCAATGTCTAGATAATCTCCCATCTTGGGCAATATGCTAGGGAATGAATTTCTGATGAATCATAGTAAGAGGCAAGGGTCTCATTTTCCTTTGGCAGCTAGGCCCCACCTAGCATTGTATATGTTATTCATTGAAGGCTCAGTTCCGGGCTGGCTGTTCTTACCTCAAGATGTGCATGATGACTCATTTGTGGGGATTGCTATCAATGTGCTGTCAATATACACAAGACATATTTGAAAACGAGAGAAATCTCAATGTATCCTTCCTGGTAAAATACTTTGCAAATAAATAAATAAATAAATAAAATGTACCCTTCCTTAAGCTTCAGCTAAGGGCTGGAAAAAGGCACGAAAGACTGCTGATGGGAGAAAGAGCATCTGGCAAGGGAGTGGCATTAAGAGATGTGACCCAGTCAGGATACAGAGATCTGTTATGGTTTGTATTCCTTTTTTTTATATATATATTGGTATTATTATAAACACGTTTAATAATCAGTCGGTATAAATAAGATACTTTGGTTTAATTACAAATTAAATTATTTCTTTAAAATAAGTATCCTGTGTCGATATTCCTTATAGTCTATCTGTAACAGTTCTTCTTTTTATCAATAATTGCCATTTTAAACGGATGCTGTACAAGTTCTGCTATTGCATTTCTTTCCATCACACTACGGTTGCATCTATGATTCATGTACTTGCACGAGGCCCTGCAAATCAAAGAGTCAAGAAATTACATTCCCTGGTTTCCATTATATAACGGTTTACTGGGGTAATTTTACAGGAAACTGCAGACACTAATAAAGACATTCTTCTCATGTGAACTATTGCGTTATTTTTTAATTTCTCTTTAATCATGTGAATGTTATAAATATATGTATTTTTATTGATACAAAATGTGGGATTAGCAAGATTGACAGGTTTCCTTTAATTTTGGAATTTAAAAATGAATACCTATGTGTTCTCCCTTGGACTGAAAGAGTATCATTTGTCCAGGAAAGCTTGTTATATGTAGCAACACAATATATGAGGTAAACGGTGCAGCATGTCAGAACTATGAATTTGTGTAAAAATAGAAACTTGACGGTTTGATAAATATGTATGAGCAATTGTGCTTTTTTTTTATATAATTCTTATGCCTGTAATCAGATTTTCTCCATAAGAGCAATTAATTTAACCAAGACTGGCGAACTCCGACCCCTCATGTTTCTAAACTAAAACTCCCATGATTCCCTGGCCACCTGTTGTATTGAAGAAATTCTGGGGATTGTACGCATCAACATCTGGGGGCCTTGAGTTTGACTGCCCTGAATTAGACAATGCTCATTGGGTATCAAGAACCTTTTGATTACATCACAATGAGTGGACCAGGCCAGAGAACCCCTCCTTTTTTTAGTCAGGTGGTGCTTTACTTCTTATAGAATTATAGTGAATCGGGATATAAAAGAAAGCAAAAACAAAAATACATTGAAAAACGTCAGAGGATTGAAACATTGATCAGCTGCCTTTGATACATTAACCCTTTCGCTGCTGAGGCATTTCCCGCCCCTGTGCTGAGGTCATTTTTACCGGTTTTGCTCATCATGTTTAAACATGTTTTGAAGGCTTATTTTAGTATATGACCCAGACATATTATATATCGTTCTTTCCGTCAGACTCGGCAGATTCATAATATGTCATTATTATATGTATACGTCATGTCCTGTCTGTATATTATAACAAAAAATGCAATAAAATATGAATTTTCAATAATTTACAACGTGTAAAGTGTTTTTTTTTCACATTTTAACATGCGAGCAATTGCGGTTATATTTTGTATGGGGTGCGCTTGTTAAAAAACGTAGAAATGGGGTCTCGTTACATTTTTTTGGGGGGAAATTACGTGATTTTTAACAAACGCACCGCATACAAAAATCGTTAGTGCAGCATCATTGTTCACATTATAATTGAAATGGGAACAATATTGTTGCAGTAACGAACCAAAAAAAAGAAAAAAAACTTATTAATTTTTTTTGATAATTTTTTTTTAAATATATATATTTTTTTCTTTTTAAAAAAAAACTTTTTTCATAGTCATGTTTGGTATTGTTGGAACGGCCATGATCTGGCCGATCCAACAGTACCAAACATTAACTCCTAGCTGTCACGGATCGGGAGATAGGGGGTTCATTGGAAACCCCTATCTCCACCATTGGTGGCAGTTAGGGGTTAACTCCAGGACTGGCGTCATCGTGCATAGCACGATGACGCCAGTCCTCAGGGGGCATTCCCGAAGCTTGGCCGACATACAAGATGTCGGCCAGCTCCGGGAAAGGATCACGAACCGGCGCTTTTCGGCGCCGATTCGTGATCCGGCCCCCATGGGGTTAATTCCAGGTACCACTAGAAAGGGCAGGTTGTGCCCTTCCAAACGGTGCCTGGATTAACCCCCTGCACCCCGGCGATCGGGAGGGAGAGAGGTCCGAAGGACCTCCCCCCTCCCTTTCAGGCGCCTCCTCCGCACACGGGGGCGCCTGAATTAGATGTCACCGCGCCGCCGTGATGACATCTAATTAGGCCGGCGGTGGTTCCGGGTGCTGGGCTGACATCTAATTAGGCGCGTCCTCCCCAAGGAACGCTACCTGCTGGTGGACGCGCTGAGCGCGTCCACCGCAGCGAAGGGGTTAAATTGTTGTAATTGATGACTTCTCGGCGCTCAATCCTTTGTATTTGAAGGTTTATGAGGCCAGACACACCTGGGCACATACACTTTGGAGACAGCAAGGTTGGGGTCACCTGTTGTGTGTGTGTGTGTGTGTGTGCGTGTGTGTATATATATATATATAAAATTTTATAATTGTAGAAGACATTTACACATCCCAGCAATTCAGAGAACTGCTTTACAAAGCTTATGTGCTGCATTCCCCATATGCAGCAAGGAACTCTGGGTAGGAAATCTGCAATTTCTCACTTTTTTTGCATTCTGCGTCTGTTTTAACACAGATCCCTCCTTGCCAGTGTCATGCCATACTTTTTAAGCAAAGGTCAGGTTATGCAACGAGTCACAGCCACTCCTAGACAGCTGTTTTGGGCTAATTATGTACACACACACATATACCATAAATTTTTTAATCTGAAGTGAGGATTCTGTTATATAACCTCACCAGTGCTGTGTAATTAATGTGCACAGATGTGCGGCAAAGGAAGAAACATCTCCTCTCCGTTTTTAATCTGAAATAAGTTTTTATTTTTTTCCACACATCGTATAATTTTTTTTATTTGTGACAATCATAGACGTGTTACTTTGTTTCCGGACGATACTCCTCAAGCATGACTCACTGAACAATCACATTATGGTATTTCCTTCATTTAAGGCAGAGGTAATCTCCTTTCCCAATATTGTACAGTGGAGTCAGACCTTTATGTACACACATCCGGAAGATCCATTTAACCTTGGAGCAGCCATTATAAACGACAAGCTTTCTTGATGAAAATACACAAAAAGATTTTGTACGTTTAAAACCTTTGTCTTATTTTTTTATTGAGACTATCTTGCCAACTTACAGGTTGTATTCCTTATGTTTGCCTTGTGTCACTGAGCTCATTAACCCTTTAGGTAATCGTGCACTGCTAAGTTAAATAGTGCTTTTAGTTTATTTCTCAGGTTTCTTTTTCTTGAGGTTCTTGGGATATTTCTAAGGAAAACGGAGTAAAATAAAGTATTCAAAAAAATAGTAAAATTAAATATCACTGCAGACTCTGGATTTATTTACAGCACCCTGAGTCTTATTCTGAACCTGCTGGAACAGGGACACTCTATACACACTGATCACTTAAAAAAAAATAAACTAGAGAGGCTATCAGGGTTAGGCTAGGGTCAGACTAACGCATTTTTCGCGTTGTCTGTGAAAAAGTGCGTTCGAACGAATGGACGCATTTTTTCACGGAATACGCGATAGCGGTCATACGATGCGCCTTTTCGTCCGTGATTTTGTACGGATCATCAATAAAACACTTTTTGTGTCTGGACGTTATGTTGGCCGGACATTAGCAGCGTCTGATGTCTCCCAATCACGCACACACGCCTCTAGCGGACGCAGCGCACTCTGTACGTCCGTACTAGAGGTTTGACGTTCTAGAAAAAATGCGTTCGTTTGCCACTTGCGTTGCGCGGACGAACTTTCGTGCGGCCGTACTTCGTGTGTTCCCCGGCATTGGATGTCATTTGCTGCTAGCACGGCCGTGAATTCGTGCGTCTAAACGCACGTTAAAACTGCTTTCGTCTGACCCTAGCCTAATTCAAAGAGATTCGAAAAGTCACCGCACGTTCAGTGACTTTTAGTTCTCTTCAATTCGGTTCCTTTTGCCGATCCCATTTCGGCGACCCTGCGGTGTATTCAGCAAGCACCACAGGGTCCCCGAATTGCACGGAAAAGCTACCGCAAACCCGACGAACACTCACCACAAAACCCAGTGAATGCACGCCGAAAACCCTCAAAAACATCTGGATTAACCTGCCGAAAACCACAGAAAAACCCGAACAGGAGCCGATCGCAGTCTTCGACACAGCAGAGGTCAGTGAATAAATTAGCAAAACAGTTTGTATGAATGTGTGAAAGTGAAACACTGTTTGCAAAGAAACTACTGAGCGAAAATGTCTGAAATTTACATATGAGGTCCAGGGAATGATAATAAAAAGGGCTGTTACAGAAAAAATAAGAAAACTTTAAAAAAAAAAATCAAAAAAAATCGGACTTTAACCTCCCTGGCGGGGTAATTTTTTCAAAATTTTGTGTCTAAAAGCGTCTCAATTTTTTTTTAAAGGAAACGTGTTTTTGTAC
The DNA here is from genome assembly GCA_009667805.1 of Leptobrachium leishanense. Lineage (NCBI taxonomy): Eukaryota > Metazoa > Chordata > Amphibia > Anura > Megophryidae > Leptobrachium > Leptobrachium leishanense. The sequence goes on along the minus strand of CM019066.1, from coordinate 77,664,763 downwards.
ATAGTTAGCCTGTAATAATTAGGAATCACGCCCTGAAATCCGTGAAATCAAGAGTCCTTACTGGTAAAATCCTTTATAAATAAATTAATTAATTAATTTAAAAAAAATAGTAAATACACGGAGTCCGATAAAGTTTAAAACACAACATAATAATTTATTATCCCAAAAATAATTATCCAAAATAATTCAAATAAATGATATTCAATAAAATACAACAAAAAAACACTGAAATCTGTCTGAGAACAAGGGTGAGACGATCTATGTTCTATTTCTTATCCCATAGTGCCACCTAGTGGCTGTGCATAAACATTGCATTTTGTATTCAGTGTTTATTATGAATGAAATTTGCTGCGGTCCAGCCCCCCTGCATCATGTGACTCGCAGGGAGCCTTCCAGGAAGCAGCTCGCCGCGATCACACTGCGGGGGACAGCGAGGAAGCCAGGAGGAGGTATCCAGCCCGAGTGTGGCTCGGGGTTACCGTTCGTGGTAGTGAAATTTAACCACGAGTCACACTCGGGAATACCGCCAGGGAGGTTAAAAAAAAATCTGAAAAATTCTTAAAATATCCTAAAAAATCTATAAATAAAGAGACTCTTTACTGCAGAATTTTATAATGAACGGTTTATTAGATATTGAATTAAAACGGGAATATTTTTAACATTGAAGCCTATGGGATTCTCCTGAATAAATTTGCCGCATGAAACCACCGAATGACAGGGCATTAGGGGAACCTTTCACTGCTGGTTTGTGTTCTCTGAATAGCCGAAGCAGTGCTTTTCATGGGGATTTCACTGCCCTTGAACAGGCACCGAACAGGCACCGTATGTTCAGGCAATTCGCCAAGATTTGGCGAATTGCCTGCTCTCTGGCTAGCCGAATGGCCAAGAAAGGTAACCGAACGCTGATTTTCAGCGTTCGGTTACCTTTCTCAAGCAATTCGGATCTCTTTGAATAACCCTGTATGTGTGGAGTGCCCCCTCCAGTGGAGTATCAACAGGCAGCCGGGATTTTGAGTTTCCTGGCTGCTGGCCAACAGATCGGCTTTCTGCATGCTGACATCACCCTCTCTCAGACCGCCATTGATAGCGAGTGACCTGAGAGAGGCAGTCAAGGAATCAGATCTGCGCATTCAAAAAGTACACATATTCTAACAAATGCGCAATATGTGTACTCTAGTTATGCAAATTGCATAAAAAAAGCTGCAAGGACTTCCATATTTCAGAAACCCTAAGCTAACGGGGCCGAGCAGTGTGCACCGAGGGAGAAAAGGTGAGTATTCAATGCTTAAGAAAAATAAAGAGTTGGGCAACAGCATGCGCTCAATTTTTTAAAGGCATAAAAAGGGGGGATTAGTGTGTTCCTTCACACCAACAACTGGAGTCGGTACATGTAACAGCTTCATTCCAACCTTGCAGCCTGAAATTAGCGGCAAGTTCCTGTAGGTTAACAGCTATACTTCGTATAAGAGCTCTTAATATTAGTTCAGCAGCTCTTCCTGAAAGAATATAGGGCCCTATTACAATCTTCGCGTTAAAACGCACGCGCAACGCGTGAATTTGTGCGCCAAGCGTTAAACATTAACGCCGTAAATCAACGCTGGAATTACAATCCTCGCTCATTTTTTTATCCATCGAGCAATAACGCGCGTAAAACAGATGCGCACAAATGCTTGCACAGTAACGTTGCGCGCAGAAATCAGTGTGCAGAATGTTTTTTCAGCCAATCAGAATTATGAACCACAATTATCTCACGTTAAGTTTTTGCTCCTGTCAAAGTCAATCTGAGTATATATGCTGCAGCAATAATAAAAACACGCACAACTTCTCCATTTTATTGGTTGGGTATGTGTAGAATGTGTAGCTATACGATGCTGTATTTTTTTTTTTGGGCTAGTGTATTTGGTTTCGGCCAGGACGTTCAGATTTGCCATTAACACCAGCTTTTAGGAGTTGCTAACATTATGCGCGCAACGGCTGTGCGTTACAAACTGCGCAGAGATTGTAATACCATCCGTGTACCAGCGCACAAACGCATTTGCGCTCACAATGTTAAGCATAGGACGCGCAAAGTACAGTACGCTCGCAAAGGGTTTGCGCAGGTTCACCCGCGGTAGACGATAACGCGTGTTTGTTGCGCGCACTATGTAATTCTACACACCTGACCACTTTAGATTTTTAAAAGGGGCCAGAGTGATGAGTACCCCCCCTCCCAGGCACCTTTCTATATTGCGGGGTGAAGAGGAGAGATTCCTCGGATTCGCGCATCCATCGTTGCGCAAGTGTTACAGAACTTGCATATGTAAAATTCACAAGTCCCGCTGCAGTGCGCAATTTGGATTCCCTACGCTACGCGAGCAACGCGAATTGCGCAGAAAGCCATCAGGGATTTCCACGTTGGGGAGTCCCTGAGCAATAGAGGAGGAGCTGTGCCCAGCGAGGGACAAAAGGAGAGTGAATTCACCCAAAAAAAGTAAAATAAATAGCTGGTCAGAGGCTGCCAGCAGCCTCTGCCGAATTATTCAAGGGCAAAAAAAAAAGGACACTATTTTTTAGTCGATTTTTCCTTTAAGAAGGATGGGTCATTTTTACATTTTACATTTAACCTCCAGAACACTTTTTCCCTCAGAGCCTGCTGCTGTTGAGTAAACTACGGGGGTTATTCAAAAAGATCCGAATTGTGGCCGAAAGGTAACTGAACACTGAAAATCAGCGTTCGGTTACCTTTCCTGGCCATTCGGCTATTCAGAGAGCAGGCAGTTCGTCAAATGTTGGCAAGTTGCCTGCACATACGGTGCCTGTTCGAGGGCAGTGAATCCCCATAGAGAAGCAATGCTTTGTCTATTCAGAGAACACAAACCAGCAGGGAAAACGTTGCCTAAATGCCCTGCCATTCGGTGGTTTCATACAACAGATTTATTCAGGTGATTCCCATAGGCTTCAATGTTAAAAATATTCCTGTTTTAATTCAATATCTAATAAACCATTTAATATTATATTATATTCTGCAGCAAAAAGTCTTTTTATAGATTTTTTTAGGATCTGCTAGGCATTTTTTTGGCAAAAAGTTTTTACCATTTCTTTTTAAAACTGTCTTTTCTTTTTTCTGTAACAGCCCTTTTTATTATCATTCATTGGATCTTATATGTAAATTCAAATTTCAAATTTTCAAATTTCAAACTTTTAAGCGTACTGTTTTTTTTTTTACACTCCATTCATCTGCGTGTCGGGTTTTTCCGGCTGCTGCTCTACGCTGCGATCGGCCGCTAATCGGGTTTCTCTGGCGTGTTCGGCGGGGTTAATCCAGCTGTTTCTGCGGGTTTCGGAGAGTGTTCAGCGGGTTTTGTAGGAAGTGTTCGGCGGGTTTTCCCTGCAGTACGGCGGCCCTGTGGTGCTTGCTGAATACATTGCAGGGTCAGCGAACTAGGATTGCCGAATCGCGCCGAATTGCAGGGAACGAAAAGTCACCGAACGTGCGGTGACTTTTCTATTCTCTTTGAATAACCCTGCATATCACCAAATGCTTTAAGGCTGGTGTCAGACGAGCACATTTTGTACGGACGGAAGACGCAGTAGTGGCCACACAGTCCGTTTTTACACTGACATTATTTTTGACGAATGTAGGAGGGAAATAAATTAATATGAAAAAACATTTTGTTCGTTGAAAATGCTAGATGCATAAATGCAGTCCGTCTGACTTCGTTCATCACTCACACACAAAGCTATGCGGACGTTGCGGACGCAGAGCACTCTGCACATCCGTTCTAGCGGTTTTACGTTCTTGCCTAACTTGCGTCCGTTTGCCGCGTGCATTTTGCGCCCGCAGTTCGGTGCAGACGCACTTCGTTTGGGGGGCTCCATTGGCGATTATTCTATGCTGCGACGGACGTTATTATGTGCGCAAAAACGGACGTTCACACTGCGCTCGTCTGACGCCAGCCTTAGCCGTCACAGCCGTTTTGCCTTTTAATCTGGCCTGTAGGTGCAGACATCATGGAGGGATCAACACCGGAAAAGGACTGGATGGTATAATTGTAAACTATAACTACAAGGATTCCAATTTTAACTTATCAACATCCGCTTACATTGTTAAACACATTATGGAATATTTAGACAGTTTTTGTTTTAGATCACATTGGCAAAGCGCACACAGATGAGAAATCCCTTTGTGAATTGTGCATTGGTTATGTGGGATCTTATTGCCACCATGTGGACATTTCAGGGTAATGATGAAAAAAAGTATTGCACGGCCAGTGAGATTTTATGGGTTATTCACAAAGTGAACAGTTTCCATTCAGGCTGCATACCATATAATCTGTAAGCACTTTATTTGTGAGCACCTTAATTATTTAGCACTTTATAGATTATAAGCACTTGTATACATGTACTGTTAGCACTTTAGCTTGTACTGTACTATTACAATAAGGACGTACCCGCACACTATTCTGCCCTTTATGTAGTATTCACAAAGTGCCAGTGTTTGCCGGTGAGGCAAACACCGGCAAAAACCTACAGTATTGCAGTACTAACAAATGCTGGCATTTCAAAAAACTGAAATTCAAAGAGTCACGGGAGAAGCTTCACAATTAATCACCGAACTGACGCTTTGTGAATAACCCCTTAAATGACATGTTAAATACTTTAATTATGCACAGCTGAACTGAAGAGGACAGCGTCACATCCAACTATACAAAACACTGCAGAAAATACCATTTTACCCCATTATGGGCACTATTACCTTCTCAACGCTAACACTAGCACTCAGCTGTACGAGCGTTAACGTTAGGATATGTGGCCCTAGCGCAGACCGACCAATATTACATTCCGAACGCTAATGGGTTAAAAACCCGTTAGCGATTCGGATCTTGCGCTTTTCAGCACGAGCTTACTGTACTTTGTGCTCCCTATGCTTAACATGGGGAGCGCAAAGAGTTAATTAGCATTAGGATTAATCAGTCCTTCCACTAATTATGTCCCGCTGCGGTTAACTCAAAAGTTAACCACAGTTCTGAGCTGGTGCTAAATGATACGGCAGAATCAGTCAGCACCAGCTTAAAAAAAAGTAGATAAAAAAATAATAATAATAATCACATACTCACCTCTCACCCTCAGCAAGAACGGTGACTCAATCCGCTTCTTCAATCCCCCGGGAGCAGAGGGAGACTGGGAGGAAAAGTCCCCCAGTCTCCCTTCGCCAACCTGCCAGATCTCACGAGAGTCGAGATTCTGCAGGTCATGTGACCGGCAGTGGAAGCCTCAATGGAGAAGATGCTCGCAGGGGCGCTTAGTGCTGCCTCGAGCATCCTGAGGATTAGCACTGAATTACAGGGCAGGCTGCTGGATTAGCGCCTGTTCTGTAATATCTCGCTAAAACGGGGACGCTAAGGAGAAACCTGCAGGCTCACCCTTCCACCTTAGCGTCCCCTTTTTAGCGAGATGATTGTAATAGGGTCCTATATATTTCATATTCATATCTTTTATCTTAAATACTGAAGGGACACTATAACTACCAGTAAGAAATAAATTGAGAGTATTCCAAAATATTCCTTACTATATTAGAATTAAAAATAATCTTCCCAAAACCGCTGATTCCTAGTGGATTTTTGGAAAGTTGCTTGGTAGTGACGGGGTGGACTTTGTGGCAGCAGCCAAATATAGTGAAATCTAAATTGACAGAAACTATGGTGGAAACCCCATTAAAACCTACGCTAGGCAACTTCGGTAGAAAGAACAGTGAAAACTACAAAGTCAGTTCCCAGAGTAGTGAAGTCACTGCAGTTTCCCCATGCAACGCCATTGGTTCTTCCAATGAAGGAACGAGGATTAGTGAATAATCCTTAAAGATGTTACTAACATTCCGGTCATACTTATGTAAAGGATGCTTAGGGCTCCCGTTTATTACTGCAAGTACTGATGGAGGAATGTTATTATTTAGTTACAGTTATCAGACAATGCTTCTTTTAGGTGAGGGATTGTAGTTTTGGTTCTGTAGATATTTTCAGTGATTAATTATTACGTATTAAGGATATTAGCTGCAGTTAAGATGCTGATGATGGTATTGTATTCACAAACACATGCCGAGGTATAATAGATCATCGTATTTGTCTCTGGACATACAGGGAAGACTGGTGGGGTCATCATACAGAGTGCCTGGTGTTGTGTTATTGCAGTCTGCAAAAACTAAAGACCCATTTTTATTATGTGACAGGATGGGCATACCAGTTATTCTTCAGATTTTGTGGCTTGGGTAATTCATGTTTTCTTCACTTGTTTTGCAGGGTATTCCACTAGTCCTTTAACCCTTTCGCTGCTGAGCCATTTCACGCCTGTGTGCTGAGGTCATTTTTACCGGTTTCGCTCATCATGTTTAAACGCGTTTTGAAGCCATATTTTATTATATGACCCAGATATATTATATATCGTTATTTCCGGCAGACTCGGCAGATTCATAATATATCATTATTATATGTATACATCATGTCCTGTCTGTAGATTATAACAAAAAATGCATTAAAATTTAAATTTTCAATAATTTACAACGTGTAAAGTGTTTTTTTTTCACATTTTAACATGCGAGCGATTGCGGTTATATTTTCTATGGGTTGCGCTTGTTAAAAAAAATTGAAATGGGGACTCGTTACATTTTTTTGGGGGGAAAATCATGCGATTTTTAACAAACGCACCCCATACAAAAATCGTTAGTGCAGCATCATCGTTCACATTATAATTGAAATGGGAACAATATTGCTGCATTAACAAACCCAAACAACAACGAATATAACAAAGGTGAGAAAACGGTCCCACCTAGAAAACAATCACCTGTCCACGTAGCAAAAGGTGGACAACACTCCCATCAACAGGATTAAACCTTTATTATTATATATACAAACACAAAAGAAAATAACCAGTATAACAGGCAACGGGGCCCATCAACTGATGATCAGGGAGTGGCTAGTACTTAATGAACTTTATTAACCGAAAAACACTCTCTGATCCCAAACTTTAAAATACATATACACACAGCATCGTGGGGTAAATTGGACAACTTACACAAGCATAAATAGGCTGAGTAATGGGCTGAATGGAAAGCACTAAAAGGCTTGCTCCAGATGAAGCCGACGTGCAGCCGGCGAAACATATGTTGAGCTAATGTCCAACTTTTTATTTTAAAGCTGTCTATGTTGTGTCAGCATCGCTAGGGTCAGGATAGAATTTATGAGCATGAGCTCTATCAGCATTAGGGCAAGTTTGGGTTGTCCAATCAATTGTGGTGCACTTAAGTGAGCTTAATGGTCTTTTTTTGCTCTATTTTCCCTATGTGGACTGTATTATTACACAGTATTAGTGCCTTTTAGTGCTTTCCATTCAGCCCATTACTCAGATGCTTGGTTAGTTGCCCAATTTACCCCACGATGCTGTGTGTGTATATGTATTTTAAAGTTTGGGATCTGAGAGTGTTTTTCGGTTAATAAAGTTCATTAAGTACTAGCCACTCCCTGATCATCAATTGATGGGCCCCGTTGCCTGTTATACTGGTTATTTTCTTTTGTGTTTGTATAATTGACAAAAACAAAACAAAAAAAAACTGTTTTATTTTTTTATTTATTTATTTAATTTTTAATTTTTTTTAGTTTAATTTTTATTTATTTTTTTCTTAACTTTGAACATGGTCATGTTTGATATCGTTGGATCTACCCTGACCTCTGCATGTCAGCCTGTCTCTTAGATTGTAAGCGTGATAGCGCAGTGTCCTCTTTTCTTGACCATCTCAGTGTCAATCTAAGGCTAGGGTCAGACTGAGGCAGTGCGAACGCGCGTGCAGCCGCACTTAATCACGGCCGCACTAGCAGCAGATGCCGGGCAATGACGGCCAATATACGAAGTACGGTCGCACAAAAGTCCGGCTGCGCAACGCAAGTGGAAAATGAACGCATTTTTTCGAGAACGTGAAACCGCAGGTACTGACGTACAGAGTGCGCTGCGCCCGCTAGAGGCGTGTGTGCGTGAATTGGAGACATCAGACGCTGCTAATGTCCGGCCAACATAACGTCCAGATGCAAGAAGTGTTTTATTGATGATCCGTACAAAATCACGGACGAAAATGCGCATAGTATGACCACTATCACGTATTCTGTGAAAAAATGCGTCCATTCGTTCGAACGCACTTTTTCACAGACAACATAAAAATGCGTTCGTCTGACCCTAGCCTTAGCAGTTAATTTTTGGATTGTTTCGTCCCCCTCATTGTACAGGGCTGTGGAATATGTTGACACATTATAAGTAACTAATCTCGAGTTACTCTGAATTAATGATCTAACAGTCAATAAGTATTGTCGGCATTTTCCTCCCTCTCCTCCTCTTTAACCCCTTCACTGCTGAGGCATTTCACCACTGTGTGCTGAGCTCATTTTTACCGCTTTCGCTCATCATGTTTAAACGCGATTTGAAGCCACATTTTAATAAATGACCCAGACATATTATATATCGTTCTTTCCGGCAGACTACGCAGATTCATAATATATCATTTTTATATGTATACGTCATGACCTGCCTGTATATTATAACAAAAAATACAATAAAAATTGAATTTTTAATCATCTGCAGTGTGTAAAGTGTTTTTTTCACATTTTATCACATGAGCGTTTGCGGTTATGTTTTCTATGGGGTGCGCTTGTACAAAAAATTTGAAATGGGGACTTGTTACTTTTTCTGGGGGAATTACGTGATTTTTAGCAAACGCACCCCATAGAAAAAAATCATTAGTGCAGCATCATTGTTCACATTATAATTGAAATGTGAACAATATTGCTGCATTAATAAAAACAACACACAAAAAAAAAACATGTTTTTTTTTATTTATTTATTTTTTTTAAATTTATTTATTATTTTAATTTTTTTTTATTATTATTTTGTTTTTACTTTTTACCTAGTCATGTTGGGTATCATTCGAAAGGCCATGCTCAGGCCTTTCAAATGACACCCTCCATGACCACCTAGCTGCCACGGTTCTGGAGAGATCGGGTTCACAAGAACCCCCTATCTCCACCAGGGGATTTCCTTGGGAAATCCCCGGCAGCTAGGGGTTCCCCGGCTATCTGACGTCATCACGCTATGCGTGATGACGTCAGACAGCGAGGGGAGTCCCGGGGGCGGAGCCGCCATCCAAGATGGCGCCCCCACCGGAGATAGGCTGCACTTCAGCGCCGCAAGGCGCTGAAGTGCAACCCAGCACTTGAGGGGTTAAAGCCAGGCACCGCTTAAAAGGGGAGACTCTCCCCTTTTAAGCGGTGCCTGGCTTTTACCGCTGCTCCTTCCCGATCGGGAGGGAGAGGGATCCGAACGGATCACCCCCCTCCCTTCCAGGCTATCTCCCGGCATTGCCGGGGGTCGCCTGGAAATGACGTCATCGCGCATGGCGCGATGACGTCATTTACGCCGGGAGGAGCTTGACTTCAGCGTCTGAGGACGCTGAAGTCAGAACGCCGTGGGACCCCGGACAGAGAGGTGAGTATCTCCGCCGGGGGTCCCGCACAGCTGATGACGTGTGGGGCACGTCCTCAGCATGCAACGTGCATCAATGAGGACGTGTCCCACACGTCTTCAGCAGTGAAAGGGTTAAAACACAATAAGGCCACTGAATGTGCACAAATTAATTTTGTAAAAGTGGTGCCGGACTCCACTCATCACACACCACCATGCTTAAAGGCTCGCTCACTAGAACATGGGAACGATAAAGTTTGACACTTTTTTTAATCTTTGTTTATATCTCTGTCTAATATGTGATCCTGTTTAAAGAATATCCTACTAGAATATGGAAATGATAACATTTGGTACATATTCATCCTTATCCATATCTTTGTCTAATATATGATCTTCACACACTGCCATGTTTAAATTTATTTTTTTATAAAACAATCAGGCACTTTATCATTGTCTATAATCACTGAATCTTTGTTCACATAATTTAAACTTATGAAACAACAGAAAGCGTATTATGAATGTGCATGGAACGCACATCCATCTTGGAGGCGGAACACAAGACGCAATCAAGTGACGTCACACACATACGTGCCGACACCTGCCAACCCAAGAACAAGATACGAATGGTTAACATCACCTACAGGGACAATTTAAAGACATTACAGGAATTTTTATGAACTACTACAGCGACTGAGGAAGCGATTCATCGCGAAACGCGTTTCGGTTGTATTTTATTTACTGCAGTTTAATAAATTACCCGGTGATCATCTGTACAGAGGAATGCTACAGACGTTGGACCACTGAGAGGGGATCCGGTACCCCTGACAATTCTGCCGGCTGCAGTCACATCTAGTGTCCGATTTGTGACACCACTAAACATGAGTTTGAACCTTTTTCAGCTTTTTATATTGCCCAAAATTGGTTGCACTATGTCTCTGCCTTTGTTCTCTCTGCGGCATGAAGACAACTGAAACACGCAAAGAGTAATATGCACCATCTTTACTTGGAGGAAGCGCCTTTCCTGCCACATTCCATTAAACAGTCATTAGATATTGTCAGCATTCCCCTCCCTCTCCTCTTTAAACACAATAAGGCCACTGAATGCACACAAACTAATTTTGTGAAAGCGGTGCCGGATTCCAGAGTGATACTCATCACAATTACAGCAAACAGGAGGGTGAAGGGAGGAACAGGCACATGAGCTTGGGATGGGAGTGTTGGACCGGTGTAAAATATGGTAGACATAGACAGGATCTGACATACATAAGGGGCTGAGAGATGCAACATTGAGGAGGACTTAGGGGCATACGTTTGTATTTATCAATACATGGTTTGTTGCTTGTAGACTGTCTACACCCTTTTGTGTGTCTGTATGTTGTACACATGTCTATGAGTTGGGTTTTTTAGAAAGGATTTTACCAGGAAGGATACATTGAGATTTCTCTCGGTTTCAAGTATGTCCAGGGTGGCGAGTATGTACCGTTAGGTGTCTTGCCCAAGGAAACTTACTGGAGAGGTGCTCTTGCTGGGATTGAACCTGTGTCTCCACAGTCTCTCCACGGTTATGGAGCAGTGATGTTACCTCTACTCCACCCAGTTGGTCAACATTTGTGAATACATAATGAACAGAAGTACGAGATCATTAATTATGTTTGTGTTCTGATCATGGGTATGTTTACAGGTTGGACACCCTGATCTGGAAAATTTAGGGACCAAGAATTCTGGATATTTCAATCCGCAGGATTCCCAATAGCCAGAGGGGTTGCCACAGGAGAGCGAGACACACACTGTGCATCACCAGCTATAGACATGCTGAGCAGCCTGTCCCACGCAAACGCTGCCCTTTCTGTCCCAGCGTGTCCCTTGCTGCCATTGAGGAACATGCTGCAGCCACGGGAGGATTGCCAAAACAAAGGAGGACACGACAGGAATTTCAGTATGTTTGAAAGAGGGAATCTTCCAGACTTTAGTATTCAGGACAACTGATGTGAATGAATCTGACCATGCAAATCTTGTGTGTCATTGTTTTATTTTTGTTTTTAAATCTATATAGCTGTATGTGTCAAAGGAAAAAAGGGAGGGTCAATGAAATCAATATTTCCATAATCTCAGTCTGGTGCCCACAGACTCCAGCATAGCCCAAAGCTGAAGATATCCAGAGAGAAGGAGACCAGACACTCAAGTTCCATGGTGACTGATCCATTGGATACTGGAAAACGTTTCAGCTGAGATTGTCAGCCTTTGTCAAACCCGGTCTTGATAAAGGCTGTCATTTTTAGCCAAAACATCTAGTATCCAATAAACCTGCCACCTCAGAACTGTAGTGCCTGGTCTCCTCCTTTCTCTCTGTACCTCTGTGTGTTCTTGTCTAAGCATGAATAGGTCTGTGTTGGAGAATATATCAGCAAACGTGTGTTCGGTTTGGTGGGCGTAATTGGTGGAAATGCCCGTCAGGGTGGCCCAGAGAGGGAGTCTGAAGGACAGAGTCAAATGGCAGCAAGTGTGAGTGATCAAGTGGCCTCTTACTCCCACCTCACTGCTGGAAAGCTCTGTGTGACTTACCCAGTAACAGACAGAAGCCGATCTGAAGTTTGTAATACTTGAAGGAGATGCAAGTGATTGTGAAGCACAGCACGTGGAACGCAACAAGCCCGATCAGCCATGGCTCAGTCCAATCAATAGGCTAGACAGTCAGGGTTATCCAAAGAGATTCGAATTGCTTGAGAAAGGTAACCGAACGCTGAAAATCAGGGTTCGGTTACCTTTCCTGGCCATTCGGCTATCCAGAGAGCAGGCAATTCGCCAAATCCTGTCGAATTGCCTGAACATACGGTGCCTGTTCAGTCCCTGTTCGAGGGCAGTGAAATCCCCATCAAAAAGCACTGCTTCGGCAATTCAGAGAACACAAACCAGCAGTGAAAGGTTCCCCTAATGCCCTGCCATTCGGTGGTTTAATTCGGCAAATTTATTCAGGAGAATCCCATAGGCTTCAATGTTAAAAATATTCCCGTTTTAATTCAATATCTAATAAACCGTTCATTATAAAATTCTGCAGCAAAAAGTCTCTTTATTTATAGATCTTTTAGGATACTTTAAGCATTTTTCTGAATTTTTTAAAAAAAAATTAAAAGTCCGATTTTTTTTTTTGATTTTTTTTCAGTTTGCTTATTTTTTTGTAACAGCCCTCTTTATTATCATTCCCTGGACCTCCTGTGAAAATTTCAGACATTTTCGCTCAGTAGTTTCTTTGCAAACAGCGTTTCTTTTTCCCAGATTCATACAAATGGTTTTTCTAATTTATTCACTGCCTCCTCTACGTCACAGCTGCTTCGGCTCTGTGTGATTCGGCTCCTTTTCGGCTCCTGTTCGGCTCCTCTTCGAAGGTTAATCCAGATGTTTTTGCTTGTTTTCATAGTGCATTCGGTTAGTTTTCGTCAGGTTTTCGGCAGCTTTTCCCTGCAATTTGGGGACCCTGTGGTGCTTGCTGAATACACCGCAGGGTCACCGAAATGCAATCGGCAAAAGGAACCGAATTGAAGAGAACGAAAAGTCACCGAACGTGCGGTGACTTTTCGAATCTCTTTGGATAACCCTGAGTGAAAAAAGAGCACACATACACACAAACACACACACTGAAAAAGAGTATTAAGGGCTTTCCCCATCTTCCATAATATACAGGATATATCCCTGTTACATCAGTGCAATTGCTATAGGAGTTCATATAATCTCCCTGTTGGCATCTTAGCTTAACCCTCTCCCTGCCAGAGAAGGCACAAAGCACACCGGCCACCCCACATGGGAAGGGTTTGAAAGTGCGAAACTAATGAAGAAAAAAAATGACACTCACGCACGCACGTACACACACACAAACACACACACACCATAAAGGGTTATTCACTAATCTCCAAAATTGCACGGTGAACAATTTCAGAGAAATTCATCTATTCACCAAGCTGTCAATTTACCAAATACAGGCAACTTTACAGCAAAATACGGTGCAATCCACTGGCACCGAAATTGTCCCATAGAACACTATCGTCTCTTCTATTCACAGAAGGTCGAATTGCTCCAAAATGCCCTGATCTTTGGTGTTTAGATTCAAAAGGTAAAAAAAAAAAATAATAAAAAAGCAAATCCCTTAGGTTTCAATGTAAAAAAAAAGTACTATTTTTTTTTACAGACCATTTTGTAAAAAAAATCCTTTTAATTATTTGCTCTTTTATTTTTTGGACGCTTCTTTATTTTTAAAAGACAATTTTTTTAATAGACCGTTTTATTATTTTCTAAAGGGCCTTTTAATTATTTAGACAAGTTTTTAATGCATTTGTCAATAATTTAAACTCCTGTTAGGAGAATAGGAGACTTCCTTTTTCAGGTCAGTGGAATTCTCTGATGCCCACTTGGTGCAATTCAGTGGTTTTCACTGATGTCTGATAACTGCTTCAGCGATTTCAATTTCATCAAAATACAGTGACTTTTTGTTAAATAGTGAATTCACTGTATTTTGCGAAACGGAATCACCTGAATGCGCCAAAATACAACAAAAACGCAGGGAAATAAGGCGCATGCAAGCAATTTCAGTGATTTGTGAATAGACCCTATAGTCTTGCCAGGTCAGCCATGTTTTAATGGACACCTTATTATTACATGCTGAGGAAGACCACAGAGAAAAGTGCTGCCCTGCAATATGTATAACCAATGCGCTGCGGGGGGGGGGTGTAAATCTGTTTCCTAATCAAGGTAGGTCACCTGAGATTCCTTTTCGACTTCTTCGACATGGCTTTTCTGACAACCCTAGGCGGCCGGTGTAAGGCTGGGGGCCCTGTACAACTCACACTGATAAGATATCTGGGAAAGATATATACTGTACATACGCTAAATATCCTGTATATGCATTGATAGATATGACATACAATGCCAACTCATACGGCCACACAGTAACTTGCAAGACAGACGCAGGCTGGAGGAGCATCCGCGCGCTCACCGCCCACTCCAGAGGGTCCCACACGCCGAGCTCCTTCTCCATCCCTGCAAGGCACCGAGTGGCTCCTTACTCCGATGGGGAGCCTCACTTCCGGGTTTTTATGGCACAGCCCCCTAACAGCAGCAATCTCCCCACGGGAGGCTCTGGCCACACCCACAGAGGAGGAGGCTGCCGCATGCACATGCAAATCTACCAATAAGCGCACCCATGAGCACGCCCACAGCCGCCATTCGATGTACATACACAGTGGTGTCAAAGTCCCCAGTCTTTTTTTACACAGACATATCTCAGAGTATGCAAAGTTAACCCCCCCCCTCGCCTATAGCTCCCAAGTGTCCCTGGTTAGGAGGAGCAGTCCCCCTTCTAGGCCAAAAATCCCATTGCCCGGCGTTTATGTTGCTTATATCCAGGCAAGGGTGGCGGGGTGGCAGTTGCTCCTTGGGTGAGAATCATACAGCCTCATGATTCTTCTGGTATGCATGTCTATGAATAAAAAGACACGGTAATGCTATGATATAATCAATCTTTATATTGATGTTCGTGTTTCTATATATCCAATGCTGTGGTATGGTGGCTCTCCATTAGGGTCCAGGTGGGCAGCATAGGGTTGCCACATCATTGTTTTCCCGTGCACATATGAATTATTCATGCTGATGGGCAGTGCATGAAAAGTGCCACCCCGCAGCATGTAGAATCCATACGCTGCAGGTAAGAAATCCCAGGTGACCGGCCTTGATTTCCTTTCTGCAGGATATGAATTATACATGTTGCAGGGCAGCACTTTTCACTGTGCTCCCCTCTGCATGAAATAGTAGTAAGTGTCCAGGAAAACATGGCCGATCCCTAGCTGGCCCCGTGTGTATTAGTGTATCACAGACATGCACTGCAAAAAAAAACTCACAGTTTTAGTTGATGTGTATTATTCAATAACAATCAGTGTTTTTCCGAAGTTGTGATTTTCACCAATATTGCAACGATGATGAACGCTGGAGTTTCACAAATGTTGAATCCAAACAGTGGCAGGGGAAGCTTCACTGTGATCATCTTCAGTGACAGGACCTAGGATTTCTACATTGATATGTTGTTCCTCTTTTCATTTGTTTCAACGTATGTGCGTATATATATAAATGATGCTGTACAAAATCACCCGCACTCCAGGCTTTTTCACGTTCCTTCACTTTATTTGAACAAGTTTAAAGTCAGTATGTTTTTTTGTCCTGATGAAGGTTCCAGAGAGGGACCGAAACGTTGACATGACTTTAACCACTTGGCTGCTATGGACGCGCTCAGCGCGTCCAGCCAAGTGGTTCTCCTGTGCTACGGATGCGCTCAGCGCGTCCGAGCACAGGAGGCAGCAATCCGCCGGATTCCGGCAGATTGCTGCACCCCCCCGGTGCGGGTTGACATCTTGGATGTCAGCCCAGCACTCGGGAGCCCGGCGGGGACATTAGATGTCATCGCGGCGACGCGATGACATCTAATTCAGGCGCCCCCCCCCCGCATGTGCGGAGGAGGCGCCTGAAAGGGAGGGGGGGAGGTCCTTCGGACCTCTCTCCCGATTGCCGGGGAGCAGGGGGTTAATACAGGCACTGCTTGGAAGGGCACAGCCTGCCCTTCCAAACGGTGGCTGTCATTAACCCCTGGGGAGCCGGATCACGAATCGGTGCTGAAAAGCGCCGGTTCGTGATCCTTTCCCGGAGCTGGCCGACATCTTGGATGTTGGCCAAGCCTCCGGGAACTCCCTCTGAGGACTGGCGTCATCGTGCATAGCACGATGACGCCAGTCCTGGAGTTAACCCCTAGCTGCCACCAACGGTCCACCTCCCGATCCGTGGCAGCTAGGGGTTAAAGTTTGGTACTGTTGGATCGGCCAGAGCATGGCCGTTCCAACGATATATACCAAACATGACTGTGAAAAAGTTTTTTTTAAAAAATAAAAATTTAAAATAAAAATAAAAAAATATTTAAAAAAAAATTATAAAAAAAAATAGACAAGTTTTTTTTTTTATTGGTTTGTTAATGCAGCAATATTGTTCCCATTTCAATTATAATGTGAACAATGATGCTGCACTAACGATTTTTGTATGCAGTGCGTTTGTTAAAAATCGCGTAATTTCCCCCCAAAAAATGTAACGAGACCCCATCTCAAATTTTTTTAACAAGCGCACCCCATACAAAATATAACCGCAATTGCTCGCATGTTAAAATGTGAAAAAAATACACTTTCCACGTTGTAAATTATTGAAAATTCATATTTTATTGCATTTTTTGTTATAATATACAGACAGGTCATGACGTATACATATAATAACGACATATTATTAATCTGCCGAGTCTGACGGAAAGAACGATATATAATATGTCTGGGTCATATACTAAAATAAGCCTTCAAAACACGTTTAAACATGATGAGCAAAACCGGTAAAAATGACCTCAGCACAGAGGCGTGAAACGCCTCAGCAGCGAAAGGGTTAAACTTGTTCAAATAAAGTGAAGGAACGTGAAAAAGCCTGGAGTGCGGGTGATTTTGTACAGCATCATTTATGTTTATGAGGCCTCCACCAAGCACCGGGTATGAGATACAACTGAACCGTAAGTGCAGACCACAACAGACTATATTTTGCGTATATATATATATATATATATATAAATTGTATACATTCAGTCTGCCTCACCTACCTCAGTGGATAATTCAGCCCTCCATAACAACGGAGATAACCCGACTCTAGGCTAAAACAGGGGGAAGGGTGGACGGGGCCGGAGCTGCTACTTATTAACCCTTAACTTCTTAATTATACAGGGTTATTCAAAGAGATTCGAAAAGTCACCGCACGTTCGGTGACTTTTCGTTCTCTTCAATTCGGACCACAGACGAGTGAAGTGAATAAATTAGAAAAACAGTTTGCATGAATGTTTGAAAAGTGAAACGCTGTTTGCAAAGAAACTACTGAGCGAAAATGTCTGAAATTTACATATGAGGTCCAAGGAATGATAATAAAAAGGGCTGTTACAGAAAAAATAAGTAAACATAATTTTTTTAAAAAAAAATCCGACTTTTAAAAAATAAAAAAAAAGGCTTAAAATATCCTAAAAAATCTATAAATAAAGAGACTCTTTACTGCAGAATATTATAATGAACGGTTTATTAGATATTGAATTAAAACGGGAATATTTTTAACATTGAAGTCTATGGGATTCGCCTGAATAAATTTGCTGAATTAAACCACCGAATGGCAGGGCATTTCGGGAACCTTTCACTGCTGGTTTGTGTTCTCTGAATAGCCGAAGCAGTGCTTTTCATGGGGATTTCACTGCCCTCAAACAGGCACCGAACAGGCACGTATGTTCAGGCAATTCGCCAGGATAGCCGAATGGCCAAGAAAGGTAACTGAATGCTGATTTTCAGCGTTCGGTTACCTTTCTCAAGCATTTCGTATCTCTTTGAATAACCCTGATAGTTTTTATAGATTTGTCAACATACTGACATGTTTCAGATCCCGATGCAGGATAAGTCACACTGATAAGTCACACTGATAAGTCACACTGATGCTGAAGAATGTATTCAGTGACAGTCCCTGAAAGTATAAGCCCTCACCTTATGTAGGCCAAATCGGGTACAGCCAGCGGTTCGATGTTAACTTGTCTCCAGCCTTTTCCAAAATGAATTGCGCATGTGCGACGACGGCCCAATTCCAATAGAGTAAAATGTAAAATAAACATGAATTATAGTAGGTTGAAATGCTTGAGGAGGGTTATGGGACACAAAAGCGGATGGGAAGATGTCCATTGGGTAGGATTTGTTTTCTAAACAATATGTAATTTTTTTTTCAAAACGATTGAAATACTGCTTGGAGGGACTGAAATCAATATACTGATACAAGGTCAAGTAGGAGAAACTTCCAGAATCTTTTAATAAACAGCGATAAGTAAAAGTAGGAAATAAATAATGGATTGTAAATTCTGAAAATGCTTGTTTTATCTGAATTTATATACAGAGAAAGGTGAAACTCAGGAGAATTGGCAGGAGAAGAGAACAATCTAGACCAAATAGCCGATTTGGAAAGGGAGATAAATGGGAGAATTTTTCTGGTTTGGCTATTTTGACCTAGAATTTTCACTTCTCCAGTCATTCTCCCGAGTTTCAGCTTTCTTTGAATAAACCTGTTAGTTCATGTTTAGAATAAGGCCCCCGTTCACACTGTGCAATTTTTCGTGCGGATTTTGCCGCGATACCGAGCCAAAATCCACGCAACGTCGCTCTATGTAGCTTCTCCAATGCATTTTAATAGAGCTGTCGCATGTCGCACGTCGTTGTAGCGTGTTGCTGGTACATGACCCTTTTTTTGCGATTTGCAATTTGCATTGGTGGCATTTTGCAAAATCGCGCAACATTATCACGCGACATTGCGAATATGAAAATCGCGCGGAAAGACGCGGGATTTTCATGTCACACAGTGTGAATGGGTCCTTACACACAATAGAATGTCCCTTTAGCAATCAGTGTTTGAAAACTTTGCAAACTAACAGCAGATGGTGCTATATTACTTAATATAACACTTTAGAAATCATATGTCTCAGTTTCTGCTTTCTTACTGTTTGGCTGCTTTTCTTTTAATAACAAAAATTTGTAAACTTCTCCTGTTAACCTAAGAAATAGATTTTTCACAAAAAGATATACCCAAACAGTGTCAGGAGAAGCTTCAGTGTGAGGCTTCTCCTGCCGCTGTTTGGAAATTTCTTTTTTGAAACACCAGCATTTGTTGAAGTTGTAACACCTGTGATTTTCGTCAATGTATGCAACTTCAGCCAACATCAATGTTTGGCTGAATAAC
This sequence comes from Leptobrachium leishanense, assembly GCA_009667805.1. Lineage (NCBI taxonomy): Eukaryota > Metazoa > Chordata > Amphibia > Anura > Megophryidae > Leptobrachium > Leptobrachium leishanense. Next base: position 77,645,470 of record CM019066.1, on the reverse strand, counting down.
CCTCGTATCGTAACTCAGTCAGGACAAAAAAGCCCTCAGTACCTCTAGGTAACAACATACAAATTTCAAGGGGAGTAAATGCAAATTCAGGCCCAGATTTCCCTTAAGGCCACCAACGCCTTGGCCTCAGAGAAGCGGGTAGTAGAGGGGTGACTGAATGCAGACTGCAGACAGGCTATAAAAAAGCAGCGGAAAAAAAAAGCACCATAAAAAAAAAAAAAGATCTGATATGTCCACAGCCAAAATTGCATGCTTTGAATTTGGCCGAAACCAAATTTGGACACTCTGAATCTGGCCAAGGCCAAATTAGAAGCTCCAGGCCTGAAAGGGAGCATCATTTTTATTATCTAGTTTTGGAAATTAGGGTTAGGGTTACAAATAAGGCTTAAGGTTACAGTGCTCCAGCACCCTTCCATTGCAGCGCAGAATAATAACACAACACCCAGTGATGTCACAGTTACTACCTCATAAAGGTCATAATATAATACATAATAAATGCAGGAAGTAGGAGAGCACCAACACACACTAGTTCTACAGTTACAAGTATTTATAAAGCGCTCCCAAGTTCCGTAGCGCTGTACAATGTGTGAGACAGAATAACAAATATAAATACAAGTTAAACACACAGAACAGTAGGAGAATGAGCCCTGCTCGAGAGCTTACAATCTAAGAGGAGATGGGTGATACACAGTGGTGACCATTGAGAGCTCAGCAGAGCACCCTGTTTCCATAGCAACACAGACTAATCACACAATACCCAGTGATGTCACAGTTACTACCTCATAAAGGTCTAGGAGCATAAAACCCATACATAGTACCAGTGCTTTGGCAAACACAAGGACTCCTCCAGACTGACAGCTGTACATTAGACGCAGGGACTCATCCAGTGGAGCAGTTGTACGGGTGCACACCGAGACTCATCTGGAGAATATCATTCACCACAGAAATCAATCAACAAGAAACCGATAAGTTATCCCAATTGTTCATTATATTGCTCTCTATAAAATAATGTTTTTCTTTTAGTAATGTTTTTATTCTATGTATAACCCAATTTTCCCCCGTGTTGTTAATTAAATGAATCCCCGCATTAATGACATAATCACTTCTTTTAATAGCAGAATACAGGCTGAAAGATGGTTGCTACTATGAGCCAGGCAGCCATCTTGTTCAGAATATTGGTTCACCCGTAAATAGAATAGATTTTATTAGATGTGAAAAGCAAAGTTTACATAGAATGCTAAGAATGTGTGGTAGATTAGGGAACTAGTAATAAAACCAGGCAGAATCCGGCCGGTTCTTGGCACGGAGAGACAGGAAGATGAATGAATGGGGCAAGGTCATTGAGACTTGCAGAGAAACAAAGAGATCGTAGAGAACAGACCAGGCCCCAAGCTATCTCAAATAAACACAGCCGTTAGGGGGGAGGGCACCGCCCAGAAAGAACTGAACTGCAAATCACGGACTGTCAAACTAACATGAAGTGTATCAATTTATAGCTAGAATGTGGAATTTCTTTGTACTAACGATGGGAGGTATTAACCCACGTGGGGTGGAATAAAGTGTCATCGGGAGGTGGGCTAATTGGGATGTACCTAATTACGTATTTTTGGGTATAAGACCCCTTGCACGGGGGGAGACGGGGCTCACTCTTTGCGATTCAATCCTGCGTGAGCACTTGTGTGGCGACACAATAAAGTTTGCCTTTCCTGAAGAGACTCGTGTTCAGACATTCTTTGCTTGTGCCCGGTCCGGCGCCGTCTTGAAAGTGAATCTGTTTTTGTCCGCCTACATTTTTGGGGGCTCGACAGCCAGGATACGGGCCCTTTCCGGGCACACAGTAACGGCTGCTGAACACACTGTGGCGGTTGACTGCAGGTGCAAGAATCCCGCTGGTTGGGTGTCCGTTGAAGGTGAGCTGACATCTGCAGGCGCCAAGCAGGATTTCCTGTTCAGTGGACCTCGTCTCGTCCCAAACGGACTCCTGACCCAGGAACTGGGACACCACTGAGTCTGAGGAAACAGCGAGCAGCGCCGGCGATAGGTAACGTGTCTTCTGTGTTTTGTATGTCTAAAGGAGATACCGGTATCTAAGGGAAACGTCCGACTGAGATAGACGGATAAGGGGATGCGATGGCCACCGTCCCATTGGCATATCTAGCCCGCCGCTGATAGCACGGACATTGCTAAGGAGCCAGAGTGGCTAGCGCGTGTCTGGATTCGGGGGAATTGAATGCCAACCAAATGGTAGTTCTGTAAGAGAGGGAGAAGGTAGCCACGTGGAGTTGCATAGTCATATTAGTGAGTGTTTGTAAACAGAGCTTCGCCACGTGGGTAAAAGGGAAAGGAGGAGGGATTTTCTGTGACTGGGCTGAGAGCCTGAGTCAGTGCTAGTGTGTACGTCGTGTAGTGAAAAGGGCTTAGTGAAGCCAGAGGTAGCTGCAGAGATAGTGGTGCCGGGTGGGTAGATTATCCATAAGGCAAATTGGAATTGCAGACGGGAGTATAGATATAGAACGGGGTGCACATAGTCACACGCAGTCAAGAGTTAGAGTTCAATTTACGGGGTATAGGGAGCCACAGAGAGGAGGGACTGAGTACCCTCGGCTAGTAGAAAGAGTTGAAGTGCTTTATGTTTTGTTATGTGCTGAAAGTATCTGATACAGTATGTGCTGTGAATGAACTGATTCGAGTGCTGTGAGTGAACGTGCGCCTACTCGCCCCGCGAGGAAGCGTCCCAGACACGAAAGAATTGTTGACTGAAGTATCAGACTGTAGATTCTAATTGTTGTTGTCAAAAGTAATATATCTGTATTGCAAAGGGTACTGTTTTCAAAAGTAACAATGGGTAACGGGTCATCTAAGCCCATGAAGGTGAAGGAGGGTGAGACGCCCCTAGAATATATGGTGCGGAATTTCGAAGCATTATATAAAACGCATGACTATGGTGTAGAATTGACAAAAGAGAAGTTAAAAGTAATGTGTACAGTTGTGTGGCTGTTATTAGTCCCAGGATGGCCAGAGCAGGGGTCAATGGACCCGGAGTTGGTACAGAAGGTACATTCCCAAGTCACAGAGCAGTACGGACATCCTGAACAGTACCCGTATATAGATATATAGAGATATTGTATAAAAGATAAGAGCCATTTTATAATGTTAGCGGGGAAAAATAAGAAGCAGGACCCCCTAAATAGTGAAGAGAGAGGGAGACCGGTGTTAGTAGAACAACCGGAAGAGAGTGATGTTTTGCCCCCGTCCTAACCATCATGTTATGGGGCAGCTAGAGAAGTTTTGTGTGTTACGGTTGCGATGGCGGGCGGCTGCTACTGCCCTGCCGGCTTCCACCGCTCTAGCGGGCGGAATTGCAGAAGAAAATGAGGGGAGAGTGGGTGGAGAGTGGAGGAGATAGAGAGGCTCCACCAGGAAAGATTGAGATGCCCGATGGGAGCATATATAAATTAATATCTCACAGAGTGAGATGATCAGTGGATCGGATGGTGGTCTAGAAGGTTTTGAAAAAAAAAAAGGATGATTGCGGTGCTGTATGGCTTGTGTGTGTGATTCGGACTGATTTTGTCTGATTGTGTTTATAATTGATCTATTAAACTGTTCAATTAAAAGTAAAGTGTGATAAGTAATTAATTTAGAGTGTGGAATGGCTGAGAGGTAGTGAGATTGGGTTTCATGCTTGCTTCTTCCCCCCCCCCCTCCTTTCTGACAAGCTGTTTGTGTGGAGAGAGGAAGGGGGAGGGAGTCAGTTTGTTTTTTGTTTTTTTTTGCTCTCTGATAGCTGGAAAGAATAACCCTTTGTGTATCTGTGCAGCGAATTCAAAGTAAAGAGAAATAAAGAAGAAGGATTACTATGCTTAGCTAATTTTAATGTGTGTTACAATAGAATATTTGTCTGAAGTCTGTTGAGTGCAAGATATATGTTTATATTTTGTGTTGATATTATTCCGAAAGTTTTAGTTTTGTTCAGAGCTAGAATTAAATAAAAAAAAAAAAAAAGGAGTTCTGGTTTTTATATTGGTACACATAAACAATAATAAGTATGTAATAATATACAATATTGTCTACCAAAATATAAAATAGAAAAAATAATTTGAGAAATAATTAATCACTTCAATGCGGAGGACGCGCTCAGCGCGTCCTCCGCATTACCGCTGGTATGCGGAGGACGCGCTGAGCGCGTCCTCCCATTGGGGTCAGCGTTCGGCCGGGTTCCGGCCGATCGCTGGCCCCTCCGGTGCGGGCTGACATCCTCGATGTCAGCCGCGCATCCGGAACCGCCGCCGATGACATTAGGTGTCATCGCGGCAGCGCGATGACACCTAATTCAGGCACCCCCCCCGCATGTGCGGAGGAGGCGCCTGAAAGGGAGGGGGGGAGGTCCTTCGGACCTCTCTCCCTCCCGATCGGCAGCTCTGCGGGGGTTAACCCAGGCATCATTTGGAAGGGCACAGCCTGCCCTTCCAAATGGTGCCTGGCATTAACCCCTGGGGAGCTGCATCGCGAATCGGCGCTGAAAAGCGCCGGTTCGCGATCCTTTCCCGGAGCTGGCCGACATCTTGGATGTCGGCCAAGCCTCCGGGAACTCCCCCTGAGGACTGGCGTCATCGTGCTATGCACGATGACGCCAGTCCTGGACTTAACCCCTAACTGCCACCAACGGTGGAGATAGGGAGTTCCAATGAACTCCCTATCTCCCGATCCGTGGCAGCTAGGGGTTAAAGTTTGGTATGGTTGGATCGGCCAGAGCATGGCCGTTCCAACGATACCAAACACTACTGTGAAAAATGTTGTCAAAAAAAAAAAATGAAAAATAAAAAAAAATTCAAAAAAAAATTATAAAAAAAAAATAAACACTTTTTTTTCTTTTTTTTGGTTTGTTAATGCAGCAATATTGTTCCCATTTCAATTATAATGTGAACAATGATGCTGCTCGAACGATTTTTGTATGCGGTACGTTTGTTAAAAATAGTGTAATTTTCCCCAAAAAAAATGTAACGAGACCCCATCTCTAATTTTTTTAACAAGCGCACCCCATACAAAATATAACCGCAATTGCTCGCATGTTAAAATGTGAAAAAAAACACTTTACACATTGTAAATTATTGAAAATACATATTTTATTGCATTTTTTGTTATAATATACAGACATGACATAACGTATACATATAATAATGACATATTATGAATCTACCGAGTCTGACGGAAAGAACGATATATAATATGTCTGTCTGGTCATATACTAAAATAAGCCTTCAAAACACGTTTAAACATGATGAGCGAAACCGGTAAAAATGACCTCAGCACAGGGGCGGGAAAAGCCTCAGCAGCGAAAGGGTTAAAGTAGTTTTTTTTTTTTTACTGTTTTTAAAAAGTATGTTTTTGTTTGATTTTTGATGGAATCATTATTTTATTGTTATGGGATTGTTTTAGATAATTACTGATGAGATGTTTGGAGTGGTCTTACGACAATGGAATGATTTATTTTTATTTTTATTTTTTCTCCGATGTGGTATTAAGAGTCTGTTTTGGCTACGGGAAAAGATCTCTGAGAATATTGTTTATACAATGTGTATATGTATATGCCCGAATGTCCAATCCAGTTTCTGGGGCGGGATATTCTCTGCAAATTGCAAGCCCATTTTACGTTCTTTCCCGGGGGTCACGCTCAACTAGATCTGCCTGAGAGTGGCAGCTCTGCTCGGCAGCATAATCCAGGCAGCCAGCACCCCCAGTCTGTGAAAATCGCAGTTATTATGCCAAGGGAGGAAGAATGGCGTACAGCACCTACTCTGCCGGCTGTCCCCGCACACACTACTCCTTGGAATTCCTGAGGTGTGGGTGGAGGAAAACCCGCCCAGATTAGTTGAATTAAGACCCGGTGCAACGCCTGTGGCTCTAAGACAATATCATATCCCACAAAAAGCCAAGCAGAATATCCAGACACATTTACAGAGACTTAAAGATCACGGCATATTAAAATTCTGTGTGTCACCGTGGAACACACCCCTTTTGCCAGTACTAAAAGAAGGCACACAAGAGTACCTTACAAAATATTACACAGCGCTTGATTTAAAAGACTTTTTTTTTGTATCCGTCTGGCTCCAGCAAGCCAGCCCCTTTTTTTTTCAGTGGGAGGTATCTACAATGGATGCGCGCTCAGCCAAGATCTCCTCGCCTTCAACGCTCAGCCAGACAAAGTTGTGTTACTCCAATATGTTGATTTATTACTGGCTTCCCCCACAGAAAAAGACTGTTTATCTGCCACAAAAGCTTTGCTACATCTGCTAAGCCAAGCAGGTTACAGAGTTTCTAAAAAGAAAGCACAAATATGCAAACAAAGTGTAAAATACCTGGGATTCCAGTTAACAGGTACCAAACGTGCATTGGGGGCAGAAAGAAAAGAAGCGGTGTGCCGCATACCCCAACCAAAGACCAGAAGACAAGTCCGTGAGTTCCTGGGAGCTGCAGGCTTCTGCCGCCTGTGGATCCCAACTTCGCCGACTTTGCCAAGCCGCTTCAAGACCCCTTCCATTGGGAAGAAGAGCAAACAGCAGCGTTCCTGAAATTAAAGACTCTGCTGATGGAAGCTCCAGCACTGGGCCTGCCAGATCACAGCAAGCCTTTCCAGCTGTTCGTGCATGAACATAGTCAAACAGCAACAGGAGTATTGGTCCAGACCTTTGGCTCATGGCTGAGGCCTGTGGCCTACCTCTCCAAGCAACTCGACCCTGTGGCCTGCGGCCTACCCCCATGCCTGAAAGCAGTGGCTGCCACCGCAATGCTGATAGCAGAAGCAGACAAGCTGACCCTTGGACAAGTTCTTCATGTCAAGGTGCCCCACGCTGTCAAGGGTCTGCTGGATGTGAAGGGAGGTTACTGGTTCAGCAACAGCCGGATGACGAAGTACCAAGCCATGATGTGTGAAAACCCACGGGTTCATTTGGACCTCATCGCTACTTTAAACCCTGCTACTTTACTGCCTGACTGTGAAGATGATCCAGATCATGAATGCCTCCAAGTTATGGAAGAAGTGTTCAGTAGCAGGCCAGATTTGAAAGACGTACCCCATGACAAATACGATCTACAGCTATTTACCGATGGAAGCAGTATGGAAACCAAGTGCTGTCCGCATCATGCACTGCCGTGGCCACCAAAAAGGCCATGATGAAATTCCAAAAGGTAACAGACGCGCAGACCAGGCCGCAAAAGCAGCTGCAAAACCGCCACCGCCAACAGAAGATCAAGCTAAAGTACTGATCTGCAAGCAAGAACCTCAACCTCCATGCCAAATTACGAGTTCCATATGAATTGGAGAAAATTTGAACCCAATGGTGAATTTATTGAAATAATATTACACAAATGGCAAGATGATTATGAACTGTTAGAACTCAATCATGAATACATCCAATGGCTTTTCCCAAATCGGACACAAGGCCGAAATTTCTACTCTACTCCTCTAAATCCGCAAGAGACACGCCTAATGGTTAACACCTCAGAAGTTCAGCAAAGACTGCGCAGAGCCTACAAAATGATGCTGAAATTCTTCGGTGTAAAAATAGTGGGGAGGAGGAAGACAAAGAAATAACTGAAGTTGAACGAGCAGAAAATTTCACGTCACGTTTTGAAAATTTGACAATCAATCCTCATAATAATCTACGAATGACACGAATACTGCACAGTCTGGGAGAATTGGGAGCAGAAGAATATCAAGTCCCACTGGTGAGGTTCTTCCTCAAGGAGATCCTTATCAAGAACAGACTGCCAAGAATGAAGAAAAGTGCAATGAACTTTTTCATACCAGCAGTGAGAGATTCACAAGACAGACAAGATTTATTATTTTTCGCATGGCGATACTATTTCCCAAAAGAAGAATTCATCTGGGGAAATCATGAAGAATTGGCACGATACAAACCAAAACCAGTGGTGGCTGCACTTCTACCGGCGCCACTGAGCGAATGGACACCTGTGTACTCAGAAAAAGAAAAGAAGTGGCTGACAGAAGAACCAGGAGAATATGGAGAAGATGGATGGTTCCAGTTGAAGAAATGGACAAATAGTCCTAGCAGCAACTTTGGCTCCTGAAATCGTAAGAGCACTACACGCAAGTACCCATGGAGGAAGGGAAATGATGGAGCAGCAGTTGGAACCACATTTCTATGTACAGGATTGTCAGTAATCTGCAAAGCAATAGCCCAGCAGTGCGTAACATGTGCCAAAAACAACCCAAGAACAGGCCCATCTCAACCCCCAGGGAAACAGCCAATCGGGCTGTCTCCAATGGCATCATTACAAATAGACTTTACAGTGTTACCACCCTGCAAAGGATACAAATATTTACTAGTGATGGTGTGCACTTTGACAGGATGGGTGGAAGCCTTCCCAACGAGAACTGAAAAGACTACAGAAGTGGTAAAGAGCCTGATGAAAGAAATAATACCACGTTATGGACTTCCACTCGAAATAGGGTCGGACAATGGCCCTGCATTTATCCAGAACTGTCTACAACAACTTGCCCGGCTACTGGCATCACCTGGAAGCTACATACTGCCTACAGGCCCCAAAGTTCAGGAAAAGTTGAAAGAATGAACCGTACCCTAAAGACTTTGATGTCCAAATTGTGCCAAGAGAAGTCACTAGGCTGGTTGGACTTGCTGCCGATAGTCCTTTTGCACATTAGGTGCAGACCAACCCCCAATTGAAGCTAAGTCCGTACGAACTTATGTTTGGACGGCCAACCCTTTGATTAATGGACTAAGGGGGGACCTTCGGGCATTGGGAGAAAATAAATTAACTGAACAGGTTGTAATGCTGGGTAAATCAATGCAGAAATTGAATACTTGGGTGAGGGATAATATACCTCACTTTCTATATCCTTCACTGCATAAGAATTGTCCGGGTGACACAGTATGGGTAAAAGAGTGGAAAAATGATCCACTAGGTCCAAAATGGAGAGGTCCTTATCTTGTCCTGTTATCAACCCCTACAGCAGTAAAGGTTGCCGAGGTGGTCCCGTGGATACATCACTCCAGAGTAAAAGCAGCTGTAGCCAGTCCTGAACCAGCATGGAAGGTCGTTACCAACGAGACCAATCCGCTGAGGCTAAAGCTGACAAAGACCACAGCCATGAGCACCTAAATGATCCAAACCCAGATAACCAAGAGGTTCTACAAGCGGGTGTTTTGATGGGCAGAGGTCCTGACCACCCGCCAATGGGGGATACCCACAGGGTGCTTTTTAGGGGCCCGGCCCCCACCCTTGATCATCCAGAAATGTTCTTTACTTTTGAAATTCCAGTGGGGAGGGATTGGGTTTATGTGACTGTGAAAAGAATTGCCCAAGGAATTCTGACATTCGGGGCATTTGTGGTGCTGATTTTATATCTTGCTAATCTGATTTATGGACTCTCACGTGGAGCAGTCAATTGTACAAGCACCGCTGGGAAAGTGGATATTTCCCATATCTGGAATGGACGCACCCAGTGATGGAGAACCGTACCATGTGGAGACAAAAACGAGAAGTATCATCCGAGATATTGCCAAGAGGACATTTACTTGTGCAATTTAAATATGACTATGCTAAGAAATCTGGGCAGAAAGCATGTTGGGTGTGCAGCAGAATGCACCCAGAGACAATTCATATCCCATTTGCTTCTGTTCCAATGAACCTGAGTATGTTTGCATCAGGGAATATCACAATACACTCTTTTCGGCCACCCAGGGAACAACCAGAAATGTATGAGGCCGGATACCCCATAATAGGGTACATATATCCCCCAGAGTGGTGTTTCCAAATAGGACCAGATAGGGACACACATAAAAAGGAAGGGTGTTATTCAAGCAAATTCAATTGGACATCATACATATACACAATTGACACAAAGGAACAGTCAAATTTCCTATACATACAGTGCAGAAAACTCACAAGTGAGCAAGAAGAAGTGATTGCAAGTGAGTCTGGAGGGAAGCAGAGTGTGCTGGAAACAACGAGACGAATGAGGCGAATGATGTTGGAATTAGCAAAGGGAACATTACATCTATCACCATTCATGCTAGAAGAAGGGTACCAGGTGTGTTGTGGGAGAGTGTGTTACACATGGGTTCCACCAACAATAACGGGAATGTGTTATTTGGCTAAACTGGTCCCAATCCAGAGATTAAGGGGAGAAGACACAAACACAGACACGGAACTGCACCCTAGGTACCCACTGGTGTTTGAGAGACCAAAGAGAGAATTGTTTGCGAAGATGGATCGAATATGGACATGGTTGCCAGCATGGACTGGATGGGGAGGAGAGATGATGAGGAGATTGAACAGCTACGTCAATCTGATGGATGAGATTCTGAATAGAACCAGTATGGATATCCAGCTGCTGAATCTGGAAATGCGTGAGTTGCGAAAGGTGCAGATGATACATGACATGGCGCTTGAGTAGATCAGTGCGGCCTTGAATGGATTGTGTGAAATGACAATGCACTATGAATGTTGCACCTTCATCAGAAACACTACACATGAAGTCCCAGACTATTACCAGGTAATTCAAGATCACCAAGAGAAGGTAGCACAGTTGCAGGGCGCAGCCAGGAGGATTGCTGCCGAAGGCTGGAATCCGCTCCGTGGGTTCGGAGCAATGGGAGAATGGTTTGGTTCCATCTTGAGATTTATCTCACAGATTGGATCCATGATACTCATGATAGTGGTGATCTTGATCATAGGGATATTGATATACCGCATAGGGCTATGCCTATGGCCACTGTGCAAGACAGCACTGACACCCACACAAACACAGAAGATACCACTGATAATTCCACAGGGTATGTTCCCAGTGAAAGAAAACCCCCCCAGTATGAGGAGTTTCAGAATAATGGAGTGTAATGGCTACAAGTGCCAGGAAAAGATCCTGACACTTGAGCCAAGGGGGGAATGAAGTGGAATCAGGCTGAAAGATGGTTGCTACTATGAGCCAGGCAGCCATCTTGTTCAGAATATTGGTTCACCAGTAAATAGAATAGATTTTATTAGACGTGAAAAGCAAAGTTTACATAGAATGCTAAGAATGTGTGGTAGATTAGGGAACTAGTAATAAAACCAGGCAGAATCCGGCCGGTTCTTGGCACGGAGAGACAGGAAGATGAATGAATGGGGCAAGGTCATTGAGATTTGCAGAGAAACAAAGAGATCGTAGAGAACAGACTAGGCCCCAAGCTATCTCAAATAAACACAGCCGTTAGGGGGAGGGCACCCAGAAAGAGCTGAACTGCAAATCACGGACTGTCAAACTAACATGAAGTGTATCAATTTATAGCTAGAATGTGGAATTTCTTTGTACTAACGATGGGAGGTATTAACCCACGTGGGGTGGAATAAAGTGTCATCGGGAGGTGGGCTAATTTGGATGTACCTAATTACGTATTTTTGGGTATAAGACCCCTTGCAAGGGGGGGAGACGGGGCTCACTCTTTGCGATTCAATCCTGTGTGAGCACTTGTGTGACGACACAATAAAGTTTGCCTTTCCTGAAGAGACTCGTGTTCAGACATTCTTTGCTTGTGCCCGGTCCGGCGCCGTCTTGAAAGTGAATCTGTTTTTGTCCGCCTACAGTACCAGTGCTTTGGCAAACACAAGGACTCCTCCAGACAGACAGCTGTACATTAGACGCAGGGACTCATCCAGTGGAGCAGTTGTACGGGTGCACACCGAGACTCATCTGGAGAATATCATTCACCACAGAAATCAATCAACAAGAAACCGATAAGTTATCCCAATTGTTCATTATATTGCTCTCTATAAAATAATGTTTTTTTTTAGTAATGTTTTTATTCTATGTATAACCAACTTTCCCCCGTGTTGTTAATTAAATGAATCCCCGCATTAATGACATAATCACTTCTTTTAATAGCAGAATACAATATAATCTGATTTCATTTAATAATCTGATTTTCAAATAATAAATTTCATTTATTAATTTGATTGGGTTAGGGATGGAAATTTGTGTTAGGGTTACAAATAAGGCTTAAGGTTACAGTGCTGCAGGTAGCACCCTGTTTCCATAGCAACACAGAATAATAACACAACACTCAGTGATGTCACAGTTACTACCTCATAAAGGTCTAGGAGCACAAAACCCATACATAGTACCAGTGCTTTGGCAAACACAAGGACTCCTCCAGACTGACAGCTGTACATTAGATGCAGGGACTCATCCAGTGGAGCAGTTGTACGGGTGCACACCGAGACTCATCTGGAGCATATTATTCACCATAGAAATCAATCAACAAGAAACCGATAAGTTATCCTAATTGTTCATTATATTGCTCTCTATAAAATCATGTTTTCCTTTTAGTAATGAGTTTATCCTTTGTATAGTCAATTAAATTGTGTGTTGGGATGGCTCATTTATAATTAAATTAATCACTGCATTAATGAAATAATCACTTCTATTAATAGTAGAATAATATAATAATCTGATTATTTCATTTATTACTTGGATTGGGTTAGAGTTAGGGTTGGGAATTTGTGTTAGGGTTACAAATCAGGCTTAAGGTTAAGAGCTCCAGGGAGCACCCTGTTTCCATAGCAACGCAGAATAATAACACAACACTCAGTGATGTCACAGTTACTACCTCATAAAGGTCTAGGAGCACAAAACCCATACATAGTACCAGTGCTTTGGCAAACACAAGGACTCCTCCAGACTGACAGCTGTACATTAGATGCAGGGACTCATCCAGTGGAGCA